>OX392539.1:42023612-43273612 GCA_947623455.1 Mimachlamys varia
ATAAAGAGGCTATAAACCGGGTCAAGGTTTGGATGGGGTCCTGACTCAAAGGACAAGTTTGGAACAGGTCATCTCCTGAGGGGCGGCCATTTCTTCCTGATTGAAGACATTGTTATAGTATAAGTTTTTTTCTGGTTTTGGGTTCTCATCATATCTTCTTTTTTTGGGGGGGGGGGGGCATATTTTGACATTTGTTTGTTGTAGAATTTATTTGAATTGCTTTATATCTGTCTTTAAAGTTTCTGTTTCTTTGTGTCTAAAATTCAATAATATATATTTTTTTTTACTTTTTACAGTTTTTCTTTGTTCTGCGTAAAAAGAACAGACAGATATCATTTCTACATGTATACCATCATTCTACCATGCCTCTACTCTGGTGGATCGGAGTCAAATTTGTACCAGGAGGGGAATGTAAGTTTGTAATCATAACAACACTATTGTATGGCATTGTATAGGCCTTGAACCTGTGAACAAGTTGTGGAGGGCTAAAAAGTGATCTAGACAGTCTGTCACTTTAACCCTATTACCACCGCGGCCCCCTTTAGATGATTCATAATATACATGAATTTTCTCTGAAAACAAGTTTAAAATAATACTGTGTGTATGGTTGCTGATAGTTTTCAATGATTTTAATTTCACAAGTTGCGTGAATGCATTCAAATTCATGAAAATAAAACCCTCATGAATGAATATATGTTACCAACTTACCAACAGCAATAATTCATATGTAAGTCTGCACCTCGATGTGTTTTATAAACGTCAAATATACTCACCATATTTAATTATCTTTATTACTCGTTGCTGGTAGCAACAAACATTTGAAACTCTTTGCGAGGTATTACGAAATAAACAACAATTGTGATTCGTAAAAAGAAACCCCTCAGAATAAGTTCTGGACACAAAATCGTGACTTTTCAACGTCACAAAATTAAATGACTTACAGTACCATATATTTAACATTTAGGAATTATTTAGATAATTCATAATTGCTCATTTTACATTTCCACAGCCTACCTTTCTGGGAGTATAAACAGCTTTATCCACATCCTGATGTATACCTACTACTTTCTGGCCGCCATGGGGCCTCAGATGCAGAAGTTTCTGTGGTGGAAGCAGTATATGACAGCTCTACAGCTGGTAAGTGTACATGTGTAATGTAATTGTGTCGCCTGAAAAGGCGACATATAGGGATCACTATGTCGGCGGTGGCGGCGGCGTCTGCACCAACAGTTTCCATGCGATAACTTGAGTTTCCTTGGACCGATCAAACTCAAGCTTCCTAAACAAAAATTCTCGCTTGGGATTGCTTTTCAGGGTCAAAGGTCAAAGGTCAAGGTCACTATTGCTTTAAATAGAAAATCGGTTTCCGTGCGATAACTTCAATTTCCTGGGGCCAATCAAACTCAAACTTCATACAGTGCTTCCTAAACAAAAGTGCTTGCTTGGGATTGCTTTTCAGGGTTAAAGGTCAAAGGTCAAGGTCACTGTTGCTATAAATAGAAAATCTGTTTTAGTGCAGTTTCTTCAGTTTCCTTTGGCCAATTAAACTCAAACTTCATACAATGCTTCATTAACAAAAGTGCTTGCTTGGGATTGCTTTTCAGGGTCAAAGGTCAAGGTCACTGCTACTTTAAATAGAAAATCGGTTTCCGGGCAGTAACTTCAGTTTCCTTACGAAAATCTCTGTCCATTGAATCAATAGAATAATTCATTGTATAGGAATCAATTTGGATAACAATAGAAAAATTCCACTTGGAACTGATACAATGCATATCCATAGCTAGCTCCTTAAAACTTATCTCCCATCTTGCTGCGCAGGCGAAACATCAACTTCCGTTGAATTATTGTTTACCGGTACTCTGACTTGTCTTCATGTTGTGGGACAAGTTAACTCGCTTACCCCTGAAATTTCACAATGAACTTTTCCAACTTTTGAAATGGAAGAGTTCATGGTGAAGTTTCAGGGGTGAATGATTTAAGTCATTGCTGGCACAAACTGCAAACTAAAACTTAAAAAGTTATTCCAAGGATGGGGAAGGGGGGGGGGGGGCGAAGTAGGGAAGGGCCATAGCTCTTGTATGACACAAATTTGTGTTGCAAGTCTCTCTCTGACACAAAGTTTTATAACATTACATTGAAAACTGCAAGACACACTAATTTTTTTACCGACAGACAAACAGAAAGCAGACAGACAGACAGTATTCATGCCATCATATATGCTCTGTCTAGCAGTATATGGAAATTATATTTAATACAATGTCTCTGGGAAAACGTTTTGCTTTTTAATATGATGAATAGAAGGGTGGGTTGGGTTGGGTTGTGCAGTTGATAGCGCACTTGCCTCTCACCAAGGCGGCCGGGGCCAGAAGTGAAAAGTTGTAGGGTCACCAGCTGCCCCGACCACTTGGGTTTTCTCTGGGTATTCTGGTTTCCTCCCAAAATAAGACCTCTCGTACACTAACATCTGGGCTAACAAGAGTTATTAATATAAGTTGGACAACTTGTTGCATAATTGTTGTAACATAAAATAAATAAAGATTATATGATGAATATCTATGCATGATGTTATTTTCCGTTCTGACTAACGACTTATTTTTCTGTGTTCAGTTCTGACTTACGACTTATTTTTCTGTGTTACAGGTGCAGTTCTGGTGGATTTTCGGCCACACGGTGTATTCATTGTATTTGAGCTGTGGCTATCCTAACGGTTACAATATTGCTTTGATCCTGTATGTCATGTCCCATATCCTTCTGTTCACCAACTTCTACTACCAAACCTACACCAAGAAGGCACAGGCCCGCAAGGTCAAGGCTCGCAAAGACGGGGCCCCAGACAGGGTAACCAAAGGGGCAAATAATGGGGTATCTAACGGAATTAGTAACGGGTAAGAGAATTTTATAATGGTTGTTATTTCTCTTTAAAAATATCATCTCTTGGAAGCATAATAGGAGTTCTATCGTAATAACAAAACAGTTTTCTTTTATAGAAAATATTAATCTTGGCCTAGAGTAAAGAAGTGATTTCATAATCTCAGCATTAATATTGGCATGTAACACATTTCAATACTAAATTTTTGCTACCACTCTGTCACTTTTATAAAGAAGGGAGTTATTGATAAATCATGTCACTTTTATAAAAAATGGAGTCATTGATAAATCAATAATATCAGACTTACATTGTGTTGTTTTTGATGGTTAAGATCATGTAAGTTTTTGTAAAAATGAAATGTTTTATGTAAAGTAAACATATTCAAAAGTATGATTCAAGCTTTCCTTTCAGAGAAAGTCTTGTAATGGTTTTTCCGTAATCTTTAGTCAAACTCCCAATAAATTTCATTTGTTTGATAATGCAATAATATTTGAATGCACATTCATAGTCTTTATTAAAGTTGAAGAATTAATTAATTAAAGGTTTACTTTGTTTTGTCGAAATTTTTGAGGAACTAACAATACTTGTTCTTTTGTATTTCAGTAAACACGATGAGAATTGAGAGCCTCGAAATCTACCGTTGGCATTCTGTGAATTTATTTATTGTGAGATATGTCCTAGTGAGAAGCTATTGTTTTGTGTGAGATGCACCTAACACTTGTGAGAATTGTCATGTGAAATGTGAGAATGTACCAGTCATTTGTGAGATATAATTGTTTTGGGTCTGAGATGTACGTGATCTTTGTGAGAATTATCATGTGAGAATGTACCAGTTTTTTATGAGATGTAATTAATTTATTATAAGACGCACATGATCTTTGTGAGAATTGTCATGTGACATGTAAGAATATACCAGTCCTTTGTGAGATTTAATTGTTTTGGTCTGAGATGTACGTGATCTTTGTGAGAATTATCATGTGAGAATGTACCAGTTTTTTATGAGATGTAATTAATTTATTATAAGACGCACATGATCTTTGTGATAATTATCATGTGAAATGTGAGAATATACCAGTCCTTTGTGAGATGTAATTGTTTTCGTGTGAGATGTACGTAATCTTTGTGAGAATTGTCATTTGAAATGTGAGACTATACCAGTCCTTTGTGAGATTTAATTATTCTGTGTAGGTGTATTTGTGAGAATTATCATGTGACATGGGAGACTATACCAGTCCTTTGTGAGATTTAATTATTCTGTGTAGGTGTATTTGTGAGAATAATCATGTGACATGTGAGAGTGTACCAGTCCTTTGTGAGATGTAATTATTCTTTGTGAAGTGTATTTGTGAGAATTACCATGTGTGAGATATAAAAGATTAAGAAGTACCAATACTTGGCCATCACACCCTCGATACTTCATGGATTATGCTCATTTTTGCTCTATTCAGCCCTGCAATATGTCATAACTAAATTGTATGTAAGCAACTAGTTATTTGATAGGTGTCGAGTAAAACAACCCGACCAATCACTTGGCTGATACGTGTCCTTTGGAAATTACAAAGAAGTGATGCCTGACCTCAAAGCCATTAAAGATTTGCCGTTTCGTGACCACAAGATTTTTTGGTGTTCGTAAACTAGTCTTCTTATTGCCTCCACATGGTGGTGCACAACAGTGCTTTCAGTTTTGCTACGAAACAATTCTAGGAGAACTAAGAGTGGAAAAGAGCATAACTCCTGGATATTGAGGATGGGACTGTTGGATGATACCAACAATGTAGGAACATTTTCCACTACGGGTATAATATTATATATATTACAATTAATACTCTATAATGTAACATAAATATTTGGTGATCACAATATTCTGAAATATGGCTATTGAACCTGAATATTAATGTTTTACAATTTAAAATCTGATGCCTGTTAGAACGAGAACAAAGTTTGATCTAGAAATTTATCAACCAATCAGATAGTGTTATATCATGCACTGCGGAATATGTATTTGATTTTGAATATTTTAAGTTTTGATGAAGTCTAAAAGCAATTTATAAGTAAAGTTTAATGGTACATATATTATTGTTAAGTTCTTTGAACCATTTAACCTCATCACCCCTGTAGACCATAAGAGATTCATCCATATCAATGTACAGTAGAATCTACTAAAGGTAAACAGGGGTGAAAAGGTTAACTCATTCTCCCCTGAAGGCACATTTGAACTCTTCCAATTTAAAGGTTGGAATAGTTCATTATGAAGTTTCGGGATGAATGAGTTGAATTGTTTGTCGTATTTACAAATTATAAACATCTTTTGTTCGTGATATTTACATATAAAAACCTGAAGTTTTGACGGTAATTATTTAGTCACCAAACCAATTAAGTTCACTAACAGACAAACTATAAAAGCCAATATTTTCACGTGTGGAGTTTTTTTCGCTTAGCCAGTTTCCAAACTGTACGTGATGTGGAAATGTTCACCCTGTCAGTTATGCTGTTTTTGAACTATTAACCTATGATACTATTATACACTGTAATGTTTGAGTGGTATTAAATATGTTCACAGCGATTTAATGCCAGCGAAATAAGAGAAAAAATGTCCACACTGCGAACAATTCCACTATCACAGTAGCAGGGAATCAATGTGCCTTACCATATATTTATAAAAAGTCCGAGCCCCAGAGCCAAGCTTAAATGTATCAGGGCTTAAAAATGTATCGGGGCTTAAAAAAGCTTCCAACTTCATCCAGGTTCTGTAGTGCCTTAATCACGGTTTGAGTATTAAAAATCTGAGCTACTCGGTCCAGTACATATTTTTGCTGGTTGTTGCACGAAAGCTTTTTCAGTGTGTATACAGGAAATTGATTATTTTTATTCAGTCTCCGAGCCATTTTTTATGGAAGGGGAATAGTTATACGGAAAGGTGAACATTATTTCAATCATGTCAAAAAATAGAAATTATAACCAGTAGGTGAAAAAAATGGCATCTGAGTCACTGAAAATCAGTGACTTATTTGAATATATGTTAAATTACAATCCAATTATTTTCCGAAGTGCTGTGGTGTATTTTATCTCACATTCTTGTTTTTTGTTAGTGTTGTGTTATTTTTTCATTATGCACCCTCTTTTTGACATTTAAAGATATAGGTTTATATGATTTTTGATACATGACATTGTATTATATGTTTTATGTTTCAGCATGAATGTTTTAAGGAAACAATGAACATTTACTTTGATTAATTTGATAAAAATATGGGTACAAACAGTACAGAGACCACGTGATTTCTATGCATAGATACATGAAGATTCCAGTTCCTATAGTAGTACAGTATAACATGTCTAAACTGGCCCGTGTTTAATCCAAATCCCTGCCTATTTTCCAAATCCGTGCCATAAAATTCAGCATGTTGAAGACGGACACTTACGTCATAGACATTTTCGGCCTCACTGTTTCTCTCAGGTTCAATTCCTACTTAATAATATAAATATCAATCTAAACTTTACTTCTTAACAACAATTATGAAACAAGCTATCAAACTTATATTAATCACTTTTGTTGGCCCGGATGTTAGTGTGTGCGAGGGGTCTTATTTTGGGAGGAAACCGGAGTACGTGGAGAAAACCCACGTGGTCAGACAGGTGACCCCATACCTTATCATGTCCGGTCGGTGAATCGAACCCCGGCCATCTTGGTGAAAGGCATGTACACTATCCACTGTACCACCCGACCACTTATTTATACCCTAATTAACCCTTCTGTGTATACCGACCAAACTTTTGGTCCTGGTGACTTCTGGTTTAGACATTTTACACTGATTATGTATAAGCTCATTAGCATTTACCTTAGCTTCTTCATGGATAACAAATATACATTTTATATCTATACACGTATTTCTATTTATGTCAATTAAATTGAATTGATGATCACTGGTGTAAATTTTGAAAGGAAAGTTATACTTTGTTTTTGATGCTGGATTAAAATCCAAGAACACTTTAATTCCAATACAAAGATATTGCCAGAAATGGTAAAAATGAAATGATCTTTTAATCTGATTGATGTATAGAACTACACATGTATAAACATGATGTAATATGACCTAGTGTTGTATTATATAAATCGGTCAAATATCATAATCGATCATCTGTTCCAATCGGAATCACAAACTGTTTCGATAATCCATTAAAAAAATCGGTTATTTTATGGCTTTTAAAATGTGTGTATATTTTACTGTTGATAGATTATGACATTACACCATCGATGATCAAACTGGGAGGTTTTTTACTCGTAGTTATACATCCTTACCAATCATACGTACACCATTGATATCACTCTCAATCTTCTGTGCCTTTCTGAGTTCAATATTCCTATATATCTAACCCTAAGTATAACAGCTCACTAATATCATGGAAAAAGTGCAATTCATAAGATTTTAGAATCATTCTTTTACCTACCGTATTTGACCTGATAAGCACAGTGAGGATAGGTGCACTAATGAAAACATTTAAAACAATTTCTAACCTCACTGACCTGCTAATACAATCTTCAATCTTTTGACTAATGACTGTTCCATAGAGACAAAAAAAATCAATCATTTTTCCCACCCGAATATCATATAGAAATTTCCCTGTAGATGTTTTATTAAGCACACGCACCCCTTTTGTGTTTTTGTAAGTCCACAGTCTGCTTATTAGGTCAAATACTGTAATGAATATTTATGTATTAATTTACATTGATATATTTGAAAATGCCTTATACTTAATTTCATAGACAGTAACTATTTTGTATGTACTTTTATAAATATATGTATATCTGCAATTTTCCATTTACAGACACTAGTGGAAAAGTGTGTAATTTTAAATGAAATCCAGTATTTGAAATACCTGGATCATGAAGCTTAATTACTAAAGGTGACCTTGAAAAAAATCACAACTTTTCAAAGGGTATGATATTTTTTGGTTCAAACAAATCTGTCACCATAGCAACTAAATAAGTTCCTCTGAGCCATATTTGATTAGTTCGTTTTGTATTTTTGTTTAAGTAGATACTAAATCTATTACCTATAGTATTGCGACCACTTTGTCTTTTTGAGACGGAACAAAAGCTGTCAATATAAATGATAATTATGTTACTGTAAAAGTCTGTTACCATAGCAACATATTTGTTCCTTTGAAACAGATATGCTATTATATAGTTTTATGAAAATTTTGCTTGATTGTCAACATGATTGTGTATTGATTTTAAAACCTACATTTTAATGTGTTAGGAATTAGGAATGTGAAGCCACAGCAGTCCAGTGGTAGGATGCTCAGGAGGTGAGTGAAGGGTCATAAGTTAGAATCCCATCATGGCAAAGAAGGAACTTTACTCTACTTGTTCCAGTCTACCCAGCTGTAAATGTGTATGAGGTTGAGCAGTACTAGAATTGTAGAATGCTAGCTGGGAACTGAAATGGCAGTACATGTACTGATTGTATGTTCCCCAGGGAGTTGAGAAAGATATTGGCTGGTTCAAAACGCCCTATAACGACGGATGGTAATTTATGAACCGCTTTGAGACGACCTATAAACTAGGTTGTGACAAAGCGGTATTTAAAAAACTCAAATTATTATCATAAATACATCAAGCAAACTGAAATTTTGCCACAGACCACCACACCTCCATTTCAAATGGAAGTACATATGGAGCAAAATACATCGTTTTTATCTTTATCATATTATTTACAACATATCTGAACTTTGAATTTTAGTCCCTTTCTAGTTCAATGCTGTGATCAGTTAATTTGTTATAAACTATTTTTTTGTATATCTTTTTGATGATTATTTTTATTTTATTCACTGATATATGAACTCTTTATCTGTTTGTCCTTTATAAATATGCAATGCTATTCTAGTGTAATATCCACCCAAAAGTGATAATTCTACGAGTTAAAATGATTTTATATTTTAACAAGCTGTTATCTTTTTAAATAGCTGAGTATGTATGTGCAGTTTAAACACATTTACTGCCTGACATTTGAGGAAGATGAGGGCAGACCTAGGCTTTCTCCTTGGAGGAAACCTTGAGGTTAACTTCATCACTGGTACATGTATTGTGAAATCTTTGAGAAATTTGTTTTCATGGTGTTTGACGTCACCAAATTGATGTAGATATTTAGTTTTGACTATCCAACAGACACTTGATATTAACAAAATTTCTACCCCTGTATTAAGAGACCAGAATCTCATTAAACAGGTGGTCTCTTAACACAAGTGGTCTCTTAATACAAGTGGTCTCTTAACACAAGCGGTCTCTTAACACAAGTAGTCTCTTAACACAGGTGGTCTCTTGATGCAAGTGGTCTCTTAACACAAGTGGTCTCTTAACACATGTGGTCTCTTAACACAAGTGGTCTCTTAACACATGTGGTCTCTTACCACAAGTGGTCTCTTAACACAAGTGATCTCTTAACACATGTGGTCTCTTAATACATGTGGTCTCTTACCACAAGTGGTCTCTTAACACAAGTGGTCTCTTACCACAAGTGGTCTCTTAACACAAGTGGTCTCTTAACACATGTGGTCTTTTACCACAAGTGGTCTCTTAACACAAGTGGTCTCTTAACACAAGTGATCTCTTAACACAAGTGATCTCTTAACACAGATTCATTTTACAAATAAATCACATCTATAGAAACGTTACAAGTGGTTCCACAATTGATGAGGTTTGACTGCATTGACATTGGAGAGTGTTCATACTGCTCAGTGCTCTAAACATTTATTTTCACTACATTTTTTTCAAAGATTATTTTAAGATCTGTATTTGTCATACATTTTTCTACTAGTATTTTTTCTATATTTCTTGCATAATACCAACCAAAATTATTCAATTTGTTAGCCAAAAATGTTATTTACTGTGATGTGTTTTAATGTGGAATATAGCTGCATGCAGATGTTCCATGGATATTTGTATATTATAGATAATGAATATTCGAGACTTGTGTTTTCTTTTCAGTGACAATATTTTACGATGGCAAGCTGTTTGAGAAATGAGAGTTTATATAATTTTGGTACTTATTTATATTATCACATTAGATGTTTGTTAATACAGAATGGTGTTATAATATTTTTATTACAACATTAGATGTTTGTTAATACAGAATGGTGTTATAATATTTATATAACACATTAGATGTTTGTTAATACAGAATGGTGTTATAATATTTATATTAACACATTAGATGTTTGTTAATACAGAATGGTGTTATTAATATTTTGACTTAAATGAGATATAATTTTAAAACCATTTGGCATTTGTGATATTTCATCAAACTGATGTTTATTAAGAGGCATTTAGATGAATTAACATAATTTTTAAATGTTCTGCATCCAAAATAAAAGTTCTTGTGTACCATGCTGTGAATACTGCGTATGATACTGCAGTAGATTCTTTTTGAATATTCTAATGAAAGGCCATTATATTTTTCTTTTTAACTCATTTACCCTGAAGACACATTTGAACTCTTCCAATTCAAATGTTGGAATGGTCCATTATGAAATTTCAGGGGTAAATGAGTTAACTATGATTGCCGTTTGCATAAATGTTATTTTTTTTAATTTATATAACGAAAAATTTATAACTACTTTGATACACTTTCAATCTGGTTAAAATCGTATTTTGAACCATTCTGTTATCCTCTCTCTCTTTCTCTTTGCTACATCATCAAGACATAGTAGAGAAAGTTCATGAAACAGTGTTCATGAGTTATGATTTTAATCGGATCAATACTTCTGTAACTCATTCATCCCTGAAATTTCATAATGAACTATTCCAACCTTTGTATTGGGAGAAATCAAATGTGTCTTTAGGGGTGATGAGTTAATATAAATGCTAAAACTAAGAACTATGACATTGAAATACATTTAAATTATAAAAAGAAACAAGATAGATGTTGTGTTAGTTGTTTAAGAAAATCAGATAACTTAAGTGTCAGTGTGTGATTTTTGTTGGCTTTTCTTATGGTTAAAAAAATACAAAACAAAAATTACAAATTTTCATTGGATCAGTGCCAATTATTTTCGGAAACTTTTTATCAGTTGATAGATTGTCTCTCTGTGTTGAAGATGTGAATTGCCTTGTTACAGATATAGAAGTGTTGACTTAAACCATTTTTTGTTTTGCTCCAAATTATCATCTCATTTTGTTAGAACTTTTCAAATAAAGGGAGATCATTCATGTATACATGGATGGTATAGAATATTATTCAGTTTAAAGAACATGTATAGAACTTATCATTTTAAGTTTACATTATTTGATATATATTTCATGTGTATTTATTATTTATTACAAAAAAGAATAAATCTCATATTTATTATACAGTACTTCGTATTTTGCGTTTTTTTTTTTTTTGCCAAATAGATATTACCTTTTATTTAAATATTGCTTTCAGATTCTATCATACAGGGCATGTAAAGAGTATGTGATCTGATGTCTGGTGTGGGGGTTAGCCTGATTTTCTCCTGGCCCTGACATCAGACTTCGACATTTTGACAGATAAATGGCTGGTGTTGGGTGGTCCGAGTTGCCTCTGTCCTCGACACAGACTAAGACATTTTGACAGATAGATGGCTGATGTTGGGTAGCCCGAGTTTCCTCTGGCCCTGACACCAGATTTAGACATTTTGACAGATAGATGTCTGGTGTGGGTTCCTCTGGCCCTAACACCAGACTTAGATATTTGACAGATAGATGTCTGGTGTGGGGTAGCCCGTGTTTCCTCTGGCCCCGACACCAGACTGAGACATTTTGACAGATAGATGTCTGGTGTGGGTTCCTCTGGCCCTAACACCAGACTTAGATATTTGACAGATTGATGTCTGGTGTGGGGTAGCCCGAGTTTCCTCTGGCCCCGACACCAGACTTAGACATTTTGACAGATAGATGTCTGGTGTGGGGTTACCCGAGTTTCCTCTGGCCCCGACACCAGACTTAGATATTTGACAGATAGATGTCTGGTGTGGGGTAGCCCGAGTTTCCTCTGGCCCCCAACACCAGACTTAGACATTTTGACAGATAGATGTCTGGTGTGGGGTTACCCGAGTTTCCTCTGGCCCCGACACCAGACTTAGATATTTGACAGATAGATATCTGGTGTGGGGAAGCCCGAGTTTCCTCTGGCCCCGACACCAGACTTAGATATTTGACAGATAGATGTCTGGTGTGGGGAAGCCCGAGTTTCCTCTGGCCCCGACACCAGACTTAGATATTTGACAGATAGATGTCTGGTGTGGGGAAGCCCGAGTTTCATCTGGCCCCGACACCAGACTTAGATATTTGACAGATAGATGTCTGGTGTGGGGAAGCCCGAGTTTCCTCTGGCCCCGACACCAGACTTAGATATTTGACAGATAGATGTCTGGTGTGGGGTAGCCCAAGTTTCCTCTGGCCCCGACACCAGACTGAGACATTTTGACAGATAGATGTCTAGTTTGGGGGAGTCTAGGGGTTATATGACCATGGGGGGGGGGGGGCACTTGGGTGGGGGATATTTCGGTTAAAGGTTGTACTCCTACTCGTACAAGAGGTCTTCGTCCGACCACAAGTATCATTGTTTTGGAAGGAACATTGAACACTTTTGACAAAGTGCTTTAAGATGGAGATTATGAGAGAACAGATGGACAATTAAGGATTGTATGCATGAAATTGAAACGATAGCAGCAATTTCCGTGGAATTTGGTAAATCACCCTTTTTTTGCTTCCTTCAACAATTTGTTTTTCAGATGAAAATTAAACTGTTGCATGGGCATACAGCATGGTATGAAGTTATCGTACTCTTGAGTTCCTCAGGTGTGTTTAAATGATTTTGTTTCTTGGTACCATTCATACGATAGTCTACTTCCCGTATCAATTATTTGCAAATTGTGTATCTTCATGTTGCCAGAGTCTGTTTGATATGCTGCTTTTTTAATTTCCATGTCTTCCTGTTCAATAGTGATCTTTACATCCTTTGAAGGATCTTCGCTAGCC
Organism: Mimachlamys varia; assembly: GCA_947623455.1. NCBI lineage: Eukaryota > Metazoa > Mollusca > Bivalvia > Pectinida > Pectinidae > Mimachlamys > Mimachlamys varia. The sequence goes on from OX392539.1 coordinate 42,036,479, forward strand.
AATGCACCAAGGATTACGATCCGCACACCAACTTCATGAGTGTGCGAATCATAACCCTTTGCTAGAGAAGATGGCTTCGAGGGAGATTGCGACCTACTCTGAGCTTCTAATGCAACGATGCAACGGATAATCGCATATTCCAAAACGTCCATCTTAATTAATATCAATCAATTATGTTAATATATCACATAATATATGAAGCATACCTAGATGGTGACTATAAAACTTGCTCATAGTCTTCATCAACCTGTATCTCTCGAAAGGAATTTGTCCGTCCGCCTCTTCTGTGTAAACTATATAGCCTGTGCCATCCTCCAGGACTTGACTACTTCCAAGATACAGACCAGTGTTGTTGACTTACTGCTCAAAATGTTCCATAAAAGAAATCAGCTAAAGTAGGTAATACTTGGCTCCTCATTTGCTGTCTCCAGCTTTTACATGTTGGAAATAAGTTCCTTTTGTACCAGAAAAAAATTTATCAGAAAATCAGAACTATGAATCGATTAAACCAGGGGCAAAATATGAAAGAGAATAAGACCAGGTGTTCGGGAAGAGTAAGCATCCTCTGCTCCATCGACGAAATCCGCCAGGTAAATCTATGTCAGTTAATGCCATGGCCTCAAATTGAGACTGAGGCATAATTTTCAATCACAACAAGCAAGCATACCAATGAGTACCAGGTATATTGAAAATACCACTGGAATAAAATCCAATAACATGCGTTAATACTTGCAACCATGACCAGAAACTCTCGATCTGTTAACGTTAAGAACTATTTCATGCGAATGTTTTCTTTTTTCAATTGGAAACATCAGGGTTTGCCTTCAAAATGTTTGAGGTTTTGAGGACCTATCACGACGTGACATCAAAGTTAGATTATGATGGAAATACTCTAACAGACAGTAACCGCCTTGTGGCCTGGTAACAACGCAAAAATGAAGGATTTTTTCACAGAAATGGCTGTTGAACCAACAGTAAGATATATTTTGAAGCAAGTAAGATAAAGAACATTGAACTTAAATATTGTAAGTGTTGAAAAGCGACTTTTATCTAACACCACCATCAGAAGGAAGATCAAATAGAATGGGCACCAACAAAAGATATATTCTCGGTGAAATCAAAACAAAAAACCAAAAAAGCACAGAAACTAATATCATAATTACGGCACATAATAAAAAAAAATGCATTAGGTTCGACGAAAATGGTTATTTTTCATTTAGAAAACAATATTTCAGTCTCAATCTGATTAAAATCAGAATGGTTGTATAAGGCTATAAATGATTATCATGCGTGACAGAATACTCCGCCATGTACTAGTATATAGACATATAGCAGATATACTTAGATGCAAATTAGTATGTTTATAAAACAGCTGCACAGTTTCCCTTGAATGAAACGAAGTGGAAATTTCATGTAATCCAGTGTTGTTGCTGTTTTGCCAAATAAGGTCAACAGATAGAACTGTTTTGGCTTATACTTACTGAGAGGATTAAAGTTTTTTAAGGTTAGTACAATATTGAGGGATTTCGTGTCTCAAAAATTGATTAAAAATTAAACTTTCTGACTTTGAACATGATGACGAAACTTGCTTTTAAAACTGACAAAGAATCAATTATTAGTATAACCGTAAGATATGCTTAAAAATCAGAGAATACCAAAGCGTCAACAAAACCATAATCAAAATTCAAAATCGATTAAATCAGGGGCAAAATATATATGAGAAAGGATATATTTGCACGGAGATGATGGTAGGGTCTGGGTGATAAGCTTTGACAAGAGTGCACTTTTTCAAGTGGACCTTATTTCTTTGTCGTTATATGGATACTTACTGGAAATGACATCACATGCAGAAAGTAGAAAAATAATAGCTAAACAATAATTTGATAATAATTTATAAGATATTAATTATTGTATTAAATCAGTTTATAATATTGTCTAGTGATTGTGTTTTTATTACTGATAAGAAGGACAGATCGTTCAAGTCTCATGCCCATATATTTGACCACGTACAAAGTGTACTTTATCTACATATATATATACAGTATACACAAACACTGGTAGTTTCCAAATCCTATATATACCGAGAGCAAACAACTGGCGTCACGTCACGGCTATTTTTAGCACATATCCACGTTAGTTAATTTGCATTATATTTCTACAACAAAAGAAAATTTCAATCCACAAAATCAGCGACACGTGTAAAGAAATCTGGGAAATCCAACTTTCTGTTCGTTCTAGTATATATAATTCTACAGCCTCCATAGCTACAGTCAACCTAAATGTGACATCGATCTATAAACGACAAGTATGGCGGGTGTACAGAGCTCTCTGACTGTTGTACTTCTGTTCAGCATTCTAGGTAAGAGGTCTTTGGTGCTATCAATGGTACTTTTGTTGTGGTCTATCCTGTGATATTTAACTTTGACATAACTGACCTGCGTACACCAATCAACTAATACAGTATCTCGATTAACGATCGAATTCAGACAGCTAGGTTAAATAAATAACTTTAAAATGACTATGCAATTTTTTGTTTTCATTTTTCACTGATAGAAATGATAGTAAATTATACTTCCATAGTTCATATAGATTATTCAACAGTAATAAAACCATACATTATCGTATGTTTCATTTGTGAAATAATAATAATAAAACAAGACTTATTAGATATATAGATAATTTCTAATTGATTATATTTCACAGAGAGATCGTCAGTTACCTATGCATATATACATATGCAGACTACAAAACTAATAATATAGATATTCGAATCCTAGGAAAAACACCGTTTTATATTATATATATAGATAAAGCAGTAAGAGTGGTATACTTTACATTATATATAGATATTGCAAAGTTAGTAAAACAGTACTTTCAAATTTTATACATATAGAGCAACGTTTGTAAGGACCTAACTTTCACTTTATATATAGATAGTACAACGTTAGTATATAATAGCACAACGGTTAGTAAAATAGTAAAGATATACTTTCAAATTATATAAAACCGCATTTTCAAATTATATATATATAGTACAACATTTGTAAGGACCGTGCTTTCACTTTATATTTAGATAGTACAACGTTATATAATAGCACAACAGTTAGTAAAATATAAAAAATATACTTTCAAATTATATATAAAGTATAATGGTTGTAAGAACCTAGCTTTCACTTTATATATAGATAGTACAATGTTAGTATACAGCAAAACGGTTTGTATGGAAAATCCTACTTTCAATAGGGGGGTTGTTATTGGTATAGGTATTAGGTATTCCAACGTAAGTAAAACCATACTTCCACATTATATCTAAATAATACTTAGTATATAGAACAACGATTAGTAAAAATATAATTTCACATTGTATATATACAGTGTCTAACATATACACTGTACCATGTTATTGGTATACGCTCACATTTTCTGTTTAGATGTTCCAACTTTGGTAAAACCATACTTTCACTTTATGATCAGATAGTACAACGTTAATAGCACCACGTTTAATAAAATAGTAAAATATGTCATCACGCCATATATAGATATAGCAATTCAATTAAAAAACAACTTAATCCAATGATATTAAAAACGCTCTTAGCATATTAATATAAATAAAAATAATACAAAAAAAGAATTAATTGAATATTTACCATTGCAAACAAAAATCACATGGACAGTAAAATTAAACACATATGCACAGTAATTTTATTTTATATGCAGCGGAAACGATATAAACGACATAAAGTTATTTTTTTTAATCATGTAATACAGAGATAAGTGCTTTGCGTATTTAAAGGAAATAACCTAATGATATAACAACAACATGGCTGATAATACGATAAGAAAAACTAAGCTTGTTTTTAATAAAATGTTGGAAATGCAATCTATTATGCAATTTAACTCATGGTTATAATTTTCATAATTCGATGCTATCGCCACCCTCGTTATACCGCAATGATTGCTGTCGACGTAAGGTGGCGGTATAACGAGGGTACACTGTATTACAAATATAGATGCTTTCAACTTGCTTACAGATATACATTTACAGAAAAAAAACGAAACACAATGCAAGTCGAGTTTTGTTGCTAGCACTGCACTGTTCATTCAAAGGTACCTAAGAATTTGTTACAATTAGTTTTTGACCTTGTTAAGATGTTTAGAGCAAATTTAATCTACACTTTTAGGGGGTTTATTTGGTCTTAAAGACTATTGGGGGGGGGGGGGGCATTTTTATCGAACATCTTAAGTTAGGTCCCAAACTTGAATTTGTTTTTAACAACATTTTAACGTCTTCATGATAACTAAATTAGTTTCATCAGTCTGTGTTGTTCACGTTGTATCTCAAATCTTCTTCTTCAGGTCTGGTAACCTGCCAAGTTGATATGAAGAACTTTGCTGGGTGTGAAGGGCCCAGCTGTGTAGATCCCTCCACATTCGACTTTATGTAGGTGTTACATGACGACATTACCAGGTGTTCAAACTGTTGATTAACCAACGATGTCTAACATGTCCTTGAAACATCTTTATAATGTGAGACAAAAACGTTTAAGGTTTATAATATTGACAAAGATGTTTATACTAATAAGTTACAAGGTTTTAATATACTTAATCCATTATTTAAATTGGTGTTTCCCTTCAATATTTCTAGCTTGTCATTAAAACATCTTGACACACTTTCATTGGCGACTACAGTGCAAATTCCATTGTTAAAACATTGACAAAGACTTTCACTAATAAGTTGCCGGATTTAAATATACTTAATCCATATTTCAATTTGTGCTTTCCCTTCAATATTTCTAGCTTGTCACTAAAATATTTTTACACCTTTTAATTTGAGACAAAAAATATTAGTTTTTTTTTAAATTGACAAGGACGTTCGCTAGTAAGTTGCCAGATTTTAACATTATTACTCTGTGTTTGAATGGGTCTTTTCCCTTTAATATTTCCAGCTTGCTATAAAACAACATCTTTCTACTCTTTAATTTGAGCCTAAAATACAGTTCGTTATTATGAAACATAAACAAAGTCATTCACTAATAAGCTGCGATATTTTAACATCCTTACTCTATGTTTAAATTGGTGTTTTGTCCTAAAAAAAATTCTATACTAGTTTGTCATTAAAACATTTTTCGCATTTCAATGGAAGGCAACACTACATTTTGTAATTTTTAAATATTGATTAAAGCATTTACAATTCCCGAGTTCTGTTTTGTCAATTACTTTTGTGAATTATTTCAATAACTAACAAGTATCCATGAAATGGATTTGATTGACGCCTTGGCAATTTGCACAAAATCTTATTAGAACTTCATGAACACATCTGATAACATCCTCATTATTCATGGGTTACGATCACCTATATACTTACTACACTCTTAGAATATGTCATGGCGAAACTGAAGGCACGCTCAGATGAAAAAACTGACCAATCGCTAGGTTGGCACCTGTCGTTTTAAAGATTACAAAGAACCGGCCGTAACCAGCTTACTTTGTCAATTTTTACCGTTATGTCACCCCGAAACTCCTGTGATGTGCATCAAAGGGTCGAACCAGTCTTCTTGTATCATCAACAAGACGGTGCACACGGAACCTTCAGTTTTGCCACTACCTATTCCAGGGGTGTAGAGAGCGTAGGTGATCGTAAACCCTGGATATCGAGGATGATCTGCCAAATACCAGGGGTAATGTACTACTTTGCACATAATTCAGCCTAACCCATGTACTTTCAATGATAAGATTTGCTTGGTCAAGGTTTGATATACAAGTATGGTTTGCAACAGAAAAAGATTAAGTCGCGTGATACAATCACTTAGTCATAATAAATATTTATTTTTCAATTTGTGCAGGCATGCCTATACAACTGCAGAAAATCAGGCAGTCGAATCTGGATCATGGAACCGTGAGTATTAAATATACTGCTTTATACGAGATGCATGAAGTATTATTAAGGTAAATTGTACATCTTAAGCAAAGTAACACCATGATAATTTTTAGTCTGGGAAGGTGTAAATAATTTTGTTAATCCAGAAAATAAAAGATGAATAATATTTCCAATGAGAATTCATTCAGAAATCTGAACGGCAGTCTTTTACTTTTAAACAAAAACATTGTTATATCTTAATAATAACATATCAGGATATGTTTATTCTGGTTTATGTTTTATCGTAAATACCCTTCTGAATAAAGGACACAACATGAAGACTGTTGTACACCAGCTACTAACCTCGATTTCTACTTTAACTACGACCAACTTGGAAAGCTTACTACTAAGCTATACGATAAACGCGACAATTTCAATTTTCCTTTCGTGATAGTAACATCCCCGCTTCTCCATCCTATGGTGTTAACAAGGCGAAGTTGATTCGTTATTCTAGGGCTTACTCTAAATACTTTTCGTGATAGATGTCGACTGCTGACGATCACACTTACTCCATAGGGATTCGAGAGATGCAGGTTGATTAGAACTATATATAAGCAAGTGTCGTGGTGGCCATCTTCTCCTCATTGAGAAATATTTATGTGAAGTGAAGGTGGACGTTTTTGAGTATGCTCATAAGTGTTTATACTTGTTGTGATTGACAATGATATTCGGTTCTCACTTTGCGGACTTGATGTTTACTTGGATGTAACCAAGATTACCATGGCGGGTGTCATCGATGAAGCAGAAGATGCTTACTCTTCCGGAACGTCTGGTCGTATTCTCTTGTACTTTTAAGAGGGTCTCTACGGAAATCTTTGTTCCCACCCCCCCCCCCCCCCCATATTTTGCCTCTAGTTTAATCGATTTTGATTTCGGAAATTTTTTTTATTGATGGCATATTAACTGTTGCACGATTGGGCGACAGCACCTTATTGTCCAGACGACTCGGTAACATTTGCGGCAATGGTTGGCGGACCCTCAAGCTCTGACAAAAATATTTCTGCTGCATGGTAGCATGTCCTCAAAGATATTCAAATAAACTTAAAAAGTAATGTAATTTAATTTAATTCACATTCTATGATGAATTGTAAGTGGAACCGTTTTGTTGAACAAAACTTTGCGGCAAAAGGATTCGAGATATGCAGGTTGATGAAGAATATGGGCTAGTTTTATGGTCGCCATGTTGGTCTCATTGAGACTAATCCCTATTGCAATTACTCCTCGAGAGACTCTTTATCATCGGACGAGAGACAGCTATCAAACGTCCGTCCGAGTCTTGAGGAGGAATTCCAATAGGGATTACATTGAAACATATTCTATATCAAAGTAGGATTGGAAGGTGGACATTTTAAATATGCTCATGCACTTGTATGTCTACTTGTTATGATTGAAAATGATGCCCTATTTCTCGCATTGAGGACGTGGCATTCATTTGGATGTGACTAAGATTTACATGGCGGGTGTCGTCGATGAAGCAGAAGTTTATTCTTCCGGAACACCTGGTCTTATTTTTTTATGTTTTTTCAAGGGTACCCGTGAACATTTTTCATATTTTATCCCAAGTTTCATCGATTTGCAGTTAGGATGATGGATGATTTTGTTGATGGTTCAGTGTTTTCTGACTTTGTTTTTTTTTACAGATACTGTAAACTGTAGTGACTTGGGTTATGTCAGCAAAACTGAGTGGGGAGGGAATACCAAAACAAAATACGAAAATATGAAAAAGAAAGTAAGCATCGTCTTCATCCACCACACGGTATCGAGTCACTGTTCCTCCGGGCCTGACTGTGTCAGTGCAGTGAAGAAGGTTGATGAACTCCACAGAGATACATTTGGGTGGGACGATATTGGGTACAGCTTTCTTGCTGGTGAGGACGGCAGGATATACCAAGCACGAGGCTGGGACCGCGTAGGTGCTCACACGAAAGGATTCAACAAGATAGCAATCTCTATCGGCGCTATGGGGAATTTCATGCTCCAGACTCCAGACCAGAAGTTGCTGGATGCAATACAGGCTCATCTTGACTGTGGTGTGGTTTCAGGAAAATTGGAACCAGACTACAAGTTGTATGGACACAGGGATGCTAGAAACACTGAGTCCCCAGGAGATTTCCTGTACGACATCATCAAAACTTGGCCTCATTTTGATAGAGACACCCCGCGACCAATCCAACCCCCAATTCTGTAATTCTTTTTTTCAAAAGTTTTCTTTTTTAATTCACGTAATACTCTATATACTTTTTGATATACTCTGCATTAGCTGAATTTGATTTTGCTGTTTTAGCTGATATGTTAAATCGTGTTGTTGTGTCTGCCATGCACATTCCGTTAATCATTTTTACAATTTGATTATAAATTCAAATTCAACTTAATTAAATTAGTCGAAAATAAAAATCAAATCAAATATGACCACTTAAGCAGCCAATTTTTTCATATACTTAAAACCACGAATTTAGATCTCTAAGTCCGTGTTAAAACTCAAAAAGGATTGATTTTACTGAATTAGTTTATCTAAAATGATCAGCGTGGGATCCAAACATATTCTTACTATTAAATGGATCTGATTTGAACTTCAATATATTTCTTTGTCAAAGCAGCGATGGGGGCCATCTAAAATATTATGCTGTTTAAGTTGAGTGGCTAGAGAAATTCTCGCTATTTTTTTTTTTAGCAAAGTTGATACTTTTTGTAAATTTTCGTGAAAACTAGGTGTTCATTCACTGATTTGTCTGGAAGACATGATCGAAATGCGAAGATTTCAATAAAGTAGTATGCTTTTGTTTTCAACTTTTGTGACCTTTTGACTATAATTTCATGCACGTGAATGTAGCCACAATGTAAAAAGATTCATTGATATATTTCAACTGATTCAATGATAATGATAACATGTCTGTACATAATTAAAAACTTTGTTTTCACATGATACTGGCTTTGCAGCTGAAATTAAGCATTAAAAATCATGCTTGTGGAATGCAAGAAACGAGTAACTTCCAATCAATATTCCTGCTGTCTGTATGCTGTCCATGTGTACTGTGACTGTCACAGTGTTTAACACACTGTCATATTTGGTTTCAAAATAAAGCAATCATTTTAAGATAGATTGTATATTAATAGGATTTCTACTTTTAGAATCAAATTTGAAAACAATCTGTAGTGCCACAGTTGCTTGAGTTTCTGTCAGTAAATTAACTATATATATTATTTACTGACAGAAACTCAAGCAAGTGTGGTAGTACTTACATATTGATCTTTTTAGCAGTAAATTTTGTTTACAGAATTTTCCCACCTGTCCTTATGTCTCAAAACAGATACAAAATCCAGTTTAAAGGCCCAATATACGTAACTTCAGGGAAATTTTCGTGATTCTGAAAAATTCTGAAAAAAAATCCAGTTGACAACCATGCAAAAATAAGCCTAAAACGAAGTAAACATGAGCGGTAACTAACTAGAAACACTGAAAAAAAAAATCCAAAAAATTGAAAATTATTCAGGTGGGGCCCACTTCGACAACAAACTGAAGATAGAAGACGGTTCGAAAAGGACGCGTGTTTACAAATAGCGTGTTTCAACTGCTGTTGTACCGATAACCGCGAAAGAATTCATTTGAATATTCCTGATATCAGTTAATCTTAGCTAAATCTATAAATATAATAAGTTATAAGGCTTGATTTTCGCTTCAAGTTTTGCCGAAAGTTACGTATATTGGGCCTTTAACAGTAAGTGACCTGTTAATTTATGCATTGTTAAATGATTCATATTCAATCTATGATATCATATTAATATAAAAATCGGAAATATGACCTTAAAAGTGGGTCTAGGTCATTCATTTGAACAAACTTGGTAACCCTTTATCGCAACATGTTACAGTCCAAATTTCAGCACCCCAGGCTTTTCGGCTATTGAGAAGTCTTGAAGAGTTTAAGACATTTGACCCCCCTGAGAAATCAGTTGAAAACTGATCTGTGGACAAATAAAAGTTTACGACGGACATACTGACACCGTCATACCATTATACGTCATGTAATTTTTGATGGCGTATAAAAATATATTTGAGAAAAAAACTTTAATTTTGACTTCTCAGAAGAATGCACCATTAATAGCTTTTGCTGCTAATTATAATGTTATAACAGTATTTGTACTTGTGTTTCATTATTTGTCTTAGGTATTCATTCTCATTTTTAACTGTGTTTATAATAAATTAACTATTGAGTGACATCTTTGTCTGTTTTTATTATTATTTTATTGATGTTTTTGGACAATACAGTAATTCAATGAATTAAGACGTCAAAAATAGAAGATGATTTTGCAAGGAATTGTTATTGAACAAAATGAGAAGATAGATCAATGAAATTACATCCTTTGAGAAACCGACTAACAGGTAACGCAAAATATTTTCCAACTCCAAGCAGGCAGGACTCAAGTGAGTCAGGAGTGAAGAAACCTACAGCAGTAATTGTTAAGATTGTTTATTAATTGGAGATTCAACTTGGGAGCAAGATAATGAGACCTTCATGTTTGAAGGGATCAAATTCAAAATACTGATATACAGTGACGTAATTAGCATGCTGGTAATAAAGGATAGGCATCTTAATTTAGAGACATTGTTCTGTTAAACAGAATAAAATACAGTAAAACCCCACTTACTCTAACCTGTGGGGACCTGATCAATAGTTTGAGGAATACAGTAAAACCCCACTTACTCTAACCTGTGGGGACCTGATCAATAGTTTGAGGAATACAGTAAAACCCCACTTACTCTAACCTATGGGGACCTGATCAATAGTTTGAGGAATACAGTAAAACCCCACTTACTTGAACTTGTGAAGACCTGATCAATAGTTTGAGGAATACAGTAAAACCCCACTTACTCTAACCTGTGGGGACCTGATCAATAGTTTGAGGAATACAGTAAAACCCCACTTACTCGAACTTGTGGGGACCTGATCGATAGTTTGAGGAATACAGTAAAACCCCACTTACTCTAACCTGTGGGGACCTGATCAATAGTTTGAGGAATACAGTAAAACTCCACTTACTCGAACCTGTGGGGACCTGATCATTAGTTTGAGGAATACGGTAAAACCCCACTTACTCGAACTTGTGGGGACCAGATCAATAGTTTGAGGAATACGGTAAAACCACACTTACTCGAACTTGTGGGGACCTGATCAATAGTTTGAGGAATACAGTAAAACTCCACTTACTCGAACTTGTGGGGACCTGATCAATAGTTTGAGGAATACAGTAAAACCCCACTTACTCTAACTTGTGGGAACCTGATCGATAGTTTGAGGAATACAGTAAAACCCCACTTACTCGAACTGGTGGGGACCTGATCAATAGTTTCAGAAAGACGTGGTGTTCGAGTAAATCCGAACTTGGTTGAATATGTACAAACTTGGTTGGAACCAAACGAAATGTTCAATGAATGAGGGGTATTCCAGCAAACTGGATTCGTGTAAGTGCGATGTTACCTTATTTATTCTGTTTAAAAGAACAATGTCTCTAAATTATGCTAATAATGCCAGCCAAGGGGCTTTTTGCTTTCAACATGCATATTACTTGCATGTTTTATGTTGTATTTACATGTATATTACCTTAACGATATTAATGTCATCATGTTGATATGCTATTGCTTTAATAAGTTTTTATTGTCTCAAATACAAAGCACTTCACTTGTATGAGATGGGCTGTGTAAAATGTACTGTTCACGATATTAATGTCTGCTATTGCTTTGAAAACGAGATATTCTAAATATTTTTTATTTTCTCAAATATAAAGAAGTTCACTTGCATGAGATGAATGTCGTCTGCTGTCTGAGCACTGTATGGGATGTCCCATCTATGACCCCAAGTTGTAAGTCACATCTGCTAGGAAGGTGTGTGTCGTCTGCTGGTATATTGAAAATAAACAGGCACTATGTTTTATCCGTGGATGAATTTAGAAGTCCTTTAGCCCGTACTATAAAACAACCAAAGAAGGGAGATAACTGTAAAACACACTAGAGCAGGGTGAAAGCAAAATCGTGCTATGTCTTAAAAATCTGTTTGTAAGGATCCAGTGTACTGTTACATGACAACTGTTAATGCTACTACTGTTTTAATTTACGCTGTTATAGAGGTACCAACTGGGCCAAAAGTTAATTATGGACTACAGAAAATATTTAGATAAGATACTGTTATGGAAACCTTGGCATATTTTTCATATCCAGATCCCTTTATCAATGGCACAGATATACACATTTTGACCAATTCACCCCTATTCCATTTTTTTGCATTGGGTGAGATCAAATGCCGCGGTGTCTTCAGGTTATACACACTATGATTACAATAATTGAGAAGTCACATCTTCGAGAAATTGAACAAGAAAAATAGTCTCTATAAATATTTATTTCAACTTTTCAACAGGACATTTCACGCAAATCAGTTGCCCCAAAAGTTCACAGTCTTTTTGAAATGATGAAATCATTCCCACAAGTAAAATGTTTGCTCTATAATGTATCACAAGATGGTTGTCCCGAGCTATTCATCACTGCAGACCACAATGGACTTGCCCCAGATCAATGCACAGGAAAGTCTAATAACTTTACAGAGGTGTGAAAGGGTTAACTAATCCACTCCTGCAATTTCACAATGAACAATTCCAACCTTTGAATTGGGAGAGTTCAAATGTGTCTTCAGGGGTAAATTTGTTAACATCACACTGCAGGTGAAGATGAGTTAGCGAGTCAACTTTGAGTCGTGTTCCACAGGAGTCTTGTCAGTAGCGAACCTGCTCTCAGTGGCGACAGGAGGGTTCATATCTTCCGCAAACTGACCCAAATCCTCGTCATAGTAACGGTCTACTCGAGCCGTCTTGTACTCGTGTCGGGCACGGTCGGCGATCTTCGTTAACTTCACGCCAAGATCTTCAAGTGTTGGTAGACCCGTGGGCTGCTCAGTGACAAAATCCTATAAAAGAAAATGTACAAGCTATTTATATGAGAGCAGAACCTGAAAAAACACCACAAAGCCAGTAAAAACAAGGACACTCATCAAGATCCCCCGTCCAATGCAAATATTGTTAAGTGGGCATAATACATGAAAACAGCAGCCTCATTAAATATGTGCAGAACTACCTGATACTCGAACTTGTGCGAGGGGTTTAGGTATAAAGTCTACCAAGCAAGTCTCATCAAAATCTGATCTTTCCTTCAAAAGATATCGTGCAGAAAGCAAATAGCCAATCAAGTCACAGTAGCCTCAATAAATATGCACGGAATATGCTGATAATCGAACTTGAGGGAGGGGTTAAGGTAATAAGTCTATGAAATAAGTTTCATCAAAATCCGATTACTCCTTCAAGAGATATTTGCTGAAAGTGAATCCAGACAGACAGTAGAATGAAACCCACTTATATATCGCCCCCCAACTTCATTTATATATTGTTATTGCTCTATTCTCTATGTTAGAATATTCTTCACTAACTTTCACTTATAACCCTTTCTTACATGCAAATATTTAAAATACCCTCGTTATACAGCCACCTTTCGTCCACAGCAATTATGGCGGTATGACGAGGGTGGCGATAGTACAGAATTATGAAAATTATTACAAAGAATTAAATTGCATAAAAGATTGCATTTCCAACATTTTCTTAAAAACAAGTTTAGCATTATATGTGAAAAAGTTAGTTAGTTAACGAAGGAATTATATAGAAGGGAAATCCATTCTAGAGGTTTAGGTAGCGTAATGCGAGGGTGGCGGTAGATTCAGGTGGCAATAGGTCGAGGGTACACTGTATATGATTCACTCCATGGCCTTCGTCCTCGATATCCAGGTGTTACGCTCACCTACGCTCTCTACACCCCTGGAATCATCCTCGATATCCAGGTGTAACGCTCACCTACGCTCTCTACACCACTGGAATCATCCTTGATATCCAGGTGTAACGCTCACCTAAGCTCTCTACACCACTGAAATAATCCTCGATATCCAGTCGTTACGCTCACCTACGCTCTCTACACCACTGGAATCATCCTCGATATCCAGGTGTTACGCTCACCTACGCTCTCTACACCACTGAAATCATCCTCGATACCAGGGGTTACACTCACCTACGCTCTCTACACCACTGGAATCATCCACGATATCCAGGGGTTACGCTCACCTACGCTCTCTACACCCCAGGAATGTCTCGGGTATACAAACTTGACCAATCGCCAGGCTGACATTTGTCTTTAAAAGATTACAAAGGAGCCACAACCAACTTCAAAGCCTGTCAATTTTACCGTTGGGTGACTGCAAGATTCTTTTAATGTGCATCAAAGGGTCAAACTAGTCTTCTTGACTCATCAACACGGTGGCACACACAGAGCCTTCAGACCTACCATGTCTTATTCCAGAGGTGTAGAGAGTGTAGATAAGCATAACCCCTGGATTTCAAAGATGCTTGGCCTTATCTAAGAATAACCATTACACTTTACATTTGTAGACGATAAATGTGATCTAAGCATAACATAAACATCACACAAATCATAAGTACTTTACTCATTCATTCCTGAAGACACATTTGAACTCTTCCTTTTCAAAGGTTGGACTAGTTCGTTATAAATTTTCAGGGGTGAATGAGTAAAATTGAGTAGATACGTACCTGGTTCGTCGTGTACAGGTTCTGGATTTTGTACAAACTGAAAGGATTACGAGGATCTACATGTCTCATTTTCCATCTGAAAATATAAAGAGAAAGTTTTAACTGAAAATAATATCCATACTGTAGTAATCAGGATTTGAATACAGGGGTAGAGTTAAGTCATTACTTAAGAAGGCTTCCCATAAATGATAACAGCTGAACCTTGACACAATTTCACAAGATCTCTGTATCAGATGAGATCAAATAAAATTATTCTATAATGTAATAACCTCATAAATAACAAGGACATAGTTGTCGAGATCCCCTGCCCATGCAATAATCGCATATTTTAAGTGAGCATTAACTTGAGCAAGGGGTTTAGATAGCAAGTCTATCAAGCAAGTCTCATCAAAATCTTATCATCCCTTCAAAAGATATCGTGCGGAAAGAAATTAGACAATCAGGTCACAGCAGCCTCATTAATTTTGTGCGGAATATGCCGATGATGGCACTTGAATGAAGGGTTTAGATGATAAGTCTACTAAGCCAAGTTTCATCAAAATCCGTTCATTCCTTCAAAAGATATCGTGCAGAAAGCGAATTTCGGATGTACGGAATCCATTTGTATATTTTCTGCCAACTTTGTTTGGCAGAGGATAACAAGTAATACGAATCATACAATATTGCGTACCAGAATCTTTTTTACTGTACTGTATAGTAATAAACAACATTTGTTATTGCCCCCTATCTAGCTAACATAAGTCACTCTAAAGCACTTTACAGTACGTAGACATCAAATTCTTATACAATCAATACAATTAACACATACAGTTCTATCATATACAATTCTGAGGAATTCGCAGGAGCTGCCTTACCAGGTGCTAACAACTTGTCTTATGCCACCTGGCTAATTTCTCCTTATGTGCATGTATGTATGTGTGTGTGCTGGAGATGAATTGTGCTAATAATTTTGAGGGTTTTAATTTCCCCCAATTTTGCGACTGCATCAAAATTCATGATTTGTTTTAAAAATATCAATATATTTTGAGAATTCAATCGCAACAAGCACAGGATTGGTGGATATCGTTATTGGTATGTGTATATCGGTTTCGCCCGAACTTGTGGCTTCTTCTTGGTTCCACAATTACTTTTTGATCTGTAAAATATAAACCTCCCGCAAGGAATTTGCAGATAGCAACACACCAAAAACTGAACAACTATACTGTAGACTCCAAATCTCCGTGACGGGAATGTGAACTCGGACTGCACATTCAAAAGACAATCCCACTCTTCCACTTCTAATATAGATGCAAGCGTAACTTACATATAACTCGGTGTGAAATCTTCAAATCCCAACAATGGCCTCCTCATACAGAAATAGAAGAATTTCACCAGGTCGTGTATGTAGAAACTTTCTGGCCTGTCAACGAGAAGAAATGCAAAATGTAAACATAATTAATGTTTTAGCAAATATTGTTACAGTCCTAAAACACACATTGCCATTGCTGAGAAACTTACATAAATAAATAAATAAATGAATGAATTAATTCCTTAAAAATATTTTGCTTGTTCATGTGTTAAATGATCCCCAGCCATGATCTTTCTAAACTCCCTGGGAAGCATGCAGCTGGTGCTGCCATTTCAGCGCTCACAGCTAGCATTCTTTAATATCCTGGGGGGTAAGGGGGGGGCTATTTCTGGACCTACCCAATGGCTTCGTATGTCTGGCCTCTCGCCTCTGATTTGTTTAGAGCTGACAAAACACCGTCTACTATGTCCGAGCCCTGAAAAAAAAAATATACCAGACTTATACAGATATCACAATACAGGTATGATAATTCATCAACATAAACCAAAGAAGGTTACAGGTATTTCAAAATTCTAGATCATTTCATGAGAGAAGCTTTAGAGTAATTTTACAAGTTATATAGAGCGCTATATAAATGTTGTATATTATTATTATTATTATGTGTATACATATTCATCATGTTGACAGAAATTCAGGGTTCTCTCCAGAAAGTTTTGGGTAATATAACCATATTGTTAGTCATAGATTTCGAGCCACTATCCGCCATATATTTATCGTTACATAATTATTTGGTCGTTACTCATTTAGATATGAGGACAAAAATACAGCTTGAACATTAAGTTTTCACAAATGGACAAGGGTTATTCCTGCATGGGGAAGTTAGAAAGCATCAGTATTATATGTTGGTGATGAGTTAAAAACAAATCTGTCTTTTTATCATTATATTAAATCACTTTTAAAATTTGATGGTTGCTTGGATCTCTGAAAAAATGCCTTCCTCTCCTTCCATATAGTCAATAATGCTACAGCTCTGACCTCTCCTCCTCTTTCCAAATAAAGTTGACCTCGTTTTTATTGTTCTTTAAGATTGGCAGGTAGATTTCCTGTGGGGATGTGAACTACCTATATAGTATAGATGTGAAATGTATACCATAATAAATTACAATGACCAGTATGTAAAGATGAGCAAACTTACAAAAACTGGCATCTTAATGGTTTCCATTCCTTCTTTCCACAGTTTAATTTTATATTCAGCTTGTTTGCCCTGACCTGTCAAAAATAAAACAATGTTTGAAATTAACCACCTGTGAAATATGACTCAACATACAGGGTGTTAAAAAAAGAAACAAGAGTCTTAACGCTGTTGGAACAGTCATCTGACTATATAATTTAACTGACTATATATAATTTTAGTTAGTTATGATATTAACATATTTGACCCCTGTGACCTTGAGAGTAAGTCAAGGTCTTTCATTTTCACAAACATGGTAGACCTTCATCCCAGCATGCTACAAGCTAAATATCAGTATCCTGGACCCTTCGGTTAATGAGAAGAATTGCTGGAAGATTTTTACATATTTGACCCCTATGACCTTGAAAGTAGGTCAAGGTCATTCCCTTGAAAAATTCAAGATGGCCGTCTGTCGACCATTTTGTTTTTCCAGTCAGTCCCAAAATCAATACAGCACATCTAGAACCAAGGGAAACCTGCATATTTTGGAAAAATCCATTCAGTACTTGAGATATGACGTGGTAACACAAATTATTTAAGGGGGACCACTGACCATGGACGCAGGCAATTTGAATAGCCCATCATCTGATGATAGTGATCTAATACATTGTGTCCCTTTTTTCTCCAGTACAATGTGTTGGTATAATTTCCAATGCAGTTTTTAAGCTGACAAGGCTTGCGTCAACTAAGAGCAAGTTTTACCTATCCAAGGTAGCTATGTTGTGTACATGCTCTTCAACATGAGAGTGTGCTACAGGTAATTCTACAGATAACAGGTTAGAATGACTCTCACTACACACTAGTCTTGTCAGTTCAACCAACATATTGGAAATTATACCAATAATGCACTGTATCGGATTATTGTGTGAATTAGGAAGATAATTCTAATGGTTCAAAGGTAGGTTTCCATTCCTGGGTGATTACACATTAAGTTCATGTTAATTTACTAATTTTTTATAAATAAGGCTGTGCCTCTGTAGTTCCGATTCCTGTCAAAAATGTCAATATTTCAGAAGTAAAGTATTTTTATTGCACAAATTTAAAATTCTATCAGTTCATTGTTATATGCTCCTCTGCCATAAGAATGTCAAAAGGTTTCTAATTTTGGCCAACAAATTGTGGACAAAATGCCAATGCAATACCTCTCAATCCAGTTGATCTATCAATGTTTTCCTTATAAAAGCTGAATTAAATTAAATTAATTGTAATACTAGCACTAGAATGCTAGCAATATCCCACCAATCTTTTTAAAATCAAGAGGCCCAGAGGGCCTGTATCGCTCTCCTGGATACATTGGTATCTAGGTAATCATGGTAAAATATTTTCTTTCTGGCCCCACAGCCCCCTGGAGGGTCAGTCCCACCATTAGTACAATTTTGAATCCTGAGCACCTAGGGATGCTTCCTACCAAATAAGGCTTATTTCCAATCAGTGAGTCATTTAAACCAATATAGCTGAATAGCCCTTTTTGGCCCCCCCCCCCCTCAGCCCCCTAGGGGGTCAGCTAGTCCCACCATTAGTACAATTTTGAATCCTGAGCACGTAGGGATGCTTCCTGCCAAATAAGGCTGATTTCCAATCAGTGTTTATGGAGAAGAAGTCGCAAATATCAATATAGCTGAATAATCCATTTTGGCCCCACCCCTCAGCCCCCTAGGTGTTCAGTCCCACCATTAGTACAATTTTGAATCCTGGGCACCTAAGGATGCTTCCTGCCAAATAGGGCTGATTTCTAATCAGTGGTTCTGGAGAAGAAGTCGCTTAAACCAATATAACTAAATAACCCTTTATGGCCCTGTCCCTCAGCCCCTAGGGGGTCAGTCACACCATTAGTACAATTTTGAATCCTGGGCACATAAGGATGCTTTCTGCCAAATCAGGTTGATTTCCTATCAGTGGTTATGGAGAAGAAGTCGCTTAAACCAATATAACTAAATAACCCTTTATGGCCCTGTCCCTCAGCCCCCTAGGGGGTCAGTCCCACCATTAGTACAATTTTGAATCCTGGGCACATAAGGATGCTTTCTGCCAAATTAGGATGATTTCCTATCAGTGGTTATGGAGATTAAACAATTGTTGACGGACGGCAGACGGACAACGGTATGGCATAAGCTCACCTCGGTCTTTCGGACCAGGTGAGCTAACAATGAGCTTTTTCGTTCTTCACAGCCATCCAAACAGAACATTTTTGATTCAATTAATTTCCTAGTTTTCAATTTTTGGTTGATAATGTCTACATACCAATGATGTAAAACTTTTTCAAGAAACGATCGTTATCTCCAAACATGATTGCAGGCCGGAATACAATGGCATCAGGAAATTCTTCTCGTACAGCCAGTTCACCGTTATGCTACAAAATCAAATCAAATGTTCTTTTATGATTTTTTTATGGGTGCTACTTTAAGAAAATTAACTTTATTTATTTTACAACAATTACGAAACAAGGTATCCAACTTATATTATATTGGCATGGATGTAAGTGCTTGAGAGGTCTTAATTGTGGGAGGAAACCGGAGTACTCTGAGAAAACCCATGTGGTGGGGCAGTTGACCCCATACTTTTTCACGTCCGGTCGGGGAATCAAACCCCGACTGCCTTGATGAAAGGTAAGTGCGATATCCACTGCACCAACCGACCCTTTGAATAGACAGTAGATTTGGGGAGAAAATGAAACCATTACATATAATACTGTAAACATACTCATTTTGGCGAACTCAAATTTTAGTGGATAACCAAGTTTAAACAGATAAGAGCAAAGATCATATTACTTCATGTAGAAAGAAATATATACAATAACTGTAATTAACACAATACATGTACATATAGTGTAATGCTTTCAGACCAAAAAATCGCTAAAAGAGCTATTCCATAATTAATTTTTTTTTTGGGGGGGGGGGGGAAGGGAGGTGGCATGGAAGGCACTTGTGCCAATATATAATGGGTGGTGGGGTTAAAACCAGATCTGTCTACCATTCCTTATATTAAATCTGTTTTAAATTTATGGGTGGTGGGGTCTCTAAAAAAATGCCTACCGCTATCATATAGCTTAAAGACCAATTTAATTTCAATTAATTCGTTGATCCCAGCAAAACTTCCTACCAAACATTCCAAGTCCCTTCTGTCGATACTTTCATACTCTGATAACTTGAAGTTTTCTTTTGGTCAAGGTGACTTCGGGACAACGAGGATTGTGAAATCTTGCATAAAACCCCTCAAAGGTAGGTTGTTCAAATAAATGTTTTTAGCTTTACAATAGGATAATGTTGGTGGCCATTTTTTAACTTCCTTATAATCATAATCCTTTTTTGAATTCAATTTCACTGTTGGCATACGTAAAGCCCCACTTAATTACTCGAATTTGTGGGAACCTGATCAATAGTTCGAGAAATACAAGGTATTCAAGTAATCTGAGTTTGGTTTTTGTTGAATATAAACGAACTTGGTCGGGACCAAATGAACTGTTTGATGAATGAGTGGTATTTGAGCTAACTGGATTCGAGTAAGTGGGGTTTTACAGTATATGGGATATTCAGAATTTGAGTTTTGATACTTGAGAATAGTTCCAAGACGGAATGTCCTCTGATATTGTGTAAGTCAGATGAATAGGCACCGCTCTTTAACTACTTGTTGTGCTAATGAGTATTTCAAACAAGACCCTAATCCAATCCTCGATATCCAGGGGTTACGATCACCTACGCTCTCTACACCCCTGGAATATGTCATGGCAAAACTGAAGGCTCTGTGTGCGCCAGCTTGTGGATAAAGCAAGAAGACTGGTTTGATCCTTTGATGAACATCAAAAGAATATCGTTGTCACATTATTGATTTTTCATCAATCCAAAAACTGTTTCACATGTTTTAAGTCCATGACTGTTGTTGCTCTGACTACTAGTCTTATCTATTTATTTCCATTTTCAACTTTTGAAAACATACAAGAATCATCTACGAAAATTGCTGTTGAGGTTGTCCACATTTTTAAAGTCATCAAATTTTTTTTTTAATTTTTCTTTGGCTAGTGTATTAAAATGAGGAATTGAGGAAACTTATAGAATGACTTGCTCACAATCTTATAAACCAATTTGAGTGTGAAAAACTTCTTACTTTCGCCTTCATATATTCAGCTCCTTCTGGTGCAACCACCTCCTCTGGTTCTGCACTTGCCATTAGATGTGAAAAGTGTATGAGATTTGACACTCCCTCCTCCCGGCATAGTCGAGCAATGGTTCTAGGTGCTGTTACATGTATATCCTCCAAGGAAAAATTCCTGTGTTTCAAAGGAAATGTTATAAATCAAATGTGCTACAGCCTCCTACAGGCCAGATCTAACTTCAATCTTTGTTATTTATAAAAATTAAATAACGATAAAATATCTACTTTATTGCGTAATGTATTTGTCTGACTAAGGCCTCTTACTTTGTGGGGTTATGTTTTTGTCTGACTAAGGTCTCTTACTTTATTGGGTTATGTTTTTGTCTGACTAAGGCCTCTTACTTTATTGGGTTATGTTTTTGTCTGACTAAGGCCTCTTACTTTATTGGGTTATGTTTTTGTCTGACTAAGGCCTCTTACTTTATTGGGTTATGTTTTTGTCTGACTAAGGCCTCTTACTTTATTGGGTTATGTTTTTGTCTGACTAAGGTCTCTTACTTTATTGGGTTATGTTTTTGTCTGACTAAGGTCTCTTACTTTATTGGGTTATGTTTTTGTCTGACTAAGGCCTCTTACCTTATTGGGTTATGTTTTTGTCTGACTAAAGTCTCTTACTTTATTGGGTTATGTTTTTGTCTGACTAAGGCCTCTTACTTTATTGCGTAACGTTTTTGTCTGACTAAGGTCCCTTAATTTGTGAGGTAATGTGTTTGTCTGACTAAGGTCCCTTACTTTGTGGGGTAATGTTTTTGTCTGACTAAGGCCTCTTACTTTATTGCGTAACGTTTTTGTCTGACTAAGGTCCCTTAATTTGTGAGGTAATGTGTTTGTCTGACTAAGGCCTCTTACTTTGTGGGGTAATGTTTTTGTCTGACTAAGGTCCCTTACTTTGTGGGGAAATGTTTTTGTCTGACTAAGGCCTCTTACTTTGTGGGGTAATGTTTTTGTCTGACTAAGGCCTCTTACTTTGTGGGGTAATGTTTTTGTCTGACTAAGGTCCCTTACTTTGTGGGGTAATGTTTTTGTCTGACTAAGGTCTCTTACTTTGTGGGGTAATGTTTTTGTCTGACTAAGGCCTCTTACTTTGTGGGGTAATGTTTTTGTCTGACTAAGGTCTCTTACTTTATTGGGTAATGTTTTTGTCTGACTAAGGTCTCTTACTTTATTGGGTAATGTTTTTGTCTGACTAAGGTCTCTTACTTTGTGGGGTAATGTTTTTGTCTGACTAAGGTCTCTTACTTTATTGGGTAATGTTTTTGTCTGACTAAGGTCTCTTACTTTGTGGGGTAATGTTTTTGTCTGACTAAGGCCTCTTACTTTGTGGGGTAATGTTTTTGTCTGACTAAGGTCTCTTACTTTATTGGGTAATGTTTTTGTCTGACTAAGGTCTCTTACTTTATTGGGTAATGTTTTTGTCTGACTAAGGTCTCTTACTTTGTGGGATAATGTTTTTATCTGACTAAGGTCCCTTACTTTGTGGGGTAATGTTTTTGTCTGACTAAAGTCCCTTATTTTGTGGGGTAATGTTTTTGTCTGACTAAGGCCTCTTACTTTGTGGGGAAATGTTTTTGTCTGACTAAGGCCTCTTACTTTGTGGGGTTATGTTTTTGTCTGACTAAGGTCCCTTACTTTGTGGGGTAATGTTTTTGTCTGACTAAGGTCTCTTACTTTGTGGGGTAATGTTTTTGTCTGACTAAGGTCTCTTACTTTGTGGGGTAATGTATTTGTCTGACTAAGGTCCCTTACTTTGTGGGGAAATGTTTTTGTCTGACTAAGGCCTCTTACTTTGTGGGGTAATGTTTTTGTCTGACTAAGGTCTCTTACTTTATTGGGTAATGTTTTTGTCTGACTAAGGCCTCTTACTTTGTGGGGAAATGTTTTTGTCTGACTAAGGTCCCTTACTTTGTGGGGAAATGTTTTTGTCTGACTAAGGTCCCTTATTTTGTGGGGTAATGTTTTTGTCTGACTAAGGTCTCTTACTTTGTGGGGAAATGTGTTTGTCTGACTAAGGCCTCTTACTTTGTGGGGAAATGTTTTTGTCTGACTAAGGTCTCTTACTTTGTGGGGAAATGTTTTTGTCTGACTAAGGTCCCTTACTTTGTGGGGTAATGTTTTTGTCTGACTAAGGTCCCTTACTTTGTGGGGTAATGTTTCTGTCTGACTAAGGTCTCTTACTTTGTGGGGTAATGTTTTTGTCTGACTAAGGTCTCTTACTTTATTGGGTAATGTTTTTGTCTGACTAAGGTCTCTTACTTTGTGGGGAAATGTTTCTGTCTGACTAAGGTCTCTTACTTTGTGGGGTAATGTTTTTGTCTGACTAAGGTCTCTTACTTTATTGCGTAACGTTTTTGTCTGACTAAAGTCCCTTACTTTGTGGGGAAATGTTTTTGTCTGACTAAGGTCCCTTACTTTGTGGGGTAATGTTTTTGTCTGACTAAAGTTCCTTACTTTGTGGGGTAATGTTTTTGTCTGACTAAGGTCCCTTATTTTGTGGGGTAATGTTTTTGTCTGACTAAGGTCCCTTACTTTGTGGGGAAATGTTTTTGTCTGACTAAGGCCTCTTACTTTGTGGGGTAATGTTTCTGTCTGACTAAGGTCTCTTACTTTGTGGGGTAATGTTTTTGTCTGACTAAGGTCCCTTATTTTGTGGGGAAATGTTTTTGTCTGACTAAGGCCTCTTACTTTGTGGGGTAATGTTTTTGTCTGACTAAGGCCTCTTACTTTGTGGGGAAATGTTTTTGTCTGACTAAGGCCTCTTACTTTGTGGGGTAATGTTTTTGTCTGACTAAGGTCCCTTACTTTGTGGGGTAATGTTTTTGTCTGACTAAGGTCTCTTACTTTATTGGGTAATGTTTTTGTCTGACTAAGGTCTCTTATTTTGTGTGGAAATCTTTTTGTCTGACTAAGGTCTCTTACTTTGTGGGGAAATGTTTTTGTCTGACTAAGGCCTCTTACTTTGTGGGGTAATGTTTCTGTCTGACTAAGGTCTCTTACTTTGTGGGGTAATGTTTTTGTCTGACTAAGGTCCCTTACTTTGTGGGGAAATGTTTTTGTCTGACTAAGGCCTCTTACTTTGTGGGGTAATGTTTCTGTCTGACTAAGGCCTCTTACTTTGTGGGGAAATGTTTTTGTCTGACTAAGGCCTCTTACTTTGTGGGGTAATGTTTTTGTCTGACTAAGGTCCCTTACTTTGTGGGGTAATGTTTTTGTCTGACTAAGGTCTCTTACTTTATCGGGTAATGTTTTTGTCTGACTAAGGTCTCTTACTTTATTGGGTAATGTTTTTGTCTGACTAAGGTCCCTTACTTTGTGGGGTAATGTTTTTGTCTGACTAAGGTCCCTTACTTTGTGAGGTAATGTTTTTGTCTGACTAAGGTCCCTTACTTTGTGGGGAAATGTTTTTGTCTGACTAAGGCCTCTTACTTTGTGGGGTAATGTTTCTGTCTGACTAAGGTCTCTTACTTTGTGGGGTAATGTTTTTGTCTGACTAAGGTCTCTTACTTTATTGGGTAATGTTTTTGTCTGACTAAGGTCTCTTACTTTGTGGGGAAATGTTTCTGTCTGACTAAGGTCCCTTACTTTGTGGGGTAATGTGTTTGTCTAACTTGGGTCCATTACTTTGTGGGGCGGGGTTTTTCCCTGTGAACCTCAAATTTAAAAAAATTAGGAGTCCTGGGACACCCATCACAAATAATATATAGTAAAACTTCATCAATTTTAGGAGTCCTTTGACAATTTTAGGAGTCAAAATGCAGGTTATTGTGCATCAGGGCAAACCCTGGTGGGGTAATGTTTTTATCTAAGGTCTCTTACTTTGTGGGATAGTGTTTTTGTCTGACTAAGGTCCCTTATTTTGTGGGGTGATGTTTTTATCTGACTAAGGTCCCATACTTTGTGGGGAAATGTTTTTGTCTGACTAAGGTCTCTTACTTTGCGGGGTAATGTTTTTGTCTGACTAAGGTCTCTTACTTTGTGGGGTAATGTTTTTGTCTGACTAAGGTCTCTTACTTTGTGGGATAATGTGTTTGTCTGACTAAGGTCCCTTAATTTGTGGGGAAATGTTTTTGTCTGACTAAGGTCTCTTACTTTGTGGGGTAATGTGTTTGTCTGACTAAGGTCTCTTACTTTATTGCGTAATGTATTTGTCTGACTAAGGTCTCTTACTTTGTGGGGTAATGTTTTTGTCTGACTAAGGTCCCTTACTTTGTGGGGTAATGTTTTTGTCTGACTAAGGCCTCTTACTTTGTGGGGTAATGTTTTTGTCTGACTAAGGCCTCTTACTTTGTGGGGTAATGTTTTTGTCTGACTAAGGTCTCTTACTTTATTGCGTAATGTATTTGTCTGACTAAGGTCTCTTACTTTGTGGGGTAATGTTTCTGTCTGACTAAGGTCCCATACTTTGTGGGGAAATGTTTTTGTCTGACTAAGGTCCCTTACTTTGTGGGGTAATGTATTTGTCTGACTAAGGTCTCTTACTTTGTGGGGTAATGTTTTTGTCTGACTAAGGTCCCTTACTTTGTGGGGTAATGTGTTTGTCTGACTAAGGTCTCTTACTTTATTGCGTAATGTATTTGTCTGACTAAGGTCTCTTACTTTGTGGGGTAATGTGTTTGTCTGACTAAGGTCTCTTACTTTGTGGGGTAATGTTTTTGTCTGACTAAGGTCCCTTACTTTGTGGGGTAATGTTTTTGTCTGACTAAGGTCTCTTACTTTGTGGGGTAATGTTTTTGTCTGACTAAGGTCTCTTACTTTGTGGGATAATGTGTTTGTCTGACTAAGGTCCCTTAATTTGTGGGGAAATGTTTTTGTCTGACTAAGGTCTCTTACTTTGTGGGGTAATGTTTTTGTCTGACTAAGGTCTCTTACTTTATTGGGTAATGTTTTTGTCTGACTAAGGTCCCTTACTTTGTGGGGTAATGTTTTTGTCTGACTAAGGTCTCTTACTTTGTGGGGTAATGTTTTTGTCTGACTAAGGTCCCTTAATTTGTGGGGAAATGTTTTTGTCTGACTAAGGTCTCTTACTTTGTGTGGCAATGTTTTTGTCTGACTAAGGTCTCTTACTTTGTGAGGTAATGTTTTGTCTGACTAAGGTCTCTTACTTTGTGGGGTAATGTGTTTGTCTGACTAAGGTCTCTTACTTTGTTGGGTAATGTTTCTGTCTGACTAAGGTCCCTTACTTTGTGGGGTAATGTGTTTGTCTGACTTGGGTCCATTACTTTGTGGGGCGGGGTTTTTCCCTGTGACCCTCAAATTTAAAAAAATTAGGAGTCCTGGGACACCCATCACAAATAATATATAGTAAAACTTCATCAATTTTAGGAGTCCTTTGACAATTTTAGGAGTCAAAATGCAGGTTATTGTGCATCAGGGCAAACCCTGGTGGGGTAATGTTTTTATCTAAGGTCTCTTACTTTGTGGGATAGTGTTTTTGTCTGACTAAGGTCCCTTATTTTGTGGGGTGATGTTTTTATCTGACTAAGGTCCCATACTTTGTGGGGAAATGTTTTTGTCTGACTAAGGTCCCTTACTTTGTGGGGTAATGTTTTTGTCTGACTAAGGTCTCTTACTTTGTGGGGAAATGTTTTTGTCTGACTAAGGTCTCTTACTTTGTGGGGAAATGTTTTTGTCTGACTAAGGTCTCTTACTTTGTGGGGTAATGTTTTTGTCTGACTAAGGTCTCTTACTTTGTGGGGTAATGTTTTTGTCTGACTAAAGTCCCTTATTTTGTGGGGAAATGTTTTTGTCTGACTAAGGTCTCTTACTTTGTGGGGAAATGTTTTTGTCTGACTAAGGTCTCTTACTTTGTGGGGTAATGTTTTTGTCTGACTAAGGTCTCTTACTTTGTGGGGTAATGTTTTTGTCTGACTAAGGTCCCGTACTTTGTGGGGAAATGTTTTTGTCTGACTAAGGTCTCTTACTTTGTGGGGAAATGTTTTTGTCTGACTAAAGTCCCTTACTTTGTGGGATAATGTTTTTGTCTGACTAAGGCCTCTTACTTTATTGGGTTATGTTTTTGTCTGACTAAGGTCTCTTACTTTATTGGGTAATGTTTTTGTCTGACTAAGGTCCCGTACTTTGTGGGGAAATGTTTTTGTCTGACTAAGGTCCCGTACTTTGTGGGGAAATGTTTTTGTCTGACTAAAGTCCCTTACTTTGTGGGATAATGTGTTTGTCTGACTAAGGTCTCTTACTTTGTGGGGTAATGTTTTTGTCTGACTAAGGTCCCTTACTTTATCGGGTAATGTTTTTGTCTGACTAAGGTCTCTTACTTTATTGGGTAATGTGTTTGTCTGACTAAAGTCCCTTACTTTGTGGGGTAATGTTTTTGTCTGACTAAGGTCTCTTACTTTATTGGGTAATGTGTTTGTCTGACTAAAGTCCCTTACTTTGTGGGGTAATGTTTTTGTCTGACTAAGGTCCCTTACTTTGTGGGGTAATGTTTTTGTCTGACTAAGGTCCCTTACTTTGTGGGGTAATGTTTTTGTCTGACTAAGGTCTCTTACTTTGTGGGGTAATGTTTTTGTCTGACTAAGGTCCCTTACTTTGTGGGGTAATGTTTTTATCTGACTAAGGTCCCATACTTTGTGGGGTAATGTTTTTGTCTGACTAAGGTCTCTTACTTTGTGGGGAAATGTTTTTGTCTGACTAAGGTCCCTTACTTTGTGGGGTAATGTTTTTATCTGACTAAGGTCCCATACTTTGTGGGGTAATGTGTTTGTCTGACTAAGGTCCCTTACTTTGTGGGGTAATGTGTTTGTCTGACTAAGGTCCCTTATTTTGTGGGGAACTTGTCTGACTAAGGTCCCTTAATTTGTGGGGAACTTGTCTGACTAAGGTCCCTTAATTTGTGGGGAACTTGTCTGACTAAGGTCCCTTAATTTGTGGGGAAATGTTTTTGTCTGACTAAGGTCCCTTAATTTGTGGGGAAATGTTTTTGTCTGACTAAGGTCTCTTACTTTGTGGGGTAATGTTTTTGTCTGACTAAGGTCCCTTACTTTGTGGGGTAATGTTTTTGTCTGACTAAGGTCCCTTATTTTGTGGGGTAATGTTTTTGTCTGACTAAGGTCTCTTACTTTGTGGGGAAATGTGTTTGTCTGACTAAGGCCTCTTACTTTGTGGGGAAATGTGTTTGTCTGACTAAGGTCTCTTACTTTGTGGGGTAATGTGTTTGTCTGACTAAGGTCCCTTACTTTGTGGGGTAATGTGTTTGTCTGACTAAGGTCCCATACTTTGTGGGGTAATGTTTTTGTCTGACTAAGGTCTCTTACTTTGTGGGGTAATGTTTTTGTCTGACTAAAGTCCCTTATTTTGTGGGGTAATGTGTTTGTCTGACTAAGGTCCCATACTTTGTGGGGTAATGTTTTTGTCTGACTAAGGTCTCTTACTTTGTGGGGTAATGTTTTTGTCTGACTAAAGTCCCTTATTTTGTGGGGAAATCTTTTTGTCTTACTGAAAGTTCCTTACTTTGTAGGGTAATCCTTATTTATGACATTGATGACAGTGTCGGAGTACTGCAAGGCCTTTCGAATTGAATCCTCATCCTTCAAGCAAAATGGCTGAAAAAAAATTGACATAAATAATCACATTCAGGGTAGGATAATTCCTGTACAATGTAGTAAGTCCCATTTGATATCAGGACTTGTGAACAGTTTTAAAACAGAGGTTTGGAAAGTAGAATTTTGTAAAATCTGGAAGTAGTGAAATATATTGTAAAAAATTTGAAAGCTCAAATTGTGTAGTGTGCATATTACTGTAAACCAACTTATTTTCAAGCCAACTTTATTTCACGTTTTAAAATGAAACAACTATTTCGCGGCGATTTAATTTTGTCATAAATACGGCCGTAAGTCCTATGTACAGTACAGTACTCCTGCAGTTGGCATACCACTGGTTGAAACTATTTTGCGGCGATTTAATTTTTGCGAATATTAATCAACTGCAAAACAGGCTAAAATTAATCGCACATAAAAATAAGTTGATCAATATTACTGTTTATACATAGTTCTATGTTCATATTATAAACATCATTCTTTGTCAAACAGATTCAAAAAATAATAATTAAAGGAGACTCCATATGTTTAAAAGATCTCTTAACAGTATGTATGGAGAAACACAACTTATAGCTTGTGCTTATACAAGCTGAAGCCTAGAAAACACAGTATGGCGTATAGTTTGTAATATTTTGAATTCCACTCATTTGCTAGTTTCTCCACTTCTGATAATGCAGAATTTTATTGGCATTTAAGCTAGATATCAGATTAAATTTCTTCATCCCACACACTTACCCTGGAATCAGTTTTAACCCTGTCACCTTTGTAGAGCATGATGAACTCAACCAGGTAAATACATAGAAGAGACTACGAAAGTGGCCAAGGGGAAAAAGGTATTACATTAAATGTATGATAGGATGAACAGGTGCTATACTAACCATGAACTGTATCTGTCCCAGATCTGAGGCTACCTTTATGTGCTGTACTAACCATGAACTGTATCTGTCTCAGATCTGAGGCTACCTTAATGTGCTGTACTAACCATGAACTGTATCTGTCTCAGATCTGAGGCTATCGTGAGTAGCTATACTAACCATGAACTGTATCTGTCTCAGATCTGAGGCTACCTTAATGTGCTGTACTAACCATGAACTGTATCTGTCTCAGATCTGAGGCTACCGTGAGTAGCTATACTAACCATGAACTGTATCTGTCTCAGATCTGAGGCTACCTTAATGTGCTGTACTAACCATGAACTGTATCTGTCCAAGATCTGAGTCTACCTTTAGGTGCTATACTAACCATGAACTGTACCTGTCCCAGATCTGAGGCTACCGTGAGGTTCTGTACTAACCATGAACTGTACCTGTCCCAGATCTGAGGCTACCGTGAGTAGCTATACTAACCAGGAACTGTATCTGTCCCAGATCTGAGGCTACCTTAATGTGCTGTACTAACCATGAACTGTATCTGTCCCAGATCTGAGGCTACCGTGAGGTTCTGTACTAACCATGAACTGTACCTGTCCCAGATCTGAGGCTACCTTGAGGTTCTGTACTAACCATGAACTATATCTGTCCTAGATCTGAGGCTACCTTGAGGTTCTGTACTAACCATGAACTGTACCTGTCCCAGATCTGAGGCTACCTTGAGGTTCTGTACTAACCATGAACTGTATCTGTCTGTCCCAGATCTGAGGCTACCGTGAGTAGCTATACTAACCAGGAACTGTATCTGTCCCAGATCTGAGGCTACCTTAATGTGCTGTACTAACCATGAACTGTATCTGTCCCAGATCTGAGGCTACCTTGAGGTTCTGTACTAACCATGAACTGTATCTGTCCCAGATCTGAGGCTACCTTGAGGTGCTGTACTAACCATGAACTGTACCTGTCCCAGATCTGAGGCTACCGTGAGGTGTTGTACTAACCATGAACTGTATCTGTCCCAGATCTGAGGCTACCTTGAGGTGCTGTACTAACCATGAACTGTACCTGTCCCAGATCTGAGGCTACCTTAAGGTGCTATACTAACCATGAACTGTATCTGTCCCAGATCTGAGGCTACCGTGAGTAGCTATACTAACCAGGAACTGTATCTGTCCCAGATCTGAGGCTACCTTAATGTGCTGTACTAACCATGAACTGTATCTGTCCAAGATCTGAGGCTACCTTAATGTGCTGTACTAACCATGAACTGTACCTGTCCCAGATCTGAGGCTACCTTGAGGTGCTGTACTAACCATGAACTGTATCTGTCCCAGATCTAAGGCTGCCTTGAGGTGCTGTACTAACCAGGAACTGTATCTGTCCCAGATCTGAGGCTACCTTGAGGTGCTGTACTAACCATGAACTGTATCTGTCCCAGATCTAAGGCTGCCTTGAGGTGCTGTACTAACCATGAACTGTATCTGTCCCAGATCTGAGGCTACCTTGAGGTTCTGTACTAACCATGAACTGTATCTGTCCCAGATCTGAGGCTACCTTGAGGTGCTATACTAACCAGGAACTGTATCTGTCCCAGATCTGAGGCTACCTTGAGGTTCTGTACTAACCATGAACTGTATCTGTCCAAATGTTACTGTTGAAGCTAGTCGTGAAGATAACACCAATATCGACTCTAAGCTGGATCGTATCACGATACTGATAACTGATATGAACATTCGTATATCAGACATCGATGTGCAGGTTAAGAAAATCGACAAAGTCCAAAATACGCTGTCTGCTTTATCAGGGAAAGTAAATAAACTTGAACATGAGATGGGTAGCATTAAAGTAAAGAACTCTGAGCTTGAGAAGTCTATAAATGATCTCTCAGTACGATCTCGCGAGTATGAGCAAAGTGCACAGGCGCTTGGGGACATGTTTGACTCTGTCAAATCACAGGTTAGTGATAATAAAATATCGTTGGATACTCTTCAGGGGGGCACGACGGCTGATATTTCCATTATCCGCAAGGAGTTGGACACATTAAAAAAGGAGAAGGATGAGATGAGTTCTTTAGTTCTGGATCTACAATGTAGATCGATGAAAAATAACTTGATATTTCACGGGCTTGCAGGTGAAGGGAAGGAAGAGGACACCGAGAAAAAGCTTAGGGACTTTTTACATTTTGAGTTAGGCATCGACTATCCCATAGAGCTAGGTAATGTGCATCGGTTTGGTAAATCGAAATCCGGTAAGCCTAGACCCATTGTAGCTCGTTTTCTCTTTCACAAGGACCTTGTGCACGTGCTGCAACTCTCCTGGAAACTGAAAGGAAAACCCTTCGGTATCAATGAACAGTTCCCTACCGTGATCGAAGAGAGGAGGCGCTTGTTATATCCTGTTAAAAAGAAAGCGAAGGCTGATAATCACCATACCAAAATGGTTCGGGACAAACTATATATTGACGGTACCTTGTACCGTGCAGATAATGACAATCGCGCTGCGCGTATCGAACGCGACACTGAGCCAGTTCCGTCATTCAGTGGAGTTGTGAGTGGGCAGTCTACGCCCAATGCTCGTACCAACCATAAGAGGAGGAACCCATTCACGCCCACTCCACCGGGCCCCGGGAGAAGACGTTTCACGTCCCAGCCCCCATCGGGTGGAACTAAAAGGGCGGAGTCGTCTCATCTATAGGGGTGTCAGGGGGAGAGACATGCGCTTGAAATAACCTCATGGAACGTAAACCGCGGTTTGGTGCGCAAATTGGAAGAACCAGGTTTTGTTGACATTATTTCCTGTTCTGATATTACATTTCTGTCCGAGTGTTGGGTCAGCCATGATAGTGACTTAAATTCTAGTCTTCTATGTGATGATTTTAATATTTTGTCATTTCCTCGTAATAAGGGTAAAGGTGGAGGTATTGTTTTGTTACATAAGAAAAAACTAGATGTTTCTGTTGTTAAGTGTGTAGCAGACACACTTCTTTGGATAAAAATTAGACAATTTGCCGCGGATGATATATATATATGTTTTTCCTATATACCACATGATAACAATGTTTATTATACTTTGTATGAAAACGATGTTTTTGATCTTATTGAAAATGATGTTACGTATTACTCACAGTTTGGCACCGTTATCATTGCCGGTGATCTCAATAGTAGAATTGGAAACTCAGTTGACTATATAGAGTCAGATATCGTGCCCCGGCCAGTTCTCAATACGAATATGTTTGTATACGACAATGATGCTGTTATGCCAAACCGTAAATCAGCTGATGGCACTGTTAATACATTTGGTCGTAAACTGTTAGAACTATGTAAGAGTACGGGTCTCCGTGTTTGTAATGGTAGGTCACCCGGTGACGACACAGGTAAGTTAACGTTTTACAATCATTTGGGGTCAAGTGTTATTGATTATGTTCTTATTCACAAAGACTCCTTTGATATGATTACCGAATTTAAGGTGCATGATTTCAATGAATGGTCTGACCACGCCCCGATTGCTTTTAATATTGATGTTTTAATTAAACCGGTTGGAATGCCTACCAGTGTTGATAATGTCCAAAATAATCTAAAAGCAAAGGTGTATAAATGGAATGCCGATGAAGAAATTCAAATGAATATTAATTTAAATAATAACATTATTGTACTGAATAGTATTGTTGATGATATGCAATCATCTACAGTTTCTGTAGATCACGGAATTGATCTTTTTTCATCTGTTATCAATGAAATATTTAGTCCATGTTGTAGATCTATTTCTATCCCTTCACCTGGCAGTAAAACAAAATATCGTGTCCATAAACCATGGTTTGACGATAAATGTATGCGTCTTTACCGGTCGTATAGACGAAAATTATCTTCCTTTAATTCTAATAGAAGTCTTGCTAACAGACAGTCCCTTGTCGAATCTAAGCGTAAGTATAAACGTCACGAACGTCTTGTAAAACGTAAGTATTTAAGATCAGAAGGCGATCGTGTAAGTATGCTTCGTAGAAAAAATCCGAAACTTTTTTATCAATATTTTAAGAAACAATCAAACTTCCCCAATACCAATTTGAATATTGGAGATTTTTTTGAACATTTCAAAAAAGTAAGTTGTAGTGATGATGACACTGACATTCCATTGAATTCTCAAATCTATGATAATTCAAATGTGTATGACGACTTGGATTCTCCTATTACAAATGACGAAGTTCTGAATGTTTTAAAAAGTGCTAAATTATGTAAATCTCCTGGTATTGACAACATTCTTAATGAATATTTTGTTAAGTATAAGGACTCGGTTGTTCCTATTCTCACAAAACTATTTAATGTCATTTTTGATACTGGTGCTTTCCCTACCGTCTGGTCTAAGGGTATCATTTTTCCTTTGTTCAAAAAAGGCGATGTCAATGATACAAACAATTATAGAGGGATAACTTTGGTAAGCTGTTTGTCTAAATTATTTACATGTGTTTTAAACAATAGATTGTTACAATGGTCGAAGGAATACAACATTGTCACTGACGCCCAGTTCGGGTTCAAACCTGGTTATGGTACTAATGATGCTATTTTTGCTCTACATGGTATAATTCAGAAAATGCTTTCTAATAAGCGCAAGCTTTACTGTTGTTTTGTAGATTACCGCAAAGCTTTCGACAGTGTAAATAGAAACAAATTATTTTTGAAGCTTTTCCACAATGGCATCAGAGGAAAATTACTAAATATTATAAAATCTTTATATGAAGGTTTGAAATCTTGTGTTAGGTACAAGTCTGAATTATCTGATTTCTTCTTGTGCTCGCGGGGCTTGATGCAAGGGGAGGGGTTGTCTCCCTTTCTTTACTCCATGTATGTAAATGACTTTGAAAATGAACTTATTAATACTTCATGTGACGCTTTATTCCTACGAGATATTTCGTTATTTCTTCTCATGTATGCAGACGACACTGTCCTTTTTTCAGAATCTGCCTCTGGTTTGCAGAAGTTGCTAGAATCCTTAAAACAATATAGTGATAAGTGGCAATTGACAGTTAATATAGAAAAAACTAAAATTGTTGTATTTCGAAATGGTGGCCGATTACGTATCGGTGAACAATTTCTATTTGATGGAAATGAAATTGAAATTGTTGACAGATTTAATTATCTTGGTATAGTGTTAAATTTTAATGGCAAGTTTACAAAAACTCAAGAAAAAATTGCCGAACAAGGTCGAAAATGTATGTATAATGCATTAAGAATTTGTAATAATTTGTCTCTAAATGTAGAATCTAAACTAAATGTTTTTGATGTTTATGTTTCATCCGTTCTTAATTACGGTTGTGAGACGTGGGGTTTTCACGCTGCAGATAAAGTAGAAAAAATACATCTTGATTTTTTAAGAAGAATTCTGAATGTAAAGAAAAGCACGCCATCTTTAATGGTATATTCTGAGTTAGGGCGCCTGCCTTTACATATTATCAGAAAATGTTGGATAATTAAATATTGGTTGAAATTACTTAAATGTGACAATTGTATTCTTAAGTCAGTTTATGAAGAAATGAATAACTGCAATCACAGAAATTGTAATTGGCTTTGCCAAGTGAAAAACCTTTTATTGTCATCTGGTCTTGGTGGTGTTTGGTTATCTCAATATGTTGATAACGAAACTGTATTTTTACATTGTTTTAAGCAGCGTTTAATTGATAATTTTATTCAAACAAGGAATGAATTTTTTGAAAGGTCTTCTAAATGTTTTTTGTATAAATTTCTGATCGATAGCTTTACATTACAATTTTACTTAACAAAATCTATTCCAGATGCATATTTTAAATTAATTTCGAAATTTCCACTATCCTCACATCAGCTTTGTATAGAAGAAGGCCGGTATCGAAATATACAAAGGGAAAACAGACTATGTCGTAATTGTAATCAAAACCAAATTGAGGACGAGTTCCACTTTATTTTGGTCTGTCCACTTTACGTAGACATTCGTAAAAAGTTTATCAAAAAGTATTATTGGACTCGCCCTTCTTCATTCAAACTAGTTCAACTTCTATCTGTACATAACAGAAAAGATTTATGTAATCTTGGAAAATATCTACAATCAAGCTTGTTATTACGGTCCAGAATTCATTAGTTAAATTTGATTTAATTTACTTATTTATGTTATATTACATTAGTACATTTTCCGTCTCCTGTAATTGCTGTATAGTCATTCCCCTGACAGCACCACTTGTTATAGGCCCTACTATTGTTTAGCTAATAAACCTTTACTTAGCCCCGACTTTTAGAACTGCTGCCGTTCCTTTAATATTCAACGATAAGTATGAATTAATACTTGTGTTTAAAATTGCATTTTTTCACTTTAGAGCCGTCCATCTTTATGAATTTATTTATCTTGTACCTATAATTGTTTTTGAATATCTATATTGTCCATGCAATGTACAAGTTCATGTTTATTATTTGACGATATAATTACTTAGTATTTCATATGACTATGATTATGTATTATGTTATTTTGTATAATTATCCTTATGAGCCGTAAGGCTTAAAGTGAATAAACAAAGTGAATAAACAATACAAACAATACAATCTGTCTCAGATCTGAGGCTACCTTGAGGTTCTGTACTAACCATGAACTGTATCTGTCTCAGATCTGAGGCTACCTTGAGGTTCTGTACTAACCATGAACTGTATCTGTCCCAGATCTGAGGCTACCTTGAGGTGCTATACTAACCAGGAACTGTACCTGTCCCAGATATGAGGCTACCTTGAGGTTCTGTACTAACCATGAACTGTATCTGTCCCAGATCTGAGGCTACCTTGAGGTGCTGTACTAACCATGAACTGTATCTGTCCCAGATCTAAGGCTGCCTTGAGGTGCTGTACTAACCAGGAACTGTATCTGTCCCAGATCTGAGGCTACCTTGAGGTGCTGTACTAACCATGAACTGTATCTGTCCCAGATCTAAGGCTGCCTTGAGGTGCTGTACTAACCATGAACTGTATCTGTCCCAGATCTGAGGCTACCTTGAGGTTCTGTACTAACCATGAACTGTATCTGTCCCAGATCTGAGGCTACCTTGAGGTGCTATACTAACCAGGAACTGTATCTGTCCCAGATCTGAGGCTACCTTGAGGTTCTGTACTAACCATGAACTGTATCTGTCCCAGATCTGAGGCTACCTTGAGGTTCTGTACTAACCATGAACTGTATCTGTCCCAGATCTGAGGCTACCTTGAGGTGCTATACTAACCAGGAACTGTACCTGTCCCAGATATGAGGCTACCTTGAGGTTCTGTACTAACCATGAACTGTATCTGTCCCAGATCTGAGGCTACCTTGAGGTGCTGGACTAACCAGGAACTGTATCTGTCCCAGATCTGAGGCTACCGTGAGTAGCTATACTGACCATGAACTGTACCTGTCCCAGATCTGAGACTACCTTGAGGTGCTGGACTAACCAGGAACTGTATCTGTCTCAGATCTGAGGCTACCGTGAGGTTCTGTACTAACCATGAACTGTACCTGTCCCAGATCTGAGGCTACCTTAATGTGCTGTACTAACCATGAACTGTATCTGTCTCAGATCTGAGGCTACCTTGAGGTGCTGTACTAACCAGGAACTGTATCTGTCCCAGATCTGAGGCTACCGTGAGTAGCTATACTGACCATGAACTGTACCTGTTCCAAATCTGAGACTACCTTGAGGTTCTGTACTAACCATGAACTGTATCTGTCCCAGATCTGAAGCTACCGTGAGTAGCTATACTGACCATGAACTGTATCTGTCCCAGATCTGAGGCTACCTTGAGGTGTTGTACTAACCATGAACTGTATCTGTCCCAGATCTGAGGCTACCTTGAGGTTCTGTACTAACCATGAACTATATCTGTCCTACATCTGAGGCTACCTTGATGTGCTGTACTAACCATGAACTATGTCTGTCCTACATCTGAGGCTACCTTAATGTGCTGTACTAACCATGAACTGTATCTGTCTCAGATCTGAGGCTACCTTGAGGTTCTGTACTAACCATGAACTGTATCTGTCCCAGATCTGAGGCTACCGTGAGGTGCTGTACTAACCATGAACTGTATCTGTCCCAGATCCAAGGCTACCTTGAGGTGCTGTACTAACCATGAACTGTATCTGTCCCAGATCTGAGACTACCTTGAGGTGCTGTACTGACAATGAACTGTATCTGTCCAAGATCTGAGGCTACCTTGAGGTGCTGTACTACCATGAACTGTATCTGTCCCAGATCTGAGGCTACCTTGAGGTTCTGTACTAACCATGAACTGTATCTGTCCCAGATCTGAGGCTACCTTGAGGTTCTGTACTAACCATTAACTGTATCTGTCCCAGATCTGAGTCTACCTTGAGGTGCTGTACTAACCATGACCTGTATCTGTCCCAGATCTGAGGCTACCTTGAGGTGCTGTACTAACAATGAACTGTATCTGTCCCAGATCTGAGGCTACCTTGAGGTTCTGTACTAACCATGAACTGTATCTGTCCCAGATCTGAGGCTACCTTGAGGTTCTGTACTAACCATGAACTGTATCTGTCCCAGATCTGAGTCTACCTTGAGGTGCTGTACTTACCATGAACTGTATCTGTCTGTCCCAGATCTGAGGCTACCTTGAGGTTCTGTACTAACCATGAACTGTATCTGTCCCAGATCTGAGGCTACCTTGAGGTGCTGTACAAACCATCCCAAATCTGAGTCTACGTTGAGGTGATGTACTAACCTTGAACTGTATCTGTCCAAGATCTGAGGCTACCTTGAGGTGCTGTACTAACCATGAACTGTACCTGTCCCAGATCTGAGGCTACCTTGAGGTGCTGTAATAACCATGAACTGTACCTGTCCCAGATCTGAGGCTACCTTGAGGTGCTGTACTAACCTTGAACTGTATCTGTCCCAGATCTGAGGCTACCTTGAGGTTCTGTACTAACCATGAACTGTATCTTTCCCAGATCTGAGGCTACCTTGAGGTACTGTACTAACCATGAACTGTATCTGTCCCAGATCTGAGTCTACCTTGAGGTGCTGTACTAACCATGAACTATATCTTTCCCAGATCTGAGGCTACCTTGAGGTGCTGTACTAACCATGAACTGTACCTGTCCCAGATCTGAGGCTACCTTGAGGTGTTGTACTAACCATGAACTGTATCTGTCCCAGATCTGAGGCTACCTTGAGGTGCTGTACTAACCATGAACTGTACCTGTCCTAGATCTGAGGATACCGTGAGGTGCTATACTAACCAGGAACTGTATCTGTCCCAGATCTGAGGCTACCTTGAGGTGCTGGACTCGATATGGGTCGTTCCTGTAGGGTACGATGATCTTGCTGCCATTCTTACCTATACAAACAAAGTCAGGAGACATCATAATCAGCAAAATACTTTGAAACCAAATGTAAAATATATGTGTATACAGTCGAATCCCCTTACTTTAAATTAAGGATGGACTCCAGGAAAAATTGTAATATCTAAAACAATGCTCTAAAATGAGTTTTGGTACCGGTGTATCCTTAGTGTTATAGATTAGAATACAAAAACAAAATACTAGTCTACAGGACTAATACAGATCATATTTATTAGTCCTTCAGACTTGTTACTAAACTTGGACTAACAGACTAGTGTTAGTTTTCGAACCCTGTAAGGACTGGTGAGGACAACAGACCACCATCCGATGACAATAGGGTAAAAAAGACTTTCATTTAATGTAATAAACTACATTGTATAAACCAATAAGGCAATGCTACCACAGTGCTCGTAAACAGAAATACTGAATTTCAATTTTGATCAATTGTCCACCCATAACTTATTCTGATCAACTAACATACATATACTTACAGGTTTATCATAGTATGTCTATTACACATTCTACAACGTCTTTGTATACCACAGCCAAAAACAAGAGGCCCAGAGGGCCTGTATCGCTCACCTGGATACATTGGTATCTAGGTAATCATGATAAAATATTTTCTTTTTGGCTCGCCCCTCAGCCCCTAGGGGGTCAGTCCCACCATTAGTACAATTTAAAATCTTGAGCACCTAGGGATGCTTCCTGCCAAATAAGGCTCATTTCCAATCAATGGTTATGAAGAACAAGTCGTTTAAACCAATATAGCTAAATAACTGTTTTTAGCCCCGCCCCTCAGCTCCCTAGGGGGTCAGTCCCACCATGAGTAAAATTTGGAATCCTAAACACCTAGGGATAGTTCCTACCAAATAAGGTAGAATTCAAATCAGTGGTTATGGAGAAGTCGCTTAAACCAATACAGCTAAATAATGGTTTATTGGCCCTGCCCCTCAGCCCCCTAGGGGGTCAGTTCCACCATGAGTACAATTTTGAATCCTGAGCACCTAGGGATGCTTCCTGCCAAATAAGGGTCATTTCCAATTAGTGGTTATTGAGAAGAAGTCGACTAAACCAATATAGCAAAATAACCCTCTCGGCCCCACACCTCAGCCCCCAAGCGGATCAGTCCCACCATTAGTACAATTTTGAATCCTGGGCACCTAAGGATGCTTCCTGCCAAATCAGGTTGATTACCAATTAGTGGTTATGAAGAAGAAGTCGCTAATATCAATATAGCTAAATAATT
This sequence comes from Mimachlamys varia, assembly GCA_947623455.1. Classification (NCBI taxonomy): domain Eukaryota; kingdom Metazoa; phylum Mollusca; class Bivalvia; order Pectinida; family Pectinidae; genus Mimachlamys; species Mimachlamys varia. Next base: position 42,076,702 of record OX392539.1, read on the forward strand.
TTTTATGGCCCCCACCCCTCAGCCCCCTAGGGGGTCAGTCCCACCATGAGTACAATTTTGAATCCTGAGCACCCAGGGATACTTTCTGCCAAATAAGGCTGATTTCAAATCAGTGGTTATGGGGAAGAAGTCGCTTAAACCGATATAGCTAAATAACCCCTTTTGGCCCCGCCCTTAGCCCCCTAGGGGGTCAGTCCCACAATTAGTACAGTTTTGAATCCTGGGCACCCAAGGATGCTTCCTGCCAAATTAGGTTGATTTCCTATCAGTGGTTATGGAGGAGAAGTCGTTTAAAGAAATTGTTGACGGACGACAGATGGACGACGGACGCCACGGTATGGCATAAGCTCACCTCGGCCCTTTGGACCAGGTGAGCTAACTAGTCTACAGTATATAGCATACCAAATCTGTTGACAAGCTTTGTTCCAACAAAACCACTTGCACCAAATATTGTGACAACATGTCCACTGAAGGAGGACCTTCCGCCTTTTCCTCTGCGGAGGTTTGCCAGATGACTGGAATCCCTGTGCTGGACTATGTACACTCCGCCTAAAGCTCGGGGTACATGTAACCCTGGAAAAATAAAACATCTATTATTTTTAACTTAATTAAATAAATAAATATAAAACATCTGATATTGCATCCTAACTAGTTAGAATAAGCCACTCAAAAGCACTTTAGAGACTCATGGTTTATACAGATTTTTCATACCATAATTCAAGCACTTTTTCAAGGTGTATTTTTTTGTCCAAATTTGCAAGAAAATGGAGTATAATCAACAACTTTAATCTTTCAATTTTTTTCTTTTTCTTTTATGTTTATTTTATATTTTTAAATATACATCTGAAAAAAATGCATGTTTACAGCTAGTATGTATAAATTCCAGCACTTTTCAAGCATTTGTGAGCAAATTCCAGCACTGACCCCAAATTCAAGCACTTTTCATGCATGTTTTGTGTGAATCATATATATTATATACAATTCTTATAGAATCAATACAATACTTACAGTTCTATCATATACAATTCTAAGGAGTTCACAGGAGCTGTCTTAGAATTACCAGGCGCTAGCCTAATTACTACTACTCCTATACCAACTGGCTAATATCTCCCTATAATTATGATTTTTGATCATGTGACGTTAGGCGGCAGCCATTTTCAAACAGATGTCAGAAAACTGGTTATTTTTTTAGAAATGGATGGCGACAGTAAGTTTGCGACCTCCTGTGACTTGATTAAAGGTGTAGGTTAGTAGAGAAATATCTGTTCTTTTCATTGATACCTTATTTGCATGTGGTCGAAAACGTGTGATTTTTTTTTTATTGCGTCGTTAGAGCTACGAAGCGGTCCCATGCCTGGTACAGGGTTCACCCTAGACCTTGGGCACAATGAGAGAAAAAATCTCCCTTACCTAATTTGAGTGAGATTTTTCATGTATGGATGGGATTTTTGGTATTATGACACGTAATTTAGTATGAATTGATTGGAATGCTTTAAGTTCATAACAATTATATTTATTAAGTCAATAAATAAATAACACAAGGTACAGTAATTGGGTTTCCTGATCTTTTGTTTATTTTATTTCCTGGAGAAAATCGTCCTTGTTTGTGATTTTAACTCTGTCATATGCAGGCCTAATTAAAGTTCAAATTCCTCAAAAATCAACATTTCCTAATATAACATTAAACTTGCTACTAAACATCAATAGCATTGACATCGTCACGGATACAGTCAGTACCGTTGGCCTATTGGCCCCAGCACTGGTGGAGTCATTTCCTCTCTCAACCATCTACTTGTTTTCCATGGATTCATCATTGGTTAATGTTAATTTAATGAACTAAGACATCCCTGGCTGTTTGATCAACTTTCAATACTGTTTCTGGAGGCATTAACTACTTACATTTCCCCCCAATCGCAACCTGTCACAAATTTACAGACACCTGCACCTTTGTGTTTGCGTGGTGGCTTTGTCATCTAAACGTTTGAATTGCAAGTGATTGAGAAACAAGCGTCGTTGAGACTATGACTGGTACACACTATCATTAGGATTTGCAGACAGGAATACTTCTGGAACTACGATCAGTATTATTGATCGATGTAGGTATCCACTATACCTGAATTTTGGCATGCGCGATTTTTTCTCGCTTTAGGACAGACTTTAACGCAATTTATATGAAAATACAGCGAGAATCTCGCGAAATCGCGCCCAAAAGTGAACCCTGCTGGTAGTGGAACAAAATCAAAAATGTTCAATCTGTAAGATTTCATTTAATTACCACCTCATGTGAGCATAATGTTGTTTAAAGAATGCAGGGATGCTGAAATAAAATAAGCAGAACCAGAGATGTCCTTCTTGACAAACACAAGAAACTACCGACATGACAGTTTACGTGTGATGTTATCGCAAATCTCGTTTTTATATATGGCCTGCGTGGCCAAATATGGAGTTACTATGGCTTACTACGACTTCCTTATTTGGTCTGCACTCGCGCCCATTCACAAATTTAGAGGAACTATTCAGAAAAGAAACTAAGAAATTTACTGAAGTCTTAATCATGGCTGCCATTGCTCATTTCATTTTATGCTTTGTTACGTAAACTTGATATTTAACGATATTTTTAATGGATTTTAATTAGAAGTTGGGTAGGAGATTGACAGAAATGGTTTATAATTTAAGTATATTTATCGATGAGAACCAATCGGAGGATAAGAGATGCAAAAATTGCCCCGGTGTGAATCACACCAGCCTTGCTCCATTACGAGGCATGAGACCGATTTAATACCCGGCCGGGGCAGAGCCATAGGAGGCTGGGTATTAATATTAGTACTAATCCAGAAGCTGTAGGGATTGTTCAAATTGATTAATAACAATTAGGGGAAAATCAGGCATGTTGACAACTTGACATAATAACTCGATTTGCTTAGTGTACTCGATTTGCTTCCTGACTGTTTTTTTCAGTGTCTACTACTGTATCACATTAACATTTAGCAGGATAAGTTGTCTCACATTCTGACAAATCAATTTAGTGACATACCATGATACAATAGTAATACATGTACAATGTTTCCTCTTTGAGATATCCTGCAACTCTACATCAAAAATGCATACATTTAATTTAAAATGGCATGATCATGCAAAACGAAACAAAATAAACAATAAGCATTATTGGGCATATAAAACGACCACTGCAAAATTCCAACTACAGTACAGTAGACTAAGCAAAAGATACGTATACTAGTGCAATGAAATTAACACGAGTAAAACATGATCAAATTTGCATTGCAATTTGAAAACATAGGTGTTGTCTTGAACATCATACACATGGGTGATTCCGTTTTCATTCAAGCGATCACAAGTCTGTTCAACTTACTCCCAAGGAGAGCGACCTGACCTACGGTCATGGCAGCCATTTTTACTGGAAGGACGTCGATATCGTACAAGCGTTTGCGTGTCAAGTCAATTCCAAGCTTTATTTTGAGCGTCTAAACAACTTATAAATAACTTCCGGTGAGCTCAACGGAACATCAACGTACGCCGGACGGGATTTGGGATTCCCTTGCATGAATTGCATACTCGGGAGAACTGGGCAACTCAAAATTAATTGGTAAATGGCACATTCTCTTTAGTTTGTTTTGAAGTCATCGTGATCACTGGCAAATTAAATGAGGGACACGCTGACAAGGGGGGGGGGGGGTCGTCGTTGTTGAAATTTCACTTCTAAATATCAGTATATTGAAATGTCGAGAGGTATATATACAGTTGAGTGTAAGCTAACCTTTACACCTAGTGCACTACGTTTAAACTAGTAGTACACTACATTTAAACTACAGGTAGCCTAGTAGTGCACTACGTCCTGAACCCAATAAGGCCAAATACCCCTACAGGTAAATGGGCAGTCTCATCTACCTGTGTTTCTTGCATGCCTGTACCTCACCTGTGTAGTACTTAGAAGCTGGCCCTATCATAAGTTAATATTTATAACTTTAATATATAAATGTATATAGAAATGTTAATTTTTCTCAAACAACCTTCTCTCTTTTATTTCGAAACTACTAATTTTGTCATCATGATAATTACTGTAAGAGTTAACGTTGTCCTTTAACATTTCTTGTATAAAGGATATAAATAAAAAAAAATTACTTACAATTTTGGTGTCTTATATTTTGTAATTTGATAAACATCATTTACACCATTAACGTTTATTATATTTATTTACCAATTTTCATTCAAGTATATTGAGAAATTGGAGCAAAATCCATTGATAATTATTTATTATATATATATTCCCCTTGAAAAATCAATACCTACTTAACTAAACTGAATATATATTTTCATTAAGTACATTCGTCCCTCAGACCTGTATATTCATGGAAGCGCTATAGAGATTTGTCAATCTTTATTTTTATTTAATTTTTTATATCTAGACCTGCATGTATATCGATCACATGCAAAAGTTTTCATAAACATACATACTTGGATATGAAAAAAAGTTATACAACAAATTTTAATTTAGTTCGGTTTTTCAGTATGGGTCAGCTGTTTTGATTTGACCCTCAGGCCTCAGGTAATTACCATTACCTGACCTGTTTAAGTCTCTTCTCTGAACACCTGACATAAGCCAGCTGTCAGTGACACAATTGAGGTGTGAAATCCTCACCTGACTATCACTGGTCAAATTTTGAACCAATTTGATTAAAGGGCTCAGCTAGAGATGACCAGGATCATATGATAATACATAATTTAAGTTTTGCTCATTTATCATGTTTATAAACCACATTCATGACATGAAATTAAAAATCATTGAGATTATTTGATATTTCCATTTAAAATGTGGATATAATCTGTGGACTAGCTCTGGTTTTATACGTCTCTGCTCTGATGAATTTTTGTTTTGTTTCATTCAAAACATTTAATAATTCAATAATACATGGAAATAGAATAACATTTACCCGGTAGAAAACAATAGTCTTTATCGGTCCTTTACCAAATTCTGTTTTTCTTAAATATTGTACTTAAAATAAGTATTTTATGACACTTGAATTAATACAATCAAATGATACAATACATTTTGATTTTTAAATCTTAACATATACATATATACTTATCAAATGAATACATGTAAAAAATCATCTACAGTTTATGTTGGCCGAAATATTGTTATCGCTAAATGCAGTTTGATTAACACATAAACTAAAATTCATTATACTTAGTTTTTTCTAATAATCAATATAAAAGAATTCAATTTAGAAAATGATGCATTTCCCATATGTATAGGCCGAAATATTGAAGACAATTATAGGGTGTATTAAATATGACTTGAAGCCTATTTATGAAATAAGTAGCCTATGTCAGTCACATTTATTGTACTTTTAAATTAACCTAATGACTTATATGATACTTTTGTATCTAACTAAAAAAAGGACAGATACAGATCTACAGGTAGAATCACTTACCCTCCAGGCATAGTTATGTACTTGACCTGCCTGGGCCACGTCCTCCCAGAGTTTAGACTGGCTGTACATGTAGTTACCAGCCAGGTGTGAATTTCTTACCTCCCTCCCCCCTAGGCTAGGCCCCTGCTAATTGATGAATGATGATTCAATTTGATAATTGATGATACCATTGTACTACAGTCAATTGGATTACATGTACATGTATGTACAAAATTGGTATTATGGTATGAAGAAGGAAATGAGTTTATATGTTTATTTGTACACCAATGAAGTTACATAGAGGTATCATTGCATGGCTTAATGTCAAATTCATTAAAGTACTATACTACATAAATGTATATACAAAATCTGTTATTCTAGTATCTGATCTTTTATATTACAATCTGTTGTTTACTTTATTTCTTTATACACTTTTAGCAGGATTACTTATTTACAACATATATATATATAGTACATGTATACAGTGTCAGTATAATAAATGTATATGTGTACCTACATTAATTTGATTTGAGTTTTGTCCTCTTCACAGCGATATGTTCATTATGACGTTTCATTGACCACAAGACTTGCTGAGAGTTGGGTGTACATTCTAGAATCTCACACAGCTTGTCCACACTACCTGCCCAACATACCTTGTATAAACCTGTAAATTATAATATGATACTGTAGATTTCTATTAAAAGAAGCTGTCCAACAAATCTTGATTTGTTTAAACAACCTAGCTGTCTCTGTCTTTTTTAAAGCAGTGACAGTCTGCAACTTTAGCCACTAGTCCTATGCCCATGACTAGTAAATTTTGGTTCGGACTAGTGGAAAGTCCTTGAATTTCAATACATTTGTTATAATAAACACTGCATTTTGCTTATCTGGACTAGTGCTTGAAAATGTTAATGTCACAGACTGCAGTGAACGTCAAAGAGACAAAAACGAGTGATGATTCGCACATTAAATAATACAGCCCATTGTTGTGGTCATTGGAGCGTTTGAATGGATGATATACAAGTTCACAATTTAAGCTGTTTAAAAGAGATCTAGATTTAAAATAACGTTTGACAGCATGTCGAAGTGGAAGGCTAATTAGTTTTCATTGCCAATTTGTGTTCACTAAACCAGATAAATAAATGAGACGAATGAATAGACAAAGAAAAGAAAGTACCAGTATCCTAATAAATGGAAAGAATATGTGGTTAAGGTGTTCCGACATTCTACCACTAGTCCTCCACCTCTGGGTTGTGATCATGAGTTCAAATCCTAGGTGGGGCAGTTGTGAGGTACTGACCGTAGGGCAATGGTTTTTCTCTGGGTACTCCAGCTTTCCTCCACCTCCAAAACCTGGCACATCCTTAAATGACCCTGGCTGTTAATAGGGTGTAAAACAAAATAAACCAAAGGGTCTCCAGAGCTTCCGACACCTATTTATTGACTGAATCAAGATCTTTCTTTTACCAAATATCACATCCATCAGGTCGAACTCGCAATTTGTACAGTTGACATTTGATTGTACTCCAACAGTCTACTAGCTAGAGCCATTAAACAGTGTAATTTTCACTTAATTGCCTGTCAAGGAAAGTGCCTTAAAAAGTGCCCTGAACTGTTGTAAATTTTTCCTTCAATCTAATTGACATCCGTATTTTAAAAATTAAGTTTAAGTGTCATTATAAAAGACTAACCTATTATCAGCAACAGTTATAACCAAGGAAAAAAGTGTATTAATTCATGATCCTTTTACCATGTTTTATATGAGTTGATTATTTTTAATGTTCCAGGGGCAACAGTAAATAAACAAAAGGAAGATGTCGTACATGTTGCAGCATCTACACAATGGATGGCAAGTGGACCAGGCCATCCTAGCAGAGGAGGACAGGGTGGTTGTCATCAGATTCGGCCACGATTGGGACCCTTCGTGTATGGTAATGGACGAAACCCTGTACAAATGTGCCGAGAAGATGAAAAACTTTGCCGTGGTATATCTGGTTGACATTACTAAGGTGCCAGATTTCAACAAAATGTACGAGTTATACGACCCATGTACAATTATGTTCTTCTACAGAAACAAACACATCATGATAGATTTGGGCACAGGAAACAACAACAAAATTAACTGGTCGATGGAGGATGGGCAAGAATTTATTGACATTGTGGAAACTGTATTCCGCGGAGCTCGAAAAGGACGAGGTCTTGTGGTGTCTCCAAAAGATTACTCAACAAAATACAGATACTAATTGTATACTTATATGGATCTTTATCACTCATCATTGTATTATCATTATGTGTTTGTCAGTGTAAAAAGTTATGTATGGTATAGTAATTTCTTTCATATTTTTTTTGTCTGAAAGTTGAGTTTCTGCAACATTATCACTGTTTCATATTCTTTTACAATTTAATCTGAAAATATCAGCAAAAATCTCTGTCTTGTATTGACAAGGCTCTTTTACATGTACTATATACTTATGTGACATAAATACATCATTGTTTTAACAAACATTATGGCTTAACTTATACCAGCCTATGTATAAAAGGAAAGAATGTGATTTCAGTGTAGTAATGTCAAACATTTAATAAAAACTTAGATTTTGCACCTAGTGACCTGAAGGATTTTAGCAATATACATTTTGTATGTACATGTATATACAAAAGTGTATTAAAAAGATACAATAGAGGCACAAAAAATGAACATTAATCCTAAAGAAATTACATGCTAATTACCTGCATTGTGTCAACCAATAAATTGTGAAATTTTGAAGTTTTGTCATGATTTTCTGTGTCAATGAAGTTTTGGAAGTTAATTGTATTGCAAGACAAGGTTTTCTGGCCTTGGTTTCATGAATGATCTATATTATTAAAACAATTCCAGTTTTAAAAAACCTCAGATTGCATTTGACAATAAACATTTTTTTCTTTATTGACTTAAAAGTTAAACAGTGAATACATTCTAGAGGTGACATTTTAGAATCCTGATTTAACAGTGTGTTACATTCTTAAAGTCTCAAGATTTTGAAAACAACCATTGGAATCTTTCCTCTAAAACACCTTAATGTAAATTCTGAATATTATACTTTCACTTTCACTATTCACACACTCAACACATTTACATCAAATACACCAGGAGGCTGTCGTAAAAATGCCTCAATAGCTGTTAAAAGGACAAAAAAAAAAAAAAAACCTTTACCAGAAACATGTGCTGTTCATCCCATTACTTTTGTTAAAAAAACGTGTGCTGACCATCCAGCTACCTTTTCAATGCAAACACATTTTGGCTATCCTCCTGCATTTCACCAAAAGAAGCCATCAACTTTTTTTTACCCTTTTCACCTTTACACACAAAACACATCCTGACCATCTTTTTCACCAACAAACCTTTCTTTTACATTTCACCAAAAAATGTAATTTTGTCCATCAATCACTTGATAAACTTTGTATACATTCTGTATTAGACCACAACTATTTGACATGTGTCTTAGGCTAGTATGTGTCTTGACCTTGACTGCATTTTGTATCAAGGTCAAGACCCTCACATAAGAATGTGCTAAAAGCTTGTTCAGGCATTTAACTAATTGTCGATTTTTATAAAATGTGATCTAAATCATTATATCAGTATTATTTTGTCCAGATACAAATGTTGTCATAACCTTGAATCAAGGTCAAGATCTCTATACATTGTTTGGCACCTGAAATGGGTGTCCCAAGTGGATAAGGCCACCACTCTTAATCCTTAGGTGGCTGTGTACAGTAGATCTAGAGATTTATGGAAAAGAAGACCAATGCCTGAGAATTGTCAACACAGAGATTTAACCGTACACTGCATAGATGCAAATGTACACATTTTTGTAAATTGTATATCATTTCCAATTCATAAAAAGGACTATGAAGTGTATACACTGATGTTTTCTATGTATGGCACTTGTGTGAAAACCATGGTTACCACATCAAAAATTTCTGAAAAATGCAAAATATCATTGTTTTTTACAAAAAATTTGACCTATGCAGATAGGAATTTTTTTCTTAAGTTCTATCTAAAATAAAAGCTTACTAACTTGGTTGAAGAATTATATCTGTCCCAGCATAGGTCGCTATTTTCCCTCATGTGCTGTTGTCGAAATTTCCCTTCCTGTAAAGCTAGCTTTCATGTGTAGACACCCATTTCAGAAGGGTCAAAATTTTAATCTCTAACCAAAATTTGTTTTTCTCTTTTTACAAATGTGAAGTCCACAAAGTCCACTTTATCATGCTTAAGCCAATTTTACTCCTTATTTTTTTTGGAGATTTTCATAGGCATGCTATTATAGGGGTTATTTATGTACAAAAATATCACCCATGGCCACAAAGTCCTTCTATACACTGCCACCTTATGGTGGACTTTTAATTGATATAAAAACACAGCACCGTTTTCTATTTTAGAATCAGCTTGGTTATCCGTCAGTCTGAAGACAGATTTTGTCCTGCTATGCATTTATTTATCGTAACAAATCTTTTTATGATTTTGTGAGAACTCACTGATTATCTCCCTTGATACTTGCCAATGACTTGGTCATACTTGATACCAGAGAAACAACGCAGGTGACAAATTAAACAAAGGCAATTTACGGATAACGTCTCTTCCAATATTGTGGAAACCTACAAAAAACCAATTCTAGGTGTTTTGAAGTTAAAACCTGCAAACAAACCAAAAGAAAAACTCTCTTGTTCATATGGACAATACAGAAGGGTTCAAATCAGCCCTCCTGAAAAACGACTAGTACCAAGGCGCAGCACGCTCTCTCCCAACTAAGCCAATATTGGTTTCTAGAGTCAAATTAATCCAGATCCAGATCCAGACTGTCTCACTGATTATCTTCCTTGATACTTGCCAATAACTGTCTCAGTGATTATCTCCCTTGATACTTGCCAATGGCCTCAGACCACAATTAATTCTACTATATGTTACTACCAAAGAAAAAGGAATTAAAATATTTTTAAACTTTGCAAAGGATGTGGGACTTATTTTTTATTGTAGATCTATTCAAGCTGAACCTACTGTGAGCTGTAAAGTACCTCATGTGTTGCATTTAAGAAAGATAATTTCATTTGAATGTCACTACCCTTCAGTTTTAGGGGAAAATACCAAAAATCACAAAATATCAATGCACAAGCCTCATCACTCATTGTGTCCTGCTGCTAAAATAAACTTGATAAGTGTGTCAAACAAAAATTAACTTCTAGAATAGATATTGTTGAAGTCTATGCAAAAAAACTGTACATATCTGTCATAAATAAGACAGGAATGTCCTTATGCACTACATTCATGTACAACGACCCAGAAGTTTTATTGTGGTCTGAGGCCCAATGACTGTTGCACTAATTATCTCCCTTGTTTCTTGCCAAAGACTGCCTCACTGATTATCTCCCTTGATACTTGCCAATGACTGTCCCACTGATTATCTCCCTTGATACTTGCAAGGACCCTTCACTTGCCAGTTACTGTCTCACTGATTATCTCCCTTGATACTTGCCAATGACTGTCTCACTGATTATCTCCCTTAATACTTGCCAGTTACTGTCTCACTGATTATCTCCCTTGATACTTGCTGATGACTGCCTCACTGATTATCTCCCTTGATACTTGCCAATGACTGTCTCGCTAATTATCTCCCTTGATACTTGCCAATGACTGTCTCGCTAATTATCTCCCTTGATACTTGCCAGTTACTGTCTCCCTAATTATCTCCCTTGATACTTGCCAGTTACTGTCTCACTGATTATCTCCCTTGATACTTGCTGATGACTGCCTCACTGATTATCTCCCTTGATACTTGCCAATGACTGTCAATCTGATTATCTCTCTTGATACTTGCGAATTACTGTCCAACTGATTATCTCCCTTGATACTTGCCAAAGACTGCCTCACTGATTATCTCCCTTGGTACTTGCTAGTTACTGTCTCACTGATTATCTCCCTTGATACTTGCCAGGACCCTTCACTTGCCAGTTACTGTCTCACTGATTATCTCCCTTGATACTTGCCAATGACTGTCTCACTGATTATCTCCCTTAATACTTGCCAGTTACTGTCTCACTGATTATCTCCCTTGATACTTGCTGATGACTGCCTCACTGATTATCTCCCTTGATACTTGCCAATGACTGTCTCACTGATTATCTCCCTTGATACTTGCCAGTTACTGTCTCACTGATTATCTCCCTTGATACTTGCTGATGACTGCCTCACTGATTATCTCCCTTGATACTTGCCAATGACTGTCTCGCTAATTATCTCCCTTGATACTTGCCAATGACTGTCTCGCTAATTATCTCCCTTGATACTTGCCAGTTACTGTCTCCCTAATTATCCCCCTTGATACTTGCCAGTTACTGTCTCACTGATTATCTCCCTTGATACTTGCTGATGACTGCCTCACTGATTATCTCCCTTGATACTTGCCAATGACTGTCAATCTGATTATCTCTCTTGATACTTGCGAATTACTGTCCAACTGATTATCTCCCTTGATACTTGCCAAAGACTGCCTCACTGATTATCTCCCTTGGTACTTGCCAGTTACTGTCTCCCTAATTATCCCCCTTGATACTTGCCAGTTACTGTCTCACTGATTATCTCCCTTGATACTTGCTGATGACTGCCTCACTGATTATCTCCCTTGATACTTGCCAATGACTGTCAATCTGATTATCTCTCTTGATACTTGCGAATTACTGTCCAACTGATTATCTCCCTTGATACTTGCCAAAGACTGCCTCACTGATTATCTCCCTTGGTACTTGCTAGTTACTGTCTCACTGATTATCTCCCTTGATACTTGCCAAAGACTGCCTCACTGATTATCTCCATGGATACTTGCCAGTTACTGTCCCACTGATTATCTCCCTTGATACTTGCCAAAGACTGCCTCACTGATTACCTCCCTTGATACTTGCCAGGACCCTTCACTTGCCAGTTACTGTCTCACTGATTATCTTCCTTGATACTTGCCAGTTACTGTCTCCCTAATTATCTCCCTTGATACTTGCCAGTTACTGTCTCACTGATTATCTCCCTTGATACTTGCTGATGACTGCCTCACTGATTATCTCCCTTGATACTTGCCAATGACTGTCAATCTGATTATCTCTCTTGATACTTGCGAATTACTGTCCAACTGATTATTTCCCTTGATACTTGCCAAAGACTGCCTCACTGATTATCTCCCTTGGTACATGCTAGTTACTATCTCACTGATTATCTCCCTTGATACTTACGAAAGACTGCCTCACTGATTAACTCCATGGATACTTGCCAGTTACTGTCCCACTGATTATCTCCCTTGATACTTGCCAAAGACTGCCTCACTGATTACCTCCCTTGATACTTGCCAGGACCCTTCACTTGCCAGTTACTGTCTCACTGATTATCTTCCTTGATACTTGCCTGTGACTGTCTCACTGATTATGTCCCTTGATACTTGCCAGTTACTGTCTCACTGATTATCTCCCTTGATACTTGATAGCAAGTACAATTCGAAATGTGCCCTCTGAAGTATCTTTGCATTTTAGCCCCGCAACAGATAGTTATCCCCCATTTATATAAAAATTATCACAACATCCGTCCATCGTCTGTCAACATTTGCTTCAAATCACAACTAGTTCTGATTAGATTTTTCCTTGGGAGAAGGGGGTTGACTCTGACCCCCAAGGGGCCAGAGGGGTGGGGCCCAATAGAGGTAATTCCTTTGAATCGCTATTAGTAATAAAGCTTCAATGGATTTTAACCAAATTTTGTCAGAAACATCCCTGAGGGGGGGGGGGGCAACAGTTTTTGCATAAATGGTGACTCTGAGCCCTAAGGGGCCAAAAGGGTTGGGCCATAATGGAGAAATAGAGGTAATTCCTTTAAATTGCTATTTATCATAAAGTTATGAATGCATTTGAACCAAATTTGGTCAGAAACATCCCCTTGGGCTGGATCGGCGGGGCCCCAATAGGGGAAATAAAAGTAAAGCTGTTTAAATCGCTACTAATCTTGTCACAAAGAACTAAATGGATTATTATCCAATTCGGTCAGAATATCCAATGGAGGAGGGGAACTGATTTTGCTTAAATGGTGACTGACCCACCCATGGACAGAGGGTTGGGGCCCAATAGGGAAAATAGAGAGGAAAAACCTTTTAAATCGCTATTTGTCATAAAGTACTGGATGGATCTGAACCAAATTCCAGGTCAGAAACATCCTTTGGGGATAGGAACAGATTTTGCATAAATTATGACTCTGACCCACTGGGGCTGTTGAAGCGGGGCCTAAAAGGGGAAATTGAGGGAAAGTCCTTACTGGTAAAATCGCTACTTGTCATAAAGTATGAATAAATTTTAACATAAACATCCTTTGGGAACAGCAAACAGATTTTGCGTAAATGGTAAATCTAACACCATTTTTGCAAAATTTGGCTGTGATCCCCACCCTTTAACAATATCAGCCATTGCTTGGCATAAAGAGACTAACATAATCATGATTTTATGATTGGTGTCAGGATGACCACATCCTTGCAGCCTCAACTCCTGAGTCATAACTTTTAAACAGTTGAGATCCCCATCCGCAAGCTATATATATATATATACAATTGCTGGGTATAAAGAAACAATCACAAACAAGATTTAAGATTTGACCCCAGGTCCACCACACGCCCTTGCAGACTGAACTTCTGTGTCATAACATTTAAATGATTGGTATCCCAACCCCAAAGTTACAGTTGCTGGGCATAAAGAGACGAACATAATCATAACAATATTAGCATTGATGTCATGGTCTGGCCTTAGCGCTAGGGACCTTGTTTCTGATCAGTTGAACCTGAAAACAGTTGAGATACCCACCCATTAACCAAACTTAACTTTATACAGATATACTTCAAGGATTACTTTATGTGATTATATATCTTTTTGGAAAATATTTTACCATAATTACCTAGATACCAATGTATCCAGGTGAGTGATACAGGCCCTCTGGGCCAAGTAATTCTTTTTCAACAAATTGTTATAAAATTTTGTCAGAATAGCCAGTAAGATATGAAGATGTAACCCTTGAAGTAATTTTGCATTTTAGACCCTTTACAGAGAGTAAAAAATCAGCACAATTTTGTCCAGTTATGCATTCGCTTATTTTTCAATGGATCGTTTAAAAAGTTGTGGGAATAGCCAGTACAATATGAAGATGTACCCCTTGAAGTAATTTAGCATTTTCGACCCTTTACAGAGAGTTATCCCCCTTTAAGTAAAAGATGAGCAAAGTTTTTGAAATTTTGTGGAAGGGGTTCACGCAGTACTTCTGAGTTATGCACTCAGAAGTAATTTTGCAATTCGCCTCCTTTTGAAAGAATTGTGCATCTTTTATAATTTTTCATATATTTTATCTCATGTCGGGGTTGTTATCCTGGCAACAAATCTAGTTTATAAGACTGCGTGTGCATGAACACCTTTAAGGGTGAAATTATTAAAAAGCACATTATACAATTACACTAAAGTCAAATGGTGTTTAAGAACACCTATTTTTATGAGGAATGGTATTTTTTTCTCTTCCAAGTAGTTTAGATCAATTAACAATTTGAGTCAATCCTTTCAGATATTTTTATTAGTTTTTCCAATGCAAGTTGTTAAAAAAAAATAATTGTCCAGGTAGAAATCTATATCTTAAGTTTTCAAAAAAAAAAATCTTGCTGAAAACTAAACAGACTTATCATTTCATATATCAAAAGTGCAGTTAACTCACCTATATATATTGTACACATTGATATTGTGCTATATAAATATCATGATTGAACAGAAGTTAACACATTTTAAAGGGGTTATCTCCCTTGGATCAAGAAATCATTTAAATTACGAAAACCGTATTAATTTGACAAATATAGAATTTTATTTGTCACAAAATTCTTAAAGAAACAATAAAATTGTATCAAAAGTTCACTAAAATGTAGTTTTTAAACGATATAACTATATTTACTAGACCCGCAGATAAGTGTAAAAGGTCACAGGTCACCAACATGGGCGACTGAGGGCCATCGGATAGTCAGCGCAGTATTCACGAAATTCCTGACGTGTTTTAGACAGGAATTGATTACTAGCCATCGGACTGTGAATCATCTACCTACTGCAGAAACGTGAAGTGGACTGTTTACAAGGAGAAAACCATGTTATCGACAACGTAATATTTACAGGGAAGTGGTAAGACGTCTTTCGGAAAGTGTTCACATTCGGACAATGTCGCTGTCACTTGTTCGGTTGTCAACCATCAAAGAGCTTAGATCACTTCCACATAATCGATTCGCCTGAGATAATAACGGGCTTTCTTGTCACCCTGTTATCATTTGTTTTGACTGATTGGACACTTGAATCGTAAGTAACTTTAATAACGACGACAGGAGTTTGTTGGAACAAGCAAGGCGTTGTATCTGGTACGGGGATTTAACTGGAATTGAATGTGACATTGATAAGATAAATCTACTGTATCAATACATTTTATGGACAGGGTCTTCATTACTGGATTATATTTAAAGTCCCTACACACGGGAAACCATCTGGCAGTTCTAGATGAGCTAGAAATTGACCACCATCCCTGAGTTTTAGTGAGGCTGACAACAGTATCCAATGTAGTCTCAAACTAAATGGCATCTTACAACTATAACCAACGAGGTCAGCCACAGAAACCAGTCCCAGCCCCGCGGGGGGCCAGATCTCCTAGTTCACCAAATGGGAATCCAATGTCGCTCATGATGGACCGACCTATGTCGTCGCAGGTGATGGCTGCGGCAGCAGCAGGAATGGCTGCGTCAGGACAAGCCATGAATGACAATCGTGCGAAGGCCGTTCTGAAGGAGGCCGTTGATGCAGTGGTCAACAGTTTTGCTAAACATTCGCATGGATATGGACGAGGTAAAAATTGTCGCAAGAAATGTAAAAAGTTAAACCTCATGTTTGATTCTCCAAATTGATCTTATTGGATCAAATGTCCACATGAATTATCAGAATATTTAATGGTATAATCTAAGGATAATATATTACAATAAAATGTTTCTTTATTCAAGAAAATTTGATGTAAATACCACATTCTATTTGAGATATATATCAAAATTTGTAATTTTATTGCAGTTTGACCAACTTAACAATGTCGACGTTATTTAACTTCCTGATATTTTGTAATGTCAAACTGTGATTGAAAATAACATTACAAGTTCAAATGTGTCTCGAGGGATGAATTATATTTATTTGTCCCTAATGTACTATTGACAGTCTTTATGCCTGGGCTCTAAAGCTCCTGCTCTGTAGTTTTTTGAAAATCAGGTTCCATCATGAATGCATGATTATTACCATTAACAAGTTAATTTCAATTTCAATTCATTTGTTGGTACCTAATATAATTACATGATAGAAAATAAAACCTCCAAAACAGATGTACAGTGTACCTTGGTTTTGAAATATTTCAATAAAATAACAAGAAATCACATTCAATTTGAAATGGAGTCTAGAAAAGAGCTTTAGATTAAAGTATGCCCCTATAATAATTAGTAAGTTTATGAGACCCATTAACTTTGATATGGTTTTTAAATCGGTGGTAATTATACCCCCAGACTCTAAAAGCTAGAACTTATAACAATTCCATTATACAGTAATTACACTATAGATATATTCTCAGGGTTAATTAATCAATATATAGCTGCAGTGATCATGACTACACTGTGTGCTTTAATTTTCAGAAGTGCTAGTTTTGCTAAAAAATTGGGAAACTAATTACATTCCAATCATACTTAGTTGCTGGATGGTGCTAATTGGAAAATAACCCAGATGTATGATTGTTGTTGGTAGGCCTCGTTATGAGATGAAGTCAGTGTAGTCCCCCAAAAAAGGGAAAAATGCTGCAGATGGTGTTTTTAAGATGTGTCATTAACTGTCACTGTCAGACAAAATAGATAAGGCCAAACAAGATAATTGTTAGTTTTGTTTTGCTGTGAAAAAGCAATATTATCAGTGGTGGAGCTCTTAGAGCTTTGTGCTGGGAAGCCAAGGGTCACAGGTTCGAACCCCAGCACTTATACCTTTTTCTCGAGCTCCTCATCCTATTACATGTATAATTGCACACTGTTAGTGAAGGAATTCAGTCGTTGGTACATTTTTTGTAAATAGAAAAAAGGAAAACACTTAATTTTTTTCTAATAACAGAATGTTACGTTCTCATTCAAGGATTTATCGCTTAAATTTCATTATGAACTATTCTAGCTTTCAATTTGAAAGAGTTAAAAAATTAGTCTTCACTGTTCAGAGGTAAATGAGTTTACATTAATAGACACTTGTTGCCATAATCTATATATATAGCTGCTTACCATATATACAGGTACAATGTATATATACCCATCTGAAAACATGTTGCATTTTCAGATATTTAGACTAGAGACTATATACTGTACATACTGTTTACAGCAAAAATTTCAATATGTACATTTATAAATGCTAATGTTAATTTGTGATTCACAGATTAATTTGCCCTTGGCAGAAATTCCCTTTCACCTACATTGTATATATCTATTTACCACATCCCGTGTATGTATGTGTACTAGATAAAAATTACATTTGACCATTCATTTGGTCAGTGATACATTTGTATATATGTGTACACATATAAACATGCTGAGATAAAAACAATATTCATGTTGAACTAAGTATCCAATGTTAAGATATGGCTTGAGTGGACCTAGGAACCTCTGTCCTCGGGCTCAATAATGGCCCACCCTTTTGGATCATTATGATTATCAACATTGCATCCACCATATCATTCCAGAAAAAAATCTTATCTTGATCTGCAGACCCATAGCCATACACTTCACCTCCCAAACCCTCTCCACCCTATAAACCCAACCTGGGGCCATGGTGGCCAATCGCATTGGTTAACTAGGTTACTGCGCGCTAGCTACTGTATCTACAAACCCTCTACCACTGGGTCTTGGGTTCAAGGCCTACAGTATGTGGGCCCCAGGGCAACTACCAGCTGCAGGTACTGGCCGCAGGTTGGGTGGGTTTTCTACAGGAACTCCAGTTTTCCTTCACATCCATAGTAATGACAATAGCTGTTAATAATATGTATTTGAAATATTAACAAATTAACCTTTTTTCTCTCAAATCAAGCTCACACACATTCATCAGTACCTATACATGTATACATATGTGTCAAGATATATACATGTAGTTTCACTGCGCATGCAGTAGCAAACATGTTACGGCTTTAACATACATATCTTTACTACAGGTATATGACGTATTATGTATATTGTACTTGGTAATTCTGACCATATTGATAAAACTTGCATGTACCCTCAATCATATCAACCCCCTAACTGCACCCCCCCCTCCCCACCCTGTTGCAATGTTTTATTTTCAGTCTGAAAAATCCATCTAATATACACTGTACCTATTAGTCTAAAATCCATGGGGAGGTGTCTGCTTTTCTGTTTAAATATCAAACTGTCAAATAGAGTAATATTTGTATTGCACAATGATCCTGACAATGTATAGTTTGTCTTGTATCAATAAGAAAGTTTCTCCTGTCCAAACTTTTTTGATACTTTTGAATTTCTTCCCGTTGGTAAATATGTAGTTACGGACATAACCGTGTGTTTAAATTTTAACATGGGCGGCTTATAAATCAAAACGATCTGCAAATTTGCGATTTAAATGTGGATTAAAAGGCTTAGGTCTTCATTTAAATATCAAACTAATGTCGGCTTACCAGAGATAGCCGTGTCAACAGTGATTTGTACCCACATTATAATACATAGATAAATATTAGTTTTCGTTTATTAGTGTAAGGTTTAAGACTGAACTGTTAGCAAACATTTTATCAGACTACATTTTGTAGGTCAGTACATGCATGTCATAATCGATTATCAGTGGAATATAAATGAATAATTATTGATTATGCAATCGGTTAATATTATATCAAATTGAAATAACCTGGCACTCTTTTTATTGGATGTTTGGATTGTTTTCATTGTGATATGAAAACAACCCACCTAAATTTTAACTAGACATATCATTTATACATTGGTCGTATAATTGCACATTCACAGCGCTAAATTTTTGTGCTCATCCCGAGTCCTGTACCAAAGAATTTTGAAAGGGCCCATTAAATTTCAGGAAATTCTTAAATTGAAACATTGTGGGATCCCTAGTTTTGCAATACTACTGTACAAAGGGAAAGGACCCATGACAAATAATTGTAGACTGCATTCATCATACAAAATAAATAAAACCATGTTAAATTTAATTCTTCACAAATTTCAGCTACAGTAGTTAAATCTTACATCAACAAATGAACTGAAGTAAAAATAATCGATTATGAATTTTTACATCCGATTTACTAATTACTGATATAATTAATTGCTATCAACTGATCTATTATGATCGAGAATCAACTGAACACTTTCATTAAGTCATAATTACATGTACTTAAACTTGTATTTAAAATTAGATTTCGTCATTGGTAGGTTATAGAGTAAAGATTATACAAATACATTTCTGGCAGCTAAATAATGCAGAATGCATACAAGAGGATATGTGGTTTGAATTCCTGCAGTTGTCTAATGCACCGATCATGTTACATTTATTGTACCGACAATATTGTGGTGGACTTTTTTCTTCACTATTTTGGGAATGGGCCAAGGGCTTCGAGTAAAAGAAAAAAACATTGCCTGTATTAATTCAAATAAGGAATTTTATGTATACACATGTGATATCTACAGAATATTTTTCAAGTAATCATACTAGAAATCACAAGGCAAAACTTTCATTTGATTCACTTTTCTACAGAGTGAGACTCGTGGCTCTTATATAGATCACTGAACAAATGACCTTGGTCATCTTTCTGGTTGATAGCAGCTACAGTGTAATTATGTGTCTGTGAATATTTCCTAGTAATTGTAATGATACATGCATTGTATATGTACTTCTGTTGACTAGCTCTTTCATAACAAAATGAATATTCTATATATCTTTATGTAAATGATTATAAAGAAACCAGCTGGTACGATGCAACATATATATGCTTGCACCGGTATACATAACTCACATTGCAATTGACTCTACATACATACACAATAATGTACATTGTATATCATCTGGTTGCATTGTATAAGCCATGCTTACTAATATTATAAGCCAACCCACATATTTATATATCAATATAAATGCAAACAAATGTATTATTTGTCCTGTAGCATATATACAATTCAATAAGTCCTTGCCCATCTTCTGAGCTAGAGATTATGTGTTGCCCACCCCGGGTGTTGGGATAAGACTATACTGCACCTGACCTGGTATGGTCTAGTGAAGTAAGCGGTGTGCATACATGTACACTCATCATATTTCTTATGGTTATGTTACATTACACGTTTTTTGTAGAGTTCCGGAGTGCTATTAGCAATTCAAGTCCTTAATCAAGTTTACCATCTTTTCATTTATATCTCACATAGACATTATAAGATATTCTAGACTTTAAATCACAAATGCAGGTTTTTTGTTGAGTGGATTGTCATATAAACTAAGCTGGAGTGTAATTCCAGCTGTTTGGATGCCTGGTATACATACATTATAACATACAGGATTTGAAGAATAACTTAGTATGCATGTACTTGAGGCCTGTTTGGTTTTCTTGAATTGATAGGAATGTCACTGCACGTTAAGATGACAAATCATTTCTACCATTGTGATACAGTGGTATAGTATTAACAATGTGTAGTTTTATTTCTTAGATAGAAATCATAATTACCTTGGATCTAAAAGAGAGAAAATTTGCTTCACAGGGGGCAGATGTAGACTTACTTGGAAATGAAATAAAATAAATGTAAATCTTTATACTGTATATATGACTATCTAACTTTGTTGGTTCATGAAATTAAAGCTTCGGTTTGGGTTAAGACTAGAACAAGGATTATGTAATTATATAAGATCACACATGGGTTATTCCAAGAAGAAGTAAAGACAAAAACTTGTACTTTAAATGGAGTTCAACTTTCAAATGGTATAATGTATAACTTCACTCCTAATATTATGAGGCACTTGACAATTCTGCCAGAGGGGTATTCAAACTTGATAAAACCTTAGGCATTGCAGAAGGTTTTGACAAATTTGATAATTCCAAGGGTGCAAGCTGTATCTTGGATGAAATTGTGTTGACCCAAATTAAAGTTAAGGTATAGGGGCTGGGTTGGCGCAAGCTAGGTGTCGAGGGGTTTATATAGGGGCTTGCTAGTTGTGGGGATTGAAGTGTTGAAGTTTGTGTATTATATATACAATGTAGGGGCCCGGGCTGGCTATATAGCTAGGTGTCGAGGGGCTTATATATAGAGGCCTAGAGTGCTAGTTCTTGGGCTCGAGGTGTTGAAGTTAGTGTATACATATACCAGAGGTTGGGTTGGTTATATAGCTAGGTGTCAAGGGGCTTATATAGAGGCCTGCTAGTTGTGGGGCTAGAGGTGTTGAAATGGGGATGAAAACTAAGGGCTGCTGACCATGGATGTTAATTTCAAGTGCTAATGGCTTGAGGATCATGATCATGATGTACAGAAGCTTGAAGATTGGGACTGGCTAACTTATATGGGTGGAGGCTTGAGTTGTTGAGATGATGCTGTGAAATTGGGGCTAGATTTTCAAAGGGCTCGATGTTTAAGTGTGGGGCTAAACTGTGATGACATGGGCTGGAGATATTGAGATAGAAACTGGCTAAGTTGGGGGGCTGGAGTTTGTGGGCTTGTGTAAATTTTGCAATGTGTACTTTGTGTACCAGCTTGATATTGAGACTCGGATCGTAACAGGAAACTGTCATCGGAGGAATATTGTGTCAGATCAATGATCATAGTATTATCTTTTGTTGGACAAACTGTCTGTATTCTTAGACACATCCCCACTGTGTACATAGAGTAGTGAGGATTAAATTTAAGACATTAAACACACACTCTTCTGAATCGGCTAGTTGTCTGTAGCCTCATACAGTTTAAAGTTCTTTTATAGTCAATGGCAATAGATTTAAATTTAACAGCAAAATTTAAGATTATTCAGTGACAGCATTTCAGGCTGAAAAAGTGCAATCCTGGTAGTTTAAATTTAACCGGGAAAAAATGAAGTTGCACAAAAAACATCGTGGGAAATGTCGAAATAGTGTTTTTACCTATTTGGACCAATGCAAGTTATCACATACAATAATAATACTATAAGTTAAAGACAATATTGATTTGTTTGGGGTTATGTATATGGGGTCAGAAGAGAAGAGATAGAGGTCCCAAGTTCTGCAATAGCATCAACAGCTATATAGCTAGTCTAGCGGTAGGATATCGGGCTCGTGACAAAAAGGTTGCAGGTTGGAGTCACAAGGCACTCTGTTGTGTCCCAATTACTTTACTCTATTTGTTCCAGTCTACTCAGCTATAAAATGGGTATGTGGTTTGATAGTGTTAGAAATTATAGAATGCTAGCTGTGGGCGCCGAAATGGTAGGGCAGGCTGTATGCTCCCCAGGAAGACGAGATAAATTGGCTGGTTGAATTCCTATAAGGCCTTATAAATTTATGATCGTCTGTGGATGTTATTTATAAACCTAAGAAATACCCTGGTAGTGTGTGGTAAGGTGTTACATATTAATATTACATATTTTATATATATATATTTTTTTTATTAAAATCCCTGAACTATTAATATTACTATGAACAGATGAATTTTCTCTCTCTGAAATGTCTCCTTAATTAGAAGAGTGCACAAGAAATGCCTCAGTTTGATAGGTGGGTCATGACTGGAAGTTAGAATTGTATCTTTGATAATATATCTGGCTAGCAGTGTCCCTATACTGTTGTAGATTGTTTACTTTCTGATTGCCCTTGATGTTTAAGACTATGGTTCTGATGATGCTTTGGTAACAAAATATGTCCAGCACTGTTTTATACCATATAGCAGTCCTGGATTTAAAATGGTCCTTGGTGTTTTAGACTTGGGTTTTGAATGATTCAGGATATAACCATTTATAGGCTTTTAATATCTTCACACCTTAACTCATTCACCCCTGAAATTTTATAATGAACTATACCATCCTTTGAATTGGAAGGGTTCAAATATGTTTGGGGGTGGTTGAGTTAAGCTTCTTATAATGTTGTGGATGATTTTGCGTTTATAATCAGGCTTGTATCTAAAACTGATACGAAAGATAAACACCACTCCCGTAAAACAGCCATTAAATAAAAAACGTTAAACTTTTATAGAATTGAAAAGATTTATCGAACCATGCAAAGAAAAACCTGTTAAGTTGGTTTATTTGCCCCGTAATATAATACTTACACATATGACTATTTTATTAACCTAAACTACCAGGTACATTGGTGTTACATTGGCATAATACTTTTATCAGAGTCCTGCATGCTTCCAGTTCGTTGAGCTGGAACCTTCCTGTTAACAGCTGTGCAAGATCAGTTTGGGCGATAATGATAGTTATTACGATTGATGTATAACTGTAGTACGAACATTCCTTTTCTCCGGGGCTCCATTGTTCTTTCACAGTTCTAGCATCATCACAACAAGGAGACCTCGAGATCCGACAGAGTGAAGATTAGGCCAAACCAAATTTATGTTCATCGGACATGGTTTTTCGCCATTTACAAATCTGCCAAAGGTCATGGTTTAAATACCAGTTCATGTGATCTTTTCACTAAAAGCTTTTAATCTAATACAAAATTTTGAAGTCAAGGTTAAAGTATTCATTACCTATTAGCTGTGAAAATTACTTAAATTTAATTAAAAAAAACAACAAAAGATTTGGCATTGAAGGCCCAACTGATTTAACTCATTCATCCCTGAAGACACATTTGAACTTTTCCATTTCAAAGGTTGGAGTAGTTCATTATGAAATTTCAGGGGTGAATGAGTTGATTTGTCAAAGCTGGAAAAATGTTCTGGCCTATAGTACAGCTTGGAATAGCTAAAGGCTTGATATCATTTTACGCCATCTGTTCGTTTTGTGAAAGAGGACAGCATTTATCTTTTATCATAGCAGTGATCATTTGTTAGCAAGAGTTAGTTCGCATTCCTTTCCAGATTTTCTCTACTTTGCCTATGGCTGAATTTTATATACTGCCACCCAAAGTTATGTTACAAACGTTGTGTTAACATTAAGCAATTTTCTAAAGATAGTCCACTTACCAGTGACAATCGTTATTTTTTTTAAAAAAAAATACCTAAGTTCTGGAGGTTGCAGGGACAGTCAAAGGAGGGGTCTATGTTTGATAATGTTCAAAAATGAATAAAAATTGTTTCTCTTTCATTTGCACAATTAAATGTAATTTATACAATGGGATCCACTGTCAAAAATATAAGAAAGAAATATATTGTTGAACTGTATGTATTAAAAACGTGAAATTGCAAAAATATTGCATTTTGAGGATTTTAATTGTATCAAAATCCATACATACATGTAGTTGAAAAATAAAAAAACATCTTAAGCAGTTACTTATAACATAAAAATAGTAATACATACTTCAAAATTGGGTTTTGTTTAATTTCAAACCGTTTGCAGAAAAGATGTATCAGAAATTTGGGATGAAAGTGTATGTACATTGTATTACACCATATATTTGCTTATATCATCAGGGGTTCATATTCAGTAGAGAAGTGATTTAATGTATTTCAATTAAAAATGTAAAGGTATTTTGTTGAAAAGATTTTAGGGCCATTAGACCCATTAGGTATATGTTCAAATTAGATTTTAAACAGTATAAAGGAAATAGGAGGAATTTTCTTTTGGTAGCTAATGGTTAAAGTTAGATAAGAACTGTTACTGAAATAAACATGTACAACAAGACCTAATTAAAGATTCTGAATATTAGAGGCATGGTGGTCTAGAGGTAGGACGGCAGGCTCGTGATCGAAGGGTTGCGAGTTTGAGTCCCGGTCACAGCACTTATGTTGTATCCTTGAGCAAGATACTTTACTCTGCTTGTTCCAGTCTACTCAGCTGTAAATGAGTTGATGGTTGGGTAGTGCTAGAAAGTGAAGAATGCTAGCTGTGAGTGCTGAAATGGCAGCATCGGTTGTATACTACCCAGGGAGTTGAGAACAATATTGGTTGGTTGCTAAGTCTCTATAACCACGGATAATAATTTGTGAACCACTTTGAGGTGACCTTCAGTTTGTGATAAAGTACTTGAATATTTTATTCAGTACTCCCAAGTAAATAATTCAAAGTACTTTATCACAAACTGAAGGTCACCTCAAAGTGGTTCACAAATTATTATCCGTGCTAGAAAGTGAAGAATGCTAGCTGTGAGTGCTGAAATGGCAGCATCGGTTGTATACTACCCAGGGAGTTGAGAACAATATTGGTTGGTTGCTAAGTCTCTATAACCACGGATAATAATTTGTGAACCACTTTGAGGTGACCTTCAGTTTGTGATAAAGTACTTTGAATTATTTACTTGGGAGTACTGAATAAAATATTCACCCCCCCCCCCCTTACAGTACTGCACTCCAACCTAGTCTTCTTGAATTTGAATAACGCAAAGACCCATTTAGAATTCTATGTATTTTGGTGGTCTCGCCCAAATTTCACACGATAAACATTCGAACTAGCTTAACTAGAATATAAATGTCGGATAACTCAAAGTTTTCCCAGGATCCTGCCATCTTCAAGATATCAAAATTTGTCTGTATTTATGCATGTACTTTCATATAACCTTATTTGTTCATATTTAATTTCCTGTTTCGCTTTTTTCTGTGAAATTCAAGACTGCACCATTAATATTCCTGTCAGTCTGACAATCGTTTATGAAATTAAAATGCTCATTTGACAATCTGATTCAAACCATATCTGAATTCCACTACGTAACAGCTAGTATAGGTACACTCTGTTTCATTAAGATCTGACATAATATGATAAGAGGTCATGTTCAGATGACCTTTCAGGCATGTGCAACCAATGAAAATGCAGCTGGCTGAATCAAAAGTAAAAAAAACTGCTGAATTATCTGAATTGATATTCCTTTATTAAATATTAATGATCCTGCTGTTTCTGCTATGGTGTACATGTATAATAACATACTGGTATTGTCGTTTTCATTGAATAATTTCAATTTCATCAGAGATGTTAATTGTCCTAAACAATATACGAGGGAAACTTAATTATATAAACGTAACTCATTCACCCCTGAAAACACCTTTGAACTCATCCATTTCAAAGGTTGGAATAGTTCATTATGATATTTCAGGGGTGAACAATATGGTTCTAATATGATAATGACTTCAATTTTGACCTTTCTGCTATAGGTGCAGGCTTTGATGACAATTTTATTTGACAGCTGAAAGTTGATCCCATCAAATCATAATTACCATTTAGTTAATTAGCATATTTAAGCTTGCCTTCAATTCATTCTGATACATTTCCATATTTTTTTTTAAGAATTTGTCATTGCAAAATTATATTATAATCAGGATAGATATATACTTGTGTGTGAATCTTAATAGTATTTCAAATTATCAGGCAAATGTAAGCCGTAACAGCGATGTAAAATATGAAAATTATCATTTTAAAATGCAATAAAATGTATTGAAGTTTTGCATTTAATATTATATTGATATCCTTTAAAGGTAAGCTTTCATGTATTGTACATGTTTATAAATGCCGCTAACTCGATGATCATGACGTAATATATCTTTTCACTCCAATATTGAATCTGTATAATAGACATTGCCTCCCGCACACCAGATATTGAATCTTTGGGACATATAAAAGAAGATAAATAAATTCCATATATCATTACAGGTGAATAGTTTCAATGGCTCTTCAGGTAAACATGCAGGTTTTGTTATGTCTCGGTCTGTGTACTGAAGAATTTAATCTAAAGTTTTCCAGGTTTCCAGACTGTCTTACCGTATTCACTGTAATTAGCATTCATAAATGCCCCACCCCTTTCTTCAACATTTATTAAAATGGTAAAGCACTATGCATCAATCTCTTTCAAATATATGCACCATCATGGCCACTACTAGATAATTGTGGCACTTTAATTGTATTCGTTTCATATATGCAATTTAAAATAGCAGAGTACCAAAATTAAGTTAACTATTCTTAAAATCTGTAATATCTAATCGAAATTCCCAATTATTCTCATACTTAAAATCTGAAATATCGTATTCAAATTCTGTTCTGTTCACGGAAGAAAGAGAAGTTTCACTTTATAGAACTGATTATAAATAAAGTTGTCTAATAGTTACATAATTATGTATAATCTCCTTTAAAATTTACATTCATCATGATCAACTGCAGTATCTTACACTTTCAATAAGTGCCCTTTCTGCCAATGTCCTAATTGCATGCACCCTGGGTACTTATTTTGACAAATACAGTATTAAAAGAAATGCCCATCCTGCCACAGATATATTTCTGTACCTGTATATATCCGTACATGTAGTCAGCTATAGAGTTTATTTGACACTTAATAAAACACAATACTTTTGTCACAAACATCCAATTCTCATGATCGTTGTCAGTCAAACAATACAGTGTCTAATGGTTAGCATCTTAACATACTTGCAAACTTTTGAAATTTCCATGGGGGAGATTACATGTGCTCAGTGGCAACACATGAAATACAAATATTGGTGATAATAATGTGATCTGGAAAAAGTATTTTTAATAATCAGTATAAAAGAAAGACTCAAGAATCCGGAGGAAAGGTAGCTATAGACTAGTGATTGAACACATGTTTGAGTTACCACATGACAGTCACAGAGTGTAGTATCTTTGAGCAGGATACTTAAGCTTCACTCCAATTGTTACAGTTCACACAGCTGTAAATGAGTAAGGGGTTTGGCAGTGTTAGGACATCATAGAATGCTAGCTGTGAGTGCTGAATGGCAGCACCATCAGATATGCTTCTTTAGCATTGGCTGGTTTGAAATGTCTTATAATTACCATTTGTGAACCTGTTTGAGACAGCCTATGAACTATGTTGTAATAAATTGTTTAAACTGTAGGCCGTAAGGACTTACTGACTTGGAATTCTAAATCAATCACAATAATTAATTGACCACCTGGTAGCGATTTCTACAGAAATATGGTTGAGCAACGAATGGCATCACAAGCAGTTTCAGGCTCCGGGCCAGGGAATGGAGGAAGATATATTGGTTGCATGGTTACTAAGGCCTTATATAACCATGGCTAATTTGTGAACCTCTTTGAGACAACCTGTGAGGTTGTGATAATGGGTTTAAACTGTAGACCGTAGAGAGTTACTGACTTCTAAATCTGTAGTCACATTAAATGACCACCTAGAAATGAATTGTACAAAAGTTAAACTACGGTATCATTTTTCCAGAAATCAAGTCTCTGGTTAACAGTCAGCTATTAGGGATATTTAATTCACACTGACAAAATAGCTTCACAATTATCTCTCTATGTAGCTCTTGTATCATGTGTTGTAAACATGTGATCATGAAATGAAAGAAAATGTTTTTTATGGTGATTAAAATGCTTTAAATTCTTAGATTGGTCCTTTTAAAGCTTATCCGTAGCTTTAGTGCGGACATTCCTGCTGGAATTTGTATAAGGTCAAATTTCTTAAATTAAGTTGTATCTTCACAAGATCTGGGATCACGATTACCCATTCATGCATTAACAAATGACTTATACAATTGTATTGCAATTTACTCAGTGACTTGATATGGGGCTAATGATTCCTAAATTCTTTAATATCTTAATTGTGTGTAAATAACTGTCTTTTATAATAAATAACTTTTTTTTTCTTGGCCAAAGTTGTTTTTAAATGGTTTTGGTATTCACCTCACCATTTTGGGATATGTTTTTATTATACTCCTTACAAAGGACATTATTTTGTTTATAGGAATATATATAACTTTGTCATGTGTCCGTGTGTCCGAACCCTTGTGTTTAACATATTGGTGAACCAACATATCTTAAAAACCCCTGGTCAAACTTGGTTCATAATCACAACATAGCATCCCATGATCAAGGTCTATACTTGATTAGAATATTGTGTTCATTGGTTAACGTTAAAGGTCAAGGGGATTTTAGTCAAGGTTAAAGGTCAAAGGCCACTTTCAGAATAAAAAGCCTGTGTACAAGAAATCTTGTGAATACTTAGACATATCTGGTTCTGATTAGATTTTGATGGTCAACAGTCAAAATCAAAGGGTCTTAGGTCACATTAGACCAATTTGTGTGTGTGTGTGGGGGGGGGGGGGTATATATATCTATGTTAAGTCACAAAAGAGCATCTACAAAATACAAAAATGTAAATTCTTTTCCAAATTTTCCAATCATAGGAAATCTTGAATATAAACATCTGATAATGGTGTTACTCATCAAAAGGAGATAATTCTTTCATGTTTACCGGTATAAACCTACATTCAAAATGCACAAAAATATGAAATATCCTTATATCTTAAAACCAATGCGTATCTCTGTCATAACATTCATTTGATATTGATCTTGTGATTCAGCAAGAATAAAAACAATGTTACTGAATGTTTAAATTTATTTGAGTAGTCTGAGCATAAATTTCTAGAACTCCATCAAAGTTTCATGAGTTATGGGTTTAGAACATGCACAATTCACCTCCCGCAGAGCTATCTATCTAATCACTGGTTTTCACACTACTGTTTGTCACGAAATGTTTGTTATATATCTTTTTAATTTCTTTCATGGACATCTGTTCATATTCTGTTTTAAAAAGCTTTTCTAGCCATTCAAAGATATACATAAAAACTTATGCCTTTTATCGTTTTCCAAAAAAAATATTTCTTTAAATTTTTGAAAAATGTTTTGTAAGGTAAAATTGTATGACTTCAACTTTTAAATAATAGCTCTGATAATGATGTTCCAGGCATTCAACATTGAAATGGTTAACTGATACCTGAAAAAAAAAAATGAAAAAAATACATTTATGGAAACTGGTCTCTAGAATTAATTAAAAACTGGAAAAAAATGACTTTATGTTTGACCCTTTCTAATCACTCTTTCAGGGTACTTATTAGTTCGTTTTTATGTATATATTGGAGTAATTTATCAATATCTATTGGAAATACTTATAGTAATGTATATGAGGACATTCCAATCATTTCACATACAGTATATATTAGGTTTAAATGATCCACCTGTCTTCAATGAAATGACTAGTCGAGGAGGGAATGGCATGTTATTAGACTTCGGCTTTATTGAAAAAGAATACATTATCTGTACACCTAGGTAGATATATATATATATTTAAGGACAAATGTCACTATTTTTTACACTAACTTGTATATCAGTCAAAATAGTTCCAGTATACAAGTCTTTTTATTGTAGTTATCACATAAATTTACTTTATTGAACAGAATATATTGATAAATCAATATTTGTCATAGATTAAAAGAGTTATGATATATGATTTTATTGAGATGAATACAAGATACCGTATTGGCCACCTCTGAGCAACATCAAATGATTTGCAATTTACTCAAATTCTTGGAGACAAAACTTTAATTTGGTATTTTATTATTAATTATATATATGTATCTGTGTTTCACTTGTAAAGCAACAATGTTTATAAACTGTTCTATAAGTATTGTTTCACATACCATATTAGGTAGCCAGTTGTTTCACTTGTGAAATATAACCTGGGCCGGTATTCATGAAACCATTCTCATGCTCAAGCATGGATTCTATGTTCAAGCCTTATTTCTTGTTATGACAATATGGATTCTATGTTCAAGCCTTATTTCTTGTTATGACAATAAATTATTTAAACAATCTAATTTTGTCAAAGTGTTGGTAAAAAGTTGAAGAGACATGAAGTCGAAAATTGTTTTCAACATTTACAGTGATGTTTTGACTCTTTGACATGATTGAGGAGAGTTTCAAGAAAGCTGGCTTGAACACAAAATCCATGCTTGAGCACGAGAACAGTTTCATGAATACGGGCCCTGGTGTTTCACAATTGTCATGTTACGTTTCCCAGTGTTTCACATGTACAATTATAATAACCTGGTGGTTCACATATTAAGTTAGTTACCTGGTGTTTCACATGCTACATTACCTAGTGTTTCACATGTACAATTATAATAACCTGGTGGTTCACATATTTAGTTAGTTACCTGGTGTTTCACATGCTTCATTACCTAGTGTTTCACATGTACAATTATAATAACCTGGTGGTTCACATATTAAGTTACCTGGTGTTTCACATGTTATGTTTCCCAGTGTTTCACAGTTGTACAGTTATAATAACCTGGTGGTTCACATATTAAGTTACCTGGTGTTTCACATGTTATGTTTCCCAGTGTTTCACAGTTGTACAGTTATAATAACCTGGTGGTTCACATATTAAGTTACCTGGTGTTTCACATGTTATGTTTCCCAGTGTTTCACAGTTGTACAGTTATAATAACCTGGTGGTTCACATATTAAGTTACCTGGTGTTTCACATGTTATGTTTCCCAGTGTTTCACAGTTGTACAGTTATAATAACCTGGTGGTTCACATATTAAGTTACCTGGTGTTTCACATGTTATGTTTACCAGTGATTCACAGTTGTACAGTTATAATAACCTGATGGTTCACATATTAAGTTACCTGGTGTTTCACATGTTATGTTTACCAGTGATTCACAGTTGTACAGTTATAATAACCTGGCGGTTTACATATTAAGTTACCTGGTTTTCACATGTTATGTTTACCAGTGATTCACAGTTGTACAGTTATAATAACCTGATGGTTCACATATTAAGTTACCTGGTGTTTCACATGTTATGTTTCCCAGTGTTTCACATGTACAATTATAATTACCTGGTGGTTCACATGTTAAGTAACTTTGTTTTTCATACGTTTTGTTAACAGTAAATGTGGTGGAAGCGTTACAAGAGTTCTGGCAGATGAAGCAGGATCGTGGAGCTGATCTGAAGAACGGAGCCCTGGTAGTGTACGAGTCCCAACCGTCAGCCACCCCTCCATATGTGTGTTACGTCTCACTCCCTGGGGGAAGCTGCTTCGGCAGTTTTCAGGTTTGTATTGTATGCCAGCTTAAACATTTCAGTAAATATCCAGTAACCTTTGTGGTAGTTAACTGATTCTCCAACTACCTACTGTAATACATATATTGTAATTAATCTACCTAGGAAAAGACATTCATAAATGAAATAGTCCCGTCAGAAACATTTCCTCAAAATCCCAGGGGTGATGCTGAATTATATTCTCTTCATCCCTGGAATAGGTGATGGTCAAATTAAAAGCATGAAGTTTTAGAGATTTGACTGCATGGTCTCAAGTTTTAAAAAAAAATGGCCAATTTCTAGGCCAACACCAATTCTTTATTACTGACGTTTATTGTTAACCTTTCTCGTTAATGAAAAGGTGGCCCAATACCAATAACGCACACACATACTTCAACCCATTTCTTCAAAAAGAAATTTGCCTTAAGTAGTCCTGTTATTTATATGAACGAGTATCTTCCTATTGAAATCTTGTTGAAACAAAATGTTAAGAATTTGGCATTTGTAACAGAAAATTACAAATCCAGACAATTGGGTTTAAATTAAACCAGGGCCATACTGCCAAGCTACCTGGTTGCCGGTTGTCAACCAAAATCAATTCTGTCCCATGTCATTATTTTCCCTGTAGTCACCGTAGTAGTGTTTTCAATATCAGCCTGTCTGGAAGAATCCTTTAAGTTGAATCTGCAAATTAGCATAATTTAAAGGACATTTTGATTAAAGGAATGAACAATAAGTTGTGAAAATATGCAGAAAATTTGTTCACAGCCGACCAAGTTTGTATCATAAGAACTTAATGGTAGAAGATATCTACAGTTTTTGCTGTTTGGTTAAATAACTACAGGAAATCCTATTGGCATTCATTGTGTGATAATGAACGAAATAACTCGCCCAGTATTTATTCTCGTTAAAGGTAACGATATGATAATCAGGTCTAATGGAGACCGTAATTGTCTTCTGATGGCCTCCAGACTAATTTTCTTTGAATTATCTGATCGTTAAAGCAAGAAAAAGGGGAGATAATTGCTAGTTGTTTATTTTTATAGTATATTTGGATTTAAATGCTGGTAAACGGTAGCTGTATACAGTTTTTGTTCTGTGACGGTAAACAGTATACCTTTATTATACAGAATGCCTTTGGTGTTGTATAAAACTTTTTATTATGTTTTGTACGATCGTTATGTTCAGTGTATACATTGTATTTGTGTTTTATAGATTAGACATGTTGATTAACTAGTCAATGAGTAGTTGGGCCATACAGTAAAACTTTGGTTAGATCTAGCTCCTGGGTACAGTAAAACTTTGATATAATGCCTCCTGGTTACAGTAAAACTTTGATAACACCTCTTGGTTACGTAAAACTATAATGTCCCTGTATAGCTAGTTATAGTAAAACTTTGATATCACCTCTTGGTTACGTAAAACTATAATGTCCCTGTATAGCTAGTTATAGTAAAACTTTGATATAATGCCTCCTAGTTATAGTAAAACTTTCCTAAAATGCACCTCGTTTATAAAACTCTGATGTTATACCACTTGTTTATTTCAAAACCTTGATACAGTAAAACTCCACTTAAACTTGTGGGGACCTGACTAATCTGACTAATATCTGACTACATGGTATTCTAGTAATCTAAGGTTGGTTGAATTAATGTACAAACTCTGTTGGGACCAAATGAACTGTTCAGTGCTTTAAAAAGTAATTTAGAAAAGAAATTATGTATTATATAGTTGTTTTAATAATGTTTGTCAAAATTTCCTAATTAGCTATTATGGGGACCAATTTTTCCGAATTTGATCTGAAATCCGATTCCCAAAACCCTATGATAAAGCCCTGGAATGTGGGGTATTTGAGTAAACCTGGTTCAAGAATGTGTTGTTTTACTGTATGTCCTTTTCTGGTTACAATAATTTTTTAAATGCCCCCAATTTATAGCAAAACCTTGATGTAACACTCGGTTAAGAGTAAAAATCTTTGATATTATGTATAATTCATTTTACATTTTATATGCCTCCTGAAGTATTTTTGTATCCCCTCGCTCTTTCTTTACAATGCCTTTGTTTGACACACTGTATATCCCCAAACGCCTCTTATAACATGGTGTCAATGTAACAGGGTTTTTACTGTACATATTTAATTACCAAATATTTCAAGTAAAAATTGTTTTAAAAATACCTGGTATGTTATGCCACAGATACACATATACAGGGATTTACACAGATTTTAGGAGTGTGGAGTGGTCAATTTATTTTCATGGGTCCTTTTTGTACAAATTGATGAAAACCATGGGTCTCACAATGTTAAATTGAAGTATTTTCAGAACTTCTGAGGCCTTTCATAATTTTATGAGTACTGGACTCAGGACTCGCACGTAGATTGATCACTGTGTGTGTAGGTTCTTGTTACTCAGGGTTCTGTTTAGACAGGTTGCTTAATCTTCACTGACCAATCGTTAACACCTTTATATCTATACAGAATATTCCTTTCCTCTTCGTCTACTCTTTCCAGACCAGCGTGTTAAACCTGTATAAATAGCTCACTCATGATCAGTCACTTTTGACAGTCACAGTTGATGAACCTGGAACAGTTGATCTTGAAGATAATCAAGTGTTGCTTCCTTTTTCGAAATATTGACAAACCGTCTTTTTCACATATATGTGAATCAATATATTGTAACCTATTAAGCATAAGAATAGAAAACTTTGTATGGTATATATGTGGAAAGAAGTAAAAGTGTTATGAAAAATTGATTATGGAGCGTGGGGTATGAATTATAGATGTCGGTGGGTACGTCTAATTGATGTTAATGGCTATAGGTAAGTTGATGACTGGTTTCATCACACATCTGTCATGAAAAGGGAGGTAATCCTGTCTCGCTTATGACTACCCAAACCACAACCAACAAATGTAGCTATAGATTAGAGACTTTTTTTATCCCCTTGGTCATATAATATGACCAAGGGGATAAAATATGATATTATATAATTATTCTGTTTTCCATCATTCCTTCATAATTTTGTTTCCTTTAATTTAAAAAGTGTTTCATACATTAAAAATGTGACTTTAAGAGTCCTTAATTAGGATCCCTTTGATTGAATATTGTGGGTCCTAAATAAATATTTATAGTTACTTTAATTCATATATACAGAAGTAAAACCTCATTATATCGCCATCTTCTGTTCTCAACAATTTTGGCGATATAACAAAAACATTTCCTTCATATCCAATTATTGCATTGTTGAACAATGGAGGCTGAACTTTGTCATTTCAGGGGCTCCTTCATTGGGACCCCTATGTTAGTTGAGTAAACTCAGCCAAGCTTTGTTCTGAATGAGTCCATTATGACCCATAGTGGTGAAACGGTTAAGGGAACAAGGACCTTGAATATTCTCAGTCGCAAAACAAAAGTTTGATATTATAGTGTGGGTAACATTATTCTGCTATGTATTTACAGCATTGTCCCACAAAGGCCGAGGCCAGGAGGAGTGCCGCCAAAATAGCCTTGATGAATTCAGTATTTAACGAACATCCGTCACGCATGATCACAGACGACTTCGTAGATCACGCTGTCCGTGATGCTGCTGGATCTTTCCAGGTGAGAACTTGTTATTGATTACCCGTATGATAACACCTGTTGATATTTCTAGTGTGCTTTGATATGGTATTATATACTCATTTTGTCTGTAACTAATGAAGGACACTATAGATATACATATATATGTATATTATACTTACTATACTATATGTAACAATAGCAATATACCATTATTTTTGTCCAACAATTTTTTGGTGTTAGTAATATTTAATCTTATAAAACTGATAACAGTAAAAAAAAAACATGTTATATATCCTTGAATAAGTCCCAATAACAAAAACGCGAGTTTTTCTCCCCATGAAATTAAACGACTATACAGTACTAGATTAATTAATTAACTTCCCTTTATTCCCCACAGGGAGCCCCTGAGCAGGCAGACAACCCAGCC
This sequence comes from Mimachlamys varia, assembly GCA_947623455.1. NCBI lineage: Eukaryota > Metazoa > Mollusca > Bivalvia > Pectinida > Pectinidae > Mimachlamys > Mimachlamys varia. The sequence goes on from OX392539.1 coordinate 42,113,162, forward strand.
ACAGGGATTGGAGCTTTTCGCTTTATGTTGGAGGCCAATAAGGGCCGCACCATGTTAGAATTCCAAGAACTCATGACCGTGTTTCAGCTGTTGCATTGGAACGGCAGTCTGAAGGCGATGCGTGAACGCAACTGTTCTCGACAGGAAGTGTTAGCACATTACTCGCACCGTGCTCTGGACGACGACATGCGCTCACAGATGGCACTCGACTGGATAGCACGGGAACAGGAAGTGGAAGGTGTCATCAGCCGCGAGTTAGAAATCTCAGAAAAAGAACTAGAAAGTGCGAGATTAGCTGGCCGTGAATTACGGTTCTTCAAGGAGAAGAGAGACATTCTAGTTCTGGCATTAAGCCAGATTGGCCCGCCGGAGAGCTTGGCATGAAAATGTTACCGAATTTATTCATGAGCCAAAATATCCATAGCATGCTGAGGACAAATCAGAGTTCATCTCTGAAGTTATGCAACATTAAACTCATTTACCCCTGAAATTTCATAGTGGACTATTCAAACATTGGAACTTGAAGAGTTCAAATGTATCTAAAGGGGTTGATAAGTTATAGCATGATACAAAAAAAATTAAAATTGTGTAAAATCATTTTTAAACAATAGTTGCATTAATGAAATGATTTGAACATTTTTTTTTGTACAAATATATACTTGAAATATATTTAATCCAAACTTTTGAGTATTAAACCAAATGATTTTGATTAATACAAATTGAACACTTTTAATACAAAACACATTTCTGAATTTGTATATGTACAATATATTTAACTCATTCACCCCTGAAATTTGGTAATGAACCATTCCAATCATTGAATTGGAAGAGTTCATATGTGTGTCCCGGGGTGGATGAGATTAGTTTTATTTATTGATTTGAAATTTCCAAATGGATCTTTGTACTTTATGTATACGTTCCAAAGATAATGAGATTTTTTTGTCAAGTGTTGTGTTACTACAAAGTGAAGTATGCCAAAAACAAGTAATCCATTAAGGAAAACACTAGTGTTGAGCTACCCTTCTTTTATTTATTATCGTTAGATTTTGAAGGTTATCTTTTGTCAACATCTGACAAGTAACATTGTGACTGTTTCTATATATGTTCTTTTCTTAGAAATTAAAAAAAAAGGAATGTTTTGTTACATATTGGGACAAAATGACTTTAATAGCCAGTTACAAACATTATATAGTTAACTATAGTAATAAGAAGTATCCAATAGGCCTTTCCCGAAAGTGTTGTTATTCCCCCTGATAAACCACAATGGAGGATACAAGATGGACTTCCGGGAAGTGTTTTTGTGATGATTTGGAGCCATATGACAATCGGATGACGTAATTTCCATTATGAAGTCATGATTATATATGGGTCGAATTTGTTTTAAAAACGCTTCCCAGTGTAGCCATGATATGGTAAACAAGGGAGATAACAACACTCTTGAGATAGGCATATAAGCGTACCGTATTCAGATTTCTCAAAAAAGACTGTAAAATATGTATTCAATATGTGTATAACTATGGAATGTTTGCAATATAGTTAGGATATGGAACATGGAACCTTGTTTATATTCATTCATGGAAAGGATTAAGTTGTTCTAATCAGAAAATCATTTTTAATTTACTCATATTCATGAACATTTACTTATTAATTTAATTCCTAGTTTTGGATTGGAAATGCTCATTTGTTATCAAACACATATAACCAAACATTCTACATCAGCCAAGCTTAATGATTGTTTAAACCAAAAAAGTATTTCAGACATTTTTTTTTAGTTTTAAGCCAGAATTTACTGTTTCAGAATATATTATAAACATTTCTCATTTCGTAACAATTATGAAACAATTTTTCCGCCCAACTCCCACTAACCATTCTTGTTGGTCCAGATGTAAGCAAATAGAGAGTTTAACTCATTCACCCCTGCAGATACATTTAAACTCTTCCAACTCAAAGGTTGGAATAGTTTATTATGGAATTTGAGGGGTGAATGAGTTGATGAACTCTTAGAGGAATCCAAAGTTCTAACAAACAACATATGTAGTCAGAACATTGACCTAAACAATTTTCAAGTCTGATTTGGGAAGCAAACTCGGGCATCTTGGTGAAAAGGCAAATGGGCTTTCCCCTACCTAAATATGACACCTGATCATGACCATCAAGAAAATGTTTTTTTACATGTAGATTAACTTAAAATGATCATGAAGACTGTTGTTGTTTCTATACTGGGGCTACAAAAATCATCAAAATTGTAAATATATGAACCCTTTGTATAGCAGTTGATACAAAAGTATTATATAGAAGGTATATTTTTATAGATAGATATATTTCTTCCTTTCAACTTACTGTTGTACAATGTTAAGTATTCTGAACTCCAGTGATTTTTGTGTGCATATTTCTGTATTTTCCTGTCACTGTATTGTATGTCAGGTGTTTTTTCAATGTTCAATACATTGTTAGTTTGAAATACTCATGTCGAGTCATTTAAAACATTCAAACATTATAAAACAGTGTCTATTTATCAAATTGTGCTATTTTTCTCATTTATTTATTTTGATATTTTGCAAAACAAATCCATTTTTTGAAGCAATTAGTATGTGAATTTAACAAACAAAAAGTCATTGTAATTATGATTTTTGTTCCTTTGAGTTAAAATTTGCACAACAGAACTATTGAAGGAGGTCTTATACTCCTTTAGAATATTTATTTTTCCATAATTGAAAGTGTTTCTTACATTTCTTTTTACTTATGAACAAACTTGTTGTTTATATGTTTACCCTATGTAAGTTTAAGATGACAACAGTAACATCTCGCATTAAAGCTTCTGGTTTATAACTTCATAGTTTGTCTTCAGCATTTTCTGTTTGATATATCTTGCTTGATTATAAAGTGTTATGGTATATCATTTATTTTTTTCTCTCTTTATTTCATTAATTACAGTAATAATGCAAGAAACATCTATCAACATTTTTCAAAAGTTTTCTTTTTTTTTCCTGAAATAAGTTTTTGAAAGGGCTTCCATACATATATATGGTACAAATGTGTACATGTATTCTAAATCTTGTACATGTTTTCATGTTTATAGAAACATCTTATATCAATCATGTTATCTGTGGTGATTCTAGGAATATTAATGAACATTGTTAGGAAAAACACGGAATTCGTGTTGTGAGATCGATCAAACTGCTTTCATTGTATAAGTATTAGGAGCTTGAGCTACAGCTTCCTGATAGGTTAATTGTATGGGGACTTATTCTGATTAACGGTTCTTACTTTATAATGCAGTATGATTTTTGCAGCAGACTCTTTCCTGTATTTGAACCGCTTTTGTACTCATTTACCAATGGAATTTTGTAATAAACTATTCTAACCTGTGAGTCGGAAGAGTTCAAATGTGTCTTCAGGAGAAAATAAGTTAAAATTGATACCACAATAAAGTACCTGTTAGCTGTCTTCTTTATACATCTGCTTGTTTGCCTTTACATTGTCAGTATATCCTTATTGTTGCTTGTGTGTTTTGTAACCATAGTAACCAAGTGTTTGTTATACAACTGCTTTAACCCAAATGTTGATATAGAGATATATCTTGGTTGAGAAAAATCTTTTGATTAAGTTTACTTATACGGCACCAAGTAGAGCTGCTACCATACTGTAAAAATCTTCTTTTTGTTGGTTCCAAACTTTTAGCAAATTTGCCAAAAAGATTTTTTTGAAGATTTCAGCTCTTATGGCTTGGACACAGAGTTTAATCAAAAACCATCAAGTAATTTGCTTATAATGCATTGTATTTTCATCCAAAATATTTACCATGAAATATTGAGAAAAAGAAGTTCAAAAGAATCTCATATCATAACTGTTAAAACGAAAGCCCTGCAAAATTTCACGACCTTTTTCAGTTTTACATTCAATTTCTTCCAGATGCCAAGAAAAAAATGTAAACCAGAGTAGAATTACTTGTTTTCTTTTTCTCCTAAAAGTTAGAATAATATGTGATAATTTGGCAGATACTTCTTTCTTTGTGCTCGCCACTTTGCTAATATACAGAATGGTGTCGATTTTATTGTGGTGTCAAGCAGAACGTTTGTGAGATGTGTTTAGCTATCAGTATGAGACTTGTATGAGAGAAATATCTCAACTCCTGTGTGAGAGAAGTTATATGAAGCCTGGTTTTAGTGATGAGATTTTCCTAATTTAGGGTATGAGCATTGTTTACTGTATATCTCTCTAATTAAGTGCAATACTAAGCCTCTAATATTACCGTAAAGTAGCCGCAGTAAAATATATAAGGGTAATAGTTTCATGGATCAAAGTTGTCGTAATTATCCTTCATGTACATACATTGTTGTAGTAGTCATAATTTTCATTCTGCAATATGTTGATATGATGATCTGGAAACAGAGCATTCCTGATATCCAGGGGTTACGCTCACATACACTCTCTAAACCCCTGGAATATATCATGGCAAATCTGAAGGCACACTCGGCTAACCTGAAGAATACAAAGGAGCCACAACCGACTTCAAAGACTGTCACTGTTTACCGTTATGTGACCACGAAATTCTTTTGATGTACACAGAGCCTTCAGTTTTGCCATGACATATTCTTGGGGTGTAGAGAACGTAGGTGAGTGTAACCCCTGGATGTCGAGGATGGAAACAGATCTGATTTTGATCGTGTTGGCCATAGCTTACAGTATTTTGTCTCATAAATTTGCTGTAACGGTTCAGATGTTCAAGTATAAAGCATATTAACAAAGTTGCTTTGTTGTCAATGTACATTTATGTCGTCAAATTATAGATTGACTAAAACAGATGATCATTGTTCTGGACTAGGGGAGATAACCTATCATGAATTATACAAATTGGTTGTTCACAAATAATGTTGCATTGCATATCAGTCACCATAATTATACTGCAAAATGAGATTTAGAAAAAAAATATGGCTTTCTTTTTCTGAAGAAAAATTTAACTTGCTTTAAAAGAATTTTCTTGTGTAATTATTTTTTCTTGGTTGTGCTATGATAGATTACCTGGTATGAAGAATATGTTTTGAAAAAAAAATATTTTGAAATAATGTGAGCTGTCAATTTGAAAAATTCTTTGTATCAATTGACTATAACAGTCATGAAAATATTCCAGTATGTTGTTATGTAGTTCCTGTATACACCTTATTTCACTCTGGTTGGAAAAAGAAATTAAATATTTAATGAATCTCTACAATGTGACACAACAATTTTGAGATTTTTTATGTCATTCATACACAACATTTCCATTCTGACAGTGTGTTCAATAGTTTTGTCATCATTTTGGTCATATCTTGAATTTGTTATCAAATTGTAAGTTGAGTAGCATTTATTGAAAAGTAAATGTTATATAATAATGTGTTTAATCAGACTTTGATGTATACGGAAATTAATTAAAACATTCATATTCTAGTGCTAAATCTAAGTAGATGTTGTAAGCTAAATTTTCATTGTCATTTTCATTTTTAAATTGGCTTCACATTTGTTGATGAACATGCCCAAAAATATCAATTATATCAAATGTTTGACTTTATATAGAGTCAAAGTAGCATTATAAGGATTTAAGAAATATGACAAGTTTGCTATTTTAATTCCAACCTTGCAAGTACATGTACTTTTTGTTTGCATGGTATTTTTATTTGACGAAAAAACTACCGGGCTAACATGATTTGTATATTTCTGTTGCATGTGATATATATGTTCGTTATAGATGTGTTTATTCAATATTTTGTCGTCATCGTGATGCTGATGCGTGGTACTCGTCAGCTTTTGTAAGTTATATAAATATATATACAAAGCTTCACTTGTTATTTGGCATAATATAACAAAATTAATAATCAATAAAAACATCTTGCCACAGGTTGAATTAGTTTTGTTTTCAATGTTTAATATTGTTATAGGTGATCTGTAATTTATCAAATGAAAATATGAGGTTGCAGACAGCAAAATCATATCAGATCCGAAAAAAGGCAGAAAGCGATCTCTTATGTTAAAGGAGTAAGGATTGTAAACAAAAGATCATATTATTAGGTGGAGTTTTAACATCTAAGTATGTACTGAAGCTCTATATTGGCATATTGTATATACCTTTTATGTCATTGGGTATACATCTGACTTTGATTTTTACGACAACCAATCTATGACTCTAAAAATCTTTTTCAAATTTTACAAGGATTCAGAATAAGTCAAACAGGATATTGTTTCCCTCATACTCTAATAGTTCAAATTTCACTGTATTATTGAGTGTTACCAGGAATTTTTGTCTTTATAAACTTTTGTTCTTCGTCTGAAAAATGCTCAAGTTTTTTAGAGTCATAGATTGGTTGTTGTAAAAATCAAAGTCAGATATATACCCAATGGCATAAAAGGTATATACAAGATGCCAATATTCAGAATTCAGGATTCAGAATAAGTCAAACATGATCTTGGTTCCCTCATACTCTGATAGTTCAAATTTCACTGGATTATTTAGTGTTACCAGGAATGTTTGTCTTTATAAACTTTTGTTCTTATTCTGAAAATGCTTCAAAATATAAAATAAAAATCTTTTTCTTATCAAGCATTAGGCATATAGTATAAGAAGTCAACACACTTAATTACAAGTACAATGTAGGTAAATGAAAATTTTAAAATGTTTTAAAGTATTGTTAACTATGATCTATTACAAAAGTAATATAATCCGATATTAAAGGCCCAATATATGTAACTTTCGGCAAAACTTTTAAGCGAATATTAAGCCTAATAACTTATCATAGTTATAGTTTAGTAAGATTAACTGATACATTTTATCAGCAATATTCAAGATGAATTCTTACACGGTTACCGGTACAGCAGCAGTTGATACTCAGTATTTGTAAACACGAATCCATTCTGAACTGTATTCTACCTTCGGCTTGTTGTTGAAGTTGGCCCCACCTGAATTATTTCAATTCTTTGGATTTTTCTGTCAAAAGATTCTTTGTTAGTTATCGCTCACTTTTACTTCGTTTCAGGCATATTTTTGCATGGTTATCAACTGGATTTTTTTTCAGAATCTGGAAAAAATTACTTATGTTACGTATATTGGGCCTTTAAACGAGTATACATGTACATGCACACTGCATAAAACTTGATTCATAATTTCCAAATATGATGTCTTTCTAGAATTAAGATCTTTTATGATAATGTTATATTTATGAGATAATTATTTTATCGATGCATTTATAATTGAATATACTGGAAATTAAGATTCACTATATCAATGCATACTATTTATATGACTACTTGGATGATATTGTTTATTTTTGGACATTAATAATAAATGTTTTTGAAGTTCTGCTAAATCTTTTATCGGTAATTGTGTGAAAACAACTAATTATTCAAGGAGATTACTTTTATTTAGAGTTATCCAGGACAATATCTCTAAAATTAACTTTGACATTTGAACCAAGACAAAGCGAAAGTAGAAGATTTACCTCCCCTTGTTTATCGTCATTCTTGCCACGTCAGGCGAGGTCAGCACTGTTCCAAGATGGCTTCCTCCCTGAGAGAGAAGCAAATCCAAGCCTTGCGGCGTATGATCAACTTTAATCAGCCTCCAACGAAAGCCACGTCGTCGGAACCACAATGGAAAGTTCTTGTGTACGACCGGTTTGGTCAGGATATAATTTCACCTTTAATGACGGTGAAAGAACTCAGAGATATGGGTGTGACACTCCATCTGAATCTTCATTCGGATCGAGATCCCATTCCCGATGTGCCGGCTATTTATTTCGTGTTACCGACTGATGACAACATACAAAGAATTTGTAGGGACTTTGGAAATCAATTATACGAATCTTACTTCCTGAATTTCATCTCAGCAGTCCCACGCCAAAAATTAGAGGACATTGCTAGTGCTGCTATACAGCAAAACTGTGTACACCAGGTCTCCAAAATTTTTGACCAATATTTGAATTTCATTTCCCTTGAGGATGACATGTTCGTATTGCGAAACCAGGAGAGGGAAAGCATATCGTACTATGCCATAAATAGGGGAGACGTAAAAGACACAGACATGGAGTTTATAATGGACACGGTTGTGGACAGTTTGTTCTGTGTTTTTGTCACCCTAGGTGTTGTTCCTGTCATCAGGTGTCCACGAGGTAACGCAGCAGAAATGGTTGCAGAAAAACTTGACAAAAAACTCCGCGAAAATCTACGAGATGCTCGGAATAGTTTTTTCACATCAGACAGTATACAAACTGGACAGTTCAGTTTTCAACGGCCACTTTTGGTTCTACTAGACCGTAATATTGACTTGGCTACTATGCTTCACCATACGTGGACATACCAGGCTCTGACACATGATGTATTCAATCTACAACTTAACAGGGTCGAGGTGGAAGAAACTGTTGAAGCTAAATCTCCAGGTGGCGCAATGATGAAAAAGAAGAAAAGTTACGATTTAAACCCTACTGATCGGTTTTGGCAGGCACAGAAGGGAAGCCCCTTCCCAATGGTGGCAGAAGCAGTACAGGAAGAATTAGACTCCTATAGGGCACAGGAAGATGAGGTTAAGAAACTAAAAGCTGTCATGGGACTGGAGGGCGAGGATGAATCTGCCATTAGTCAGCTGTCTGACACTACAGCCAAGTTAACGTCAACAGTCAGCAACCTTCCGGAGCTTCTGGAGAAGAAGCGTTTGATCGACATGCATACCAACATAGCCACAGCAGTTCTCGGTCAGATCAAGTCACGCAAACTTGATGTGTATTTTGAGACGGAAGAAAAGCTGATGAGTAAGGCTGTACTGGACAAGTCTCTCATGGACATGATATCTGACCCGGACTCTGGGACTCCCGAGGACAAAGTGAGGCTGTTTGTCATTGCGCTGATATGTGGGCCTCCCATGAGTGAGGCGGAGATTGACCAGTACTGTGTAGCATTACAGGGGGCAAACTGTGACATTTCCCCGATCACCTACATACGCAGATGGAAAGCATACACAAAAATGACAGCCGCTCCGAGTCAGTATGTGGGAGGGGGGACTAAGACTGTTGGTATGTTCTCCAAACTCATGACAACTGGCTCACAGTTCTTCATGGAGGGTGTGAAAAACTTGGTCATCAAGAAACACAATCTGCCGGCAACCAGGATCATTGATGCATTGATGGAAATGAAAACACTTCAAGATGTGGAAGATTTCCGTTACTTCGACCCAAAACTTCTTCGTGCAGACGCATCTTCTGTACCAAGGAATAAGTCCCCATTCCAGGAGGCATATGTGTTTGTGGTAGGGGGAGGTAACTATATTGAATACCAGAACTTGATGGACTATGTGAAGACCAAGGCAGGGTCAGCGGGACAGAGAAGGGTTGTGTATGGATGTAGTGATATATCCAGTGCCTCCCAATTCCTTAAACAGCTTGGACATCTAGGCCAAGAAATGGGATAGCTATAGACAAATTGTTGTTATAAACTCATGATCAATTTCAAGATAAAATTCATTACAAGTAAATATTTGCAAGATCTATCCCTAACACGGAAATAATGCACTAGCTAGGTCAATATACCTGTAACGCTCCATCATTAGGTGGGAGGCTGAAAGCTTCCTCATTTTGACCAAAGATTATCTCCCTTGAAATCTTCCTCATTCAAACTCACACAAACTCAAAATCTATATCCTGTGGTTATATTAAATGATATCCTGTCTACTGCAGTGTGTGTGTGTAATGACCAAAACAGGTGTTATTCGATCAAATTAATGCTTTTATAATAATTTTGATGCATAAGAATGAAAAGATAAATTGAGCAATGCAGTTTCAGTTGTATTTCACACACATTGTCCCTCAGAGTGAGGAAGATCTCAAAGCTCTCTCTAGAAAGATATTGGAGGTTTACACCTATTGATTAATGGAAGCTTATTTTTATGCTTACTTTTCACAATTACATGTGTTGACAAAATAACAATTATTGTATGTTGAGTACTAGTACTTACAGGTACCCAAAGTAAATTTAAGGTATGAGGGGTGATCAACTAGTGCTAATTTTAAAAATAGTTGTACAAAATGACTTGAAATACAATAATGAATGTAAGTAATGTGAGTGAATTTACCATTTTACTAGATTGAATGTTTATTATGACCAAAGTTAACACATGTTTATGAACTGAGTATTCAGTATTAACAATTTTTTTATTAGTTTCAATTGAATTTGAATATTATAATAAATTAAACCAAATTTGAACCAGGAAATAACTTCATTTCAAGTTAAATATAGTTCAGGAATCTGAGGAAATAATACATTTACATATCAATTGGTATGTGCGCTTGTGAACATTTTTTTTTTAATTTACTGTTTTCATGTTATGAAATCATTACAAATTAACAAAATTAAACAATAGAGATTGGTTCTCTTTAATCTACATCTGTGTTCCACTTAAGCTACAAGTACAGTATACATGTAATTCACAGGGTTCGTGCTGGGTATTTTACTATTCTATAAATGGGGTCCTTTCCTAAATAAATGGGGTCTTTTCCTAAATAAATGGGGTCCTTCAAATTCTGCATAGTTTAAAAGGGAATCCTGAAAATTAGGGGGGTCCTTTTCAGTTCCTATGCATGAAAAAGCTATAGAATGACGGCTTCGATATCGATGCAAACCCTGATTTACAACTGTAAAAAATAGTTGAGTCCCCTTCTATTATGTGAGAAGAAAGATGTCCTAGGAACTCTGGAGACTACTATATGATGATGTACTTCCAAAATTTAGTTGTAATATTATTGAGGTACTGTAGGCTGTGTGTACACATGTGTCAACAGCTAGGTTTTAATTTCTTTTGACGAGTATTGTCATTTTTGTGCTACAGTTACATGTACACATTATCTATTCTAAAAATGAAAAATATCTGTATAAGGGGAGGTTTCTGTGTCTATTCTAAAAAATAAAAAAATCCGGTAAAGGGAGGTTACTGTGTCTATTCTAAAAATGAAAAATACCGGTAAGGGGAGGTTACTGTATTATGCTTATTCAGAAAACCACAGTGTTAATCCTTCATACTGTGCTTTTTATTAAATAACTTGCAGATGTTATTGGGTCAGAGATTTTTAACCATAATTAACTAGACTTCACCAGTATTACACTGAATGAAAAAAACATTGACTGAGGTGCATAGTACATTTGTATGTATAACTACAAATGTAGTACAAAATAATGTACCAGATACATGTCATGTGTAAATGTATGTATGTTCATCATGTTACTTTCAAAAACATTTTTCTCTGAATTTCAATTACCAGCATGTAGATTAAATTTTGCATTGAATTGCTTTATGATAATAATTTACAATGTATTAATATTGATGCAAATACTTGCAAAGGCGAGTGACATACACATAAGAGAACTTATTTATTGAATGAGTGTGAGTTTATTGCTGTATATTAATACAATGTAATTCTGTTCAGATTGTATATAAAAGAGTGAGGATGCACTTTTGTTTCTGTTTTGTCTTTTAAATGTCACATTCTTACATTGGTCAATATCCTAGCTATAATCTATAGAATGTTTTTGAAAATTGGCGAAAAATAATCCCTACTGACTAGATTGTTGTGCCTTCCCTCAAGTGTTCAGTAGTAAGTACTGTACTGTTAAATTCACCAAAAAAAAACCTTCCAAGCGGACACAGGAAACGTACATATTAATCATTACAGCCGTCTTATAATCTATGTTCGAATAAAGATTTGGGCTCAATAAAATTTTTGAAAAGAAAAATAAAGGAATGTGCCCAATGTCCATATCTACCAAGTTAGAAATTGTTTGGTCAATAAAAAGTTAAGTGTTTGGCATGAAATTGAGAAATTATCACTTACTGCTGTTCAGCAATTGGATCAAAATTAGATGCAGTATATGATATATAATGAATAGATTGGTTAAGTGGTCAACACTCTTGACTTAAACCCATACGACCAGAGTTTGATCCCTGAATTTGTCCTTAGCATTGAATATAAATCGGAGACAATTGTCTAAAGCTCCACTACCAGAAATTGAGATTTAGTGTCAATATTTTACTTCAAATGACGACTTCATAAACAAGGCCCAGGATACTGATATAGGGCCTGTAGTATGCTTGAATAAAGGGCTACCAAGCTTGTTCAAATGAATGACCTTGACTCACTTTCAAGGCAAAAAGGGTCAAATGTCATCATATCTTCAAACAAACTTCTCAATAATCAAAAAGGCCCAGGATACTGATATTGGACCTGTAGCATGATTTGATGAAGGACTATCAAGTTTCTTTCATGGACACATATATTAGAAATCTTTTCTCATTTTTCAATGACTTAATTGCCTAGGGAATTGAATTTTGGCCAATGATATGCTGTGCTGAATAACCATGACCCACTTTCAAGGTCAAATATAAACAAGTCTTCAAACAAATTTTCCCCGATTACCAAAAGGCTTAGGATTCTGTTATTGGGGCAGTATCATTGTATTTGATGAAGTGCTACTGAGTTCGTTTGAATGAACGATATTAATCCAAGTTTCTTTGAAGGTCACATCTGTTAGAAAATCTTTAATCGACTTTTTAGGTCATGAAGTGTCAGAATGACCTATAGCCATTGTGCTTTGTCCGTCGTTGTATGCTGTATATATGGCATGCGCGTTGCATAAACTTTTCATTTAGACGACTTCTTCTCAATAACAGAAAGGCCCAGGGTGCTGATGTTATGTATACAGCATCCTTGGATAAAGGGCTTCCATTTTTGTTAAAATAAATGACCTTAACCTACTTTCAAGGTCACAGGGGTCTAAAGTCTTAAAATCTTAAGCAACTTATTCTCACTAATCAAAAGTCCCAAGGTACTGATATTTGGCCTTTGAGCATGTATGGATGAAGGGCTATCACGTTTGTTCAAATGAATTACCTTGATCTACTTTCAAGGTCACTGGGGTCAAATGTGTTTCAAGCAACTTCTCGGTAATCGAAAGGCTCAGCGTGCTGATATTATGCATGTAGCATGCTTGGATAAAGTGCTAACAATTTTGTTGAAATGAATTACCTTTGACCCACTTTCAAGGTCACAAAGGTCAAATATCTTTAAACCTTAAAGAAACTTTTTCTCAATAACCAAAATGTATTGGGCACTGAGATTTGGCTTGTAGCATGCTTGGACAAACGGCTACCGAATTTGTTCAAATAAATGTTCAAAGTTACAGAAGTCAAATGTCTTAAAAATCTCCAAGAAACTTATAACTAATCGAAAGTCCCAGGGTATTGATTTTTGCCTTGAAGTTTGCTTGAATAAAGGGCTCCCAAGTTTGTTCAAATTAATGACCTTGACCTATATCCAAGATCACAGGGGTGAAATGTGTTGAAAATCTTCCAAGAAATTAATCACTTACTGACAGGCCTGTGATGCTGATATTTTAACTAGCATGCTGGGATGAATGGCTGCCGAGTTTGTACAAATAAATGACCTTAACCCATTTTCAAGGTCATAGAGGTCAAACGTCTCCAAACCTTCAAGAAACTTCTCAGTAACCGAAAGACCCATGTCAGTGTACTGATATTTGGCCAGTAGCATGCTCAAATGAAGGGCTACAAAGTTTGTTCAAATGGATGATCTGAACCCAAATTCAAGGTCACAGGGGCCAAATGTGTAAATCGTTTTAAGTAATAAGAATATATATATATATATATAGTTAGACGACCGTTAAGGCTAATGGGCCCCTTGTTTCAATAACTTAAAGGCCCAGGGTATTGATTTTGGGCCAGTGATATGCTGAGCTGAATGATATTGACCCACTTTCTACATAGGTCACAGTGGTCATATATTTTCTAATCTGATGAATAACCAAAAGACCTAAGGTACTGATAATGGACCAGAGAGTCGAAACAACTTCGGATTAAAAACAACTTATTATAAGTTCATAACTACGCACTCTCTTTATCCCTGGAATATGTCATGGCAAAATCACAGGCTTCATGTGAGCCAACTTGATGAGGCAAGAAGACTGGTTCGACCCTATGATATTCATCAAAAGAATTTCGTTGTCATATAGCGGTAAAAAAATGACATGCTTTGTTTGCGGTTGCCGCTACTTTGAAATCTTCAAAAGACAGTGTTCAGCCTAACGATTGGTCAGGATTTTATTTTTACCTGAGCGTGCCTCCAGTTTTTCCATGATAATATTCCCTGGGCGAAGAGAGCGTAACCATTTGGTATCGAGGATTTAATTCCTATTGAAAAGGCATCTCTTTTTACTGGTTATACAGAAAAAGTGTCCCTGACGTCGAACACTTGAAGCTATTTTGGTCATTTGTCACACACCTGCCAATTTTCTGTTGTTGTCGATGAAGCCAAAGACACTCCCTCTTCCGGAACACTTGGTTTTAATATCTAGTACTATATTTTATCATATATACAGGACGGGTAAAATTCCTTTGCCAAATCTTTCAATTAGGTATATCAACGATGTGTTGTCTATAAAAAACAAGAAGTTTGCTAACCTAGTTGATCGTATATACCCTTCTGAACTTGAGATTTAGGACACAACAGCCGAGACTCTTCTACATCAGCTTCCTACCTCGATCTTTACTTAAACATGACCAACACGGGCAGCTTACTACTAAACTTGATCGATGATAAACGTGACGATTTCGATTTTCCGATCGTGAACTTTCCATTTCTTGATAGTAACATTCCTGCTCCTCCATCCTGTGGTGTTTACATGTCGCAGTTTATTCCTTAATCTAGGGCTTGCTCTGAATTTTGAGATTTTCGTGATATATCAGCTGCTGACGAGCAAACTTTTGGCACTAGGATTCGAGAGATGCAGGTTGATGAAGAATATGGGTAATTACGAGGGGTGTTCCAAAAATAATGTCACTTGCATCGGTGCTCATGGCGGAAGTGCTTTTGTTCATTTTAATTTGCTCTGCCCTTCAAAATACTCTCCGCCAGCCAGAACACCTTTTTAGCCGGTCAATCCATTTTTTGGAAGCATTTTTCATACTCTTCAATGGATACACCCATCAGACACTGATAAACAGCAGATCCAAGGGCATTTCTCGAATTGTATCTCCTTCCAGATAAATGATATTTAAGTTTTGAAAAGAGAAAATAGTCGCAGGGGGCCAAGTCTGGCGAATACGGAGGGTGCGGAAGGACGGTAACCTTCTCTGACTCCCCTGTTTTGGGGCGGCAACTCTTGTAGTAGTTCTTCAACTTTCTCAGAACAACGTTTTTATAGAACTTGCCTGTGACCGTTCTGCCTTTTGGCACCGGGATTTGAATAGCTGGACCCTTATTAGTGAAAAAATAGCATACAAAACCTTCTTTACCGTTCGTATTCGTTTGGCAATACTTGGGCGTCTGGCATTTTTAGTGGCCCATATTCGATTGGCAACCTTCCGCTTTGGTTCAAAATAATACACCCAGGTCTCATCACCAGTGACTATATTATCAAAAGCCTTTTTACTATATTTTGGGTACATTTTGAGAATTTTTTTGCCATTGTTACACGCGTCTTCTTTTGCTCATCCGTTAACAAATGGGGTATCCATCTTGCATATATCTTTCTAACTTTTAGGTGTTTCTTCAAAATTGCATGAACTCTTGCTAACGACAGGTTTGTCATTCCAGCCAATTGTCTTACGGTGAATCGAGCATCAGTTTGGAGGATATTTCGGATTTTTTCTATGTTACCTTTGGTCGTAGTTGTTGCAGGACGACCTGGGTGAGCAGCATCTTTCAGTTGCTGCTGTCCAGCACTAAATTTACCTACCCACCTACAAACAGTCCTGTGAGACATTTGGCCCTCCCCATAAATGTCACACATCTCGCGGTGAATATCTACAGCCTTTATGCCGAGTAATGACATACCTTTTATATAGGCCCTAATTTCAAGCACATTTTCAGCTCGTTTTCATGTCATTTTGTGTCTAGTCTAACGAATAGGCTATGAAACGATGTACACTGTACAGAGGCCAGTGAACGTGTGGACGAGTAGTTACCTGTGTCACGAGCCAGTGATCACTCAATCGACACGAGGTGGTTTTGTGCATAAATTGCACGATTTCCGCGAAATGAAGCACATATGACATTATTTTTGGAACACCCCTCGTATCATGGTTGCCATCTTGGTCTCGTTGAAAACTATTCTGTATCTTTGTGTGATATGAAGATGGACGTTTTTGAGTATGCTTATTACTGTGCTCCCTTGTTGTGATTGGCAATGATGACTCGGTTCTCATTTTGAGGACTTGATGTTTACTTGGATCTGATCAAGATTTACATGGCTGGTGTCGTCGATGAAGCAGAAGACACGTACTCTCCGGAACACCTGGTCTTATTCTCTTGTACTTTTACGAGGGTCTCCATATAAATCTTTTATTTGTTCATATCTATTTATGTTTTGTTTATGATTTGTTTTATCGATTTTGAGTTCGGAGACGCTTTGGTATTCTCTGTTGTTTTCTTTTATAATAAACAAAACAAAACAAAAACACACTGGTCTAATATTGCATCATTTCCCTTTATTTATTAGCAGGTTTTATTTCAGAAACGTTTTCGAAAATTCTGCTTCTTATGATTGCTCATGAAGACCCTAGATCACATAATTATACAAGGTTTATTTTTTTCGTCGAATCATCATTCGAACTTTCGCAATTGTGTCCATCGGCAATGTATCCCAGAAAATGCCCGTATGCTCTATTCCAGGCACACCATTCAGGTTGGCATGGCAATGCTCGTTGAACCACCAACCACCCGTGCGATAGAGGGCGCTGCATCTATCATACCAGCTGAGGTAGTAGTTGGTACTAAATTCCGCCCCATTGTAGGTATGCATAGCGTCACCTAGAACGAAAAGAACGGAAACTACATGGGGTTGAAGGGTATTGATACTCGGTTCTCATTTTGAGAACTTGATGTTTACATGGATGTGACAAAGATTTACAAGGCGGGTGTCGTCGATGAAGCAGAAGACGCTTACTCTTTCGGAACACCTGGTCTTATTCTCTTGTACTTTTACAAAAGTCTCCATGTAAATCTTTCCTTTGTTCATATTTTGCCCCTGGTTGAATCGATTTTGAGTTTGGATTATGATTTTGTCAACGCTTCGATATTCTCTCATTTCTTTTTTACCAGTAGTCACAGAGAAAAAGTATTTTTAACCAATCATTTCAAAGAAAAAGAAAATTATTTTAACCAATCGTCCCAGAGAAAAGTATTTGTTACCTATCATCTTAGAGAAAAATATTTTTACCAATCGTCTCAGAAAAAAGTGTTTTTGACCAATCGTCTCAGAATTTTTTTTTTTTAACCAATCGTTTCAGAGAAAAGTATTTTATATAGTATTCTTTTATTGGCGATTCGATAACACAGACAAGAAGGATTGTTCAAAAGACACACAAAAGAAGACCACCTTTATAACTCAGAACAAGATACAGTCGAGGCAAATAATGAATTAAACTGCATACAGCTGTTTTGTCCTTTAAGGACTCGTCAGTGACGTTAATCAAGGACCTTGTGAAGGCAGGTAGGCGAACGCAGAAACAAAACTGTTCAAAAGAAATGTCAAAATCCAGACAGGGAGGTCACTAGCCCTGAAGTTCAATTCAGTTCTCCTGGATATTCTTTTAATGCCATATTTGGGTATTTAAATAATAACAAATATTAATGAACTGTTATCCAACCTTTAATTTTGTTTTACTCTTTTGATTGTCATGTTAGAGCAAAGGACATTTTAGGATCGAGATTGAAATGAACATGGTACTTAATAAATGATGGGTGAGCAATGACACTTGGTGACCAGAGCAGGTGTAATTTACACCCGCGTATGATACTATCATTACTAGGCAACTAACCCGCCACAGTGTCTTCACCGCACTCGCATAAAAGATGACGTAACACACACATATGCTGTACCTATTAAATTTAGTCATATATACAGTATCCGAATAAATGACAAAACTGCAACCTCCTAGGACTCTTCAGTGATGCTAGGGGCCAAAAGGTGGGAATCCAATATTTTCATTTTTCGTCATACTGTATCTACTACTAAATTCTAAATTTAAAAGCTACAGCATTGGTGTGTATTACGTCATCTTCCATAAGATGTACGAATGTAAGACATACTGCATTATATCCAACCAACCAAGTATATATATACTTACCACTTCTTATACAACTGTTAAGGTCAGTATGAAACGGTTGGTTTGTATGTCCTATAACAGTAACAGCTATTGTGGGTTAATGACATGCATCAATGGATGTAGGCTAATACATGTTTGTGTACTGAAGGTGTATTTACTGAAGGTGTATTTACTGAAGGTTTATTTACTGAAGGTATATTTACTGAAGGTTTATTTACTGAAGGTATATTTACTGAAGGTTTATTTACTGAAGGTATATTTACTAAAGGTGTATTTACTGAAGGTTTATTTACTGAAGGTATATTTACTGAAGGTATATTTACTGAAGGTGTATATTTACTGAAGGTATATTTACTGAAGGTTTATTTACTGAAGGTATATTTACTAAAGGTGTATTTACTGAAGGTTTATTTACTGAAGGTATATTTACTGAAGGTGTATTTACTGAAGGTATATTTACTGAAGGTGTATATTTACTGAAGGTATATTTATTGAAGGTGTTTTTACTGAAGGTATATTTACTGAAGGTTTTTTTACTGAAGGTATATTTACTGAAGGTGTATTTACTGAAGGTATATTTACTGAAGGTATATTTACTGAAGGTATATTTACTGAAGGTTTTTTTACTGAAGGTATATTTACTAAAGGTGTATTTACTGAAGGTTTATTTACTGAAGGTATATTTACTAAAGGTATATTTACTGAAGGTATATTTACTGAAGGTGTATTTACTGAAGGTATATTTACTGAAGGTATATTTACTGAAGGTATATTTACTGAAGGTTTTTTTACTGAAGGTATATTTACTGAAGGTGTATTTACTGAAGGTTTATTTACTGAAGGTATATTTACTAAAGGTGTATTTACTGAAGGTATATTTACTGAAGGTATATTTACTGAAGGTATATTTACTGAAGGTGTATTTACTGAAGGTGTATTTACTGAAGGTATATTTACTGAAGGTGTATTTACTGAAGGTGTGTTTACTAAAGGTGTATTTACTGAAGGTATATTTACTGAAGGTTCATTTACTGAAGGTATACTTACTGAAGGTGTATTTACTGGTATTTACTGTAGGTATATTTACTGAAGGTATATTTACTGTAGGTATATTTACTGAAGGTATATTAACTGAAGGTATATTTACTGAAGGTGTATTTACTGAAGGTATATTTACTGAAGGTGTATTTACTGAAGGTATATTTACTGAAGGTATATTTACTGAAGGTGTATTTACTGAAGGTATATTTACTGAAGGTATATTTACTGAAGGTGTATTTACTGAAGGTATATTTACTGAAGGTGTATTTACTGAAGGTATATTTACTGAAGGTGTATTTACTGAAGGTATATTTACTGAAGGTATATTTACTGAAGGTGTATTTACTGAAGGTATATTTACTGAAGGTATATTTACTGAAGGTGTATTTACTGAAGGTATATTTACTGAAGGTGTATTTACTGAAGGTGTATTTACTGAAGGTATATTTACTGAAGGTATATTTACTGAAGGTGTATTTACTGAAGGTGTATTTACTGAAGGTGTATTTACTGAAGGTATATTTACTGAAGGTATATTTACCGAAAGTGTATTTACTGAAGGTATATTTACTGAAGGTATATTTACTGAAGGTGTATTTACTGAAGGTATATTTACTGCATGGCTTTACAGTGCAGTGTAGTAGCATGCCACAGACACTCATGATCAGCAATGTATTCAACTAATGCGGAAATGATAGCCAAGTCCTTTCGCCTCTCATTTAAAGAAACATTTGAACGCCAACCGGAGCGTAAAAACTGCCAATTTTAAGTAGTTCAGTTTGTTTTGATCGGGGAATTAAATTAAAACATGGTCGCTTTGGAAAATGCTATTTTGAGTTGACATACAAATATATATATTAAATTTCACTGGCAATATTAAGTTTGTATTCTGGAATATTCAGAACTATACATAAATCAAATGTCCTAGTATCTCTTGGGAAAGTAAATGGATCTTATTTAGTAAGCTCCTTACAGAAATAAAATATTTAGTGGTCTGGAAACAATGCATAAAGTGGAACTAACGAGAGGGCCAAAAGGGGGGAAAGAGTTGCTGTTCTTGTCTAAAGAACTCTTTTGTTTTCTGCTTGAATTTCATTCGAACGATCAGTATATATGTACCATTAAAACTTTCACTGAACAGCATAATGGACTCATCCAGGAAAATCCCACCCACAACATCAAGGGGTTACGATCGCCTACACTCTCTACACCCCTAGAATTGCCCTCGACATCCAGGGCTTACGATTATCTACACTCTCCACATCCCTAGAATTGTCCTCGATATCCAGGGGTTACGATTATCTACACTCTCTATACCCCTGGGATATATCCGTGTGCACCTCCTTTTTGATGAGACAAGAAGACTGGTTCGACCCTTTGTTGTACATCAAAACAATCACGTGGTCACATAACGTTAAAAATGGTCAGGCTTTGAAGTCGGTCGCGGCTCCTTTGCTATCCTCAAAGTACAGGCATGAGGCCTAACGATAGTTCAGGTTTTTTATTACCTATGAATGCCTTCAGTTCTGCCATGGCATATTCCAGGGGTGTATAGAGCGTATGTGAGCGTAACCCTTGAATATCCAGGCTGGAGAAATACATGGAAGAGTTCGCTAAAGTGTCCTATGGGTGAAAATGTTGATCAGGAATTCTAGAAGTTCTTAAATCTTGTATGAGATGTTCTCTTTTGCGTCAGAGTAAGAACATTAACATTTTGAAAATCACAAACTGGCATATAACGACATATGCTGTAATTACTGGTTTTTGTCACAGACGTAGATGACTACGGTCATCAAAGTTAACAGCATTCACCTTTAGTCTTACGTATATAAGTATCCATTGTGAGTGATATTCAGATAGAAAGCAGCCTACTGGTGACCATGAATTGTTCATATAATGTCATTAAGAATACAAAGGGGCTTAACAACAGGTATGTAATTGCATGAAATCATCCATGACATTGAATATGGAAAGTCAGCTAATGGAGCGAACCTAAGGCATCATATTGCTTTTTGACGGCACTTATCTGAAACTGATGATTTATTCATAGCTTAATTACTGTACCTATGCTACCTAATACACCATCCGTTTGAACATACATATATCAACTAACCGGACTATTGGAACGGTATTGGAAATCCATGTTGAAGCTATGTGCAAACTTCCTTGAAAATGAACCCGTGCTTCATCTTTCAGTGTTAGTAATAGATACAGTATACCGAAAAAATAATAACACTGCATCACACACGTTTCGTCCTCCTAGGACTCGTCAGAGATGTTAGGGACCAAAAGTTGGGAATCGAAAATTTTCTAATACTTGTTATTTAAATGGGCCTAGTATTGACGCTTTATAAGCCGTAGAACGGTTGATTTTTTTGTGATTGTCATCAGAAACATTTGTGAAAAAACAAATAATACTGAAGCATTTACCAAACCAAAACTCGAACTCAAAATCGATTAAACTAAGGGAGGAAATATGAACAACGGAAGTATTTACATGGCAAAACAAAACATGAACAAATGGGGGCTACCATTGACGCCTTATAAGCTGGAGAACGGTTGATTTTTATGTGATCGCATAAGAATCATTTGTGAAAACATGGAGAATACCGAAGCGTTAACCAAACCATAACCCGAACTAAAAATCGATGGAACTAGGGGCAAACTATGAACAAAGGAAATATGTACATGGCAAAACATAACCAAAGGAAATATGTACATGACAAAATATGAACAATTGGGGGCTACCATTGACGCCTCATAAGCCGGAGAAAGGTTGAGTTTTTTGTGATTGTCATAAGAATTATTTGTAACACGTTATTTTTTCTATGTGCATTATGGAGTCAACATGCAGTTGACTAAAGGATTTGAGATCCAGCTTTGGGCCCCTTTTTTCTATTAAAGGTCACAAATGGTTCGGTAGGGAATGTTTTCCCAATCTACTCTCATAGGATACAGTTTCTGAAATATTTCATAAAACACACGTAAAATATGAGAAAAGGTGTAGCTATTCAATAAAGCATTTCAAAAGGACACGATTCTTAAAATATTTTAGAACTATATGATTCTTAAAATATTTTAGAAGTACATGATTCTAAAAATAATTTAGAAGCACATGATTCTTAAAATATTTTAAAAGTACATGGTTCTTAAAATATTGTAGAAGTACATGTTTCTTAATATAGTTTATAAGTACATGTTTCTTAAAATATTTTAGAAGTACACTGTTCTAAAAATATTATAGAAGTACATGATTCTAGAAATAGTTTAGAAATACATGATTCTTAAAATATTTTAAAAGTACATGTATGATTCTTAAAATATTTTAAAAGTACATCATTCTTGAAATATTTTAAAATTACATGATTCTTGAAACATTTTAGAAGTGCATGATTATTGAAATATTTTAAAAGTACATGATTCTAAAAATATTTTTAAAAGTGCATGATTCTTAAAATATTTCATTGTGGGAACTCGCTTCGCTAACTGACTTATCACAGATGAAGAGTGAGTTAGTGAAGCGAGATCAATCGTGGGTATATATATATCCGACGATGAAAATATTTCAGAAGTACATGAATCTTAAAATATTTTACAAGTACATGCATATGATTTTCAAAAATATATTTAAAGCACACGACTGCAAATGTTGTTTTTCTTCAAAATACATGACTCTTAAAATATTCAAGGAATAATAATAATATCTTACATGTTGGACTTAATTGATAAAAAATCACTGTTAAAATCTTATTTAACGCAACCTTTCCTGAAATTATATCATCAAAACTTACACTTACACTTAATTACACAAATTAAAAGTTTCAGCAAACGCTGCTTATCATAACTTTTAAGTATCCTCAAATAAGTATTCAACCCGTTGTAATTCATATATTATCTTCTTTAATCACGCCCCTGTCTCATCCTGCGCAAGCGCGTGATCCGAGCACATGATGGACAGTATGTATACCTACCAATACACGAAAGAGACGAGGACCGTAATAATCCTACGGAAACGATATTATGGCCAATGGCAGTAAGTTTTACAATGAAAACCTGTTGATTTCAACAATAGAGTCATTTCTTGATTGCCTACATCCAAAATAAAGGCAATTTACAACCAGTGCAATCATACATACACACGTGTTTCAGTCATGTTTGTTATGATGGTAGTGGGGTGTAGACATGGTCACGTGGGGGTCGCATGAAACCCTGCTTTGCGTTGTGAAGCCATGCGAAGCGAGCTTCATTGTAAGACCATAAACGAGGCCAGCCAGTGGGGTACATGTAACACTGAAATGGATATGTCTTGTGGTTAAAATATATAGCTGGCATAGAGTTTCATGGTGTTTATTTATTAATTTGATATAGGCTATCAATATAAGAAATTAAAATATTTTCATTATCAAGTACTTTCATTGTTACATCTCGAAGTTAAACTCAAAAGGTTGTAAACATACATATGCCTATCCAAAAGATTATTAATACCTCGTTCGGGCCTTCCCTAACTAAATTCTTTGCTAGCGAACAACAAAGTACACTATTCGCCTACGAGATGTGCGTAATTACAAGAATGTAAAGAGGCAAGATGTAAAATATATAAGAAAGGGAAAACAATGGATAAATCCTGGCACACGTGTCTTTGTCTAAAAACACCTCGGTTTTCATTTCTTTGTCGTGACGCGACGGGACACAATTTCCGGTGCCATATCATGTAACCGATTCGGAAGACGAGGAATTCGAAATTTCAATCCCAAAGTTGACGGTATGACCACGCAAATTTCTTTATTTTTGGTCCATTTAAGCACTAAAATCATTCTTCCTTGCTATGAAATATACGACAATGGTCCCTTTAATTGCAAAAAAGAAGTATAATATTCTTAAAATATTTGTTTTAAAGTACACGATATCTAGAGGAACACAATTCTTAAATATGTCAGAATAAAATGAGCTATAACCGATTTTAGAAGTACATGATTCTTAATCAGAGGAATGTTATAGATACAGCATATATCAATCTATAATGACCGTATGTAGAATAGTGGCCATATGTAGGATAATGACCGTCTGAAGAATAGTGCCCATATAGAGGATAGTGACAGTATGTAGGATAATGACCATATATAAGTTAGTGACCGTATAAAGGATAGTGCCCATATGGAGGATAGTGACTGTATGTAGGATAATGGCTGTATATAGGAAAGTGACCGTATGAAGGATAGTGCCCATATAGAGAAT
Source organism: Mimachlamys varia (assembly GCA_947623455.1). NCBI lineage: Eukaryota > Metazoa > Mollusca > Bivalvia > Pectinida > Pectinidae > Mimachlamys > Mimachlamys varia. The sequence continues at coordinate 42,137,571 of OX392539.1, forward strand.
AGTGACCGAATGTAGGATAGTGACCGTATGTAGGATAGTGACCGTATAAAGGATAGTGCCCATTTGGAGGATAGTGACAGTATGTAGGATAATTACCGTATATAGGATAGTGACCGTATGTAGGATAATTACCGTCTATAGGATAGTGACCGTATGTAGGATAATGACCGTATGTAGGATAGTGACCGTATGTAGGATAGTGACAGTATGTAGGATAGTGACCGTATATAGGATAGTGACCGTATGTAGGATATTGACCGTATGTAGGATAGTGACCGTATGTAGGATAGTGACCGTATGTGTGATAGTGACCGTATGTAGGATAATGACCGTATGTAGGATAGTGACCGTATGTAGGATAGTGACCGTATGTAGGATAATGACCGTGTGTAGGATAGTAACCGTATGGAGGATAATGACCGTGTGTAGGATAGTGACCGTATGTATTATAGTGACCGTATATGTGATAGTGACCGTATGTAGGATAATGACAGTATGTAGGATAGTGACCGTATGTAGGATAGTGACCGTATGTAGGATAATGACCGTATGTAGGATAGTGACCGTATGTAGGATATTGACAGTATGTAGGATAATGACCGTGTGTAGGATAGTGACCGTATGTAGGATAGTGACCGTATGTGTGATAGTGACCGTATGTAGGATAATGACCGTATGTAGGATAATGACCGTATGTAGGATACTGACCGTATGTAGGATACTGACCGTATAAAGGATAATGACCTTGTTTAGGATAGTGACCGTATGTAGGATAATGACCGTATGTAGGATAATGACCTTGTTTAGGATAGTGACCGTATATAGGATAGTGACCGTATATAGGATAGTGACCGTATGTAGGATAATGACCGTATGTAGGATACTGACCGTATGTAGGATACTGACCGTATAAAGGATAATGACCTTGTTTAGGATAGTGACCGTATGTAGGATAATGACCGTATGTAGGATAATGACCTTGTTTAGGATAGTGACCGTATATAGGATAGTGACCGTATATAGGATAGTGACCGTATGTAGGATAATGAACTTGTTTAGGATAGTGACCGTATGTAGGATAATGACCGTATGTAGGATAGTGACCGTATATAGGATAGTGACCTTGTTTAGGATAGTGACCGTATGTAGGATAATGACCGTATGTGGGATAGTGACCGTATATAGGATAGTGACCTTGTTTAGGATAGTAACCGTATGTAGGATAATGACCGTATGTAGGATAATGACCGTATGTAGGATTGTGACCGTATATAGGATAGTGACCTTGTTTAGGATAGTGACCGTATGTAGGATAATGACCGTATATAGGATAATGACCGTATGTAGGATAGTGACCGTATGTAGGATAGTGACCTTATGTAGGATAGTGACCGTATGTAGGATAGTGACCGTATGTAGGATAATGACCGTATGTAGGATAGCGACCGTATGTAGGATGGTGACCGTATGTAGGAAAGTGACCGTATGTAGGATAGTGACCGTATGTAGGATAGTGACCGTATGTAGGATAGTGACCGTATGTAGGATGGTGACCGTATGTAGGAAAGTGACCGTATGTAGGATAATGATCGTATGTAGGATAGTGACCGTATGTAGGATAGTGACCGTATGTAGGATAATTACCTTATATAGGATAGTGACCGTATGTAGGAAAGTGACCGTATGTAGGATAATGACCGTGGGTAAAATACTTTACAATAGTAAAGCTATTGTACCGAAATGACTAGATTCATCTACATTTTGTTTATGAATTGATCATAGATGTTTGATGTACAATAGTTAACACCGTGGACAAAATGACCGATTTGTCAATTACTAACTCGTACAAATTGTACACCTTTTGTAAGAAGAAGCTTTGTTGGTCATTAGTCTGATGAAGGTGACAGGGTACATATCGTACTATTCATCGAAACGTCACATAACGTAAAATATTTTGATGTAAACTAATCTTTACATAAATCATACTTTCCAACATGAATAAAATGTTTACAAATATGCCTGGGGTCTGCCCCACCCTTGTAAACTTAATCCCTGGGTCATAACTTGAAAACGGTTGAAATTCTCGCCTGAAAAGTGTATAAATACTTGGCATATAGAGATAGATGCAGTCATGATATAACAATTGCTCCTGTGGTCTTTTCACCCTTGAAGTGGTTGAGATTCCAATCCCAAAACTGTATATAGAATTGTTGAGAGAAAAAAACACAATCCTGGTATGAGAGATGACGTTATACTCTCATGCTTTGACCTCGGAGTCGAGCAACACGCCTAGGGATCAAGTCACAACTTAGAATCATTTGAAATCCGGAAATATAATCGGAATCAAGCGAGGTGTCATCTAACAAATCTTGATCAAAGAACCATGTCAAACTGTATGATTCTTAACTACTTAATATTTTGTTATTTTGATACGATGAAGCAAAGTTGGTCAGAACGGACGAGGCATCAATTAACTCAATATCGAAGTCATCTGATCAAAAGTCAGGGTTATTTTATTTTATCTTTTAACTGCTTAGCATTCTTCCCTGTTTTGGTGCAGCAAAGTTGGTCTGATTCAAGCAATATGTCAACTAACCAAATTTTACATTTCTGAACGGCTGCATATATTGTCATGATATTATGAGCGAATTTTGTTGATATCAAACATGGTTACATGTTTTGCTTTCCGCTTACCTGACGTTTTTGAGTATGCTCATTAGTGTGTTTGCTTGTTGTGATTGACAATCATACTCGGTTCTCGTGTCGAGAACTTGATGTTTACTTAGATGTGATAAAATGTACATGGCGGTTGTCGTCGATGAAGCAGAAGACGCTTATTCTTCCGGAACACCTGGTCTTATTCCCTTGTGCTCTAACGAGAGTATCCATGTAAATCTTTCCTTTGTTCTTATTTTGTCTCTAGTTTAATCGATTTTGAGTTCGAATTATGGTTTTGTTGACGCTTTGGTATTGTCAGATTTTTTCACTCACGTTGTGTTTAAAATGATGATATTTGAAACTCTATCCGTGCATCACTTCCAGCTAAGAAATCAGTTTAGAGGAAGATTAAAATGAAACTCCTAGAAGTCATGGAAAATGTATGTTGTGTGATGATAATGAATTGGAAGATGAAAACCATTTTATTTTGCACTGTACCGCAAATGTTTAATGGAGAAAAAGAAAATTTATATTTATTTTCACATAAAATAAAGCAAAAAAGCATTATATTCCGATAGCATGTTACTGTGTTATTCCGAATATTGTCCATGTCGGTGAAATGCGTACCAGTAAAAGTTGTACACGTAACAAGTTATGAAATGGAACCATGAGTATGCTTCAAATACATTGATTTCAAATATAATCTTAAAATGTAAAGTGCATTCCTGAGCTTTGTATGATTGAGTGTCTATCCAAGATAGAAGTTTAAATGTTTGAAAGGGGACAACAGTTCATTTTGAAAGAAGTACAAAGTTTTGAGATTAAAACCCGTATAATATATATTAATGTTTTCCTATTCATATAACTGAATGCGTTTTTTCGTCATATAAGCTTGGCGAGAACAAAATGACCAATGTTGGCGATTATTCAAGGTTTTCTTTCATCCATAATCATTCAGTTCCAAATGTAGTATGGAGGCTGACATGATACTATTTGTAACTATAAGGAGATGAATACGTACGCCATAAATGTGGCTTTCTTTACAGAGATATGGCCATCCACACAGTTTTTTCAATTTTAGTTAACATGAGAATTAATTTTAAAAAAAAATACAAAAGGTCAACAAATCCATTATTAGACATCAAAATCGATTAAATCAGAGGCAAAATATGAACAAAGGAAATATTACAACGGAGACCGTGAGACCATTGAAAAAGGACAGGAGAACAAGACCAAGCGTTTCGGAAGTGTTAAGCGTCTAATGCTCGACACCCGTGCCATGTAAATCTAGGCCAGTAAATGTCAGTTCCCCAAAATGGGAACTGAGACATAATTCTCAATAACAAAAAGCAGGCATACGAATGAGGATATTCAGAAACGTCCATCTTCATATTATACAAGGATACATACTATTTCTCATTGAGACCTAAATGACAACTAAGATTGTGATTGCAAAAAAAAAGTGTGTCAATATTCAAATTCAAAATCTGAATGTCGTTTGTAGAATGTCGCACTACAAAGCATTTTCTCTAAATAGTGAATTTAGTATGTCGAATTACGCAGTATTCAAATGATGAATGTCGTATGTCGTATGCTGCTCCACTCGACATTCAAAAATGACCATGTTGGCCAGTGATAACATCTGAAAGTAGAATGTCTTATGTCGAGATACACAACATTCAAAATCTGAATGTTGAATGTCGTATATTAAGCCGCTGGACATCCACATTCGAATGGTGTATGTCCTATGTCGCGCTACACAACATTCAAAATCTGAATGTTGAATTTCGTATGTCGAGCTACACAATATTCAAAGTCTGAACGTTGTTTGTAGTATGTTGCGCCGCGCGACATTCAAACATTATCTCATTGGCCAGCGATTACATATGAACGTTGGATACCAAATGTCGAGCACAACATGCACAACATTCAAAATCTGAATGGCGTATGTTGTATGTCGCACTGCACAGCATTCGAAATACGAATGTTGAATGTCGTATATTGGCTACACAACATTCAAAATCTGAATGGCGTATGTTGCACCGCTCGAAATTCAAAATCCGAACGTTGAATGTCGTATGTTACGCCGCTCGACATTTTAAAGTTTACTCGTTGGAAATCAAAATCTGAATGTTGAATTTCGTATGTCGCGCTGCACAACATTCAAAATCTGTATATCATAAATGTTGTATGTTGCGCTGCTCGACATTCAAAAGTTACCTCGTTGGCCATTGATTACATTTGAATGTCTAATGTCAAGCTGCACAATATTCAGAATCTTAATGTCGTATTTCGTATGTTGAGCCGCTGGACATTCAAAATAAGAATGTCGTATGTCGCGCTGCACAACATCCGAAATCTGAATGCTGTATATCGTATGTAGCGCTATATACCATTCAAAATCTGAATGTTCAATGTCGTATATCCAGCTACACAAAACACTCAACACTGAATGTTACATGCTGTTCGCCGTGCTACTCAACATTCAAAAGTTACCTTGTTGGCGATCATCGCGCTGCACAACATTCAAAACCCTGAATTTAACATGGCGTATGTCGAGCCAACAGTCAAAATCTGAATGTCGTTTGTTGCGCCGCTCGGCATTCAAACGTTACCACATTGACAGTGATTAAATTTGAATGTTGAATTTATAATGATGATCTGCACAACATTCAATATCTAAATGTCATATGTTGAATGTCGTACGCTGAGCTGCTGGTCATTAAAAATTTGAATGTCGATTGTCGCGCCGCACAATATTCAAAATCATAATGTTGAATGACGTATGTCGAGCTACACAATATTCAAAGTCTGAATTTTGTATGTCGTATGATACGCCGTTCGGCATTTTAAAGTTTCCTCGTTGGCTAGTGAAAACAGAAATATCAAATTTTTGAATGTTGACTGTCGTATGTCGTTTGTTGAGCTAAAATTTGTAACTTCATACAGCTTCATTATTTGTAATATATTCTATGTCTTAACGGAATTCTTTATATATATAGTTGGTATTTACTATATTGTATATCGTCTCCATTGTAAAACTGAAAATGAAACAATAGTTCATGCATTATGGGAATGTGAAAAAGTACAAATATGTTTTTAGCAGATTTTTAATCTCTATTAGATTTGCTGTTAATCCCCTTTGCTTAAAATCTGTTATCTTTAGGTTCTATAATGGAAATAAACAATGTAGATAATCTTGTACTTCTGATTATAAAGCTATATATTTATAAAACTAGATGTCATCAGACTAGCTTATCAGTTCCAGCGTTGAAAAAAGTAATTAGGGAAATGCATAATGCTCAAAAGTATATCGCTACAGGTAAAGGTGATACTTGTCTGAATAACTTTATAACTGACTGGGACAGATTATTGTTCCTGGTAATAAATAATTAATTATATAGTTTCAACTAACATGAATGTATATCATACACAACCACACATTAAAATAATCCCTGGTAGTTTCCCCGCCAGAATGAAATTCGTCATTAATGTGAGGTGTTCCCCCCGACCAACAACCCTTTGACCACACGGCATCTGACTTTCATCACAATCGCCTTTAGATCGAGACTGACCCCCGGCCAGACTGTGTTATACTGTGTTGTATAACAACATCCGGTATGTTTAGTGAGACCTGGGAACAAGATCAGGATGGTCAAATTTGTAATTCTATTCGCCACACTTTTAGAGTAACTTGGACTCAAGATCAGTGGCGTATAGATGTCCTGAATTATGTGTGAGAGGGGGTGAAGGGGAGGGGGTTAAGGAAGGATAGGTCGTGTATACAATGTTTCCTCTCGGTCCAATATATAAACCGATATTTCAGTACATCTTTGAAGTTTTGAGAAATGTTGTTGGGTTAAACGAAGCACGCCAAGTTGAAGCATTTATTTTGAACTGGAACATGTCAATTGCATACATAAATTTTAAACTGAAATGTGGCCTCAACTAATTAATTTAAAAGAAAGAAAATTGATTGTAAGAATTGATTTGCTGTTAGATAATAACCAATACTACATTAAAACTATTATTACTTATCTAAGTTATATCAAAAATTTGTTTAATGAATGTGGCATTATTTATATTTGAAAAGTCCAATGCATAGACGAAGTAAATACCTCTTCGTTTACGTCATATGTGAATCACTTAACGCAGTAATGGGGAAATGATGCATTAACTTCTTGAAAATCTATAAATATTGTTTAAAAAATAAATAAAAGTGCGGTTTGAGAGTTATAATATTTTAATCTTCTGGCAGAAAAAAAATAAAAACATTTTTTAAAGATTGACAACAACAAATCATAGAAGATTTATTATTGTAACTGGAAGCTTGAAAAATACCACACATAATGTGTACTCCATGAATGAATTCTATTATCTACCATTTTGCCAGTCACTAGCTAAGCACAGATAACAATATCTTAATAAATGTTACATGCATCATATAATGCTAAATGAATTAAGATCTAGAAAAATTATAAATTCGAACTTTGTTAAAATAATTTGCAAAATATTTCAGAATGACTTCAATATTTGTCCTCCATAATGTGACGTAATATGACGTTACGTAATATAATAGTTGGAGTATATTATATAAAATAATTGCATATATGAATTGATGTAATGCAAAAAATGATAATATATGAAAAATGGCAAGTAAGAATATGATGTTGTGTAATATAGACTAAGGTATTGCTCTTAAATAAATGTTTATAAATAGCTGAACAAATGCATATTACTTTGTACGTATGTTTCCCTCTACTGTAATGTATGGTTAGAGAGAAATAAAAGAACAAAATATCTCAGAGTGGTCTTTGCCCCTACTATAGACAATCTTCATCTGTTCATAAAAAATTCTTCCTTTCTCTTCTCTCTTACATGTACATGATTGTATTAAATCTTAGTTATATGATGAAATTTGACAGTTCCTCTTCAGAAATTGCATTATTGATTGAAAGATGGTAACCTGCAAACATTTTTTCTGGTCAATCCACAAACAAAATAACACAACTATAAGGACCAAGAGGATTCTACATATGGATTTGAGAAAGGTCGATTCAGTACTTCTCAGGAAATAGCGATAACAAACGATCATTGTCAAAATCCAAGATGGTTGTCTTATCAGGCATTTTGTTTTTTCTGATCACTCGAAAGAATGAAAGGGCACAACAAGGTACCAAGGCAACATGCATTATTTGGGAAAGATACAAACTGCATATATTTGAGAAAGAGCCGCTCATTACTTCTCCAGATATAATAGTAACACGTTTTCATTGTCAAAATCCAAGATGGCTGTCTATTAGCCATAATGTTTTTTTCCGATTAGTTCTAATATCAATACATTACAACTAAGCACCATTTGCAATCTGCATATGAAATTCGGGAAATATCATTTCTGCACTTCTCAAGATATAATGGTAACACATTTTCATCTTCAAAATCTAATATGGCTGGCACTCAGCCATTTTGTTTTTCCAATCAGCCCGAAAATCAATAGAGCAAATCAAGGCTGGGGTCAAACGGGAACCAGCATATAAAATATAGGGGGAAATCCTTTCTTCTCTTCTCAATATATAACGGTAACAAACATTTTCATTGTCAAAATCCAAGATGGCCATCTGTCAGCCATTTTGATTTTCCGATCAGTCCCAAAATCAATAAAACACGATTATTTTACAATTGTTTTGCAGAAATTCCCAGGAACAATTTCAGGTATTGTGATGGTTTCATTCTTAATTGCATATCATACATTTTACGAACCTTTATGATGATGCTGATATTATATTTAATTTTGGTTGGTCGAACTATGTCCAATATGTGTTGTGGCTGTTCACATTTAATTCAACTTGTTATTTGGCTAATATGTATTGTCGAATCATCTACAATTTGCGGTGACATGTTATGGTCATACAATTAACAGTATATAGAATAACGCTCACATTTCTTTTAATTCAATATCTCGTTTAATAAATTGGTATGACTTTGTCATCCACTTAACATATACTGGTCGAACCATCTACAATATGTGAATTATCCATTAACCATTTACAATGTATTATGTAGACGATCACAATTATTTTAAGTGTAACTAGTTAAACCATTAATCATTGTCAAACCAGCTACAATATGTGGAGAAGACAATCCTTATTCATATAGCTTCTTACTTGGCTAATATAAACTTGCGAACTTTACAGTATGTTCATTTGATTTGTTATCGAGTGAATATATACTTGTTTTATTATTGACAACATGTGGTATAGACGATCACATAGCATTGAACATAATATTTGGTCGATACAAACTCGTCAAAATATGTAAAACATAATTATGGTAAAGAAAACCACGTTTCATACTCGAACCATCAACCATTTGTGATTGAGGCAATTACTTTTCGTTTTGATTTTTTTTCCGGAAAACACAATCACGTTTCTTTTAACTTGCTATCCAATTTATATACACTGGTCGAACTATCTACAATATATGTTGTGAAATGTAAAAACAAGAATTAAAATGCATTTGATTTTTAAATTTATAGGCAAAATGAAAATAACACGTGAACCGCAAACTCTAGCGTTGTTCACGCTATTTCCGGTAATACAGTGGATTTAATTTTGCCTATAACAAAATGCAGTTTAATGCTTATTTTTACATTTTCATTTCTTACCATACCCGAAAAACTGATTTCGACCGAAAAATAACTAAATGTAGCTCAAAGAAACCCTTTAATATTTTGAATCGACAGAACAGCCCGTAGTGCGTGCTCCTTTTTGAGCGACGAAAACTGTTCACTTGCTTTCTCTTGGAACGGATATTGTGAGATAAAGTCCGTGGAAAACAGCATTTTGGATTTCCATCTAGCATCACTGAAGAGTCCTAGGAGGACGAAACAGCTGTATGATGCAGTTTAATTAATTTTATCGGCAAACTGTTTCTATCACAATATTTAAAAGGTGCAGCATATATGTGTGTTACGTCATCTTTTATACGGATTTTCAAACATTTTCTTTTGCTTTAAAATAACATTTGAAATAATTGTCGTTATTTTAAATGCTATGAAAAAAGTTTTCAGCGTCGTGTTGTATGGACTGAAAATGTAACGTTATTGGACAAGCATACATTTTCCGAGTAATAAATCAAGTGAAACGCAATTGTCTAAACCACAAATGATAGATGGTTCGACCATTATGAACCGTGGTTTTCTATACCACATGTTGTAGATATTTAGACCACTTGTTGTCAATGATTAAACCAGTTCACTCGATAACAAATCAAATGAACATACTGTAAAAGTAACAGTCTATATTAGCCAAATAACAAGCTATTATGTTAGGCAAATAAATAGTATATAAGCTAAATAACAAATAACAATCCAAATATTGTAGATGGTTCGACCATTATTGTTTAACTAGTTACAACGCAAATTAATTTGTGATCTTGTACACCATACATTGTTATTGATTGAAGGCTATTTCACGTATTGTAGATGTTTGCCCAGTTTATGTTAACTTGACAACAAAAGTCAGACCAATTCATTAAACGGGATATCAAGTTAAAAGGAACGTGAGAGTTTTTATTATGTATTAACCAAACATAATGCAAAATGAAACATTGGTTGGTTGTTTTTGCGTCCTATTACCAGCCAGAGTGATTTAAGGACAGCCTCCCAGTGTATGCGATGTGGATGTGTGTGTTGAGAGTGTGTGTTTTGGGAGGCCGCGCTATGTTCATGTAAGCCTTTTTGCGATAGTCCGTATCTTTGCCGATTTAAAGTGCTACCACACTGAAGTATACTGCCAAAGGCCCCCGGCAGAACACCCATCCGGTCACATTATACCGACAACGGGGGAACCAGTCGTTCCATTCCAATAATGCTGAGCGTCAGGCAGAGAGTAATACTACTACTACAGAGACTCTTGTATGTCTCGGCCTAGGGACAGAACCCATGCATAGCCTTCCTCATATGGGCGAACGCTCAACTAAAGGCCAAATGTGCGGTTGTGCGGGAGAAATTAGGAAGGAGAAAATTGTTTAGAAAGAATGGAAAAGGTAAGATCCCAAGTTTAGTCGCCTTCTACGATTATGCAATGGGGCAGCAGGTACAATTCTTACGCCCTACCTCGATTTTTAGACTGATCGGACAATCAAAATGGTTGACAGACGGCCATCTTGAATTCTGACAATGACAGTTTGTTACCGTTATATCTTGAAAATTATTGCATGGATCTTTCCCAAATTTCATATGCAGGTTTCCCTTGGTTCCTGGTTGTAATGTATTGGTTATTAGACTGATCAAAATACAAAATGTCTGACAGACAGTCATCTTGGCTTTTGACAATGAAAATTTGGTACCGTTATAGCTTGAGAAGTACTGGGTGGATCTTTCCTATTGGTTTTACATTGGATCGAGAGGTTATACACGACCTCCTCGTCCCCCCCCCCCCCCCCCCCCCCAAAAAAAAAATTCTCCCCATCGCGCACATAATTCAGGGCATTTGTACGCCACGGATCTTGACACCAGATTACTTTTAAGTGTGGCGAATATAAATACAGATTTGACCATTCTGATCTTCCCTGGTCGCAACTTGATACTACACATACCGGATGTAGATTTAGGCAGGCAACTGTTGTTATGCAACAAATTGTAAACACAGTCTGGCCAGGGGTCAGTCTCGATCTGAAGACGATTATGATGATAGTCGGATGCTGTGTGGTCAAATGGATGTTGGTCGGGGGGGAAAACCTCACATAAGTGACGATTCTCATTAATTATAATAATGATATACAACATTTATATAGCGCTCCATATAATTTGTAAAATTATTCTAAAGCGTTCACAACATGTAGAAAATAATTTTATACTTACAAATTCATAATAAAGAAGTTATTACAATCTAAGCTAATGTGAAAATATAAAAATGCATATAAATACGAACTAGATAAACAAATGGCAGTATATACATGTCGTCTAAGTTGATACCCTAATATACAGATGTGAAAAGGTACGTCTTCAGATGTTTCTTGAATTTGGCCAGAGTATTGTTTTTCGGATAGGGGATGGTAAGCTAATTCCACAACGTGACCGACACTCTCCCAAAACACCGGTTTCCATAGGTCTAGCGGGGAAACTGCCGGAAGGTATTTTTACGTGTGATTGTGTATGATTTATATTCATATAAGTGCGTATTCTACATCGGTCACCATATACAACATAGTAAATACCAAAACAATATATATAAAGAATTCCTTAACGACATAGAATATATAACAAATAATGAAGCTGTGTGAAGTTACAAATTTTAGCTCAACAAACAACATACCACATTTATCATCCAAAAACTTCATATTTCTGTTTGAATGTCGAGCGGCGAAGCATACGACATTCAGATTTTGAACGTTGTACAGCGCGACATACGACATTAAAATTCTAAATGTCCGGCGGCTCAACATTCGTTTTTCAACATACGACATTAAGAATGTTTGATTGTTGTGCAGCTCTTCATTAGACATTCATCATTCAAATGTAATCACAAGTCAACGAAGTAACTTTTAAAAACCGAGCGGCGCAACATACGACATTGATTATGAGTGTTGTGTTGCTGGAATTACGACATTTAACGTTCAGCTTTTGAATGTTCAGCGGCTCAACATACGACACACGACATTCAGATTTTGAATGTTCAGCGGCTCAACATACGGCATACGACATTCAGATTTTAAACGTTGTGTAGCTTGAATATACCATATTTAACATTCAGATTTTGAATGTTGTGCAGCGCGACATACGACATTCAAATTTTGAATGTCGAGCGGCTCAACATACGACATTAAGAATTTTGAATGTTGTGCTGCTCATCATTAGACATCCAACATTTAAATGTGATCACTGGCCAACGACATAACTTTTGAAAACAGAGTGTGCAACATACGACATTGATTTTGAGTTTTGTGAAGCTGGAATTACGACATTTAAAGTTCTGAATTTTAATGTTCAGCAGCTCAACATACGGCATACGACATTCAGATTTGGAATGCTGTGCTGCGCATCATAAGACATCCAACATTTAAAAGTAGTCACTGGCCAACGAGATAACTTTTGAATGTCGAGTGGCGCAACATACGACATACGACATTAAGATTTTGAACGTTGAATAGCTTGACATACGACATTAAACATTCAGATTTTGAATGTTGTGTAGCTCGAAATTGGACATTCAACATTAAACGTTATCACTGCCCAACGCAGTAATTTGTGAATGTCGAGCGCTGCAGAATACGACTTTCAGATTTTGAATGTTGTGTAATGCGACATACGACATTCTATCAGAAGTTTTTGAATGTTGTGAAGCACGACATTACGCATTCAACATTCATTAGACGTTTTTTGATTGAGAATGATGCCTCATTTTCCATTTTTTGTGGCAATGTCATTCACTTGTATTTGATCTAGATTTGCATGGGTTGATCAATGGAGCAGTAGACGCTTACGACGCGCATGGTTTGTTTTATTCTCCTGTCCCTTTTCAATGGTTCCCTGTAAATATTTCCAGAGTTCATATTTTGCTGCTGGTTTAATCGATATTGATGTCTTATTATCGTTTTGCTGAGCTTTGGTATTTTTTTCAAGTGAATTATCATGTAAACTTAAATTGTAAAACTATGTGGATAGCGATATCTCTGTACAGAAGGCCACATTTATGGCGTACGTATTCACCTTCCTTATAGTTACACATAGTTTCATGTCAGCCTCCATACTACATTTAGAACTGAATGATTATGGATGAAAGAAAACCTTGAATAATCGCCATCATTGGTCATTCTTTCTCGCCAAGTTAATTCTATTTTATTCTCTACTCTAACAAGCCAAATACATATGACGAAAAATTACTTGCAGTTATATAAATAGGAAAACATTGAAAAATATATTATTCAGTTATTTTATTGTCAAAGGCGAATCATTGTCTATTTGAACTTATTCGTCAAAAACATGTTTTATAAAAATACACGAGACGACACAATATTCTTATGTAATTGACATAACCGAACTAAGAATTACAAGGTCTTAGCGTCTATAAAGGTATAGATAGCTGTTCATTCAAGTAGACTCATACACATGTCTTTACGGGATTTAATCTATCAATCTTGTACGGCTTTCAAGAAAAATTGTTGCCCTCTTTCAAGCATCAAAACCTCTGTCTTGGATAGAAAATGAATTAAACAAAGCTCAGGAATGCACTTTTCATTTTAAGATTATATTTGTAGTCAATGTATTTGGAGCATAGTCAAGGTTCCGCTTCATAACTTGTTACGTGTACGTAAGGTAGGCTCCATTACTTTACTGGTACGCATTTCATTAACATTGACAATTTTCGAAAGAACAGTTAAATGTAATATGAATGCAGTCTTACATTCAAAGTTTTTTTGTGAAAAAATTATAATTTTCCTTTTCTCAATCAAACATATCCGGTACATTGCATCTTCCAGTTCATTATCATCACAAAACATACATATTATCTGACTTCTAGGAGTTTCATTATATTATAATTATCTTCCTCAAATCTGATCCCTAAGCATGAAATGATGCCCGGATAGAGTTTCCAATATCATGATTTAACACAGCGTGAGAAAACATTGAACGCTGTCACGTCAGAAAGGACTCCATTGTATTATCTGGGGAGAATGCCTAGCAGTTAAGAGATAAACCATTTCAAGAATCATGTACTTCTAAAATATTTTAAGAATCATGTACTTCTAAACTTTTTAAAAATCATGTGCTTCTAAAATATTTGAAAAATCGTGTACTTTTTCAAGAATCATGTACTTATAAATTATTTTTAGAATCATGCACTTTTAAAATATTTTGAGAATCATACATGTACTTTTAAAATATTTTAAGAATCATGTAATTCTAGACTATTTCAAGAATCATGTACTTAAAAAATATTTTAAGAATCATGTTCTTTTAAAATATTTTAAGAATCATGTACTTTTAAGATATTTTAAGAATCATGTACTTCTAAACTATTTTAAAATTCATGTACTTCTAAAATATTTTAAGATTCATGTACTTCTAAGATGTTTTAAGAATCATGTAGTTCTAAAATATTTCAAGAATCGTGTCCTTTTGAAATACTTAATTGAATAACTACATCTTTTTCTAATATTTTACGTGTGTTTTATGAAATATTTCAGAAACTGTATCCCATGAGAGTACATAAGGAAATCATACCCTACCCAACCATTTGTGACCTTTAATAGAAAAAAGGGGCCCAAAGCTGGATCTCAAATCCTTTAGTCAACTGCATGTTGACTCCATAATGCACATTGGAAAAATAACGTGTTTTGTGAAAAAACAGAAAATACCGAAGCGCTAACCGAATCATAATCTGAACACAAAATAGATTAAACTAGGGGCAAAATATGAACAAAGGAAAAATTAACATGGCAAAATATGAACAAAGGGAAAATTAACATGGCAAAATATGAACAAAGGGAAAATTTACATGGCAAAATATGAACAAAGGGAAAATTTACATGGCAAAATATGAACAAAGGGAAAATTTACATGGCAAAATATGAACAAAGGGAAAATTTACATGGCAAAATATGAACAAAGGAAAGATAAACGTTGTGCTTTTGACAATATCTACAAGCAAACAGGCGTACTCCGTAGCTAGGCCAATAGATATGTGTAAGCCAAGGGGTCCAGGACAAGACCCTAGTAGGCTCGGATGGAAGGGGGTTGACGGAAAATGACTTTAAAGATTAAATGGAAAAAATCAGGGAATACCAAAGCGTCAACAAAACCATAATCCGAATTCAAAATCGATTAAGCTAGAGGGAAAATAGGAAAAAAGGAAATATTTACATGGATAGGAAAAAAGGAAATATTTACATGGAGACTCTCGTAAAAGCACAAGAGAATAAGACCAGGTGGTCCGGAAGAGTAAGCGTCGTATGCTTCATCGACGACACTCGCCATGTATATCTTGGTCAAATCCTAGTAAGCATCAATCCTCAAAACGAGAACCGAGACATCATTGTCATCACAACAAGTAAGCACACTAATAAGCAACCTCAAAAACGCCATCTTTATATCACAAGAAGATACAGAATATTTTTAATGAGATAAAAAACCATTGTTATCCAAATCTGTTATCTAATGACATAATTTTAGTGTCCATTGCGCCTAAATGAAGACAATCACATATCGAAATAATGCTAATTGTGAAAAGTGTGCATGATGGATTGTACAGATTATGTCCATTGCTTCAATGCTATAATGTAAACTTTGTGAATGTTTTTTATAAGGAATGTGTTGTGAGGGTACCAATGACAATTCCTAGACCGATTGATAAAAAGCGGTATGGAACAGTTAGCGCATCTTTATTTGTTTTGAACATATACAAATGCATGATATGTTTTTGTCGTTTTTGATAATTTACAACAAAACGCCTCTTATGTCATTATTCGAGATGTTTTTTATATTATGTTTTCAATCTTGCAAAATTTGATTCTTCAACATGGCAAAAAAAATGAAAAATGTGGACATAGCCCTTTATTTCAGAAAAAACAACAGATTTGATGTTCTGTCTCAGAGAGCGTTATGGTGAGAAAACTACATGTAAGAGTTTAGCAGTGATATAGCAAAGACCAAAACATATTGAACTATAGTTAAGGGAGGTCGACTTCACTATACAAAAATGAATATTTGTTACTAAATGTTTAACCCCATAAACAATTAATGATAGATGAATATGAAATACATTTTTTTATCATCTTGCATTGATCAGTACAAAATCTTTGACATTTAAATGAGCGCTGAACAATGTGTGTTATGTACTATGATGGAATAATGGAATAATCTCTATGGAATAATAATTGACAAAAATGCAACCTTTCAGGACATTTATATTTCAGAATATTTTATTGTACAGATCTTATGTACAATCTGAATTGGGCAACAGGCATAACCCATATTAGCCCTCTCCTTACAAAGATAACAGTGTATTAACATCATTAAATACTATAACATATCATTCTTAAGATAATGGAAATAAGACATTCTTGTAGTTTCGATTAAGCTTGAACAATGCATACTGTAAACTTAATTATATAGTCACACTCAAATAGCTGAATTTGTCGAGGGGCTTGTCAGGACGGGTAACAAAAACCTTTCAATTTCACTTTCACGTATATCGACGGTGTGTTGTCTATAAACAACAAGAAGTTTGCTGACCTAGTCGATTGTGTATACCCTACTGAACTTGAGATTAAAGACACAACAGACTCTCCTACATCCGCTTCTTACCCCGATCTTTACTTAAACTATGACCAACACGGGAAACTTACTACTAAGCTGTATGATAAACGTTTTTCTGATCGTGAACTTTCCCTTTCTTGATAGTAACATCCCTGCTTCTCCATCCTATGGTGTTTACATGTCGCAGTTGATTCGTTATTCTATGGCTTGCTCTGAATATCTAGATTTTCGTGATAGATGTCAACTGCTGACGAACAAACTTACGGCACAGGGATTCGAGAGATGCAGGTTGATGAAGACTATGGGTAAGTATCATGGTCGCCATCTTGATCTCATCGAGAAATATTCTGTATCTTTGTGTGATATGAAGATGGACGTTTTTGAGGTTGCTTGTCAGTGTGTTTACTTGTAATAACAATGACGACTCAGTTCTCATTCTAAGGATTGATGCTTACTTGGATGTGACCAAGATTTACATGGCGGTTGTCGTCGATGAATCAGAAGACGCTTACTCTTCGGAACACTTGGTCTTATTCTTTTGTGCTTTTACGAGAGTCTCTATGTAAATCTTTCCTTTTTCCCTATTTTGCCCTTAGTTTAATCGATTTTGAGTTCGGATTATGGTTTTGTTGACGCTTTGGTACTCTCTGATGTTTTAAGGACATTGAGCCTGAACAAGATATAATCCTGAACGGCAAAATTATTAAATAACACAAACAAATAATGTAATTACAATTATATCAATTCAAGTATGTTTAGTACGTTCAGTATCAATATCCCTTGTCTTCGGGTTATTTGTTTTTACTGTAAGTAAGTCATTTTCAAAAACAATCTTTTACGGTCGGCTGCTTTGGTACATTTTCTTGTTAAGATAAATAGCAATAGCAATACAATGAGACAATGAGCCTGAAATAAATCAAAGATGAAAATATTTAAAATCCAACATACCGGCATCTCCACTATAGTTTCCAATAACGAGCTTATATTTATTAGCTTCGTTCTCGATCCGGAAGTAGCTGTACTCCGCGATCCTCTTCTCCGTCGGCGCACTAGCGGTTGTCAGCTCTATATGGAGAGTGTATGCTTCCTGTGAATTTACTGCGTTGGTCAGTCGCCAGATGTTTTCGTTACCTATAAATACTGTACTTCAATTTCAATGTCCTCAATATTTAAATCACAATTTCTTTGGGTACGTAAAGATTATCACTTTTTGTCTAATTATTGTTATAAAATCTATCAAAATAAATCTAACAGTATTAATTCGATTAGTTGAATGAAGAGATTATTTTAATGTAATACGATATACCGTATATCGGGTTATTTTAGCGAGTGTCTCATTTTCGCTATGTTCGAGACAACACTCTCGCAAAAAAAATCGTTAAAATTGATTTCATTATACAGTAAATGGATACAGTACAAGATGAAACCATTAGGTGTAACATGGTTGGTAAAACTGTATGACCACCTCAAAGCACAAGTAACTTTAGTGACCATACAACGGCATATTGTCGTACTACTCTATCCACTAGTGAAAAATACCACTTTTATAGAATGAATAATTTTCGATATTTCACTGGTAAAAATGTAATAAATAAAGAATAAATTTAAAAAAAATTAAAATACTTTTTTTACAGATGATGTGTCCGACAGTATGTCTATACTTGCCTAACCAGAAGTCTTCGTTCTCATTAATTGTTCCAAATCCTTTTTTGTAGTCTTCCCAACTGCAGTTAAAGTTCGAATTGCCTTTTATTCTTTGTTGAATTATCTGAAACGAAATGTAGAAAGTCATTAGGAGATAAAAGCACTTAGCAGAAGTTTTTTTAAGGAAAGCATGAATGAGAGGAGCAAAGCAAGAGAAAGGTTGAATGAAGAGAAAGATGCCTCCTGTGTGAAGTGATATGATGTAAGAGAGATGATCTCAGGGAACCCCAACCATGACATCTCTCCAAAAAGTTGAGGAATTGAAATATCTTTTTGAACATTAAAAACATTTACAGCAAAATAAGTTTTTTGACTTTTATGTTTGCTGTTTTTAAATTAGCTTTCCTGGCTCTGTTTTTAGACCATTTTTAATGATACTTTGTACACTTATAGCGAATAGTTTTCATTGTTTTCCAATGCGTTTGACCAGGAAAAATATATTTACAACATTTATTTTTTGACGCCATTTTGACGTTTTTATTTGTATCGTCATATAGAGAAATAGCGTCATACGGATATGAGCTGTGTATATAATAATCTGTATTTCTCAAAAATACACAACGGAAATTTTTTAAAAATATGAGAAAAAACTACAGATAATTTTGTACAAAATGATGAAATATTGTCAAAATCCATAAATAAATCAGAAAAATTAACAGAAAAAGTGGTAAATACAGAGAATACTGTACATAGAAAAAAAGATTTTCGGCACGTCACTTTATAATATTAAAATTTGAAAACAACATTAACCAATTGGCGGTTGAGTCAATAGCCTTTTTTAATGTCCATATGACCTCATATTCAGTGACATAAAAGTCTTTATTTTGATATGTTAGATTCTAAATATTGTTTTACCAATCAATAAGACAGAACGTTTCAAAATTCTACGGAGAAAAATATTGTCTTCGGCACAAAGCATTTGAAGTCAAAAACGAATATGAACCTGTCTCTAAAATCGGATACATCAGGTCAATATCACAAACCATCAGCCTTCTCGTCAACATGATCAGTCATATACACCCATGTTGAGCTTTTTCGCCTGCGTCGAGAGGCACGAATCAAGACTATTATATACATGTATCTATCACCTTTTCATCGACATGACTGAAGCGTTAACGTGGTTTCATTTCATTTTCTTTGAATTTTTATTTGTAAGTTTCCATGTAAGAAACTTGGAAAAAACCGTTAATGACCAAGACATGCGGACATTCCATCCTCATCCACATTAAATTTATTTTGATTAGCCTACTTCCTGTCTTACTCTCCTCGTGCATATACTTATTTACTACCTGTCTAACAATTTAAGTCTATTATATAGTAATTCTAAAGATAATTTTCACAGCTATTTACGTTCGCACCCGAGTTTATCAGTCTTTCAAACAACTTGTCTTATATCCTCGTCCGCATCCCAAGTTTGTCAGCTGTTCTAACAATTTGTATTTACAACCTCGTTCACACCTCCAGTTTGTCAGCTGTTCTAACAACTTGTCTTTATATCCTCGTCCACATCCCCAGTTTATCCGCTGTTTTACAAAAACCTCTCCTAACATGCTCGTCCATATCTCACTTACCGTCCAACCGTTTTCATCCATGTCACAAAGGGCAAACAGGTAAGCATTGATGTCTGGACGAAGGGCGTATACTCCATTTGGCTGGTGGATCTCTACCGGACTGTTCAGCACATCTTCGCAGTCCCCTGGTGATAAAAAAGCAAAGAATACCGGAGCATCAACAAAACCAGTATCCAAATAAACTATGGACTAAACATTAACAAATGAAGGAATTACACGGATACACACAAAAGAGTACAAGAGAATAACACCAGGTGTTCCAGAAAAACAAGCGTCTTCTGCTTCATCGACGACGACCGTTATATAAAATAAATCTATGTTATATTCGAATAAATGCCACATTCTCAAAGTGAGAACACAATGACACGTATTTTCTAAAAGAACATGTTAAGAACGACCACCACCATATCATACAAGGGTACACACTATTGCTCAATGAGACCAAGTTTGCGACCATAAAACTTGATCATAGTCTTCAGCAACCTGCATTGCTTTGCCATAAGTTTGTTCAGCAGCCGACATCTAAGCAATTCATCTAAAAACGAATTCTCTGCGATATAAAAGCACCAATGTTAAAAAAGCAGGGATTTTTTATATGTTATTATATATTATAAAATTCGAAATCGTCATATTTTTCGTAAAAGGCAGCAGATCAATTTAGGTTTCTTCATTACCCTCTCCTGAAGATACTCCCTACAGAGGCCCCACATAAGCAAGAGCCTCGCGTAGGACGATATCGAGAGCGGGTCAAATGTAAGGACAACTGTACTTGAGAATTTGATTGGAGTTACCATCACAGATCGATACAATAGCTCGAATCCAACCCTTAGTTAGCTGAACCATACCATAGTTGAACACCTACAAGGCACATCTGCGTGTGACAGCATGCGTTCATCGTTTCGTCCATCAGTGCATGTCCAGGGAAATAGACGGGTACGTGACATATATTTCGTTATTCAGACTTAACTTATTCATCTCTAAAGACACACTTGAACTCTTCCAATTCAAAGGTCGAAATAGTTCATTATGAAATTTCAGGAGTGAATGAATTACCGCAGATACATAACTCCAAACAAGTTTTACATGATAAGTCACTACAGCACTAGATTTTCGTCGTTTCGTTGGAATTCGTGGTCAAAAGACTATTTAAAGCTCGTCCTCTAAAATTATTTATACAATTTAAGGGTCATCTTAATAGTATAAAGAGCGATATCTTTAAAGTCAAATTGAACAGAGTAACTGGATCAATTGTCGGTATGTACCATGGCTTACCATGAACCTTAATTTTTACAAGTAATTTGCCATGATGTTTGGTTAATTTTGACAAAACATGCATATGAAGCATGTTCCAGGGGAGGGGAGGGGATGAGGGGGGCACTTAGCTCATCATATATGTTGCACAAAACAACAATGTAGTTGTACTCTCAAGTGTCAAATAAAACAAGATAGGGGCATTTGTTTTGATTTGATATGGCTCTATCAAAGCGTACGAATCAGATTCTTACGGGAAGTTAACATTGCTAAAAAAATCAACTTCTTCCCAGAATATGAAATATCAATTTTCATTTTGTTGCAGGTCCACAAAAAAAATAATTATGTGTATATTTACCTTGCGGGTGTTCTGGACACAACAGGCGAGCAAACAGTCCTGTTTTAACGACATAACACGTTTTATAAACACGCATCCTCGATATCCAGGAGATATTATCACTTTCGCTTTCTACACCCATTGACTATAATATCATAGCAAAATTTAAGTTTCGGTGTGTGTCACCTTGTGGATAAGATACGAATGATAGTTTGATATTTTTATGAACTGCACAAGAATTTAGATTAGTTTGGTAATTTGAGGTACTTTAACAAGAATCTGTCGTCATGTAACAGAAACCAGTATTGACTTTGAAGTCGTAAAAATGACAAAAAGTTGATGAATGATGAATGAATGGATGATGATGATGATGATGATGATGATGATTGTGACAGTGATATTGATATTGAATACTATGATGAGACAACCATGATTATTACGATGACGATTTGATGAGGATGATGTTGAAAGCTGTTTTGTCATATTTTTTTTAATATGCATTTCATGTAAAATTTCCATAAAATAAAAAAGACTTTTAAGTCGTGCGACGTTCCCTTGTAATCTTCAACAAAGAACTAAAATCAACCTAATGATAGGTCAGGTTTTGTTTTACATGACACCATTAAAATAGTAAGCCATGCACCTTCAAGTTTGCTATGATACATTTCCTGGGTTACGGAGAACGAAAGTGAGTGAAGCCCTGGGTATAGAGGATGATGAACAAGATGAAACAAGCATTTCTCAAAAATATTCAGGCGACTACATCAGACAAAACGTAAATTTGTAAGTTGTTCTTTAAAGCAGATTTCATATTATGCTGTTTGAACTATTGGAACCAGTTTAACTTCGTTATCTTCAATTACAAACAAACATTGCAACAATTGAATATAAATGACCTTAGAATGACTCCTCCTTCAGCATGTTCATGTTCTTCATCTCAATATTGCTGTGGTCCAGCTGGACACATATTATCTGGTAATCTGAATATTATCCCCAACATAAAGCTTCGGGAGCTTTTCATGAAAGGTCCTATGTATCGAGAGAATCGATCCATTAATTGGAATGTGAATTTCAAGATTCTTATGGACTCGGTGGAAGATTATGCCAGACAATGGACTAAACGTGAGCATGCTGAATTGGATTCACTTTCAGAGTGGGTGATGTCTTTTAGGTCCTCTTTTCAGAAAAGAATAAGCAATTTGCGTCACAAAATAAAAACTAAACACAAGTCGATATTTCTTGAACCCCGATGTTCGAACAACACTCAACGACCTACATGAGAAGTATGTATTTGTGTCTGCAGACAAAGCATCTAACAACTTGATCATTGTTTGCAAAAGCAGTACCATACCTCATACAAAATTTAACGTCTATGATCTCTTGTTATGAGAGATTTCTTTTCAAAGAAAGGCGGACGACGATACAAATATATGGTAGTGAGCTATCTTGGAGCATACTTTGTGAGGAATATACTGAAGAAGATATAGTTGGGATGAATGAATTCCTGTTCGACAATATTTTTGTTGAGTTGAGAGGAAAAATTTTCCAGCAAACTGTTGGCATTCCCATGGGAACAAACTATGCCCCACTCTTAGCTGACTTCTTTTTGTTTTCATATGTGACTGAATTTTTGGAAGTGCTAATCAGGTCAGGTAACAAAAACCTTGTAAAATCTTTCAATTTCACTTTCAGATATATCGACGATCTGTTGTCTCTAAACAACAAGTAGTTTGCTGACCACGTCAATCGTATACCGTTCTGAACTTGAAATAAAGGACACAACAGACTCTTCTACATCAGCTGCTTACCTCGATCTCTACTTAAACTACGACCAACATGGACAGCTTACTACTAAGCTATACGATAAACGTGATGATTTCAATTTTCCTATCGTGAACTTTCCATTTCTTGATAGTAACATCCTTGATTCTCCAACCTATGGTGTTTACATGTCGCAGTTGATTCGATATTCTAGGGCTTGCTCTAAATATCGGGATATTCGTGATCGATGTCGACTGCTGACAAACAAACTAACAACACAAAGATTTGAGAGATGCAGGTTGATCAGAACTATGGGCAAGTTTTATGGTCGCCATCTTTGTCTCATTGAAAGATTTTCTGTATCTTTAAGTTATATTAAGATGGACGTTTTTTAGTATGCTCATTAGTGTATTTACTTGTTGTGATTGACAATGATACTCGGTTCTCATTTTGAGAACATGATGTTTACTTAGATGTGGCAAAGATTTGCAAGGCTTGTACTTTTTCAAGGGTCTCCATATAAATCTTTCTATTGTTCATATTTTGCTTCTGGTTTTATCGATTTTAAGTTCGGATTATGATTTTGTTAACGCTTCAGTATTCTCTATATATTTTCGCGAAGTTTTCGGGACCGTTGGGGAAATTTCGAGTTATCCAGATTTTCGATTTTTCAAAGTTTAATGTGAAGTTTAGCCGGGAATGATGAAATACTTCAAATTTGAGTTAATGAGTTATTCGATTTCGAGATTTAGTTTTTCAAATAATTTTCGACATAGTCATGAAGGGGAGTACATACATGCATAAAGGTATTTCAGGGATCAAAGTAATTAAATACTGGACTTTGAACCGAGATTCAGGAAATGTCACTGGCAATTTTTTTGACTGGCGATATTATGTCTCTGTCCCGAATGATGAGGAAGCTGGATCTTTAAGGCTTTGCTTACTTAGACTTACTGACCTAGGTTGACATTAAGCAAAAATTCAGAATGTGCAAAGAACCAAAATCTGTATGCAAGAAAAGTAGTATTCTCAGGATCAATTCAGTTAGTTTTTTAACCTTTTGACCCTCCACGCATTTACTGTGACATTTATACATGCATATTTGCATAAAAGATTCATTGGCGAGGAATGACATGTAAGGGCATGGATACACTTTTAATAAGAACCAATTCATAATGTGTTATTCTTACAGTGTTGCTTTTCATTGATATGTTATTGTGTACGATCGCCATTTATTTCCTGTAATTGTCGTGAGAGGTCTATGTAAGTGTATAACTTATTGTGCTGTTTTAGCAATGATATCTGCAAAAGATTTAAAGAAACAATGCAATCTTCCTGATTAACAGGCTGACAAAAGGTCTTTGCAAGGTACAAGTCAATTTTTGTATAGGTGAAATAAAGACTATTACCAAGCACATCCGTTTGGTGAAGAAATCGGCAGTCACTTCGAGGAAAGACACCTGCAATAGGTAAAGCATAAAATATGATCAAATGAAAAAATACCGATGTGAAAGAAGGAATACACGACTCAGTATATTTTCTACATCATTAAAACATGACGTAACACAGATATGCTGCACCTTTTAAATTTAGTAATAGAGACAATATGCCTAAAACATCATTTAAACTGCATCGTACAGCTGTTTCGTCCTCCTAGGACTCTTCCATACATCATTTTTATGCAATACCACTGAAATATCGTTTATTCTCAAAAGTCTTCAAATTGAAAAATAACACATTTTTACTGCAAACATCAAGATGTCTAGAAATGCTGCTTATCACACCAAAAGAGACCTGTTGATAAGCACCTCTCTACGTCTGTTAAGTAAATATTGAATTCAAGCTCATACAGCTATCACAATTTCTAGGTATATCGTTAGCACATATCTTCTTACCATTCTGCTTCTACATTAGTTTAGAAAATTTCGATTCCCACCTTTTGGCCCCTAGCATCACCGAAGGGTCGTAGGAGGACGAAACAGCTGTATGATGCAGTTTAATTCATTTTTCGGCATACTGTATCTATTATTAAAGTTACAAGGTTCAGCATATGTGTGTTACTTAATCGTTTCTTTCAATATTAATACAAATGTATTTATATATTCCTCCCACGTTCGCACGTGTCCCATACGAAATACTACTCGAGATAGAAGCACGTGTTACAGAATTGAATGTGTTTAATCAAATTCAACTTGGAGTGCTGATTAACCAGCGACAACATCATGAACTATTGGAGAGTAGATCAATAATTCAGATGACAAAAAACTGTGTCCGGGTTACATTCTTCCTTATATAACAGCAATTTTAGATAATCACGCAAGCTAAAATAAATAATTAATTAGCTGCCAGAGTTAACATTTATAACTTGGTTTGACGTGTTAAAATGGAAATGAAGCGTGCAAACATAATAATCAATCTGCAACCTGAAGTGAGGATTTTATCCAGGGGTTACGATCACCTACGCTCTCCACACCCCTGGTAACATCCTCGATATCCAGGGGTTACGATCACCTACACTCTCTACACCTCTGGTAACACCCTCGATATCCAGGGGTTACAATCACCAACGCTCTCTTCACCCATGGTACCACCCTCGATATCCTGGGGTTACAATCACCTACACTCTCTACACTTCTGGTAACACCCTCGATATCCAGGGGTTACGATCACCTACGCTCTCCACACCCCTGGACTCATCCTCGATATACAGGGGTTACGATCACATACGCTCTTTACATCCCTGTAATATTATAGGATAGAACTGAAGGTACGCTCAGGTAAAAAAAACTTGACCAGTCGCTAGGCTGCATGCCTGTCCATGAATATTACAATAGAGCCGCAACCGATTTCAAAACCTGTAATTTTTACCGTTATGTGACCTCGGCATCCTTTTGATGTGCATCAAAGGGTCGCGCCAGTCTTCTTACCTCATCAACAAGGTGGCGCACAAACAGCCTTCAGTTTCGTACGTGATCGTAATCATTTGGAATCGAGGATGACGATTCCGCTACTGAATCTGTTTTTCTATTATTTTTTTTCCGGAATATTATTGTTCATCTCTAGATTCATTACATTATGATACACAGGCAGCAATAGATAGCATTGCATATATGTATCTTAATTGTGTATGATAATGACTTTTAGTCGAATATCGAGTTTCAAGTTAACCAAACGTATAAGAATTCAACTGAAAACTCCAAAAATGTTGCCTCGAAATGTTAGTTACTGATTTACTTTGAGCGTAATTAGGACCTATTCATTCCAGGCCCAATTTTTGAAAAGATGATAAACTAAATCAGAATTTAACAAAAGTGGTCAACCTTCATATTGACGATAGAGTCAATATACAAGGTGCAAGCCCACTCTTTTACATGTAAATTGACTTAAATAGATATTTAATACCAGGAAAGGTGCAACTTATTTCATGTTTTGGCTTTAAAGTTACAGGATAATTAAAATGCACTAATCGCTGATCAATTTTATCACTTTTCGAACAACTGGGTCCTGTAAGAAGCCATATATGGCATTTAT
Source organism: Mimachlamys varia (assembly GCA_947623455.1). Lineage (NCBI taxonomy): Eukaryota > Metazoa > Mollusca > Bivalvia > Pectinida > Pectinidae > Mimachlamys > Mimachlamys varia. The sequence continues at coordinate 42,164,644 of OX392539.1, forward strand.
CATAATAAAACTTCAGGTAAACATGATTCTATGGTTTCATTGTTGCTTTCTTATGCATATAATCATTAGGTTAATCGTAAAATAGAGGAGTTAAGTTTTAGACTTATGCATTGAAAGGTGTTGTCTTTTTAAATGATTCATTTTATTGTCACAATAATATTGGAAACAGTGAACGCCATGAATGGCTGAGTAACTGTTTACAGCGTTAAACATACCAAGACCCAGATCCCCTTTTCTTACTTCTGTCTTCCCATTGCCTTCCTGTAAACCTGCAGAACACCAAAGATAGAAAAAGTATTTCAAATAAGGCATAGCCTGCTCTACAGCATAAAATGAAGCAATATTGATACCAGGAGACGAATTACACGATAATAAATAAACACGAATAACACGATAATAAAAAAACACGAATTATCCGACAATAAATATACACGAATAACACGATAATGAATAAACACGAATTACACGACAAATAAACACTAATTACACGACAATAAATAAACACAAATTACATGACAATAAATAAACACGAATAACATGACAATAAATAAACACGAATTACACGACAATAAATAAACACGAATAACACGATAATAAATAAACACGAATTACACGACATAAAATAAACACGAATTACATGACAATAAATAAACACGAATTACACGACATAAAATAAACACGAATTACACGACAAGGAATAAACACGAATTACACGACAAGGAATAAACACGAATTACATGACAATAAATAAACACGAATTACACGACAAGAAATAAAAACGAATTACATGACAATAAATAAACGCGAATTACATGACAATAGATAAACACAAATTACACGACAATAAATTACACGAATAAAACGACAATAAATAAACACGAATAAAACGACAATACATAAAACGAATTACACGACAATAAATAAACACGAATTACACGACAATAAATAAACACGAATTACACGACAATAAATAAACACGAATTACACAACAATAAATAAACACGAATAACATGACAATAAATAAACACAAATTACACGACAATAAATAAACACGAATTACACGACATGAAATAAAAACACGAATTACACGAAAATAAATAAACACGAATTACACAACAATAAATAAACACGAATTACACGACAATAAAAAAACACGAATTACACGACAATAAATAAACACAAATTACACGACAATAAATTACACGAATAAAACGACATTAAATAAACACGAATAAAACGACAATACATAAAACGAATTACACGACTATGAATAAACACGAATTACACGACAATAAATAAACACGAATTACACGACAATAAATAAACACAAATTACACAACAATAAATAAACACGAATTACACAACAATAAATAAATACGAATTACACAACAATAAATAAACACGAATTACACGACAATGAATAAACACGAATTACACGACAATAAATAAACACAAATTACATAACAATAAATAAACACGAATTACACGACAATAAATAAACACGAATTACATGACAATAAATAAACACGAAAAGTAACGTGGCATGGATAATTGACATTTTCATGATACTAATAATATATTTATCCCTGAAAGCATATTTGGACTCTTCCAATTCAAAGGTTTCCAATACAGCAATAAAAACAAAATATTGTTAGAAATACATTGACAATATATTAATCATCAACCTACATTTTTATTAACTTTCACACAATAATGCAGATCAATTATTTCTCGAAATAAAATCATTTGTTCATGGTGTTTTTCAATTAATTTGTTAGAAAATGACCAACGGGTGACTTGATAAATTGATATGTTAGTGAGGATGATGGCCTATCGGATAAAATAAAATATGAATTAATATTGCATGACATAACTTTCATTGTACAGTTAAAGCATATTCAATATTGGAACAAAATGTGGCATTTCCAAAGGCTATAAAACAACAAATGGATATATTTATTTGGACATGTCACAATTAAAAAAGCAGCGGTGTGTCATTTCGTAATGTTATCTGTGGGGATTTCAATCATATGATGTCTGAAATAATGCATTGTCTGAATCCTATTCTAACCAATCCATCTTTTTGACGACCATTTACCGGTTGTAATTTCTGAAACTATTGTGATTTAATTTCACACGGCGTTTCCGCTTCATAAACAAAGCAAAACATAAAGTAAACACGGATATGGATTCAAAAGATGTGTGTTAGTTACAATGTATGTGCAGACAATGTGCTTGCTAATAGAAGCATATTATTATTTTTATAGCATTTTTACAATAAAGTTACACGCTTTGTGGTGGTACACATGAATTAATTACTATTATTGAATAATATCGCTATAGCTTTACCTATCGTAAATGCCTGTACACTTTTCAGTTGCTGTCTGTCGGTGATGAAATAACACCAAGAGTGAAAAAAGAACAGAAATAAAAAAAATAAAATATAAAAATGGATGCCAAAAATTGAAATGAGTCAGGAAAACACGTATCATACAATAACTGGGGAAAAATCAGAGAATACCATAACGTCAACAAAACCATAATCCGAACTGAAAACCGATTAAATTAGAGGCAAAATAGGAACAAAAGAAAGATTTACTCGGAGACTCTCGTAAAAGTACAAAAGACTAAGACTTACTGCATACGTTTCCCCTCCAACACACACAAAGAGTGAAAAGCTCACCTGGACAGTCCACCCTACATAATGCTTTACGTGTAGATCTACCTGTGTCAGTGAGTACTTATCATGGATCATTCGATCATGATTGACCATGAAAGGTGACTACCTGTGCAGTGGACTGGGGTCACAAGGGTTTTATCGCTCACACTGTTCTGTCCATCGTCGGATACCCACGGTTGATCTCGCTTCGCTAACTCACTCATCACGTGATGAGTGAGTTAGCGAAGCGAGATCAACCGTGGGTATCCGACGATGTGTTCTGTCATGAAAGGTGGAACGTATGCAGTAATGTCTGTTTTCTTGTGACACAAGACTATAAAACCTCACCCCTTCCCCTGAGTCTGAAGAGGACCTCACGTTAGCTGACTCTTGAGATAAGCATTTGGTCTATTCTAGAATGCAAGTGCCCGTATATCTTTATACAATTTGCAACATATTAGACATCAGTAACTTAGGTCAACTTTTAGGTCAACTTTTCTGAAGTGTTTCATCTGTTCATAATTACAGCCTTTTACGTGTCCCACGAACTTAATCTGTTACCCTCTGTTTCTTCTTAACATTATTATAGCCTCTAGTCTAGTTGATCGAATATACCCTTCTAAAATTGAAATCAAGGACACAACAGACTCTTCTACATTGACTTCTTACCTCGATCTGTACTTAAAATATGACCAACACGGGCAGCATAAAGCTGCAAGATAAACGTGACGATTTCAATTTCCCAATCATGAACAGTTACTTTCTTGATAGCAACACCAATACCTCTCCATCTTTCGGGTATTTACTTGTCGCAGTTGTTTCGTTGTTACAGTGAGATTTTCGTGATAAATGTCAGCTACTGACAAACGACTTAACGGCACAAGGATTCGAGAGATACAAGCTGACGAAGACTTCGAGCAAGGTTTATGGTCGCCTGGTTGAGAAATATTCTACATCCTTGTATGGTATGAAGCTGGACATTTTTGAATATGCTCATAAGCATGCCTGCTTATTATGCCTCAGTACTCACTTTGAGGTCATGACATTTTCTTGGATTTGACCTACATTAACATGGCGTATGTCGCTGATGAAGCAAACGCCGTTTACTCTTCCGGAACACTTGGGCTTGTTATGTTAGACACGCGTTAATTTTTAACTAATTCCGACGCAAAGAGCAGATCAATTTCTCGGGATTAGCATATAAATGAATTGTTAGGAAAGGACCAACAAATGGCTTTTTCATTGACATGCTTATAAGAATGTATACCAATGTCTATTCTGTGCAATATATATAATTCATACAAGCAGAAGACGCTTACTCTTCCGGAACATCTGGTCTTAATCTCTTGTACTTTTGCGAGGGTTCCATGTAGATCTTTCCTAGTTTTAAAGTTTGCCTCTAGTTTTATCAATTTTAAGTTCGGATTATGGTTTTGTTGACGCTTTGGTATTCAATGAGTTTTTGCTCAGGAACAACGTCATTTGCTGATTGTTGACGTCGTCATCATGCATTTGGTGGGAAACTACGATTCTATATGTTAACGCCCATATTGTCCCCTGTTCAATAATATTTAATTTAATGAAACTGCTGATTTCAGCTGAAATTATGGTAGAAATTGGTCAAACGACTCGAGGTTGCTGGATATGGAATTTATTTCAATCTCGTGAGTTAATTTTTAAAAGGTTACAAAAGAGAATCGCTTAAGCTTGTGTCCTTTTGACTTTTGAAAATAAACTAACGAGAATGATATTAATACCATATCCAAAAACCAAGTCGTTGTGTAACCTCTATTTATTGCATACTTATACTTATACGTACTTTCTACTTATTCATAGTCATTCTATCTTTTGATCTTTTTTCGTTTTATATAAAAGACAAAAAAAAGATATTCTATTGGTTGTGCTGGCAGATACGAAGAGGGTTTATATAAGTTAGAACAATTGTTCGAATATACAAAAGAAATCATTAGGGAATTTGTCATACGAATTAAAATCATACACATTTGTGGTTTAAACTATCTAAACATTAATAAGTGGCATTTCCGATGACCAAAAAGTAGAAAAATAAAATAAAAATGCAATTGAAATTTAAAAGAGAAAAGCAGTACTAAATCAGCTGGTAATTTTCTCAGTGGAATAATAAAAAAAAATGGTTGAGATTAAATAATTGTCTGTGTCCCCCGAACCAATCAGTACATAAAATTGACAGCCATACAGTGTGTCATGTTCTGAAAAAAGCGTGTTGTTATTTCAGACGGTGTTTCGGTTACAGAAATATGAATTTAAGATAGCAATTGATTCATATGATTGTTAATAACACACAGTAATTACAAAGTCCATCTTTTTGTTGATGACAATTTGATCACGTTTTACAATCAAGTTACTTGCAATTTATGGTGATGCACATGAATTAACGATTCAACTTTGCCCCTTTTTATACATGCTTTTTAGGATAGTGTAATATGATAAGTTTTATCGAATTTTGCAATCGCAATGTGTCATCATGAATACATAACCATTGTTTAATAAACACCATAGCGACAAATGTGGTACATTGCTGTATATTGTTTCATGGTGTTGTAATTTTTTTTATTTAATTTAACATCCGCGCAACGTCGATGCTTATGTCAAATGATAGACTGCCAAGGCGGAAAATACCGAAAGTGACGGGGAAAAACAAAGAGAAGATAGACATAATGATCCCAGGTAATGCAATGTAGTTTCAATATACCTTTAACCGACGACGAAATATAGCAGCCCACCCCCTCATCTCGATTCAGAGGATATCCCACATTAGTCGCCTCTTACAACAAGCGGTAGGGTTAACCAAGCCTATTCTGTGCCTGTGTCTGAACATATACCAATATAAGACATGTTTAGGCAAATTAACGGTTATTTCTTCAGTGTTTCACCTGGCCGTAATGAGAGTCTTAAAACGGTGAAAACGTTTTGAGTAGCACTTTACAGTAACTCTGTTTCCCCTGGCCATATTTTTAGTCTTAAACGAGGAACACGTTTCGTTTAGCCACCTTAACTTGTTGATAGCGAGGTCGTCGTACATTGACCTTTCAAAATCATCTGATTGAAATATCCTGGCCTGAACATAGATACGCATTGTTCTACGATTAACATAGATTCCATGACAGGAAAGCATTTCCATAGAATCATCATGTCGGCTTTGGGCCTGCCGAATGCCAAAGAAGACACAGTATCAATTATCTGTCTTTTCCCATCATGCATCAGGAAAATGTTGCAAATAAGACGACACAGTATCAAATATCCGTCTTTTCCCATCATGCATCAGGAAATTGTTGCAATCAAGCCAAGGGAAACATTTTCCATGATAACTGAGGAATTGAATAATTGCATTGTAATTGCTTAAGCGCATATGAAATAAAAATGTCTATATGACCCTAATAATTTTGAACAATGTAACGGAATAACAAGGATCAAAGATAAACATTGAAACATTTTAGAAGTGACAACTTGGAAATTATCCAATTACCAAATATATACCCTGAGCAAGGTATACTATCAACTACACATTGTTAAAATGAAAAAGAGACGCTTTCTAAATACAAAATCCATAATAATGTCTAAATACCATACTGTAAACAAAGAAAGAAGACCTTACCTTTTACGATCCCATTGCACAGGAACCAAGTAAGGGCAAACTTTACAATCAAGTTGGACCACCTCATCTCCATGTACAAAACTGTAACACCACATACACTATATTAATGTAAGTAAAATGTATATTTCGCTAAAAATATTCTGCCTGTTCGTTTAATTTCTTATTTAAGACTAAACAGAAGCCTCACTCGAATAACGAAAACGGGTTGCGGCTACATAAACATGTATATATATATAAAACAAAAATAAAAATAGGGGAAAAAATCTTATAAACATGACTTGTATATGATTTAAGAAACGCATTAATAAAGCTCATTCACCACTGAAGATTCATTTGAACTCTTCCAATACAAAAGTTGGAATAGTTCATTATGAAATTTCGGGGGTGAATGAGTTAAATGCCTACGGCAGGAATTAATCTGTAGTATTCAGATGTCTAGACAACCAACCTGTGACAACTCATTTGCATATTTTGCTACATACACACGACACGTTCCTCATGAACTCTGCATCACATGATGCTATTGTTGTTTGACAATAAAAATGGAAACAAGATGACTGTGTTTGTTTTGTGAATCGACATGTATTTACGTACGCCATCAAAGAAATTCTTATTTGAATTTCTTCCAGCTGGTTAAACAACATATTTTTATTCATAAGCAGTCACTTTTGATGCGTTTGTATGATCCCGTTTTAGGACTCTGGGTAACGTTTTGATTTTCTGGTGTAAACTTTAAAGAGGTTTGTTCCCGACATGGAAACGCTACAAAAACGATGACGTAACACACACATAAGCTGCACCTTTAATATTTAGTAATAGATACAGTATGCCGAAAAATAAATTAAACTGCACCATACAGCTGTACCTTTATTTCCATTCAGTTAAAAGGACAGCGACCGATTTATCCTGTAATGAAACATCGGACTGCCCCTCAACAATCTCAACGCATCTCCTGAATGGTTTATGACTAGAAAATCATTCTAATTACTTTGCACGAATATCGAAGCTCCCACTATACGCTCTTGGGACTTGCTAACACATCGACATGTACTTATCATGGAAAATAAATGCAACAAACAGAAATTATCGTTTAAAGACCTGCCTCTATAAGTGTACATAATATGTGTATGCTTGGAGCTTATAGCTGAAAGTATCTATATTCCGCATTAGGAACTGATAAAAAATCGTCACGACAAATAACATGGAAAATATAATTAAACGTTGATTAATAATATTTGTTTTTCCGAATTAGGCCTCAATCATTCCATCAAGCTGATAGCAATTTCTTATTCTAAAGTTTTCAAATCGTTTACACGTGTAAAAAATGTGTATAATTGATTGAAGTATAGTTTCCCTTTGTAAAATTGAATAAGAATAAATTGATGTTTAAAACTTAATGACTGTACGTTATCATACCAATTAATTTGAAGTAGATAATTCTGTATTTACATTCTATTAATTAATCCTCAATTAATTCGACATGCCTGGATCACTTTATTTTAGTATACTCATGTGCGCCATAAAACTGGCTGATTACTTTCAGATACCGATTGAATGTTCGTCATATCATGCATGCGTAGGTGCTGCTTGCGTTATTGCTACTAGCCAAGATATTATCTTAAGTCATGTATATTAAAAACAGAGTTTAAAGCAATGGTCGACTTTGCAATCATGCTAAATCAGAATCTGAAACCACGTTTCTAATTATTTTCATATTAATATTACAATTGATTGTACATGATAGTTTTAAAAGCCTATTTTGAAAATATCACATGCAAACTGAACGCCGACATCCGTGTAAGATTACTAAGTATGCATACACTTGATCAATGTCGTAAACTTGTTGCTGTTATACCTATAAAATTACATTATAAATAAGATATGTTGATATTTTCCAACTCTACATGTTTTCATTAGATAGTTTTTTTCTGCTTATCACTCCACACTCCTTTTTTATCTCTCCTGTAGTCGATTCTTGTTGGTAGTGTCTGCCTCAGAACCTTCTTCTAGGTTCTCATTTGAGTAGGTGCACGTTACATAATATACACATTTTTCGTAGTACACAATTTAAAATTATATAGAACTAGTTCAATTTTACTTCTAAATTCTTAAATAAAAGGGTTTTACGCACCTGACCTTTCTGCTTCTACATTAGTTGAGAATTTTTTGATTCCCACCTTTTGGCCCCTAGCATCACTGAAGAGTCCTAGGATGACGAAACAGCTGTATGATGCAGTTTAATTCATTTGTTCGGCATACTTTATCTATTACTAAATTTAAAAGGCGCAGCATACGTGTGCGTAACGTCATCTTTAAAAGGTGCAGCATATGTGTGTGTTACGTCATCTTAAAAGGGTAGACAAAATGGGAAAAAACAATAACTATAAGGTTTCAGATAAATAATTTACTTCATTAAAAAACATTTGGCAGTTTCTGACAAAATTTACTCATATATTTATCTCGAAAATAATTCGTTTGAACAAGTGATTGAAATATGATAGTAAATGAATTTTTCGCGACGTGGTCAAGGGATTATTTTTTTTATTTCATTTCTTTATTTAGTTATCTATGACGTCAGTTCAATTTCATCGTCGCAATGCTTTCCGACAGGTTTGCTACGCTGTATCCTATTTCATTATAAAAGATTTTTTATCGTTTAATATAACAATTAAATATCGACAAAGATGTAATTGACCTCGACTTCATCAATGAGTGCCCTGGTCTATATAACAACATATGAACCTCAATAGAAGTAAGTAATTGATAAATTCATATTTTCAACATCAATAGAAGTGTGGGCTGTAGATATATAATTCATAGTGTCATGAAATTCATATTCAGGAAACATAATTCATATCCACAGGAGGGAATATTGACATTTCGATGTTTTTAGACCATTTCCGAAAAAGATATATCTCATCAAATCATTTAGTGTCATTTAAAGTCTTCCTTTTACATGTTAGGTGTTAAGAGTTAATGTGCTCCTGGGAAATACCCATGAATAAGTGAGATAGCAAATCAAGTAAAAGTACGGGTTGTGAAAGCAATTAGCACCATTAAAAACGTTTTGCATGTAGTACGGCTAGCTTTTCCAATTAGCAAAATTTAGTTCTTTGATCAAAATGATAAATGATTATCTGTTTGTGGCTCTTTGAAAAACAAAATACATGAAAAAACCCACTTTCGTTTAATTTGTTCCACAGATGATAACACGGAACAGCATGCAAATGCAGCTTTATGTATCCGCGTCTATGAAAACAGCTAACAGCACATCAGATCTTAGGACATCAAAAATGTTTAACCTAAAGAAAAAATATCCTGTCTTTTTCCTTGGTTTACTTAGATGCTGAGGATATGAAATATACGTATACATGGTACTTACAATTGGAAAAAATGTATTTAAAAAGTGTTCTGCTTTCTTGATCTCTTGCGTCTTTGTACATAAACAAGTCCTGCGTTAATGGATTACCTTAGTTTTATCGATTTTGAGATCGGTGCATGGCTTTGTTGTTGTTTCGCTGATCTACTGTAAATGCTAATTATCTATGGACCACCGATTACGTATTAAACGCTAGTACATCATCGGCCATAAATACAACAAGCCTTATCTGGTTTTAAGTTGTCAAACTCAATATCCGCCATTCTGGATTCAATTTTATAATCCAATACTTCTAGTTTCCGGTATCATATACAGATGTACACATATTATAATGCGTAACGCAAATAGTATTAGAATATTGTCTCTATAGTATTTACAAACCGAACTGTTACAGCATAGATTTGTTGGTTTTTTCCCCACTAAAGCACCTCTCATTTTAATAGACTGCATTCTTATTTAAAATATGATTGATTGAATTTGTTTGCATTTGATATTTTAAGCATATTAAACATTTTTATTTTGTGATGGCGTTTATAGCATACTGTGCATGCGTTTTACGGTGTTATTTAATTCACAATTGCTTAAGTCATGGACGGATAGTAAAGTAGTTCAACCACATTCTCGTGGGTATTGCCATGACAAACAACAAAAGGCGAGGACAAGATTGATTGAAATGGAAATAAAATTACGATGCTTTTAATTATTTCACTCTTCTAGTATTGTTATACTACATGATGTACATTCTAACTTTCACAATTTAGGGCACCGCTGAACCTGGACATTCTCCTTTGACACAAGAGTTAAAGTGTTTAGCCTTTATACCGTATACAATGTTGTACTTGTTCCGGCGCTGGTTTGCAGTAAACGACATCCTAGGTGGCACTGCCAGGTAGATATACATGTACGCCTAGCGCATTAGCTAGCACCTGATTCTGACAGTGTTTGGTGAGGCGTGACGGTGTATTCTGACAGTGTTTGGTGAGGCGTGACGGTGTATTCTGTGATACCTAAGAGCCTTTTATGCATATAGTGATACGGTGTTCGGACGGGAATACTCTGATGGAAAGTCATGGAATATATCCAACAGACGATTTTGTTTGGCCTCTGGTTGTAAGTATTAAATTATTTCTAATATGCATTCAAAACAACAGCTTATTTTAATATTTTTTTTTTCTAATTTATGTATCATTTTTGCCGTTTTGCTACAATGAGAAAAAAATACTATTTTGTAGTTTATATTTGCAAGTTTGGGGGAAAAAAAATAATTGTTGGTCCCCATTAAGAGGACCTCCTAACAAAATGCAATTAAGGTCATTTGGAGCATTTCATTACAAATTTCGTAATGTTCGTCACTTGCTTGCTTTAATATTTGTTTACTAATATCTTGCAATATCCGTTTCTGTGCGTTTGCTTTAACATGCAAAACTCAAAAAGTTGGATAGCTTTATCACTATTAAACGACATTTATACAACTAAATATTTAGTGTCGTTTTAAAGTTATAAAATAATAAATAATTTATATCTGTCTATCACTAATTAAGTTTATCACCTTTTGAACAATTGCATTGTTGTTGATGATCAAATATAATGTTTAGAACAAAAACGATAACATTTTCTTCCAAGTTTCACCTCTGTTGACAGTTAAAATTGCCTAACATGTCTTTTTATATAGTTTTTTTTTACCATTTTGTGTGTGTGCTTTGTTTTTATTTGTTGAAATTCCCATCAATCCCTGTGGTTGTCAGGTAGTTTGAAAGCGGGTGTTTAAGGTGAAAAAAAACAGAAAGTCAGAGGTAGAAAAGCGAAAGAAGAAAAAAACAGATGTAGCCCAAAGTTGCAAAGTTGACCGGACATCATTTTTGGTTTCTTCAATGACCCTAATGCAAAAAATAAAAATAAAATAAAATAAAACAAGAGGAGAAAGTTCCCCGGATGAGGGATGAGGCGCATAAAGTAGCCTCTTGAGAGACAATTCAGTGATACAGGGGGTACGAGCCTGCTGCTTATCTGCTTATTATTATGCCATGCATAACCTTATTACGTTGAATGGCGTTCAGATATCCATGCTTGCTATTGTGGTAATCTAATCGAGTTACAGGGCTCATGTTGATCCACTTCAACCATATCGTTATGGTTATCTAAGTATATTGTCTATTTGCCAATAAATTATATTTGTTGCTAAATATTTTATGTTACACATATAACGTTGATTAACGAAAACAAAAATCCATGTAATAAGGTTTTTTTTCTTCTTTTTATTAATTCGCCTCAAGAGACACTCAATGAAAATGATATTTTCTCCTCAATTGGATCTGAGGGTGAAAATTGATTTGGTAATTAACAGAGGCAAAAGATTTACGTACCATTTCATTGGTATCGGTATCTAGTGAAGCTTTCTAAAATAAATACCTCCCCATACCATCGATTGCTTTATGTAGTGATGGGATGGGGTCGCCTTTTCAATAGGCCAAAAACTATGGTGGGTAAGGGTTCAATCATGTTGGGATGAGCAAAACCAGAGAAAATACATTTATATATAAGTATAAGTTTATGTTTCTTTGTAATATAATTAGAAATTACATACAGTAAAATCCCACTCACTCGAACCCGGTTTACTTGAAAACCCCTCATTCATCAAACAGTTTGTTTGGTCCCGACTGAGGTCGTAGATATTCAACAAACCTCGGATTACTAGAATACCATGTTTTCTCGAACTATGGCTCAGGTCCCCACGAGTAAATTGGGTTTTACTGTAGATATAAAGTATATATATTGCGTAATAAAAATCATCAATTTCCATTCTTTTAAACATAAATGTCCACATATATCCTAACAATTACCTTTCGTCCATCAATGTGTCGATGGACTGTAAGTTCGGGAATAGACTTGTCGGCTGTATCCTACTGTTATCATAAAAGGCGACAAACTGCTGGTCCTTCCCTACTTCTGTACTGTGCCTAGGAGTTATCGAAAAAAATATCATTGATGCACTGTCTCTAATTCAGTTTTAAATTTGCAAATTTATTCTCCATTCTCTATCTATTCTTTTCGATAGTGTCTTCAAGGCACGTTTTTCAACATGGCAGCTATTAAGAGGTTAATATTAAAACAAGCACACAACCTCTGTGTCTCTGTGGCACATGACACATGTTTGATGAATAATGTACATAAAGCTTACTTTTTCATTTCATGCCTTCACTTTTAATTCCTTTCTTGATATTATCATACGATCCGATTAACTACAGGTGACAAACATTAAATGCTTACCACCTCATGCACACATTGTACTAGCGAAAACTTCCTGTATTTCAAAAGTCCAATATACGTAACTTCAGGAAATGTTTCGGGATTCCGAAAAATTATGAAAAAAATTCAGTTGATTTCCATGCAAAAATAAGTCTAAAATGAAGTAAACTTGAGCGGTAACTAACAAGAAACTCTTGACCGAAAATTCCTAAGAATTGAAAATCGTTCAGGTGTGGCCAACTTTATCAACCAGCCGAAGTGAGAAGCCAGTTCAAAATAGACGTGTGTTTACAAATACCGAGTTTCAACTGCTGCTGTACCGGTAACCGCGTACGAATTCATCTTGAATATTGCTGATGTCAGTTAATCTTAACTAAATCTATAGATATTATAAGTTATTTCGCTTGATTTAGCTTCAAGTTATGCCGAAAGTTACGTATATTGGGCCTTCAACTGGAAATTTAAATACAGAATTCACGCCAGCAGTCGCCTTTCGCGCAAATTGTAAAATAATGATAATAAATGGTTACGTAAAATTTTTCCGCATAGGAACAACTAAACTTGACCATCCAAGCCTTACGTACGTTACGATCACAAACGGCATTCCTTCTGGCACACACCCTGTATTGGTCGGTAGCCCAAACTAACCAATTAAAAAATAAATATACAACATTTGATACAGCGCCCTATCTAGCTAATACAAGCCACCTTAACGCGCTTTGAAGAATGAATGAGGACAATTAAATATCCTAATTTCTATCACAACACTGTGTGCTATTTCACTCTCAGACCATTGTATAAACTAGCTGACTGTTGGATAAATATATGTTAGATGACGTAACACACAAATTAGCTGCACCTTTTAAATTTAGTAATAGATACAGTATGCCGAAAAATGAATTAAACTGCACCATACAGTCGTTTCGTCCTCCTAGGACTCTTCAGTGATGCTAGAGGCCAAAAGGTGGGAATCCAAAATTTCTGAATTAAAGTAGAAGCAGAAGGATCAGGTGCGTAAAACCTCTTTAATTTATTAATTTAGAATAAAATTAAACTAGTTCTGTATAATTTCAAATCGTGTACTCCGACTGTGTATGTTATGTACCGTGCCACTACTCAAATGAGATTAACTGTGGCTATGGAGGCTCCAGCAAACCTTAGTTCACCAAAGAAATCTTGCCCTAAACCTGTTATCTTGCATGCTATCACAACGAATTTGTTGAAATACCTGTAACTTGTTGAGTTTGCACATAATTGTTGTTTCTTCATCATTAATTTAATACACAACACGACGCGCTGATAAGACTATAAACTAATGACATACAATTGGCAGCTCACCCATTTAAAAACAAATACTAACTATGATATAGATCATTTCCGGATCGGTTGCTCTTGTTTCCAAATGAACTCTTGACACGAACAAGTCATCGATATTAATTTGGTTATTCATTTGGCTGTCCATTCTTTTAATTATTATTTATCATTGTGGTGTGGGTTTCCAATACACTGTGGCTAAAAGGTTGATAATTAGGTCGAATACTGTACCAGATAATTGACATTTCAGGGAATTATCGTCCTACTTTTGGCATCCCTGCTATGGAACTCACACATGTGTACAGTACACCACACGTAAACGTCCACAGCTCTTTATACGCACAAGAATTTGACCGACTGCGTCCCAATCATGTCAAAGGAGGAGACCTATGTGGAAATTGAAGTGTCACTTTCTTAAGACACATTGAAAAGATAGTACTTTGCTGTCCTAATTTTAACAATGTGAATCTCTTGTTTAATTTTTCATGTCTTAATTTACAGAATCTCTTGTGTTATCGTTTTCCTATTTTGTTTTTGTTGGTAGTCTCCTGTGCTTCGGTCTTATATGACTTTTGATAATGCTAGTTGTCACTAGTGTTATTAGCTCAAAAGCTAACTAATAACGTGAATTATCTAGTTGTGCGAGTCGTTCATCATCCGGAAATGCTACAAGACTACTAGTGTAGTCTACACATCATATCCTTTAATGCTTGGTATAGAATCACATGTTAAAGACTTTCAATATATGCAAATGCACAGGTGCCGTATGAACGTTTATTTAAGTTCCGTTTCCAAAGCATTAAAAATAAGAGACATTTAAACTTGGATCAGACCGAGGGATCTTTATAATCTTTGAAACAAATTCTTCGTACTTTTACCATATAAAGGTATATTTATTATCAAAACCTGAGCATATTACATATTTTAATGTATTCTTTGCCCTATTTTTGTAGTTTTTAATGTGTGAGAATAGTGAGGGATAAATATGATGTAATTTCTAAATGCATTGAAGTATATAAAAGGTTCATATGTTGAAATTTGATGAACGTTTATAAAACCAGTAGGAACTTATTCACCGTTCATCGCTATATTGCGTGTAATTTCATTGAAATCAACTAGCCGATTCCCTTGCAATTTAGATTGCTTTCAGGTGTAGTCATATACACTGTGTTGAAAATGGTTAAAAAACGAATAGAAAGAATCGCTGAAATCAGGGGCTATAAAAATACCCGCTGTAAATTGGGATTGAGCGTCAAAAATATACATGATGAGATATGTGTTGTTTATGGGGATAAACGAATGTCATTTTCCATAGTTTATAGATGGTCACCAAATTTCATTGTGGTCACGAAATCTGTCAAAGGTGCCCCTAACTCATGAAGACCAAGATCTGCGAAGTCAATAAAACCCAGTCAATCATTGAGAAAGATGCGCGTTAAACGGTCAGACAGCTAGCACGAATGGCAAATTTTGGTTTAGCACCTGTTCACTTCTTTCTGAAGAGAATTATCAAGGGTAGGAAAATAAGTGCTTGTTGGATCCCACATTTACTCGCTGACGAGAAGAAACGTACTCAGGTACAAATAGCCAAGAAACTGCTGAAGAAGTACCCAAAATATCAGAAAAAAGACATTTGATAGTCTCATAATGGGTGATCAGACATGGGTGCATTTTATGAGCCTGAGAGAAAAGTTGACAATTGGATATGGGCTTTGAAACATGCCAAAAGGCCAAATATTCCTAAAAGAACACTGACAGCAAAGAAGGTGTGATACGCATTATTCTTAAAAATAGTTGACCAATCATGCCAATTGTTGTTCAGAAAGGTAGGGGTGTGTCTGGAGGCCTATATAAGAATGTAGATCTGCAAAAAATTGCGAATAAATTGAAAAGCAAAAAAATAAATCAGGTCTCAAACATGTCCAATTGTTACATGACAATGTCCCAGCCCACAAATAAGCAACTGTAGTCCCGGTTTTTAAGATTGAAAAGGTCAATGTATTACTACACCTTCCATACAGCCCAAACCTTGCTGCGTGTGATTTTTTCCTCTTTCCGAAATAAAAGAAGTGTCTGTTAGGAGTTCAGGTCCAAAAGTGAGTTAGGATATGCAATTTACCAGTTTCTGATTAGTGTATCTAAAGAGGAGTATAAAAAATTGTTTCAAAAAGTGGATTTAAAGATAAAAACGGTATGTTCAAACTGAAAGTGGAATGTTTTGAAGGTAACTAGACAAGATGTTTACAAATTGTGATAAGCGTTTCTGAGAAAACAGAACTTTTGCAAAAATTTCCGAACACCCCTCATATACAGGTCACTGCATAAACAAACCGCCGTCTTTATTAATAAGCTCGTTATAGCAACATCCCTAGGCACTAGGTCCTTAGGCACATTTGATTCGCACAATATCATTTTTTCTACAATTAAGTGGTATGTTGGGTATTTATTTCGTTAAGCGTTCCTCCTTTTGAGGAAGGTTTTGGGGTCTACCACTGGCCGATAAATACCAAGGTCTTAAAATTAGAAGTTACTACTCCCAGCTTGGATTCTCAAATAAAATTCACAAGCCTTCAATCCAGCAGAAGTCTGCAATATAGTTTTTTACGGAATAGGATTATTGTTCATCAATTAATGTTTTCATTTTTGTTTGTTTTTGCTAACAGCCATTCTTGTGATAATTAATCTATGATAAGGTATCTAGTTCTTATTTCACAATGGTCTGTAGTGAAAACGTATTTCTCATTCTATTGAAAAGGAGGCCTACGTAGTTATAATAATTTTTCACATTCTGTCAAATGTTTCCTGGTTAATTGTAAAGTAATGAAATGCTCTGGTACATCTAATGATAATTATAACTAGGAATTACTCGAGTGGACAATGCCGATGTCAATGGCTGTTTTGTTGACTTAAATAACAGTACCTAACTGCCGACCGTTAATATTTTACTGTTAGCCAAACGACATGCATTATAAATAAGGTCATTGTGACAGGCAGGACAATAATGGTTTTATGTCAATTATAACCGAGATACACTAACTAATGCCTGATTGGTTTTCTGTTTCAGATATGTTAATTGACATCTTCTGGCTACATATGCCGGTGGGACATTGAAACTAAAAGCAGTAAGGATCACATCTTTGTAACGGTAAGTTTTGAATGGTAGGATCGCCATCTTGATCTAATCGAAAAGTATTCTTATCTTTGTGTGATATGAAGATGGACGTTTTTGAGTTTGCTTATTAGTGAGCTTACTTGTTGTGATTGACAATGATGACTCAGTTCTCATTCTTGATGACTTGATGTTTACTTGGATGTGACCAGGATTTACATTGCGGGTGTCGTCGATGAAGCAGAAGACGCTTACTCTTCCGGGACACCTGGTCTTATTCTCTTGTGCTTTTACGAGAGTCTCCATGTCAATCTTTCCTTTGTTCAAATTTTGCCCCTGGTTTAATCGATTTTGAGTTTGGATTATGATTATGTTAACGCTTCGGTATTCTCTTATTTTATTCCCTTTTTTATCAAAATATACAGCTCTGTATATTCAACAGCTTCTTCAACTTTCAGTCCGGGATAATTTCCGAATTGATCTCAATTGTTGAATTTTTTAAAGCATGACGTGAAAAATGATCCGACTTATCAAGTCTCTGACGCGATCTTTCAAAAGTGTCTTGTTAGAATCACAACCGACAATATATTTTCAAGACCGGAACGTATTTTGAAATTATAAATTTTAAATAAGCTTTTAACGATATGGATAAACTTTATCTCCTTTAAATACTGCTGACATTTATTTCCTTTTAGAAGATTAATTCAGAAAGTCAGAAATGTTTTTTTTATTTTGGCATTGAAAACAGTTTTGCTTTTCGATTTTCAGATGACGTCATTGTGCACGTTAAGACAACAGAATGGCCTGGCACTTAGTTGGATTGTCGGTAGGTTCAAGTTGTTTGAATTTCATTAATATAATTATGTAAATCTGAAACGGAAGTAGAAACAAACTTTTATATAATAGTTTTCTCTATTGACATTTAAAACATCAAGTTCAAACAATCACTTGATTATATATATATATATATTCTGTGAATCGGTAATGCTCATAAAATAGTGCTGAACGCAAAATTCGTATGAAAAAGGTACAAAATGTCTAAACAGATATCTTCCGTTTGATACTGTAAAAGCCAATATTTTCGCGTCTGGAATATTTCGCTTGGCCAGCCTCAAAACTGTAAGCGGTGTGAACATTTTTGCGCTGTCTGTCCTGTTGTTTGTCATCTGTATTTTTAATAAAATTATACACTGTAGAGTTTGAGTGGTGTTAAACATTTTCGCGTGTGAATATATTCGCGATTTATTGCAAGCGAAATAAGCGAACTTTTCCACACCGCGAGCAATACTAACTTTTACAGTAAACTAAATTATTTTTTGGTTAAATCAATATATTGTGACTGTTTATTGTGATCAGCATGTTAAAGTGGTGATAGAAACAAGTAGATGTAAGTATTTATCGTCACATGAACACCAGAATGTTATCTATTAAGTACAATTGTGGTCTTTCTCGTTCAAGGAATGGTTGGCTACATCTGTCTGTTGGGAGCAAACGGAAACGTCCAGCAGACGTCTACAGGTAAGCTATCTAATATTTTATATCATTTGTTTACAAGAAATCTTTGGTTTATTTTGGTTTGGTTTGGTGTGATTTATTTTGTTTTCGTCCTATTAACAGTCAGAATGATTTAACGACATGTCAGGTTTTTGAGGTGGATGGAAGCCGGAGTACCCGAATAAAAACCACCGACCTACGGTCAGTACTTTGAAACTGCCCCACACGGGATTCGAACTCGCAACTCATTGGTGGATGGCTAGAGTAGACCACCTAGCAACTGCCCCACGTGGGATTCGAACTCGCAACCCAGATGTTGATGACTAGTGATAGAATGTCGGTACACCTTAACCACTCGGCCACTGCAGCCCCTAAAAAGGGAATCATGGTGTTGAAAGCAACACTATATCAAATCACTTCAACCATAGTAACGCAAAGGAAGGGAAGGTAGTGGAAACATTCGAGTGGATGTCAAATATGTGTATGATGATACAACGCAATGTCGGTCGTCAGCACGCTGACAAAGTCTTCTAAATGAAATCAAACTTATTCATCAATGTGACTGGAAACATCTTGGTGTTCAACACTGAAGATATGGTCATATATGCGAGTTCTCTTGACCTATGTGAGTGATATGAATCATATTTTGTTTAAAAACATCAACGTCTGGACTGCCCATGTAGGGATTGTGGACAAGGAAGCTGTTGACAATTTCCTGAGTTTACTAAATAATAAGTTTTTGGAAATATGCATGTAACTTTCTGGCCTATAATTTAAACTAGTCATAGCTGGCATATGAATGTAGTCTAACAAGGAGGACATTGTTGTTTGGAATTACTAATTCATCGTATTATGGAAATGCGATATTTGTTTTGGTGTATATTTCATGACATCGTAGTTTACTACTGTGTGATCAATTGGTTGCAGAACTATTTATTCAATAATGGAATAATGTTTTGACTGACTACTGTGCGATGTTGGGCTGTATGTCTACTTTTTACACACGTTTACATATATAATAACATTGTACTTGACTAGTGTGTGCTGCTGGACTGTTGTACAAAATATATAATGTGATAACAATCTTGTTGACTATGGTATAATATTCTTTAGTTAACCATTGAACGTCTGTCAGATTTACGGACGTCATTCTATTAATATGGCACAAAGATTGCATTCATATTGACAATAAATACAAGGAGTTTCAACCGTTATATTTAAACTTCGAATATTTTGTAACACATAATCGC
Organism: Mimachlamys varia; assembly: GCA_947623455.1. Lineage (NCBI taxonomy): Eukaryota > Metazoa > Mollusca > Bivalvia > Pectinida > Pectinidae > Mimachlamys > Mimachlamys varia. The sequence continues at coordinate 42,184,729 of OX392539.1, forward strand.
GTATTTTTTTCCAATTGATGAAGGTTTTTGTCATTGAATGTTAACATACAGGAAGAGGTTGTTTTTTAAATCACCATCACTTTAATGTTTAGTGAAAAGCTATAATGCGTGTTATCTGAGGCAACGTCCAAAGTGTTGACGTAACGTGGGTCAATATTGCGCCAAAATGAAATCATGTTATTGTCCGCTGGTCTTGACTGCATCAATTCAGTCTAGACTAACACTGAGTGAATGGGAAACCATCATGCAAAAAGTAAATATATAGGTATGTAATTACAATATTGTTGACTGTATATTTAAGTAATTACATTGCAGTTGACTACTGCGCGATGATAGATTGTGGTACAATATATTATATATGTAATTACAATGTATTTGACTGTATATTTAAGTAATTACATTGCAGTCGAATACTGCGCGATGATAGATAGTGGTACAATATAGTATATATGTAATAACAATATTTTTGACTGTATAATTATGTTATTACATTGCAGTTGACTACTGTGTGATGATGGGGTGCAACAATAGTTTTATTGGTTGTTACGATGAACCTAATGCGGTTTACAGCATCATATGCAATTGTTCCGGCGGCTTCTGGGGTGATTTGTGCGAAAACGGTAAGTAGAATAATGAAGTTAATTCTGATTACTACTTCACTCAAACGTTTTGTTTAGGGCTACTGTATCGTTTACAGGTTTTTTCTATCCACTAGTTGATTTGTTTTGCATATTAAACGCAATCTTTTTAACACTGCGTCCTAGATTTACATGGCGGGTGTCGTCGATGAAGCAGAAGACGCTTCCTTTTCTGGAACACATGGTCTTATTCTCTTGTACTTTTACAAGAATCGCCATGTAAATCTTTCCTTTGTTCATATTTTGCTTCTAGTTTAATCGGTTTTGAGTTGGGTTTATGGTTTTATTGACGCTTTGGTATGATCTAGGGTTTTTGTATCTTACATTCATATTTGCGTATCAAATATAATTGTTTTGTCAAGTAAGTAGATTTTGAAACTCAGTACCAGATCGAAAAAGATTTTGTCATTCTAACATTGTCCATTTCTGGTCAATTTCAATAATAAACTCTGTCCCGGATATTTCGATGTAGGTTCAGATAAACGTATTTTTGGGAGCTTGCCAGTACCAATAATAAATCACTTCTAAAAGAAAGTTAATGTTTTACGGACCTCTTATGACCGGTGAAGAACAAACGGACTTCATTCGTTATTCGAACGTTTTAACCGACGAATGAGTCTTGGCCATGTCCCACCACAATGAAAGACATTCAAAGACATTATTTGTTGAATACGGTTAAGATATTTTGGCATAAAGTCACTGCACGAAAATATTGCTTATCTGTCTCTATCTGACTTGGCTTTTCGATTATTCCGTTATCTTCGATTTTCGCTATTTTATTGAAAAAAAATAAAATACAACACAAAATTCGATAATTTATAATTATAATTATCCTTTGTAAAAAAGTATGAAAGAATTTTTAAGAACATGAAAGATTGATATTTAATATCATCATTTGTGTTCATATATTGTGCCTGGTTATTATTTCTTTGGTTATAACCTGTTGCAGACATGCTCAAGGAGTTATATAACAACATCACCATGGAAACATATCTCAACATGTCTACAGTAACAAACGTCAGTCAGTTGACCCTACTTGCTCTTACGGACCACGTACAACATGGTTATTATCAACTACCAAAGTCCTTAGTAAGTAACTTGGGAAAAATATTGATTTCAGAAATTTCGATTGGATTAGAGATAAAGCGTCTGATTGGTCAAAAATTAATCTCAAGATCGAAATATCGATAAAGGTAACATTGATAAGTAATAAATTCTCAATCATAATATTTATGTGATGACTATATGTACACTTTAATTAAGCTTTCATAAAAAAATATTTTCATTTTCGATTATTTCATCTTCGAAAGAGGATGAATGAAAATGGATAATTTTGCCTTACCAGTCTGAATGTCTGGGTTTTTTTTACTCTCGAAGTTTTGAACCAAATAAAACATTCATACATGTATATGGACTACCGGTCTTACGAGAGCATCGGAAAAATAAAAAAAGATACGTTTTCACCTTGCAAAATTTATCAGTTCGTTCTTCTTGCTGTACCTCTTCCACAAGGACTTCCTAGAGTACATCATTTGTATCGGAAGCTATCGCAAACGATTATACTTTCTGTATTTTCTGTCATCTCGTGGTTACCGTCGGTTGTACCTTATATCTGTAATAGGAAGGAGTAATGAAAAATATACCCTGCTCCCGCTGGGATTCAAATTAGCGACCCTTCGGTCTCTAGCCGAACTCTCTATCGCTTGACTAGATTTATTCTAATTGTTTTACAGAATTTGGTGAGCAAAATACAACAGAATCTACTGAGTCAGGTTAGGTATATCATGGATGACGAAACGGATTTGACCATCATCAAAAATGGTAAGTCGATTAAATAATGGAAAATGTATGTTTTCCCCTCAAATGCAGGTCGGATATGGTTATTAACTATCAATCAACAAAGCCACGGTTTGTTATATGATATAATTTTCCAGTTATTATTGTTCAGGTCATTTTTAATTGGATACGAACATCAGCGGTCGTCGAGGTTCCTGTATGTTTACATTAGATACGTTTGCTTGATAACAATGAAAGGCTGTTTTGCTGTTTAAAATTTAAGGGTTATTTGGAATTCTCATTCTATTTTTGTCCCTGCAGTATGCAAGAAAAATCACATGGCCGGGTTAATCATTTGTCATCATACAATGTCCAGGTTTAATTCTGGAAATTTGCCTATCTTTTACTGAGTTAGCACTCTGTGGTCGATTGAAGATGATTCGCGTTATGGCAAGGAAGTCTATACACCAACATACCGCCCCCAGCACTCAAACATGCATACACTAAGCATACCCGAGGAGTCATGACATCAATTGCTGGACGTTTAGCACTCTGAAACCAAAATCGCACCAATCATTTAAGACTATGCTATAATAAGTAAATGTAAATTAATAAAAGGATAGACCGTGTTTTTTTTGTGTGTATGTGTGTGTGTGTTTTTTCATGTTGTTTGTTTCTGATTGATTTATAAGTTGTTTAACTTATTTTCAGATATACTTGAGATGTCCTACCAGATATTTATTTTGACTCCAACTATTCTCAGTGGCAGCTATTCCATGACAGTACAGCAGGTAAGTACTGATGAGATGTAGAACGTTCAGTATGTCACAGTCAAGTCCTTTTACATTTTGCTAACATGTTCTTTGAACCTTATTTCGAGAAATGAAAAAAATCATTCTGGAAAAAAAGGAGGGTGCCAATTTGGGCCTTTCTGCGGCCTATCAGTGATAAGGCTAATATTTTGCAGGAAGATAATTGAAGGTCAGTTGCATACTGTGACCAACACGAGCAACTTACTACTAAGCTGTATGATAAACGTGGCGATTTCGATTTTCGATCGTGAGCTTACCATTTTTTGATAGTAACATCCCTGCTTCTCCATCCTATGGTGTTTACATGTCGCAGTTGATTCGTTATTCTAGGGTTTGCTCTCAATATCGAGATTTTTCATGAGAGTTTTCAACTGCTGACGAACAAACTTACGGCACAGGGATTCGAGTGATGCAGGTTGACTATGGGCAAGTTTTATGTTCGACATCTTGATCCCATCGAAAAATATTCTGTTTCTTTGTGTGATAGGAAGATGGGCGTTTTTGAGTATGCTTATTAGTGTGCGTACTTATTGTGATTGACTATGATGACTCTGTTCTCATTTTGAGGATTGGTGCTTACTTTGATGGGACCAAGATTTACATGGCGGATGTCGTCGATAAAGCAGAAGACGCTTAGTCGTCCGGAACACCTGGTCTTATTCTCTTACACTTTTACAAGGGTCTCTATGTAAATCTTTCCTTTGTTCCTCTTTTGCCGAGTATCATTGTCAATTACAACAAGTAAACACACTAGTGGGCATATTCAAAAACGTCCGTCTTCATATCACTTAAAGATACAGAATATTTCTCAATGAGACAAAGATGGCGACCATAAAACTTGCCCATAGTTCTGATCAACCTGCCTCTCTCGAATCTTTGTGTCGTTAGTTTGATGAGTCTCCTCTAAGAAAAATATGGAAAGGTAAAGTCACAACAAATGAAAGTATAGCATATTTAGTTGTCGCTGTTTTATCTCACTTCAGGCTAAAACGATAGTGATTCGTGCGGAGGAAAACCTCTTAGAAATGGTCAAGATTATCCTGAGTCAAGTGAACGTGAACCAGGCAACTACCCACACTGGTTCCATCCCATACACGCTGTTTTCCCTGGCATATACCAAAGCTAAGGGGCCAGATCTTCCCTTCTCGTACAGAACGAAGTATGGCTCCTTTGATCTGCCCTACTGGGAAACCTTCCACGATCAAATCAAGTATGAAACGGTCTCCGTCATTGTGAGTACACCATTTTAACTATATTCATGTCATTTGTCATTTAAACTTTTATGCACGTTTTTGCATATTTTTCGATTTTCTATCCAAAAGAAAGCAATCTACAAGCCTGTTTATATGATTTTTGTCTTATTTGTTTTGAAACAACATTCTTAAACACGAGGAAGATAATACAAGAACCAAAAAGACTTTATAAAACTCAATTACTCTGAACACATGTTCATATTATCTTAATTTACATTTGTTTTGTAAGTGTTCATTTAATTGGAATTCGAGGTATTTGTCTTATACTACATAATCATCTATATTTATGTCCTAGTTATTGACCTACGAGACGAGCCCATATCTCTTTGCCAGCAATGCGGATGACATAAGTTCCGGTCTTGTCAAAACGGTCGTTACAGACATAAACGGACATGACCTCGATTTGAATGACCCCGATGACCCAATAGCCCTTGACGCGGACGCTAAACAGGCTTTAAATCCTGGAACTGGATGGAAATCTCTAGATCCAACCACAACACAGGATGGACCGGGATTCTTGGCCGTTGTTGCCTTTAACTTCACCGTCAACGCCGTCATCGTCGATCTCAAACTAGCCACCATGAAACTGTGTACTACATACGGCGTATACGGTAAATTCATCCCGACTGTTGACGAATATGACGTCAAAGTAGAGACTAAAGGAAAGAGCCGGTTGAAGTCTGTGTTTCCAGAAGAGTTCAGTGCAAGTTACTCTGATCAAGTTCTGCAACTGGCTTTGAACTACAAAGGGTCTGAATCACTAGCGAAACCGTTCCTGATGATCATTTTATGTGAAGGTTTGTTTTTTAATGTCGGCTTGATTGTTCTTTTAAAAGTCACGTCGACGCTATTTCTTAACAAAACTATTTAAGAACTAAATAAAAGTCATTGCTGTTTCGATAGTTTACAAAATATTTTATACATATAGAAATATATTGGTGGAATGCACCTTTATGATTTAGGGACATTACAAAAGTCTTTCTATTTTGAAATGTAACTTCCCTTTTGAGAATTATATATCCATTATAGAAACCTTTTATCAATATTTTTATATATGCTGTTGAGATCAAAGACATGTTTGCTTTTAATAGACGGCTCATTATTACATTATGTGCATGCGTTATGACATTTGATACGTTATCATTATGCTTTGAATTTACGGAAGACGAATAGGACCACAAGAAAAAGAAAGAATCGATTGTAGAAAAAATACCTTCTTATGATTACATTAGTTTCTATTATCATTAGTAACGAAATTCTTTATTACAGGAAAGCCATCCGTGATAACGAGAAATAAACTTGTAATTACGATAAACAAACTCCTAATCAGGGGAACGATTCCATAATTGGAAAAAAATGATTTTTTTGTGGTCTTATTTGGCTTCCAAAGATATTACAGATGATTGGAATTTTTCATTAATTCATGTTCATTATTATGGATGTTTAAAATTATTTCAACAAAAACGCATGCTTCTATTAATGTTCATGATGGAATGGGGTATTAATTAATGAATAAGCATTATGAAATATTATGAAATATCTTTCAGATGACTCCCTGATAGGAAACGGTAGGTATTACTTTCTCATCTCAATTTTATTTACTTAATTTTGTCTTAACGCAGGTATTCAAAAATTTACAAAGTGACAAAAAGTGATAAAGAATTAAATTTGAAGACAGGAAAGAAACTCCTTGTTTTTTTGGCTTAGGCAGTATGTTTAAAAGAAAAAGAAAAAACTTTTTTTCCGAGTTTAAATGAATATTATTATTTTGTTTAGTTAATACGTCATCTTTCATAAATATTGGGTCTTTTTCACGTGCACCCACACTTCCTGGGCTTGATCCTTGATGATAACGAGTGTTATTGTTGTAGATGTAAAAGGGCATGAGTTCCGAGTGTCCCTCGTCGATCTTAGATATTTTAACCCGTCTAAGGCTCAGTGGGAGAAGACAGAAAATGTGGAGGTAAATTATGTCATAATAACTAACTCAAATACGTCATCCATTATATATTCATCCATTATATATTCATCCATTATATATTCAACTGTGTAACTTTGTAGTTGAAAGTATTGGTGATTGAACTGGATTATTTTATGTTGATACTAGCTTATTTCATTCTTTTATTATTATTTTCGAACATGATGTGAATATAGATTAAATTGTGAAATATCAAATTGTGATTATAATAATAATAAAATTATTTATCGAAGTAATATATATTAAGCGAAAAGCTAATCTTCCATATGGTCCTCTTGTTAATACAATACATGGTCATGGGTTAGGTATAACATATCAATGCAGTAAAGTGTATGTTGACATCATCACTAATTTACATAAAATCTGCTATCAATGCTATTATGTTATAATTATGTTTTTGTTTTTTTGTTTTTTGTATAATATCATTGAACAGATAAACGAACGTAGTCTTTAACCTCATTAATATCGTATATGTAAGTTGTATTTCATCACTTGTTAAGTGTCATTCAGATTTCAAATTCTATGGCCCTGTCATCACAGATGGGTCCTAGAAAGATGAAACAACTGTATGGTGATGTGAAATTCAAATTTAACATGGCGTATCTATTACTGATTTATATAGATTTAATCAGATGTAAGAATCTTACGTTTGCTTTTCATACATAAACTTATTTTCCTAGAAAAGTCATGTTAACAAGAAGAAAAATACCAATTGGTGCCAATTTTATCAAAAGTGTGTGTGGTAGATTCATCTTTCGTAAGACAGATTATAACTTGTTCTATTTTTTGTTTTTTCCTCAAAACCAGTTGGCATCTGGAAAAGCATCGACAGTGGCGTTCAAGAGTAAGATGTTTGGGACATTCTCCGCCGACATGTTGCTGATCCCTCCAGATACTATCGATTTTGCCGCCGTGTTTCTCAATTTTGCGGAACGCCTACAATCCAACCCTTATGCACTTTCTGTGATATTATCGCTATGGTTTCTCTTGATCATCATTGCCATCATTCTTCGACGGATGGATATCCAAGACGAGGCTTTGGTAAGTCTTCGTGCAACAAGCGTGAGCCCAGATAAGTGTTGTACGGGAAAGGATTTCATAAATGTTTCAAATTGTTTTAAGATAATTTTATCGAACAGTTACGAATGTTAAGGTTAATTATAAACCACAAAATATTTTGTTTGTTGTGGCCATAGAGTTACAGGGTTTCTCCAATACAGACATTTTGCTTTAATACGTTTACGGTACTGTTTGACTATCCATATCATAGGTTCATGACCTAAGCCAATAACTTGTAATAATTAAATTATCTCACTGCTTTTTAAGGGATCAACCATCCTATGCAGGATAGTGACGGTTATAAAATAACTGGCCTGTTGCATGATAGTATGTGATGATCTGCAGAACTATTTTATCGCTTTTGAATTGGTGGAGTGGCGTCTCGCGCTCCCTCCTCTTAGTAACAAGTCAGTGAGTAATCACTGAAACGAGATTAAGAAGACAGAAAAGAACTGAAAAACATAGAAAATACCGAGGCGTTACCGAAATCATAATCCGAACTCAAAATCGATTAAACTAGGGGCAAAATATGAACAAATGGAAGATTGACATGGATACCTTTGTAAAAGTACAAAAGAATAAGACGAGGTGTTCCGGAAGAGTAAGTGTCTTCTGTTTTTTCGACGACACCTGTCATGTAAATATTGGATCGATCACATCCAAGTAAACATCAAGTCCGCGAAATGAGAACCGAGTCAGTGTCAATCACAACAAGTAGGCATACTGATGAGCATACTCAAAAACGTCCTTCTTCATATCACACAGGGAAACAGAATATACGTGCATTGCATATAATTTCTTGGATTATGGCTTGGATCAGTTGAGTAATGATATTCTTTAATATTCCCATTTTAAAGTATAAAACGTTTTTGTGTCACTAGCTGTTAATCACAAATAAGTTATTTTTGAGTCATTTACAATTATTTGACGTATGCTAAACATCGAACTCTGTAACGGTTATTAAAAAAGGATACATGCATTATTCAAATACTTTATCTCCCTTCCTTTCAGTGGAATTATCTCTCCCTTGTCGACAATAACCCATGGAGTTCCGCAGGCTACTATATGACCGTGTCCACTGCCCTTCGTTCATCTAGAAATTTAACCTCAGCCCCGTTCTTTAACATCGTGGGAAGTGACGGCGAGACAGGACCAAGAAGCATGAACGATGGTCTAAGAAAGGTATGGACATTTTATTATTGACTACACGGTAAATTCTCATCTACAAGAGTGTCTTCTACATCGACTTTCGTTGTCATTGAAGATAAAATCGATGAAATTATTTTCTCTAAAGTCGCCCCCTGTCTTTCCGGCTCTCTTTGTAATTTGAATACCGTATCTTCTCAACACACATATAAAATTGAAGCTTTTGTCACATTAAAATCAAAAGCGCTTAAATGAGTTGTCACTTACTTTAAAAAAAGTTCAGTCTGATAATGAACCTACTTTGAAAAGTCCGACAGTCCAGAAATGGTCTGTATTTTCAACCAACACCAACGCGGTATACTCATGAAAGTTGTTTCTCAACAATGGATTGTTTTTAAGGAGTAGGGTTGACCCGTATTTTTAATATTATAGAACTTCCGGCGGGGCACTACGTCACATTTCCACGTCACCACGCCGATACACCTAGGAAAGCTCAAACACATCGTTGTTTGGCATGACAACAAAGGTTCTTCTCCAAGATGGCTGCTGACTAAAATTGTCATTCAAGATCTTGAAGAGAATACCAGGTAGAACAGAAAAAATAATTATTGTTTGTATTGTTCGTTTAAGTTTGATATCACGATGCATATATATCATATGCTTCGATTGACAGAAAAGATGATTATTGATATTGAATACAAATGAAAGAAACAAGGGTTTTTTTTGTAATGAAACACTTATTTTTCCATTTTATAGTTTAACAGACGTTCAGGTATGTTACCTATTATCTAACGCCGCATACAGTGTGTATCACATTTTATAGGTAATCATGGTCGTCTGCGCAAGCATGGTTGCTTTGTCCCAGAACAAAAACAAAAGAAATGTAAAGATATGTTAACTGAAAATGATACTAAATTCTCTGCATACATTACACACTTGACTGGTATCTGTCTTTCAACTCAAATAGTCCATGCTATGTAACTAATGCCAATATCGAATGATGTCAAATACGTTATATCTTGATATTTCAATACGCTCTTTGAACCTTTAATAGATACGCGTTTGTGTGCGGGGAGTGGCTAGCATTGGACAGAGCAGACGGCAATATCTGGAAGCGTCTTCCCGCCCAGGACGAGAAGGCAATCGACAGCCAGCTGTTATTCTCGGAATTAAGTCTTCGTCAACTGTTTGACGACAATTTGTGGTTCTCCATATCAGCTCGCCCACATTTCAGTAGGTTTAACCGCGTACAGCGACTGTGGACGATCGGGGCCTTGCTCTTTCTGTCTATGATTGTCTCTGCAATGTTCTACAACACACCTGCAGGCAAAGAGAATAGCATCAAGCTTGGTCCATTTACCTTCAGTTACAAACAGGTTTACATCGGTTTTGTTGCTGCCGCTTTGGCAGTTGTCCCAACATTTGTTATTATGTCTATTTTCCGAAAGAGAAATTTCCGAAATGAGTATTTCAAGGATGACTCAAGTAATACGTCAGGATTGAAGAAGTTGAAAATTCCCCGTCGCTTTCCCTGGTGGACGATATTCATAGGATATTCCCTGGTGATCGGGGCTATTCTGAGCAGTTCCACCTTCACGTTTCTTTATTCACTTGACTGGGGAGCAGACATCACACTACAATGGTTGCTTACCTTCTTCATAGGAACGTTACAAAGTGTTGTCATCATCGAGCCTCTCAAGGTAATGTATATGTCAGTCTGTGTACGTTCAGGTCGGTCAAATGATGGACAAAAATCCTTCCACACAGGGTTTAATTACTGCTACAAGCAGGGGTGTATTATTAAACTCGTTAACGACCAAGTGTGTAAGACAGGGAACATTCAACCGCAAGGTGTTCAAAGTTGGTCAAACCTGAAGCGTTTCCAAGGGTTTTGCCAGATTTGAAAATCCCAAGGGTTGAATTACCTTACATCTTTGACCATAAAGAAGTATTTTTCTCTCATTTCAACTACATGAATAAGCTCAAAAACTATGAAGATTAGTTTTAAATGGCAACCATTCTGAAAATATCAACCTTTTCCTTGAACTGTTTTGACGAAAACGAATCAAAGAAAATCCCCTGTGATCAGGAAAAATACGTTTTACATAATAGCTTGTAAGATCTACAAGCATGCAGAAGACACATCTTGCAATGTCAAAACAAGCTTATAGCATTTGATGATTGACACAAAGAAAAAACCTTTTTAAAAAAGTGTTGGTATAAAGTAATAAAACAGCTATTGAATCATTAATGTAGAAAATAAACAGAATACAAACACAATACCATGAAATGGGCCCAGATATTGATTATCATTCATACACTTATCTTAGGATAAATCTTGTTTATTGTTTCCCCGAATCTGCATATGCACTTTTCGAAGGTAACATAATAAAAGGCTAATAGTCAAATCGGGAAAGATGACGTAACACACACATGTACTGCACCTTTTAATTTTAGTAATAGATACAGCATGCCGAAAAAATGAATTAAACTGCATCATACAACTGTTTCGTCCTCCGAGGACTCTTCAGTGATGCTAGGGCCCAAAAGGTGGGAATCCAAATTTCTAATGTAAGGTCTCAGCATTTAGGAAACTAGTCTGACTGTACTAGTTAGATATTATGTTGTTTAATAACTTACAGTCTGTGTTATATGGTATCTGTCCCTCTAAAGGCTGTGGTACTGGCTGCTGCCCTGGCTTTCTGCTGTAGTGGAGGAGCTCGTAAAGACTTAGTGGATGTTCCCTGCACTCCAAAAACCAGGCAGCTAGAAGGTATTTTTTTGTCAACTCACTACTATTAGAATTGTCAAATTGACAAATATCAACCAAACTATGAAAGATTAATTTGATATTATCAAACTTCCTCAGGATGTATTCAACATGAGTATACATTTTTCAGAATGTTTTAAATGTGAAATGTGAAAGATGATGCTGGTATTATTTTTTTTTTTATATATATATATATGAAACAATAAATGTGCTATAACTAATTAACGTTTCCTCTTATCTATATCAAAAGGGTTCAGACGTTATGCAACAATCGTTTATTATGCTAAATTTTGTCTTTGCCCCTTTGTTGTAATGCTTTAATCTATACATTCCAATTATTTCCCCCAAGCCTACACACTTCCGGTAGAGAAACAGTGGTGCCCGGAAGTCATACCGAGTCCGGACGAAATTCAAGAGGTCTCCGAAATAGATAAAAACGGACATCGGATGAAATTGGACAGAAAGTTGTCTAAAACGCTTTTCTCATGGTTCTTGAATATCAGCTATACTAGTCTTCTTCTCATCCTGTGTTCTCAAAATTTCATCGAAACAGCATACTACCAAAACAATTACATCAGAACAACTCTTCAGCCAAAAGCCAAGGTATGCATTGTTTTCAAAATATTTTGTCGGATCTAATCAGCCTTGAAATCCCCTGGAATATGCCAAATGTATACTTTTCGTATTATATGAGAAATCAGTTATCAAACTCGTGATGACCACTTTATTTGAAGTTGAAACCTTACTGTCTGGAGAGCAACATAAGTAAAAAAAAAAAAAACACACACACACAAAAACAGAATACCAAAGCGTCTACAAAACCATAATCCGAACTCAAAATCGATTAAACTAGAGGCAAAATAGGAAGAAAGGAAATATTTATATGGATACTCTCGTAAAAGCACAAGAGAAAAAGACCAGGTGTTCCGGAAGAGTAAGCGTCTTCTGCTTTATCGAGCTAACTTACAGGTGTCTATATCTTATACGTATGCAACACCACGTATATGTCATTGTAGCATTGCCTTCACTTACTTTTAAAGCAACCATATTTTGAGCTTCCGAGTATTTATGTTTCAGATCACACGAGTGGACGATATCTGGACCTGGTTGAATGACGTGTTTGTCTTCAAGGTATTCCCAAAGTTTGCCTATAATGGACGAATAAGAGCGTCTTACATACAGAAATTCTTCGACGATGAATATCTCTATAGGATGGGATTGGCTAGAATACGGCAAGTTCGATCATCGGGTGAGTTGATAAATTATCATCAGACATTGTTATATGTAAAACTATCAAGTGTTTCTGATTGGCTTATACATTTTTGTCTAAAAAAATAGATGATAGTAAGAGCCTGAACCCTAAATGATTGTACTTGTGAAGAGCTATGTGTTTGTTTAAACGAGAACCTTGTTTGTAAAGAGTTATCAATACTTGAAAAGGAATATATGCCACGGCCTTATTTCCCTTTTGATCGGGTCGATAAACCTTATTAGAAGTCAATAATCGTTCAATCTGATTAGCTGCTTCAGAAGTATGAACCATAAGTAAAAGAAAAATCATTATGTACAATAAATTATTCATGTTCAAGAAGACATATGGCGCACAAATTATTTTACGGAATTCTAAGGACCATTGTTAATCGTCCCCTACTTTGAGGACCTTTGTTAATCGTCCTCTACTTAGAGGTTGTGGGCTGTTTTATAGGTTAGCATACATGTACTTAAGTTTCCAGAACCATAACTATCTTTCTTTCCCCAAAAATACCAGGGCCCGTATTCATGTAACCGTTCTCATGCTCAAGCATGGATTGTATGCTCAAGCCAGCTTTCTAGAAACTCTCCTAAATCATGTCGAAGAGTCAAAAAGTCAATATAAATGTCGAAACAGCTTTTGGCTTCATGTCTCATGTCTCTTCAACTTTTTTTCCAATACGTGGACAAAGTTAGATTTTTGAAATGATTTATAGCCAGAACATGAAATAAAGCGTGGGCACGAAATCCATGCTTGAGCATGGAAACGGTTTCATGAATACGGGTCCAGAAGACTAGATTTCGAGTTTGAGTTGTTTCTGTTTTGTTTTCTGTTGTAGAGAAATGCTCACCGATCGATGAGTTTATTGGCTTTGTAAAGTGTTCGTCAGATTACTCCACCAGTACGGAAGAAAAGAGGGAGTTCTGTAAAGGTAGTTTGAACATTTATTGAAACAATAACATTGTAAAGTCTTTACACGTTAGGAGTTATGTCATTAAAACTCCGCACCTTACACAACGACATGGGATAAAGATGATGAAATAGTCAATGACATTTCGTCCAAAAACCTTCCACGAGTCAGGTCATTACAACCCCTCCGCACTTAACACAATGACATGGGATACAGATGATGAAATAGTCAATGACAATTCGTCCAAAAACTTTCCACGAGTCAGGTCATTACAACTCTACACTTTACACAATGACATGGGATAAAGCTAATGAAATAGTCAATGACAATTAGTCCAAAAATCTTCCACGAGTCAGGTCATTAGACTGTAGTTCTACCGCTGAGCATGGTTTTGCTGTATATTTGTCAAAATGTCTACGAAGTGAGATTTAAAAAAAAAAGAGCTATGGAATATATTCTTTTAAGAGTGGTGCCGTCAACTGTTTTTGTGATTCCAGTTTTGTTTTTTGTTTTTTGCTTTTGTTTTTAACGTTTATATTGCTCCTGAATATTGTCACGATCGCGTGTATTCGTGTTGTATTTGTCGTGTTTGTTTGTTTTGATTTTGTCTTGAGAACCGTCGTCATCTAAAAAATGTTATTTGTTTTTAGCAAGTTGTTTCTCATCTGCTTTGTCATGAATATTGTTTTGATTTTGATATCTCTATCTAGGTTGGAAGCCGTACAATGACACCTGTTTTGACGAAAACGAAGAAGTAGACTACTCATTCAAGTTCTTTACGTCAGAAGACACGGAAGCGTTTCCGACCAATGGAGTGCACGAAATTTATGGAGAAGGTGGATATTATATGGACATTGGGCCAAAACAGTCGGCTGCATTCCGCTCTATCAACGACCTAAAGACGCACGATTGGATAGACGAGAAAACCAGGGCAGTCTTTGTCTCGTTCATGGCATATAACGGAAACACAAACCTTTTCAGTTACGTCAAAGTCGTATTCGAGTTACCTCCCTTTGGTGGAATTACAACGACGTTCAATACGATATCTGCAAATCTGTACCCTTACAATACGGCATGGGATTACATCATCCTGTTAGCCCAGTTTGTCTTTATCGTCGTTATCATTGTCAGATTGATCCTACTCATTAAGAACGGGATCGTGTCCAAAGGGAGAATACTCCGCACATTAACGTTCTATGTCAATCTGCTTGATTTAATGATATGCATTGGTGCTATCGTGTGCTACATCATAAGGTTGGACGATACTATTACTGCAATCAACAAAATCGCCAAGAACCCAAGTAAGTGCTTCAACACTCATATACGAAACTCAACTGTCTAAGGTCATTCATTCGAAGTTCAATAAACTTTCCTTATTAAGTTTATTTAGAAATTTTACCCTTTTTGAAAACATTTTTATACAGTCATCGGCGTCTGCGTTGCCATTAGGTTTTGACGTTTTGGTGTAAACAATGTTTACGGCCGTTTACATTGCATTCAGTGTTTGCGCAAGGATGGTGATTCTAACCATTCTCCTGATGGGACCAACATTGATGTATTTAAAAGAACAACGAAACAAAACTGTCATGTTTTGGATTAGTTTTGTATCATCTTTGTCACATCGAGAAATATTCTGTATCTTTAAGCGATATAAAGATGGACGTTTTTGAGTATGCTCATTAGTGTGTTTACTTGATGTGATTGACAATGATACTCGGTTATTGTTTTGAGAACTTGATGTTTACTTGGATGTGACAATGATTTACATGGCGGGTGTCGTCGATGAAGCAGAAGACGCTTATTCTTCCGGATTACCTGGTCTTATTCTCTTTAACTTTTACAAGGGTCCCATGTAAATCTTTCTTTTGTTCATATTTTGCCCCTGGTTTAATCGATTTTGAGCTCGAATTATGGTTTCGTTGACGCTTTGGTATTCTCTGATTTATTGGAAGATTTCACCAATGGACGTTTAGTTAAAGTTAACAAGTGGTCATAATAAATTAAGGGTTATGAATAATACAAACTCAGAGAATATCAAACCATAAACAAATCTTAATCCTCAAAATCGATTAAACTAAGGGGAAATATGAACAAAGGGAACAATGTGAACCGGAAGAGTAAGCGTCTTCTGCTTCATCGACGACACCCGCCATGTACACCCAGGCCACATCAAAGTAAATGCCACATCATCACAGAGCACTATTCACAATCACGACAGGTAGACAATCAAAAACCAAGGGCATACTGTGATAGTTGCACTGCTACAGATCAGTTGAAACCAATACGATTTATTTTTTATGAGAGCTAATGTTGATTTCGTTACAATACGTGTTTCACGGTTACTACCCAAATTAACCAATCCTTGGTAAAAAGGCTCTACAATCTTAACTGATTCGAATCTGAATTTGATATAAGCCTTCTTAACAAGGTTTGAAAAAATAAAAACCGGTCAAAAAAACCTTGTATCATTCATTTTTCCTTAGGTTATATACAAGTTTAATTGCCTAGTCATGATGATATATGCATCATAAAATGGACAGTATATTCCCAAACTATTCACACATTTTTAAAAAAATATTTCAATAACTCAATCTCACAAGATAAAAATAAAAATTATGCAACTTTATTTCATTTTATCATTTTGTTTTTAAACATTCTACAATAAAAAAAAACTGATATTTTTTTTATTGTATTCTTGTTTTTGAAGGACAACATGTTTCTATTGAACAAGCCAGTACTATGGATTCATTCTTCATGGCCTGTATTGGATTTGCCTGCTTTATCGCGATCATCAACCTTTTGGCACCATTAACGTTTAATTTTCAGTTCCATCTGTTTAAAGTGTTCCTCGACCTTTCGCGATACACCTTGTTCTCGCTATTTATCGTTCAGGCCGTGATTCTCGTGGCCTTTACATCTATTGTGTACATGATGTTCCACATGGACGAATGGGAACTACGGAACGCTTACAGCACGATTCTGTTCCTCTACAGAGTGGCTTTGGGCATGTTCAAAATCGGCCACAGTATCAAGTTCATAGACTACGGCAGTGTGTTGGTGTTCACTCTTTTTGGGTTCTCAGTGAGCATTGTGGTAATGAACCTATGTATAAGCGCGCTGAACGCCGGGTTCAACAATGCACGTGTTGCTGTGGAACAGAACAAAAGGCATAGATTTGATGCTGAGCTGAACGATTTCTTCTATTGGAAACTTAATAACTTCTGGCGAGCTCTGACGTTTGGCAGCACCGGTAACAAGAAAATTGTGATGAGTAAATACGCTGCCCCTGGTAAGTACATGTTTAACATTTCGGTAGATAAAACATTATTTTTTTACCAGAGAAATACTGTAAATGAACTACTTTTGGTGCATTCAAATTCAAGTGCAATGATGAATTGGCGCAGTTTGGACACTTGAGTTGGTATTTATATACAAGTATATTTTCCCCACTGAAGTTTTTGGCGTTTATGATGATGATTTTAACCCAACCTTTTTTGCTAAATAAAAACAAGTTTCATTTACTGTTATTATTATCAGTGGCATTTGAATTAATGGTCTATTTCGACAAAAATGGATTCTGAGCTTTTTTCTTGGCAAATAACATAGCAGAGTTTTTCATGAGTGCTATAATTTGTTTGCTAGGTCTATAGCCTCATATAAACAATGATGATATAATTGTATTTATTTGCAGCATAAAGTAATATATATAGAACCTGTTATAAGCAATCATAATTAAGCGAAATTATTTCAGTGGGAAAATCGCTGTATGAGAAAAGTTTATAAGAAACGCTGAGGTACGGAAATATATGAAATATGATATTCCTATCAAAGGTGATTATAAAACATGAGAATCTCATCAGTCTAACCATCAACTACTTTATAAATCGCAGATCGTGTGTTCAGCTAGCTGGTGTTAAAAACGACGGTAGATTAAGTAGTAGTCATTGTACGTATTTGGCATGTATTCAGCGATATAAATTTTGACACGTTCGTAAGAATTAGTAGCTGATAATAGCAGAACAACTCTAAATGAATAAATAGATATGATGCGTTTTAATTACGATCTGTTTTCATGTTATCAAATCATTATCTTCGTCGTTGAGCATTACTGAAATCATAACCAATTGAACAATAATTGAAACCATTTATATTTCAATTACATAGCAGACACTAATGAAAGATATCTTTATATCTGCCGTAAATGGTTTTCTACAGGAAATGATTCAATAATAATAGATATGCTATTGATTACAGCTCTAATATGAATTTTATGTATTTTTCTTTTAATAATATATTTTTTTCAGGAAATGTTTTTCTATCTTAACGAATCTTTGAGTGATAGACTAATAGTGAGAAAGATTGCATAACATATCAAACAATATTACGAATTTGATATTTTACAGAACATAATAACAAGATTACATTTCAGAATTTAAAATGTATGTGTACATGTATTTCAAGTTTACTTTTCAATGATTCCAACTCTATTTGGCGTCTGTTTTGTTTATATTCACAGAAGAGGAGAAATCTGACAGACTTCAACGGCTACATACGGTATGTGTGTTTGTATTAGATTAAGAAAGACAATACCTGCCATGATAATTATAATGATTAATACAATAACATGCTTTTTTAATTCGTATAGGTTTATACCGTGAATTAAAATCATTTTGTGGGACCATATATCGTGGTTTCTTGGGGAAGAAAACCACACCATTTCGATTCGTTGTTTAAGAGTACTCGCTAAACATAGAATTGATTGATATTAAATTTATTAATATTTCATGTACCTATTCTAATTGCCGTGTTTATTTTTTTTGATTTAAGACAACCTATGAAATCAACACAAACTTTAAGCCACGGAAATTAATTAATACAATATAATGGATCCTTATTTAGAAGCCTTGTAATTATAAAGTAGTTTTTTCTTTTCAAAACTGATAAATTTTGAGTCTATTTGGTTTAAATTTAATGTCGTTAGCGTTGTTATTTGAATTTAACGCGATAGTCATTAAGCCAGGAAATTGCGAAATTGAGTTGCTTTCCTTTGTAAGAAGGTCCTCCTCTTGTTTAATTCGTCTAACTATTTCAATATAGCATATGTGTGTGTTACGTCATCTTTTAAAAGTGTTATGTATAATTCCTTTACTGATTGAAAGAGATGTGCTTTTACAGATGAAAGGATTTGAGAACCTGGTATTCAATATGGCTAGAGAGGCGTCCTCCAATGAAGAACAAATCTTCAGATCGTGTCTGAAGTTTCAGAAAAAGCCGACGGACCGAAGTCAGCTACGTTCCACATGTAGATCAAATACGGACGAAACAACTATCAAGTATGAAAGTCGATTCGTAACAATAAGTTGATTAGCATTTTGTTATATATATTATATTTGAATTCACATTCTTGTATCACGTATTCGAACCACAAACTGTAATTTTGTGTAACACATAATAGAAAATGTGATTGCACCTAGATAAAATGAAAATGGATACAGAATGCAAAAACATGAAGCATGCTGCATTATTACGTATGCCAAAAAAAAACAAGTATGCTTCATCATACAATATGTCAAAAATAAAGGTTGCATCATTTAACAGTATATAATAAATGCGATAAATGCAACACAATGCATCATACAGCTGTTTCACCCTAGAAAGACAAAACAGTTACATGAAGTAAATATATAAATAATTTAGGAAAACTCTATTTATTACTACGCAGTACAAACGTCATCACTTTTGAGTTTTACGTTTATCTTCCATCATCTTTAAGGTACTACGACCAAACCTCGAATTTTACGATGGCTTTAGTGTTCCCAATGGAAGTCAGCGACCAGGACATCATCGTTCAGAACATAGACGTCATCAAGGCCAAAATAAGGCACCTTTATCCTTCTGATTCCTCCTCTGTGCCACTCAGCAAGATGTTTAAAGTGAAAGCCCTAGCAAAGATACGTAAGAAGGTAAGAAATACTCGAAAAACTGTCTAATTGTGCATATGTCGTAATATTTCTCTTCCTCGTTAGTCTAGGGTTTTGCCTTATAGTTGCTTAAAAACAAGAGAAAAAGATTTACAGTCATATTGCAGGAATTAGGATGTATCTTCAGTTCATTTGTATTTCTTCCCCATCTCCCCCTCTTTCCTTTTTGCAAAACAATGCTCTTTAGATACGGTTCTTTATATATACAGTGGATGTTGAGAAGTCTTTCAGTCTCCGTTACGTTTTACTTCGTCTTTCAGTCTCCGTTACGTTTTACTTCGTCTTTCAGTCTCCGTTACGTTTTACTTCGTCTTTCAGTCTCCGTTACGTTTTACTTCGTCTTTCAGTCTCCGTTACGTTTTACTTCGTCATAACTATATTACTTTGACATACTGTAGAAATCGGATGTAAAACTGCATGTATAACATCGAACTACATACTGCAGAAATAATTATTTAAGCGGGCACCCATTTTAACGTACAATCGATTTTAATAGATGCGCTCCGCTCGTTGGTATATACTATATACAGACAGATTTATCAGTGCTATTATAAATTAGAGCAACGTGAAAAATGCTATGATTTGAGTCAACTAAAATATCTACGGTTGAGGTGATGAAGGTAAAATATCACATATACTGTACATATTTATGTTTATTTTAGAGCTCCGTACAGTTATTGATAGTCGATACGAAACCGAAAAGTACAATAGAGTTACCGGCCTTTGTTGTGTCGTCACAAGACAACGGAAAGACATGGGAGACAACTGCAGCCAACCCATCTTCGCGGATCATGATGAAGGTTGGTCAATTATCTTCAAAGGGAGACAACACAATTTTTATTTTTTTTAATCATTTTCTGTCACATATATACTATAAGATTTAAATATATTATTTTCAATATGTTTTGCGTTTGTTATGATTTCGTTTCATATATACATTTTATGTTGAACTCAAAATATATAATTGGATAACACAGGAAATATTCTTTATCAACTTTCTCCACAAACGTTCCTTTTTAGGAGGTAGTTGATACCTGTCGATGTGACAAGAAGTTATTTGACAATAGCTGTATTATAATTAGCATACATTTCTACTTATTTTCTGTTAGAACAAGCAATGTGTGTCAGCGATGATCCGCGCTTGTCCAACGCATGCCATGGCCATCTCCTGTGAATTGTGGCCGGATGTACCACTCAGTTACATGAATAATTTAGAGATGCACACTGTATCCCCTAGAGGAGGCTTGATCCGCCTGCGGTGTAACAACAGGATCAGTATCGCAGCTGACAAGCATTCCGTCGACAGAGACATAGACATCTGCGTCCTGGTAAAGCTTGGAATTTTTCTCAACCATCAATTTCAAAATGAATCTAAGCGAAACAATTTCCAAACATGTATAACGAAAACGTTTTTTATTATTATTATTTTTCTAAGTTTCTTGTTTAATCTGCAAACTTTTATTCATGACGTAATAATCTAATCTTGATCGTTTTATATCTAATGAAAGTATCAGAAAAAATTAATATGAATATATATATCATATTAGAAACTAAATGAATACCTTGAAAATACAAAACATTAAATGTGAAATTTGAAAAATCTGTCCAAGCGTTTTGAGATCGAGGATAGTTCACAGTTTCGAGTTTTGACAGATTCAATTTAATTAAAAGTATTTTTTCCAAATTTAATGGATGTCAACATTGGGTCGATAAAGCAGAATACGCTTACACTTAAGGACGTCTAGTCAGATGTTTACCGTTCTTTCCTAAAGACTCCAGATAATCTTTTCTTTGTAAATAATTTGTCTTTTTCTTCAAATTACAGTTTTGTTGACATGTCTATTTTTGAAGTTGAATCAAAACGTTATGCTGTTGATTTGCAGGAACAAGAATCTAGCCCTACCCCAATGGTAACCATAACAGCGACAGAAGACATTACCCGACCTTTGAGGCTGACAATACCATTTAATATGCTAGAAAGAGGAGGTAAAATCATACTGCAAATCGGTTTTGTGACATGTATTTTTTACGTCGATTCACCAGGGGTAGTTGAATAACAGGGATTCGAGAGGTGCATGTTGGTGAAGACTATGTTCAAGTTACCTGCTATCTCTGTCTCATTGAGACATTTTGTTTCTTTTTTATATGAAGGTTGATTTTCATGAATATGCTCTTTAGTATGCCTAGTTGTTTTAATTGAGAATGATGCCCGATGCCTACGTTCTCACTTTGAGAACGTGAAATTTACTTAGATGTGACCTAAATTTAAATTGCTGGTGTCGTCAATGAAGCATCAGTCATTTCGTTTAAACGAAATATTTCGAGAAGACGAAATAATATTTTGAATATGTCAGCTCCCGGGCTCCATATATGAATATTCTTATTTTTGCAAACATATTTGTTTTACCAAATTGTAAATTAGAATTAAATATTTGTTACAGAGAGTGCGAAGGGACTAATCATTCTTGTAAAGGACGGGGACCTGAAATGGCAGAAGGCACCGTGTGAACCATATAAAGAACATGGCGCCATTATCTTCGTGATTAACAGTTTAAACAGACGGTAATGACGTCACGATTGTAAATGATTAAGAGTTGAAGTTATTTACGCGGTAACAAAGATTTCTTTAATAAACTATTCTTTTTTAACAGATTGTTCTATAATGAGACCGGGAGGATTTCATACTACCGTGGTTTAGATTTTGATATTTAAGTGAGATGACACTTTTGAACGACTGTTGACCAATCACGTGACTTTGAACTGTTGCACGAAAGCAATATTCAAAGTCCCATATGTAATGCAAAACTCATAATCGAGTACCATTACTGCTGTCAAGTTGTTGCAATATCTAGTAGCGTACTTGGATAAATGTTTTTATCTTGCTTACGGGTATGTCTCTTTGCATAAATAGTTATAGTTATTGACAAACAATGTTACTTTTATACGATAAAATCATACCTGGCGTTCTCAAATCCTGTATCTTTATTTTGCAATTATTTCTTTCTTAGTAATTATAAAAACTATTTTATATTTTAGGGTAGCGAAGAAAATATTGGTGAAGAGAAGTGCACTGGAACAGGTGAGGTTGTTGTTTGGTCTAGGTTTTCTCTCTTACAGACCCAAAACACTATTTCTGATCTTCGCGAGGCATTTAACTGTAAAACCTGAAAATATATTCGTCGAATTTTCTCAAGTTTTCTTATGAATGGTCATTTAAATAAATTTAGCAAAATCATAATATCGTTTATTTTTCATCTTATTATGTATTATATAACAAAACATCTTTATACAATATCATACGTCGAAGTGTATTTCCTTTTCGAGAAGCTCTATAATTGTAACCTGCATTTATTTCATTTCGTAGATCTATGAAATAACTCACTGTGAAAATAACGCACCGAAATAAATAAACCGAAAATTAGTGTTTTCACAGTATATATGATATCTAATACATGAATACATGTTAACCTCTTGGTGATTATACCATTTTTTTTTTAAATGCTTTATTTTATTTTTTAATTCACAGAATCTGACTGCTGCAACAATATCAAACCGTATGTAACCTACGTTTACTACTATTTTCCGAAAACATAAACAATTATATTTGATAATATATTTAAAGTAATATACAATCTTCTTCATTTTTGTGTAAATCGTTAAAACAAATTTAAGTCCTGTAGATCGACGATGCATATATATGATATATATTAGAATATCTAGTACCCTAAAATATATACTATAGTATATAATATCCTTAACGTATATACTATAGTATCTAGAATCCTAAAGTATATATTATAGCATCTAGTATCTTAAAATATATATATCATAGTTTCTAGTATCATTAAGTATATACTATAGTATCCATGTATCCTAAAGAATAAATATCACAGTATCAAGTATCCTATACTACATATATTATAGTAACTAGTATCCTAAATCATATGTCACTGTATCTTGTATCCTAAAGTATGTTTTATAGTATCCCGAAGTTTATATTAAAGTATCTAGTATCCTGAAGTTTATATTTTGTATCTAGTATCCTCCAGTATTTATTTTAGTAACTAGTATCCTAAATCTTTTATCACAGTATCTAGTATCCTAAAATATGTTTTATAGTATCCTGAAGTTTATATTAAAGTATCTAGTATCCTAAAGTTTATATTTTGTATCTAGTATCATCCAGTATTTATTTTAGCAACTAGTATCCTAAATCTTTTATCACAGTATCTAGTATCCCAAATATGTTTTATAGTATCCCGAAGTTTATATTAAAGTATCTAGCATCCTAAAGTATATATTTTGTATCTAGTATCCTCAAGTATATGTTTTCATTTCTTGTATCCTATTGTATTATATATACACGTGTATTTATTTCTGTATCGATACAGACTACCTGAGGACAGCAATCAGAGCAGTTTGTAACAGCAAGATCTCCAGAAAATGGCGCTTTCTGGGAAAGTCTCTTGGACTTCCTGTTATCTACCTCGATTGCATTGACGGCAAAGTTCCCCTCTGCGCGGAAGAAAAATGCAGCTTCGTTCTTCTTGAGTGGTACGTCCATAACCCTAACGCGACTGCAGCGGATTTGGACAAATGTTTATCGAAACTCGGCTTTCCACACGTCAACAAACTCGCAAATTACATATGACAAAGCCGTAGATATTATTAATGTGAGAGGTTAAAAACAGCTGCGTTTTTTAAAATGTCGGACAATATCGTTTGTGAGATATATATACCCAACCTATCAGGAACAATGTTCTTTAAATATTGTTTTGATCATAATCATCGGTGTCATTTTGATGTTTGACCGTCCTAAGAAACAAACATTCTGATGATGTTAGACTGTCATCATATCATTCACATACGATACCGCTAGAATAAACGTCATCAGCGTCCTTTGAGGCTTCTCCCCTCTAGCATTTAACATGTGGCCATCGTAAGAAACAAGCATTCAGATGATATTAGACTGTCATCATTCATTCATACGATACTACAAGAATAAATGTCATCGACATCATTCAATGCTTCTTTCGTCTGGCATTAAACAGGTGACCATTGTAAGACGCAAATTGTTTGGTAATGTTATGATTTTCCATGAAAATTGATTTCAATTATACTGCAAATAAAAAGAAATATTAAAATGTTATCATTACTGGCTGTATAATACAATATAAAGACACATATTTTTCTATTTTCAATTACTGTAAACCAACTCATTTCCACGGCGACTTAATTTCTCATTATCATATTAAACTACTATTTCGCGGCGATTTCATTTCGCGATAAATACGCCTGAAAAGGCATATGTACATTATAGTTATCTTACAGTTGGCATACCTCTGATTGAAACTATTTCGCGGCGATTCATTTTCACGAATTTTAATCACCCGCAAAATACACGAAAATAATCACACGCGAAAGTAAGTTGGTTTTACATCATTTGTTACTGTACCACATACAATATTTTTTTCCAAATATTTTGACTCCGTAACGTGGATTTAAAAAAAAAATTTGAAATGAATGTATATTTTTGGATAAAAGGAGTGTTAGCATGTCAGGGTAGACATCAAATTTATCTTGGTCTTGTCCACACACAATTGAGACCTGCCAAATTGTTTAAAGCTTCTACGATTCAACTAGTTCAATTATTATTTTTTTTCTCTTTGATTATACTACAGCCTTATGTATTGATAAAATATCATCCATGGTCTCGAATTACTATGAAATACGTCTTACTTACGATCTCCTTTTTTGGAAAATGCCGCCAAACTGTCTGCTTAGACACAAGGTCAAGGCTATGAATATTCTGATATCAAGATCAGGTTCCCCTCGCCAAACTTCTTACCAAAAGCAACGGCACATTGTGATTGTTAAATTTTGTCTAGTTATTTTTGGTTTTTGTTAAGTTTGACTGAAATTCTAGTAAACAAAAATAAGGTCATATGGAAATGGTGACCAAGGGTTTAAAGGGTGATTTTAAAAAAGCAAAATTAAAAAGTAGGACTTTTTTTTATTTAATTAAGATTCATTTATTCAGGCACACACACTTGTGTGTAACAAACTTCATGTATATATTTTCAAAGTATGACAAGCAAACATTATATTAAATATTATAGTAGTGACAGGTGAAGTGATAAGTAAAGGTTCAGAGTATAAATAATCGCATGTGTGTGTTAGGGTCATCTTTAAACGGTTACACTCTATAGAATAGAATAGTGACATAATAATATGATTGTTAATTTTTGAACATGAAAACTTGCACATATTCAAAAATTTCTCTCTGAAAACTGTAAAAAATCTTTTATTTTATGTTTGCTTTCATTTGTTGTTTAAAACGAACGAATTATACCATGCATATATAACCTTTTCTGGTCAGGGCACTAAAACGTACGGCAAAGTGATATTATTATGATAATAGGTCAACTTGATTTGTCTATGTTGGCTGGATATAAAAAAAGTTATGAAATACTTTCACAGCATAGAACTCTATAACTATTTATGCCTATTATGTTATGGTATAACTACTTTTGATTACTGTAACTACCAACATTTTCACTTCGCCAAACTTTGTTTTCTAGTCTCTCACATTCAATTCACTTATGCAGGATTCTTCAAGCTGATGGTTTTACTCACTGTAGTAAATTCAATGCTAATTGTTATGATAATTGTTTTCATTGCATCTTCAATCTCTGAGGTTTACACGTATAATACATACGTGCGTTATTTAGTATTATTATAAACAATGTTATTTCTTCATTAAAAATATTCAAAACATTACTTTGTTTCTTGTTTTTTAGCCCACTATCATCAGATAATGGACTGTTCATAATGCCATGTGTCCGTGGTCCGTGGTCCGTCCTTAAACAATTCTTGGGTATAATTTAAAATTTGTTTAGATTTCATCTTCTTCACTATTTGTCACTGAAGTTTTAAGTTTGGGTTTTGAATCACCTTGGCAAGGCGGAGTATCATGTATTAAAAGTAGGTCAATCTGACCTAAAGTAGGTCACTCTGACCTACATTTTGACCTATGACCTACATAAAATTAAAAGTTTGTCTTGGCTTTATCATCGTACTCCGTGTATATTATTCACATTGGTGAACAATCAAATAATGAAACACCTTAAATTACATGGTGTCGCATGGTCAGGTGTAATTTAATAGTAAAACGAAACCACTTACAAGGAAACTTCCATCTGCTTTACTCATTCAATAAGGCTGGTCTTTTAAACATACATATATATATGTAATTAGTTCCTGCACAAATTCATCATCTACGTATTTTGGCTTATACTTTTACATTTGGCAGGGGACTGACTGTAATTCGTGGAATTGTCTTGTTTGTACCAATTTTGGAATTGTATGCACTTCCCCGTTCATGACAAAAAAAATCATAGCTACAAGCAACACGATGAGTCCTAAGAGTTGCTTTGTCATTAATTCTATTAGATAAAGCAGTGTAACCTTTGGCATACTTTGTTTATTATGGTACAACCCCCCAACCCCAACCCCAACTCCCACCCCATACACCATGGTATACAAAATAACGTAGAGAATATGTCAATTATCAAACACACTGGTCGATATCAATGGAGAGTTGCTTTGTCATTAATTCAATTAAATAAAGCAGTGTAACCTTTGGCATACTTTATTTATTATGGTACACCCCCCAACCCCAACCCCAACCCCCTCCCCAACCCCATACACTATGGTATACAAAATAACGTAGATAATATGTCAATTATCAAACACACTGGTCGATATCAAAAATCATTTATTTCTAGATAACTTCCGTTTCAGTTTTCCACCAAACGAGATATTATCAATTTTATCATTTCCAGCATCATATCTTAAAATACCCGAAACTTCACATTTTTGTTTATTGGCGTCATTTCCGGTATGAGATGACATTTCATTTCCGGAAAACGGTAACTGTCTTTGATGCTCACCATTTGCCGTGGTGAGAATTATAGCTGGAACAACTTTAGGTTGATAACGATCGCGTGCAGATGTTCCCTGAAATACGCCATTTTCTTGGAATCCATTGTCATTGTTTATGTGTGTAACTTGAATGATATTCTCGGAAGAGTAATTACGAATCGCCTTCGATGATACTCCTTTGTTACCCGGAGGCTCTGGTTTGTCTTGCTCATGCGCATAGATTTCCTCTTTAGAGCCAGTAAAACAGCACCATAGCAACCACTGCCAATTCATAGCAACCTTCTGATGAGTTACTTCATCTTGTTTGTCAGGTAGCGCATGCGTTCCTAGTTGACTTCAGGAGATACGATATAGCCAGAAATAGCAAACGTTGTTAGGACTCGCTCATTTTGGGACAAGCATAAAACGACCTGCAAATTGATAAATATGTAAATAGATTAATTAGCATTCTGAATTGTATTAACTTATATGCTGTAAGTAAACCAAATTGTATTCATGAACTGTATACTATAATTGACAGCGGTAAGGTCAGTGTATGAATACAGCAGTCGCGTCACGCTTAATAAACTTATATCGATGTGCGATATAATCAATTTCATATGAATAGAAAAGAGTATTAAATGATTCCTTCTGAAATTCTGGCTGTTCCGGTATTAGAACTTGATGATTCCTTCTGAAATGCTGGCTGTTCCGGTATTAGAACTTGATGATTCCTTCTGAAATTCTGGCTGTTCCGGTATTAGAACTTGATAATTCCTTCTGAAATTCTGGCTGTTCCGGTATTAGAACTTGATGATTCCTTCTGAAATTATGGCTGTTCCGGTATGAGAACTTGATGACATCAGTGATATAATAAGCGGCAAATTTAAATACATTATTAGCTGCAGTTAAAACATATTGATTGATCTAAACATAGTTTATTGCGTAGTTATAACAACATCACAAAGGCCCTCTCCGCATTATATTTACATAGGGATAATTTGCATAAAATGATCACAATGAATACCGTTTTGCATAGAATAAGTATAAACATTTTGAAACATTTAATACCAACGATTACACAAATAAAATTTAAATATTATCTTAAGTAAATCTTCTGTTGGGTTTGATGTAGTTTTTACGGAAGAGCATTAGGGCCATGTAGGAAAAAAATAATTTTTGTTTTTTCATGTTAATAACTCGAATTTTCGAGATAATAACTCGAAATTTCGAGATGATAACTCGAAATTTCGAGATGATAGCCCCTAATGCTCTTCCGTAAGTTTTGCATATTTCTAAAAATTGTATTTTTTGTGTCTTCGGACAGGTTTTCATTTCCATAAAGAAGTAGATTTATATCAATAACATCTTCCAGATTTAAGGACTACAATTATACCTCAACTCTGTATGCATTGTATTGAGTTTCCATTCTCCAAAGGCTATAAAAACTAGGTGATGTTTGATATTTAAATGGAGATATTGAGAAAGAGAGGGGTCGTTCTTGTATCAGAGTCTAAACTGTTCCAAGAAAGTAAAGTTGATTGCAAAAACGAAGAACGTGTACCAGAAAGCCTATACTTTGGAACAGTAAAGTCATATCTATTTCTAAGAGGGTAACGATGATTAAACCCAACGGTTGGCGGTAAAAGATCGTTTAGAAAAAAGGAGTGGTTCTGTTTTTCATCTTGTATAACAACTGCAGCTTTCTCATGTTTTCTCCTGTCTGATAATTTGAGTAAACCTGTATCATAATACAATACATAGTTATTAACATAAGATGGAAGACCAGTAACGATACGCAGGGCTTCTCTCTGGGTCTTTTCAAGTAGTTCTGACTCAATGAGCGTACATCTACCCCACAGATCACACACATATTCAAACACAGGCAAAATAAAAGTTGTATACATTTTGAGCAATGTTTTTCTATTAAGAGTATATTTTAACTTCCTGAGAACATTTATCTTTTTCATTACAGAATTAAAAATGAAGTAAATATGGTCAGACCAATTCCCACTTTCATAGAACATAACACCTAAGTGTTTATGGGTTCCATTTAGATATAAAAATTAACCTCAAAAGATAAGAGAAAGTTGGTCACTTACATTAGAAGATTTGTAATAAACGCTTACTAACCAATATTTGCCCAATATCGAGCGAGTGTAAGTCACAATTTATATCAGTTTCTATTCAAGACAAAGACTAGAAAATTTTAAAATAGAAATATCGGCTACAAAAAGGCGAGACGTAGATCGAAAAACATCCAATAATATAATTTATGAAAAGCAATAACGGACCAAGTATAGAACCCTGAGGTACCCCTGCTTTTATTATACCAGGACGTGAGAGTGCATCGCTAATAAAAACTCTTTGATTTCTGTGACTGAGGTAACCGGTAACACAGGGGCCTGAGAATTTGTTACAGCTAGTTTTTTTTACCTAAATGAGGGTGTTTAGAGTAATTTTACACTTTAAGGGGTTTTATATCAATTTTCGATAAAAACGCCCCCTCAACAGCCATAAAGGCCACCTACATTTCTTGCATCAAAAAATCAAAATTCTAGTTAGGTTACGAAAAAACGCCTTGTGCCGTTGGAAAGATGGATAATTTTTATTCTAAAATCTTCAAAATGCACTTCAAATGTATTCTCCTTCTGCAGAATTAATCTCGATTTCTCCAAAAAACACGTTTAATTTCTGTGTCACAAAGTTTTCGTCGGCTTGTCGGCACTTTTGCATAGCAAATGAGTTTTGACGTCACTACACGCGCTGGCCTTTCGCTGTTCCTGGATGGCGGTCTTTCTCTAAATATAGGTATCCAATGTTATTTCGGAACCCACTAGATCTGGCCCAGGTAGCCATATTCTTCTTGATCCAATCGACTCTTTAAAAAGTATTCATTCTTCAGGAGTAAATTTAGACAGGGGTGTTAGTGATCATGATGGTAGACTTGTTTGTATTGATATACCAGTTATAGAGGCAATTAAGTGAACCCATGTTTTTTAAAATCAACTAAAATGAAAAATACCTATATTCAGACAAAGGAAGCCGTACTTGATAATTAGATACCGTATAGTCGATGTCCGATGTGGTCAGTTTGATTATTGGGAAAGCCCGCGCCAAATATCTAGCGACATCAAAATATAGCACGAAATAGCCGCGCGCCACATGTATGCGTGTTGTAAACAATTGGACGCGAGGACATGAGGAGTTTGATTTCACACGTAATCCTTTCAATGTATGTTAGATTAACGAAATACGTTGTCAACAATTATGATATATACGTTTATTATAAGATCCCATGAGAAATTGGGCTGGTACACTTCAAACTAACCAAACGCAGATATTATTGAAAGCTCGCACACACAGGGGCCCTCCGAAGGGAAAATTGATAACCGGAAATGCTCAGAAATGTTTGTAAACATATGTCTCATTTGCATGGGTCGGACGATTAAAGGCCCAATATACATGACTTCAGGAATTTTTTCTTGATTCTGAAAATTTCTGAAAAAAATTCAGTGGATTACCATGCAAAAACAAAGATAACACGAAGTAAACCTGGGCGGTAACTATAACAAGAAACTCTTGGCAGAAAAATCCAAAGAATTGAAAATAATTCAGGTGGGGACCACTTCAACAACAAGCCGAAGTTGGAAGACAGTTCAAAATGGACGCATGTTTTACAGATACCGAGTTTTACCTGCTGCTGTACCGGTAACCGTATAAGAATTCGTCTTGAATATTGCTGATATCAATTTATCTTAACTAAATCTATAAATATAAAAAGTTATTAGGCTTGATTTTTGCTTCAAGTTTTGTTGAAAGTTACGTATATTGGACCTTTAAGAATTTCCTTATTAGTAATTAAAAAACGCATGGAAAACATCAAGTTTTGTCCAAATATCGGTAGGAATAGTTCATAAGGATTACAGACCTACAATTTTA
Source organism: Mimachlamys varia (assembly GCA_947623455.1). NCBI lineage: Eukaryota > Metazoa > Mollusca > Bivalvia > Pectinida > Pectinidae > Mimachlamys > Mimachlamys varia. The sequence goes on from OX392539.1 coordinate 42,216,169, forward strand.
TAAAATATTTGGTGATATTATAAAAAAGTAAACAAACTTCACTTAATAGCCCCTTAAAGACTTTCTATTTCATATACAAGAACCCCCTCATCCGCAAAATTTCAATATTATCCGAAAGGTATGTGAAAACCTTCTAAAAAATGATCGTCGGAAGAAGCATGCTAATCTAAATGAGTTTCAGTTAGACATATAAGATTATGATGAGCAATATCTTTATGCACATACCAAATGGTAGTACAGTGTGTATACAGTCGATATGAATACAATTTTGGTGACAGATAAATAGAATGTCGCCTGTAAATGCTGAAATATCATCTTGTTTCAATGTAATGTTCAACCACTGTAACAGGAGAGGGATGCACGGCAAGACCGGAGTTCGAACCCGGGACCTTCCGAACTATAGACGGACGCTCTACCAATTGAGCTATCTGGTCGCCAACGATCGACCAGGTCTAGATCCGCTACAGTATGACGATAAGTCGAGATAAACAAAACACTATATTAGTCTATATTGCGGATCGACATAATATTCTACATCACTATTATTCAGCAATACTGTATTTAGTTCCAAGTTCCTCTCAATTAAATTTCCTTCATTTGGTTGAGTGGCCAACTCTTGCTGAATAATATCAGAAATGTGACTATAACAAGAGAAGTTAACGTGTTGTTACCTGGACAGGTTTGGCATCCAAAAGTACGTAGTTGTCACATCTTCCTTGCCTGGGAGACGCCTACACACAGTTGGCATACAAATCATTTATTGATGACGTAATCTTCTTATTCGCGTAGAAACCGAGTTGAGTTGACCTTGACCTATTGCTTTGATAGAAATAACAATACCATGACGTCATAGTTTTGACATTCATTATGACGTCAATTCACTTTCTCTGGACAACAACCATATTTGACAAGCATACACAAGCCATGATGTAGTTGTAGATGAAGATTTTAAAATGCTAAGATCCCATTTGAGATGGGCGAAGACTCGCGGCTTCAGAAGCTGCTGATGTCGGATGAATACATGGAGCTAGAGGATAAAGTGCTCGTTGAAGGGGCTTTCATTGAACTCGACAAGCGTGGTGATGCAATCAAGTAAGTCGACAAACAGCAGAGGTGGAATAAGGTAGGGTCATGCCGACAAAACAGCTGAAGCGCAATAAGGTAGGGTCATGCCGACAAAACAGCTGAAGCGCAATAAGGTAGGGTCATGCCGACAAAACAGCTGAAGCGCAATAAGGTAGGGTCATGTCGATAAAAACAGCTGAAGCGCAATAAGGTAGGGTCTTGCCGACAAAACAGCTGAAGCGCAATAAGGTAGGGTCATGCCGACAAAACAGCTGAAGCGCAATAAGGTAGGGTCTTGCCGACAAAACAGCTGAATCGCAATGAGGTAGGGTCATGCCGGCAAAACAGCTGAAGCGCAATAAGGTAGGGTCATGCCGGCAAAACAGCTGAAGCGCAATAAGGTAGGTTCATGCCGACAAAACAACAGAAGCGCAATAAGGTAGGGTCATGCCAACAAAACAGCTGAAGCGCAATAAGGTAGAATCATGCCGATAAAACAGCTGAAGCGCAATAAGGTAGGGTCATGCCGGCAAAACAGCTGAAGCGCAATAAGGTAGATTCATGCCGACAAAACAGCTGAAGCGCAATAAGGTAGGGTCATGCCGACAAAATAGCTGAAGCGCAATAAGGTAGGGTCTTGCCGACAAAACAGCTGAAGCGCAATAAGGTAGAATCAAGCCGACAAAACAGCTGAAGCGCAATAAGGAAGAATCATGCCGACAAAACAGCTGAAGCGCAATAAGGTAGGGTTATGCCGAAAAACAGCTGAAGCGCTATAACGTAAGGTTATGCCGACTAAACAGCTGAAGCGCAATAAGGTAAGAAGCCTAGAAAGATAGGGTAGGTAAAGTCGACAAAAAGTGACAGTGCAATCAATTTGGTCAGGTGAATAGAAAAACAATTGGGTAGTTCTGGAAGACAAAGTAGAAATAGTACGACGGCGATCAACTGTTTTAGCAACAAAGCAGAGGGCTCACTTTCAAGTAGGTAAGAGTAATAAAACAGAGGAAGTGAAATAAACTGTCATCAAAAGTGAAGTTTTCTGTACAGTAACAGCGATTTTTGCGAAATCTGACGGCATGGAAACATTGCTTCACGACTTCTTGAAACATCCAAAACATTTAAATTCATGCGAAAAGTAAAGCTCCCTAGTATCTGAACTGTACAAACTTTCTTGGCGCGAGAAAGGCTTGTTTCAGACGTAAAATTTGTCAATGGAAGCTTCTTTAATTCGGAATCTTAGATTCACCATATAATGTTCGGAATATCCCAAATTTCTGGGGAAAAGAGAAAACGATTTTTAGTTAAGGTCCAAACAGATGGGGTTTTTTTTCAATTTCATGAAATCCGAATTAAAAAATATATATATATATCTGTAAAAGATGTGCTTTGATTAGGTTGCCTTACAAGCGTGAGCTGTAGGGAATTTCCCTTTATCTCAGTCGGTAGAGCATCGGGCGTGAAAGCCAAGGGTCACGTGTTCGAGCCCCAGCGACGGAACTATCTTTATCACTTTTCCTCGTCCTATTTCATATCTTCATTGTACTTCAGATTTATTCTTATAACGTATGCATCGCCTTCGACTTATATCATTGTTTCCGTTTTCTAGGCAGGTTTTACTTGGATTAACCAGAGACAGCTTTATCGTTGCTAGGGACGTAATTACTGATTACCGGAAGTTCCCGTCAGTAAAGTATGACGCAGATGTTGATTTAGACATTAGTGATTTGGAATTAGAATGGATCGTACCAGTCTGCTACGTAGAAATCAGTCGAGTTCCGAATGAACGGGTGTTCAACATTCTTTCTCGCAATGGCCGACATCGATACTATTTGATGACAAATATTGGCAAGAATGTGAAGAAGCAATGGTATCTATGGTTGGAGAGAATCAAGTATATTCATGAAGACCCATACGGCTATATCAAACAGCTTTACAACCAATGGAATGACACGTTTGATCTGTTTGATGTTGAGGATCCAAAGAAGGAAACAAATCATAGCAACATCTCAATTCAGCCTCACGCAAACCATGACAAAAGAAGACACGCGCGCGCCAAAAGTATCGTTCCGGAAAATTGGCTTGCAATGCTGGGAATAAAAACAAGTTCTAAAAGTCTCGCGCCAACACAGTCCTCTGGCGATAAAATCGAGTCCAACAAAACGAGTATGATAAAAGCTACAGGTTCTAAATCAAAGAAAAAGAAGAAACTTCTCAGGTTTAAAGAATCTGCATTTAAATCCACTACATGTAGTTGTTTTGGCTGAAATTGTCCCGTGTTGTATCTCTTTTCTCGCCCAACTAAGAAGATAAACTTGTGAATTAAAAATAATATCTTCTAATGACTGTATCATAGTTTTTATGATTACATCCTAGTCAATTACATAAAGTCTCCATGCCTAAATTCTAGTATATTAAACAATCTCCTTGACTACATTCTTGTCTATAGCCTGGTTTCCCTGACTACATCCTAGTCTATTACCTAGTCTCCCTGACTACATCCCTGTTTATTACCTAGTCTCCCTGACTACATCCCTGTCTATTACCTAGTCTCCCTGACTACAACCCTGTCTATTACCTAGTCTCCCTGACTACATCCCTGTCTATTACCTAGTCTCCCTGACTACATCCCTGTCTATTACCTTGTCTCCTTGACTACTACTCTGTCTATTACCATGTCTCTCCGACTATAACCATGTATATTATCTAGTCTCCCCGACTACACCCGTGTCTATTACCTTGTCTCCCTGACTACATTCCTGTCTATTATATAGACTCCCTGACTACATCCCTGACTATTACCTAGTCTCCCCAATACATCCCTGTCTATTACCTTGTCTCCCTGACTACATCCCTGTCTATTACCTTGTCTCCCTGACTACATCCCTGTCTATTACCTTTTCTCCCTGACTACATCCCTGTCTATTACCTAGACTCCCTGACTACATCCCTGTCTTTAACCTAGTCTCTCTGACTACATCCCTGTCTATAACCTAGTCTCCCTGACTACATCCCTGTCTATTACCTAGACTCCCTGACTACATCCCTGTCTATTATCTTGACTCCCTGACTACATCCCTGTCTATTACCTAGTCTCCCTGATTACATCCCTGTCTATTATCTAGACTCCCTGACTACATCCCTGTCTATTATCTAGTCTCATGACTACATCCCTGTCTATTACCTAGTCTCATGACTACATCCCTGTCTATTACCTAGTCTCATGACTACATCCCTGTCTATTACCTAGTCTCCCTGACTACATCCATGTCTATTACCTAGACTCCCTGACTACATCCCTGTCTATTACGTAGTCTCCCTGACTACATCCCTGTCTATTACCTAGTCTCTCTGACTACATCCCTGTCTATTACCTAGTCTCCCTGACTACATCCATGTCTATTACCTAGTCTCTCTGACTACATCCCTGTCTATTACCTAGTCTCTCTGACTACATCCATGTCTATTACCTAGTCTCCCTGACTACATCCCTGTCTATTATCTAGTCTCCCTCACTACATCCCTGTCTATTACCTAGTCTCATGACTACATCCCTGTCTATTATCTAGTCTCCCTGACTACATCCCTGTCTATTACCTAGACTCCCTGACTACATCCATGTCTATTACCTAGTCTCTCTGACTACATCCCTGTCTATTACCTAGTCTCTCTGACTACATCCATGTCTATTACCTAGTCTCCCTGACTACATCCCTGTCTATTATCTAGTCTCCCTCACTACATCCCTGTCTATTACCTAGTCTCTCTGACTTCATCCCTGTCTATTACCTAGTCTCCCTGACTACATCCCTGTCTATTACCTAGTCTCCCTGACTACATCCCTGACTATTGCCTAGACTTCCTGACTACATCCCCGACTATTACCTAAACTTCCTGACTACATCCCTGTCTATTACCTAGACTCCCTGACTACACCCATGTCTATTATCTAGTCTCCCTGACTACATCCCTGACTATTATCTAGTCTCCCCAATACATCCCCGACTATTACCTAAACTTCCTGACTACATCCCTGTCTATTACCTAGACTCCCTGACTACACCCATGTCTATTACCTAGTCTCCCTGACTACATCCCTGTCTATTATCTAGTCTCCCCAATACATCCCTGTCTATTACCTAGACTCCCTGACTACATCCCTGACTATTACCTAGACTTCCTGACTACATCCCTGTCTATTACGTAGTCTCTCTGACTACATCCCTGACTATTACCTAGTCTCCACGACTACATCTCTGTCTATTACCTAGTCTCCCTGACTACATCCCTGTCTATTACCTTATCTCCCTGACTACATCCCTGTCTATTACCTTGTCTCCCTGACTACATCCCTGTCTATTACCTAGTCTCCCTGACTACATCTCTGTCTATTACCTAGTCTCTCCGACTACATCCCTGTCTATTATCTAGTCTCCCTGACTACATCCCTGTCTATTATCTAGTCTCCCTGACTACATCCCTGTCTATTACCTAGTCTCTCTGACTACATCCCTGTCTATTATCTAGTCTCCCTGACTACATCCCTGTCTATTACCTAGTCTCTCTGACTACATCCCTGTCTATTATCTAGTCTCCCTGACTACATCCCTGTCTATTACCTAGTCTCCCTGACTACATTCCTGTCTATTATCTTGACTCCCTGACTACATCGCTGTCTATTATCTAGTCTCCATGACTACATTTCTGTCTATTATCTAGACTCCCTGACTACATCCCTGTCTATTACCTTGTCTCCCTGACTACATCCCTGTCTATTACCTAGACTCCCTGACTACATCCCTGTCTATTACCTTGTCTCTCTGACTACATCCCTGTCTATTATCTAGTCTCCACGACTACATCCCTGTCTATTACCTAGTCTCTCTGACTACATCCCTGTCTATTACCTAGTCTCCCTGACTACATCCCTGTCTATTATCTAGACTCCCTGACTACATCCCTGTCTATAACCTAGTCTCCCCAATACATCCCTGTCTATTACCTTGTCTCCCTGACTATATTCCTGTCTATTACCTAGTCTCCCTGACTACATCCCTGTCTATTACCTAGTCTCCCTGACTACATCCCTGTCTATTACCTAGTCTCAACAATACATCCCTGTCTATTACCTTGTCTCCCTGACTACATCCCTGTCTATTACTTAGTCTCCCTGACTATATCCCTGTCTATTACTTAGTCTCCCTGACTATATCCCTGTTTATAACCTAGTCTCCCTGACTACATTCCTGTCTATTACCTTGTCTCCCTGACTACATCCCTGTCTATTACCTAGTCTCCATGACTACATTCCTGTCTATTATCTAGTCTCCCTGACTACATCTCTGTCTATTATCTAGTCTCCATGACTACATTCCTGTCTATTATCTAGACTCCCTGACTACATCCCTGTCTATTACCTAGTCTCCATGACTACATTCCTGTCTATTATCTAGTCTCCCTGACTACATCCCTGTCTATTACCTAGTCTCCATGACTACATTCCTGTCTATTATCTAGACTCCCTGACTACATCTCTGTCTATTATCTAGACTCCCTGACTACATCCCTGTCTATAACCTAGTCTCCCTGACTACATTCCTGTCTATTACCTAGTCTCCCTGACTACATCCCTGTCTATTATCTAGACTCCCTGACTACATCCCTGTCTATAACCTAGTCTCCCCAATACATCCCTGTCTATTACCTTGTCTCCTTGACTATATTCCTGTCTATTACCTACTCTCCCTGACTACATCCCTGTCTATTACCTAGTCTCCCTGACTACATCCCTGTCTATTACCTAGTCTCAACAATACATCCCTGTCTATTACCTAGTCTCCCTGACTACATCCCTGTCTATTACCTAGTCTCAACAATACATCCATGTCTATTACCTTGTCTCCCTGACTACATCCCTGTCTATAACCTAGTCTCCCTGACTACATTCCTGTCTATTACCTTGTCTCCCTGACTACATCCCTGTCTATTACCTTGTCTCCCTGACTACATCCCTGTCTATTACCTTGTCTCCCTGACTACATCCCTGTCTATAACCTAGTCTCCCTGACTACATCCCTGTCTATTACCTAGACTCCCTGACTACATCCCTGTCTATTATCTTGACTCCCTGACTACATCCCTGTCTATTACGTAGTCTCTCTGACTACATCCCTGTCTATTATCTAGACTCCCTGACTACATCCCTGTCTATTATCTAGTCTCATGACTACATCGCTGTCTATTACCTAGACTCCCTGAATACATCCCTGTCTATTACCTAGTCTCCCTGACTACATCCCTGTCTATTACCTAGACTCCCTGACTACATCCCTGTCTATTACCTTGTCTCCCTGACTACATCCCTGTCTATTACCTAGACTCCCTGACTACATCCCTGTCTATTACGTAGTCTCTCTGACTACATCCCTGTCTATTACCTTGTCTCCCTGACTACATCCCTGTCTATTACCTTGTCTCCCTGACTACATCCCTGACTATTACCTAGACTTCCTGACTACATCCCTGTCTATAACCAAGTCTCCCTGACTACACCCCTGTCTATTATCTAGACTCCCTGACTACATCCCTGCCTTTAACCTGGTTTCCCTGACTACATCCCTGTCTATTACCTAGACTCCCTGACTACACCCTTGTCTATTACCTAGACTCCCTGACTACATCCCTGTTTATTACCTAGTCTCATGACTACATCCCTGTCTATTTTCTAGTCTCCCTGACTACATCCCTGTCTATTACCTAGACTCCCTGACTACATCCCTGTCTATTACCTAAACTCCCTGACTACATCCCTGTCTATTACCTAGTCTCATGACTACATCCTTGTCTATTACCTAGTCTCATGACTACATCCCTGTCTATTACCTAGTCTCCCTGACTACATCCCTGTCTATTACCTAGACTCCCTGACTACATCCCTGTCTATTACCTAGTCTCATGACTACATCCCTGTCTATTTTCTAGTCTCCCTGACTACATCCCTGTCTATTACCTAGACTCCCTGACTACATCCCTGACTATTGCCTAGACTTCCTGACTACATCCCCGACTATTACCTAGTCTCCTTGACTACATCCCTGTCTATTACCTAGACTTCCTGACTACATCCCTGTCTATTACCTAGTCTTCCTGACTACATCCCTGTCTATTACCTAGTCTCCTTGACTACATCCCTGTCTATTACCTTGTCTCCCTGACTACATCCCTGTCTATTACCTTGTCTCCCTGACTACATCCCTGTCTATTACCTAGTCTTCGTGACTACATCCCTGTCTATTACCTAGTCTCCTTGACTACATCCCTGACTATTACCTAGACTTCCTGACTACATCCCTGTCTATTACCTAGTCTTCCTGACTACATCCCTGTCTATTACCTAGTTTCCTTGACTACATCCCTGTCTATTACCTTGTCTCCCTGACTACATCCCTGTCTATTACCTTGTCTCCCTGACTACATCCCTGTCTATTACCTAGTCTCCCTGACTACATCCCTGTCTATTACCTAGTCTCCCTGACTACATCCCTGTCTATTACCTTGTCTCCCTGACTACATCCCTGTCTATTACCTAGTCTCCCTGACTACATCCCTGTCTATTACCTAGTCTCCCTGACTACATCCCTGTCTATTACCAAGTCTCCCTGACTACATCCCTGTCTATTACCTTGACACCCTGACTACATCCCTGTCTATTACCTTGTCTCCCTGACTACATCCCTGTCTATTACCTAGTCTTCCTGACTACATCCCTGTCTATTACCTAGTCTCCCTGACTACATCCCTGTCAATTACCTTGTCTCCCTGACTACATCCCTGTCTATTATCTAGACTCCCTGACTACATCCCTGTCTTTAACCTGGTTTCCCTGACTACATCCCTGTCTATTACGTAATCTCTCTGACTACATCCCTGTCTATTACCTAGTCTCCCTGACTACATCCCTGTCTATTACCTTGTCTCTCTGACTACATCCCTGTCTATTACCTAGTCTCCCTGACTACATCCCTGTCTATTACGTAGTCTCCCTGACTACATCCCTGTCTATTACCTAGTCTCTCTGACTACATCCCTGTCTATTACCTAGTCTCCCTGACTACATCCCTGTCTATTATCTAGACTGCCTGACTACATCCCTGTCTATTATCTAGACTCCTGACTACATCCCTGTCTATTATCTAGACTCCCTGACTACATCCCTGTCTATTACCTTGTCTCCCTGACTACATCCCTGTCTATTACCTAGTCTCCCCAATACATCCCTGTCTATTACCTAGTCTCCCTGACTACATCCCTGTCTATTACCTAGACTCCCTGACTACATCCCTGTCTATTACCTAGTCTCCCTGACTACATCTCTGTCTATTATCTAGTCTCCATGACTACATTCCTGTCTATTATCTAGACTCCCTGACTACATCCCTGGCTATTACCTAGTCTCCATGACTACATTCCTGTCTATTATCTAGTCTCCCTGACTATATCCCTGTCTATTACCTAGTCTCCATGACTGCATTCCTGTCTATTATCTAGACTCCCTGACTACATCTCTGTCTATTATCTAGACTCCCTGACTACATCCCTGTCTATTACCTAGACTCCCTGACTACATCCCTGTCTATTATCTAGTCTCCCTGACTACATCCCTGTCTATTACCTAGTCTCCATGACTACATTCCTGTCTATTATCTAGACTCCCTTACTACATCTCTGTCTATTATCTAGACTCCCTGACTACATCCCTGTCTATTATCTAGACTGCCTGACTACATCCCTGTCTATAACCTAGTCTCCCTGACTACATTCCTGTCTATTACCTAGTCTCCCTGACTACATCCCTGTCTATTATCTAGACTCCCTGACTACATCCCTGTCTATAACCTAGTCTCCCCAATACATCCCTGTCTATTACCTTGTCTCCCTGACTATATTCCTGTCTATTACCTAGTCTCCCTGACTACATCCCTGTCTATTACCTAGTCTCCCTGACTACATCCCTGTCTATTACCTAGTCTCCCTGACTACATCCTTGTCTTTTACGTAGTCTCATGACTACATCCCTGTCTATTACCTAGTCTCCCTTACTACATTCCTGTCTATTACCTTGTCTCCCTGACTACATCCCTGTCTATTACTTAGTCTCCATGACTACACCCCTGTCTATTACCTAGTCTCCCTGACTACATCCCTGTCTATTACATTGTCTCCCTGACTACATCCCTGTCTATTACCTAGTCTCCCTGACTACATCCCTGTCTATTACCTAGTCTCCCTGACTACATCCCTGTCTATTATCTAGTCTCCCTGACTACATCCCTGTCTATTACCTAGTCTCCCTGACTACACCCATGTCTATTACCTAGTCTCCCTGACTACATACTTGTCTTTTACCTAGTCTCCCTGGCTACATCCTTGTCTTTTACCTAGTCTCATGACTACCTCCCTGTCTATTACCTAGTCTCCCTGACTACATTCCTGTCTATTACCTTGTCCCCCTGACTACATCCCTGTCTATTACCTAGTCTCCCTGACTACATCCCTGTCTATTACCTAGACTCCCTGACTACATCCCTGTCTATTATCTAGTCTCCCTGACTACATCCCTGTCTATTACCTAGTCTCCATGACTACATTCCTGTCTATTATCTAGACTCCCTTACTACATCTCTGTCTATTATCTAGACTCCCTGACTACATCCCTGTCTATTATCTAGACTGCCTGACTACATCCCTGTCTATAACCTAGTCTCCCTGACTACATTCCTGTCTATTACCTAGTCTCCCTGACTACATCCCTGTCTATTATCTAGACTCCCTGACTACATCCCTGTCTATAACCTAGTCTCCCCAATACATCCCTGTCTATTACCTTGTCTCACTGACTATATTCCTGTCTATTACCTAGTCTCCCTGACTTCATCCCTGTCTATTACCTAGTCTCCCTGACTACATCCCTGTCTATTACCTAGTCTCCCCAATACATCCCTGTCTATTACCTAGTCTCCCTGACTACATCCCTGTCTATTACCTAGTCTCCCTGACTACACCCATATCTATTACCTAGTATCCCTGACTACATACTTGTCTTTTACCTAGTCTCATGACTACATCCCTGTCTATTACCTTGTCTCCCTGACTATATCCCTGTCTATAACCTAGTCTCCCTCACTACATTCCTGTCTATTACCTTGTCTCCCTGACTACATCCCTGTCTATTACCTAGTCTCCCTCACTACATTCCTGTCTATTACTTAGTCTCCCTGACTATAACCTAGTCTCCCTCACTACATTCCTGTCTATTACTTAGTCTCCCTGACTATATCCCTGTCTATAACCTAGTCTCCCTCACTACATTCCTGTCTATTACTTAGTCTCCCTGACTATATCCCTGTCTATAACCTAGTCTCCCTCACTACATTCCTGTCTATTACCTTGTCTCCCTGACTACATCCCTGTCTATTACCTAGTCTCCCCAATACATCCCTGTCTATTACCTAGTCTCCCTGACTACATCCCTGTCTATTACCTAGACTCCCTGACTACATCCCTGTCTATTACCTAGTCTCCCTGACTACATACTTGTCTTTTACTTAGTCTCCCTGACTACATCCTTGTCTTTTACCTAGTCTCATGACTACATCCCTGTCTATTACCTAGTCTCCCTTACTACATTCCTGTCTATTACATCGTCTCCCTGACTACATCCCTGTCTATTACTTAGTCTCCATGACTACACCCCTGTCTATTACCTAGTCTCCCTGACTACATCCCTGTCTATTACATTGTCTACCTGACTACATCCCTGTCTATTACCTAGTCTCCCTGTCTATTACCTTGTCTCCCTGACTACATCCCTGTCTATTATCTAGTCTCCCTGACTACATCCCTGTCTATTACCTAGTCTCCCTGACTACACCCATGTCTATTACCTAGTCTCCCTGACTACATACTTGTCTTTTACCTAGTCTCCCTGGCTACATCCTTGTCTTTTACCTAGTCTCATGACTATATCCCTGTCTATTACCTAGTCTCCCTGACTACATTCCTGTCTATTACCTTGTCCCCCTGACTACATCCCTGTCTATTACCTAGTCTCCCTGACTACATCCCTGTCTATTACCTTGTCTCCCTGACTACATCCCTGTCTATTACCTAGTCTCCCTGACTACATCCCTGTCTATTACCTAGACTCCCTGACTACATCCCTGTCTATTATCTAGTCTCCCTGACTACATCCCTGTCTATTACCTAGTCTCCATGACTACATTCCTGTCTATTATCTAGACTCCCTGACTACATCTGTGTCTATTATCTAGACTCCCTGACTACATCCCTGTCTATTATCTAGTCTCCATGACTACATTCCTGTCTATTATCTAGTCTCCCTGACTACATCCCTGTCTATTACCTAGTCTCCATGACTACATTCCTGTCTATTATCTAGTCTCCCTGACTACATCCCTGTCTATTACCTAGTCTCCATGACTACATTCCTGTCTATTATCTAGACTCCCTGACTACATCTCTGTCTATTATCTAGACTCCCTGACTACATCCCTGTCTATAACCTAGTCTCCCTGACTACATTCCTGTCTATTACCTAGTCTCCCTGACTACATCCCTTTCTATTATCTAGACTCCCTGACTACATCCCTGTCTATAACCTAGTCTCCCCAATACATCCCTGTCTATTACCTTGTCTCCTTGACTATATTCCTGTCTATTACCTACTCTCCCTGACTACATCCCTGTCTATTACCTAGTCTCCCTGACTACATCCCTGTCTATTACCTAGTCTCAACAATACATCCCTGTCTATTACCTAGTCTCCCTGACTACATCCCTGTCTATTACCTAGTCTCAACAATACATCCATGTCTATTACCTTGTCTCCCTGACTACATCCCTGTCTATAACCTAGTCTCCCTGACTACATTCCTGTCTATTACCTTGTCTCCCTGACTACATCCCTGTCTATTACCTTGTCTCCCTGACTACATCCCTGTCTATTACCTTGTCTCCCTGACTACATCCCTGTCTATAACCTAGTCTCCCTGACTACATCCCTGTCTATTACCTAGACTCCCTGACTACATCCCTGTCTATTATCTTGACTCCCTGACTACATCCCTGTCTATTACGTAGTCTCTCTGACTACATCCCTGTCTATTATCTAGACTCCCTGACTACATCCCTGTCTATTATCTAGTCTCATGACTACATCGCTGTCTATTACCTAGACTCCCTGAATACATCCCTGTCTATTACCTAGTCTCCCTGACTACATCCCTGTCTATTACCTAGACTCCCTGACTACATCCCTGTCTATTACCTTGTCTCCCTGACTACATCCCTGTCTATTACCTAGACTCCCTGACTACATCCCTGTCTATTACGTAGTCTCTCTGACTACATCCCTGTCTATTACCTTGTCTCCCTGACTACATCCCTGTCTATTACCTTGTCTCCCTGACTACATCCCTGACTATTACCTAGACTTCCTGACTACATCCCTGTCTATAACCAAGTCTCCCTGACTACATCCCTGTCTATTATCTAGACTCCCTGACTACATCCCTGCCTTTAACCTGGTTTCCCTGACTACATCCCTGTCTATTACCTAGACTCCCTGACTACACCCTTGTCTATTACCTAGACTCCCTGACTACATCCCTGTTTATTACCTAGTCTCATGACTACATCCCTGTCTATTTTCTAGTCTCCCTGACTACATCCCTGTCTATTACCTAGACTCCCTGACTACATCCCTGTCTATTACCTAAACTCCCTGACTACATCCCTGTCTATTACCTAGTCTCATGACTACATCCTTGTCTATTACCTAGTCTCATGACTACATCCCTGTCTATTACCTAGTCTCCCTGACTACATCCCTGTCTATTACCTAGACTCCCTGACTACATCCCTGTCTATTACCTAGTCTCATGACTACATCCCTGTCTATTTTCTAGTCTCCCTGACTACATCCCTGTCTATTACCTAGACTCCCTGACTACATCCCTGACTATTGCCTAGACTTCCTGACTACATCCCCGACTATTACCTAGTCTCCTTGACTACATCCCCGTCTATTACCTAGACTTCCTGACTACATCCCTGTCTATTACCTAGTCTTCCTGACTACATCCCTGTCTATTACCTAGTCTCCTTGACTACATCCCTGTCTATTACCTTGTCTCCCTGACTACATCCCTGTCTATTACCTTGTCTCCCTGACTACATCCCTGTCTATTACCTAGTCTTCGTGACTACATCCCTGTCTATTACCTAGTCTCCTTGACTACATCCCTGACTATTACCTAGACTTCCTGACTACATCCCTGTCTATTACCTAGTCTTCCTGACTACATCCCTGTCTATTACCTAGTTTCCTTGACTACATCCCTGTCTATTACCTTGTCTCCCTGACTACATCCCTGTCTATTACCTTGTCTCCCTGACTACATCCCTGTCTATTACCTAGTCTCCCTGACTACATCCCTGTCTATTACCTAGTCTCCCTGACTACATCCCTGTCTATTACCTTGTCTCCCTGACTACATCCCTGTCTATTACCTAGTCTCCCTGACTACATCCCTGTCTATTACCTAGTCTCCCTGACTACATCCCTGTCTATTACCAAGTCTCCCTGACTACATCCCTGTCTATTACCTTGACACCCTGACTACATCCCTGTCTATTACCTTGTCTCCCTGACTACATCCCTGTCTATTACCTAGTCTTCCTGACTACATCCCTGTCTATTACCTAGTCTCCCTGACTACATCCCTGTCAATTACCTTGTCTCCCTGACTACATCCCTGTCTATTATCTAGACTCCCTGACTACATCCCTGTCTTTAACCTGGTTTCCCTGACTACATCCCTGTCTATTACGTAATCTCTCTGACTACATCCCTGTCTATTACCTAGTCTCCCTGACTACATCCCTGTCTATTACCTTGTCTCTCTGACTACATCCCTGTCTATTACCTAGTCTCCCTGACTACATCCCTGTCTATTACGTAGTCTCCCTGACTACATCCCTGTCTATTACCTAGTCTCTCTGACTACATCCCTGTCTATTACCTAGTCTCCCTGACTACATCCCTGTCTATTATCTAGACTGCCTGACTACATCCCTGTCTATTATCTAGACTCCTGACTACATCCCTGTCTATTATCTAGACTCCCTGACTACATCCCTGTCTATTACCTTGTCTCCCTGACTACATCCCTGTCTATTACCTAGTCTCCCCAATACATCCCTGTCTATTACCTAGTCTCCCTGACTACATCCCTGTCTATTACCTAGACTCCCTGACTACATCCCTGTCTATTACCTAGTCTCCCTGACTACATCTCTGTCTATTATCTAGTCTCCATGACTACATTCCTGTCTATTATCTAGACTCCCTGACTACATCCCTGGCTATTACCTAGTCTCCATGACTACATTCCTGTCTATTATCTAGTCTCCCTGACTATATCCCTGTCTATTACCTAGTCTCCATGACTGCATTCCTGTCTATTATCTAGACTCCCTGACTACATCTCTGTCTATTATCTAGACTCCCTGACTACATCCCTGTCTATTACCTAGACTCCCTGACTACATCCCTGTCTATTATCTAGTCTCCCTGACTACATCCCTGTCTATTACCTAGTCTCCATGACTACATTCCTGTCTATTATCTAGACTCCCTTACTACATCTCTGTCTATTATCTAGACTCCCTGACTACATCCCTGTCTATTATCTAGACTGCCTGACTACATCCCTGTCTATAACCTAGTCTCCCTGACTACATTCCTGTCTATTACCTAGTCTCCCTGACTACATCCCTGTCTATTATCTAGACTCCCTGACTACATCCCTGTCTATAACCTAGTCTCCCCAATACATCCCTGTCTATTACCTTGTCTCCCTGACTATATTCCTGTCTATTACCTAGTCTCCCTGACTACATCCCTGTCTATTACCTAGTCTCCCTGACTACATCCCTGTCTATTACCTAGTCTCCCTGACTACATCCTTGTCTTTTACGTAGTCTCATGACTACATCCCTGTCTATTACCTAGTCTCCCTTACTACATTCCTGTCTATTACCTTGTCTCCCTGACTACATCCCTGTCTATTACTTAGTCTCCATGACTACACCCCTGTCTATTACCTAGTCTCCCTGACTACATCCCTGTCTATTACATTGTCTCCCTGACTACATCCCTGTCTATTACCTAGTCTCCCTGACTACATCCCTGTCTATTACCTAGTCTCCCTGACTACATCCCTGTCTATTATCTAGTCTCCCTGACTACATCCCTGTCTATTACCTAGTCTCCCTGACTACACCCATGTCTATTACCTAGTCTCCCTGACTACATACTTGTCTTTTACCTAGTCTCCCTGGCTACATCCTTGTCTTTTACCTAGTCTCATGACTACCTCCCTGTCTATTACCTAGTCTCCCTGACTACATTCCTGTCTATTACCTTGTCCCCCTGACTACATCCCTGTCTATTACCTAGTCTCCCTGACTACATCCCTGTCTATTACCTAGACTCCCTGACTACATCCCTGTCTATTATCTAGTCTCCCTGACTACATCCCTGTCTATTACCTAGTCTCCATGACTACATTCCTGTCTATTATCTAGACTCCCTTACTACATCTCTGTCTATTATCTAGACTCCCTGACTACATCCCTGTCTATTATCTAGACTGCCTGACTACATCCCTGTCTATAACCTAGTCTCCCTGACTACATTCCTGTCTATTACCTAGTCTCCCTGACTACATCCCTGTCTATTATCTAGACTCCCTGACTACA
This sequence comes from Mimachlamys varia, assembly GCA_947623455.1. Taxonomy (NCBI): domain Eukaryota; kingdom Metazoa; phylum Mollusca; class Bivalvia; order Pectinida; family Pectinidae; genus Mimachlamys; species Mimachlamys varia. The sequence goes on from OX392539.1 coordinate 42,233,077, forward strand.
TCCCTGTCTATAACCTAGTCTCCCCAATACATCCCTGTCTATTACCTTGTCTCACTGACTATATTCCTGTCTATTACCTAGTCTCCCTGACTTCATCCCTGTCTATTACCTAGTCTCCCTGACTACATCCCTGTCTATTACCTAGTCTCCCCAATACATCCCTGTCTATTACCTAGTCTCCCTGACTACATCCCTGTCTATTACCTAGTCTCCCTGACTACACCCATATCTATTACCTAGTATCCCTGACTACATACTTGTCTTTTACCTAGTCTCATGACTACATCCCTGTCTATTACCTTGTCTCCCTGACTATATCCCTGTCTATAACCTAGTCTCCCTCACTACATTCCTGTCTATTACCTTGTCTCCCTGACTACATCCCTGTCTATTACCTAGTCTCCCTCACTACATTCCTGTCTATTACTTAGTCTCCCTGACTATAACCTAGTCTCCCTCACTACATTCCTGTCTATTACTTAGTCTCCCTGACTATATCCCTGTCTATAACCTAGTCTCCCTCACTACATTCCTGTCTATTACTTAGTCTCCCTGACTATATCCCTGTCTATAACCTAGTCTCCCTCACTACATTCCTGTCTATTACCTTGTCTCCCTGACTACATCCCTGTCTATTACCTAGTCTCCCTGACTACATCCCTGTCTATTACCTAGACTCCCTGACTACATCCCTGTCTATTACCTAGTCTCCCTGACTACATACTTGTCTTTTACTTAGTCTCCCTGACTACATCCTTGTCTTTTACCTAGTCTCATGACTACATCCCTGTCTATTACCTAGTCTCCCTTACTACATTCCTGTCTATTACATCGTCTCCCTGACTACATCCCTGTCTATTACTTAGTCTCCATGACTACACCCCTGTCTATTACCTAGTCTCCCTGACTACATCCCTGTCTATTACATTGTCTACCTGACTACATCCCTGTCTATTACCTAGTCTCCCTGTCTATTACCTTGTCTCCCTGACTACATCCCTGTCTATTATCTAGTCTCCCTGACTACATCCCTGTCTATTACCTAGTCTCCCTGACTACACCCATGTCTATTACCTAGTCTCCCTGACTACATACTTGTCTTTTACCTAGTCTCCCTGGCTACATCCTTGTCTTTTACCTAGTCTCATGACTACATCCCTGTCTATTACCTAGTCTCCCTGACTACATTCCTGTCTATTACCTTGTCCCCCTGACTACATCCCTGTCTATTACCTAGTCTCCCTGACTACATCCCTGTCTATTACCTAGACTCCCTGACTACATCCCTGTCTATTATCTAGTCTCCCTGACTACATCCCTGTCTATTACCTAGTCTCCATGACTACATTCCTGTCTATTATCTAGACTCCCTGACTACATCTGTGTCTATTATCTAGACTCCCTGACTACATCCCTGTCTATTATCTAGACTGCCTGACTACATCCCTGTCTATAACCTAGTCTCCCTGACTACATTCCTGTCTATTACCTAGTCTCCCTGACTACATCCCTGTCTATTATCTAGACTCCCTGACTACATCCCTGTCTATAACCTAGACTCCCCAATACATCCCTGTCTATTACCTTGTCTCACTGACTATATTCCTGTCTATTACCTAGTCTCCCTGACTACATCCCTGTCTATTACCTAGTCTCCCTGACTACATCCCTGTCTATTACCTAGTCTCCCCAATACATCCCTGTCTATTACCTAGTCTCCCTGACTACATCCCTGTCTATTACCTAGTCTCCCTGACTACACCCATGTCTATTACCTAGTCTCCCTGACTACATACTTGTCTTTTACCTAGTCTCATGACTACATCCCTGTCTATTACCTTGTCTCCCTGACTATATCCCTGTCTATAACCTAGTCTCCCTCACTACATTCCTGTCTATTACCTTGTCTCCCTGACTACATCCCTGTCTATTACCTAGTCTCCCTCACTAAATTCCTGTCTATTACTTAGTCTCCCTGACTATAACCTAGTCTCCCTCACTACATTCCTGTCTATTACCTAGTCTCCCTGTCTATAACCTAGTCTCCCTCACTACATTCCTGTCTATTACCTTGTCTCCCTGACTACATCCCTGTCTATTACCTAGTCTCCCTGACTACATTCCTGTCTATTACCTAGTCTCCATGACTACATCCCTGTCTATTACCTAGTCTCCCTGACTACATCCCTGTCTATTATCTAGTCTCCCTGACTACATTCCTGTCTATTACATAGTCTCCCTGACTACATCCCTGTCTATTACCTAGTCTCCACGACTACATTCCTGTCTATTATCTAGTCTCCCTGACTACAACCCTGTCTATTACCTAGTCTCCCTGACTACATCCCTGTCTATTACCTAGTCTCCCTGACTACAACCCTGTCTATTACCTAGTCTCCCTGACTACATTCCTGTCTATTACCTAGTCTCCCTGACTACATCCCTGTCTATTACCTAGTCTCCACGACTACATTCCTGTCTATTATCTAGTCTCCCTGACTACAACCCTGTCTATTACCTATTCTTCCTGACTACATCCCTGTCTATAACCTTGTCTCCCTGACAACATCCTTGTCTATTACCTAGTCTCCCTGTCTATAACCTAGTCTCCCTGACTACATCCCTGTCTATAACCTAGTCTCCCTGACTACATCCCTGTCTCTTAACCAATCTCCATCACAACATCCTAGTCTTTTTCGGGATCTCCCCGACTACTTTTGTATTTTGAATGGTGTCAGCTTTTATCTTTTTGTGATTTCAGTTCTCAATACCTAGTTTAGGCCCATATTGATAATTTTAAGTCAGTTGCATACTTAGACAAAGGGCTAAAAAGTTTGTTTAATTTAAATGAATGACCTTGACCAAATTCGGAGGTCACTGAGGAAAAACATGTAAAAACATTCAATGAACTTTGATGGAAGCAAGAGATCCAGTGTGATGAAGGTACATGTATTTGGCAAGTAGCAAGCTGGGTTGAGGAACTATATTTGTACGCCCCTGTTCCACTTTCAAGGTCACAAGGTTCAAATGAAAAAAAATATTTTAACGACTTCTTCTCAAAAACCAAAAGGCACATGATAATGTTATTAAGCCAGTGGCATGCTGCGATGAAGAACAGCACTGTTTGTTTAAATGAATGACCTTGATCAGTTTTCAATGTGACTACATTAACCTAGTCAATTTTACATGACTGAAAATCTTGTTCGGCAAACTTATGCAGATTCCGTAACCTACATCTAACCTCGGCTGTATGACAGTTAGTGATATGTACCTACGCCCATACATTGTGATGCTAATACCAGTTTACGTTTTCGGAAAACGTGCAGCTATTTAAAGAAGTCCTTTGCAGCTATTTAAAGAAGTCCTCAAAATGGCATTCGAAAATCATTCGGCGAATTCCTTAACCTACATGTAGAACATCTAAGACACTTAAACAAGTAGTATTTAGCCACTGGCATGCTTGAATAAATGGATACCATTTGTGTCCATAATTATGGAAGCCTTTACCCACTATCAAAATCAACAGGGTCACATACAATTAAATTTTGGAATAACTTTTCCTGTAAAATCAAGAAGTTTAGGATATATTGGTAATTGGTCAGAGGCCAGCCTTGGATGAAAAGTTACTGAGTTTGTTCAAATGAATGACATTGGTCAAGGTCACAGGGGTGGAATATCTTAAAATGTTTTGAATAAAATCGAAGGTTTGGAGGGATGATATTTTGACCCATCTTGATGGTCATAGCATGGGGACAAAGAAAAGAAATAGAATAAAATTGTTTTAATGTATTATCTTTTTTTTAATTCAAGAAAATAATTTCAAATACAATGATTCTATTTCTCAAACTTTTTTAACTCCAGAACAACATTAACCATTTAAATTTTAACTACATGAGTAACAGTTGTATAAAGATGTAACAGCTTCGCCTGAGCTTGGCAAGGGCAAAAAAAAAAAACGAAAATAATATTAAAAACCTGATGCTTAATTAAAACAAGAAACTTAACACATATATCTTCAATAAAACAATGGTAAAACCTGATGCTAAATTAAAACAAGAAACTTAACACATCTATCTTCAATAAAACAATGGTAAAACCTGATGCTAATTTCAAAACAAACATTTTTGATGGATAAGAAACTACATATTGTTTATGTAAACAAAATTATTCCCTTTTTTGTAAAGTCAACACTAACAAGGTCATGGACAAAAGGTCAAAATTACAATGGGATTTTAAAAAGGGGGAGACAATTCATCTTGGAAATATGTGACTGCAAAACTTTGTTTTCATTTTAATATTAAATCATACACACTCCAAATAGCAAAATGATATCAATATTGGATGTTTGAACGTACGTCTGAAAAATTACACCTTTTTTGTCTGTATGTATTATACTGCTAAAGTGACCTTGACCTTGACCTAATTAGAAGTTAGTTTAAACCATTCACAGGGCAGTGATTAGAAAAACCAATTCTTACTATATGTAAGAAAATATTATCTCATTAAAGCGTAACATTCAATTCAAATGAAAACAACATCTATATCATTTATAATATCTGACAACAAGAAACAGGTAATCAATAAATAACATTATTTTTTTCATATTTACAAAACTTAACATGGAGAAGTTAAAGATATCTACACCTAGTAGATGAGAAATATAACAAGCTGATATGACAACAGTGAGAGAATTCAGAAACAGACGGTCAGTGTAAGTAAAGCTATGGTCAGTAATTCAAGTCATTGACAGTACCGAGGTTGAACACAGGATGCAATATTCAGAAAAAAGTGCCCTGCACTTTCCTGGCGCAAAAGTTTGTGAAACTAAGAAAAATAACCAACACATTTATGTTGTATTTGATATATTTACGTTTGTATAAGTTATTTTCTACAAAAGATCAGCTGTGAATTTTTTTTATCAGCAACATGAAAAATGTGTTCCAAAATTTAAAGGTATATATGGCCTTTCTCTTTCTCTCTTCAAAACTAGGAGTAATTTATCTATAAATCAAGCATGGGTTTTAACATGTACATACATGTAATTAAAGAAGGACTGAAAAAAATATTAACTTTAGCTTAAATGCCAAAATGTCAAAATTTTAAATGGCAATACTTTATTCCTTCAAAATCAAGACCACAATTTTTTTGTCAACTTAGCTCTGCCAGATTTCATTTGACACATTATTTTATCTAGGAACCAATCAATTTCCTTATTACAGCTTCATGGATTTTAGGTTACATAGGTTAAATATCAAATTTCAATATATCTTAATAAATTGTTTGTTTTCTTTCTATAACAATACTTAATATATCAAATACAACAGATCTCTTCAATTTCCTAGATTTCTATGAGGGTTATTTCAGTAAAATATCTATCCATGATCCAGGGACATCAGCTTTTGGTTAGGGGGTACTTCCAGCAGAAATTTATCAATATTTTACATTTACGGTAAGTACTTAATAGACAACATGGATAAAGAACCTAATGATGGATAGAAATGGTTTATTTTGGAGTCCTGCAGTCAGAGTGTTATATATATATCTATACACACTTGGATATCCCCAAGACTCTTCAAAATTATAAGCATGATTTATATTTTTGGAATTCCCCCAAAACATTGGGACATGTACAGAGAATTCTTCAGCCAATCTAGGTAATTTTGAAACAGATTTCAGAGCTGATAATTATATAGGACCAATATCAAACAGTAACAAACCTAAATTTTAATAATTAATTATCAAGTTAATTAAATTAAAACCATATACAAATCCAGCTGTTGATAACATAAGACATAAGAAAAACAACCAAATAATTTAATAACTTAACAAGAAACAACAGAACAGACCAGCTGATTTTTCTGTGTGTACAATTACCTGCATGAACACAAAACATGAACAACTGTTAATCAATATTGACCTGATGTCAAATCTATGTATTAAAGAGAGTGTTTTAATGATATTCTGATATTTACTTTTTTTTAATTTTCATTTTTAATGCTCCTTTTTTTTCCAAAATTGAATTACTTTTCAACCACAATATCATTATTTTTATAAATGCCTTGGAGAACTTTGATATTTAAATTTTTGCAAAGATTTTTTTTTTTTAAATTACTAATTTTTGGATGAAGCTATGTGACTTGTATCTCTTGATTTCTATTGAAAAATTACATTATGTAGATTTGAGGAGGCAAAAATAAATACATTTGCACATGAACTTGAAAACTTTGCATGTAGTTCCTAAATTTAATATCTTTGAGACTTTTCACTTAATCTTAACTTTTTCAAACTACACTTATTACGATATATAGGTGGATAATTGGAGCTGTTACTGATATTTAATTAAAACTGTGACAACACAAGTAGTATATATCTGACGATAAGCTATGAATGATATACTTAAACGACAACAAAATAAATTTACCTACATGTTTACTATGACAGTAAATAACAACAACAAAAATATCAATTAACAAACAACTAAATTTATATTGTATCTTGTCTGACAAGAAAAGCAAACCTCTGAGCTCAAATTGTCCTCATGATGAAATAAAGAAACAATTTTCATAACATTAAAACAAATTTATAATAACAGTTGAATAAATTAAGGGAAAAAAATTAACAACAATAGATGTCAAACACTTTTTGGTAATAAACTGTGATTGGACAAATGGGGACACATCAGGATTATATGTTATTTAAAACAAAATAATTTGAAACTTTTGTCATGTAAAATCGGAACCATTCCCATTTTGAAGCAAAAAACCTTGCAGGAGGTTCTACACTTTTACCAGACATGAGCTTATCAGTGGTAAAATAAGTAAGGCCCCACCATGATAGGGCATTGGATCAAACTTCCATAAAGGCTAATGCCAACAATTTAAAAATATTGAGCATACTAATTTATTGAGTATAGATACAGGTATATATATTATATACTGTATATATCCTCAAAAATACATAATTTATCAATTTCCTAAATTTCAAACAACTTTGGAAAATATCTTTTTTTTTGAAAATTAACGAATTTACAAACCCATTAATACTGGTTTAGTATGTATACAAAGTTTCATAATTTTTTGGGGTCAAAGAGTTTTTTAATCACAAAAATAAAATGTGAACAGGTGGATGAAGGGCCCAGCACTTATAATTGAACCATGATACATATATATACATCCTGTAAGAATGAGGCGACATCTCTATAGGCTGAAGTAGGACTGGCCATAACTAGGAGGTTGGAATACTGAAGTCTTTGACCTGAATGAGGTGATTTAGGACAAGGTCAATATCTGGGACTGTCTGGCTGTCCTGGTCAGTGGTTTTGGCTGGTGTGGACAATGTTTGACCCGACATCTGACCAATATAGCTGCCCTGGTCAAGGAACTGGTTGGCAGAAATCATGTAGGCAGCCTAATAACATAGAAAACATATTTTGAAATTTTGAACATTAAATACTGTATATATATTGGTAGGGAGACTAGTTTTTTAAACCTTATTTAGATGCACGAGACTGTAAACAATGACAGTGAGAGAGAATCTCTGAACCTAATGGATATTGTTTGTAAAGGTACATCAAGAGAGAGAAAATATATTTGATTAACAAATATTGTGTGTAATGCCAGATTGAAAGACTCTTTGAATCTTAGATATTGTATTGTAATTTGTGTGGATAGAGATAATCTTTGAATTTTATATATTGTATTGTTATAAGTGTGGAGAGAGGGAATCTTTAAATCTTAGATATTGTATTGTAAGTGTGGAGAGAGAGAATATTTGAATCTTAGATATTGTAATGTAATTAGTGTGGAGGGAGGGAGTCTTTGAATCTTAGATATTGTATTGTAATTAGTGTGGAGAGAGAGAATCTTTGAATCTTAGATATTGTAATGTAATTAGTGTGGAGGGAGGGAGTCTTTGAATCTTAGATATTGTATTGTAATTAGTGTGGAGAGAGAGAATCTTTGAATCTTAGATATTGTAATATAATTAGTGTGGAGAGAGAGAATCTTTGAATCTTAGATATTGTATTGTAATTAGTGTGGAGAGAGGGAGTCTTTGAATCTTAGATATTGTATTGTAATTAGTGTGGAGAGAGAGAGAATCTTAGAATCTTAGATATTGTATTGTTATTAGTGTGGAGAGAGAGAATCTTTGAATCTTAGATATTGTATTGTTATTAGTGTGGAGAGAGAGAGAATCTTTGAATCTTAGATATTGTATTGTTATTAGTGTGGAGAAAGAGAATCTTAGATATTGTATTGTTATAAGTGTGGAGAGAGGGAGTCTTAGAATCTTAGATATTGTATTGTAATTAGTGTGGAGAGAGAGAATCTTAGATATTGTATTGTTATTAGTGGTGAGAGAGAGAGAATCTTTGAATCTTAGATATTGTATTGTTATTAGTGTGGAGAGAGAGAATCTTTGAATCTCAGATATTGTATTGTAATTAGTGTGGAGAGAGGGAGTCTTAGAATCTTAGATATTGTATTGTTATTAGTGTGGAGAGAGAGAATATTTGAATCTTAGATATTGTATTGTTATTAGTGTGGAGAGAGAGAATCTTTGAATCTCAGATATTGTATTGTAATTAGTGTGGAGAGAGGGAGTCTTAGAATCTTAGATATTGTATTGTTATTAGTGGGGAGAGAGAGAATCTTTGAATCTTAGATATTGTATTGTTATTAGTGTGGAGAGAGAGAATCTTTGAATCTTAGATATTGTATTGTTATTAGTGTGGAGAGAGAGAATCTTTGAATCTCAGATATTGTATTGTAATTAGTGTGGAGAGAGGGAGTCTTAGAATCTTAGATATTGTATTGTTATTAGTGTGGAGAGAGAGAATATTTGAATCTTAGATATTGTATTGTTATTAGTATGGAGAGAGAGAATCTTTGAATCTTAGATATTGTATTGTTATTAGTGTGGAGAGAGAGAATCTTTGAATCTTAGATATTGTATTGTTATTAGTGTGGAGAGAGAGAATCTTAGAATCTTAGATATTGTATTGTAATTAGTGTGGAGAGAGGGAATCTTGGACTCTTAGATATTGTATTGTAATTAGTGTGGAGAGAGGGAATCTTGGACTCTTAGATATTGTATTGCTATTAGTATGGAGAGAGAGAATCTCAGATATTTTATTGTAATTAGTGTGGAGAGAGAGAGAATCTTTGAATCTCAGATATTGTATTGTTATTAGTGCAGAGAGAGAGAATCTTTGAATCTTAGATATTGTATTGTAATTAGTGGGGAGAGAGGGAATCTTTGAATCTTAGATATTGTATTGTTATTAGCGTGGAGAGAGAGAATCTTTGAATCTTAGATATTGTATTGTTATTAGTGTGGAGAGAGAGAATCTTTGAATCTTAGATATTGTATTGTTATAAGTGTGGAGACAGAGAATATTTGAATCTTAGATATTGTATTGTTATTAGTGTGGAGAGAGAGAATCTTTGAATCTCAGATATTGTATTGTTATTAGTGTGGAGAGAGAGAATCTTAGATATTGTATTGTTATTAGTGGGGAGAGAGAGAGAATCTTTGAATCTCAGATATTGTATTGTTATTAGTGTGGAGAGAGAGAATCTTTGAATCTCAGATATTGTATTGTTATTAGTGTGGAGAGAGAGAATCTTTGAATCTTAGATATTGTATTGTTATTAGTGTGGAGAGAGAGAATCTTTGAATCTTAGATATTGTATTGTAATTAGTGTGGAGAGAGGGAGTCTTAGAATCTTAGATATTGTAATATAATTAGTGTGGAGAGAGAGAATCTCAGATATTGTATTGTAATAAGTGTGGAGAGAGAGAGAATCTTTGAATCTCAGATATTGTATTGTAATTAGTGTGGAGAGAGAGAGAATCTTTGAATCTTAGATATTGTATTGTTATTAGTGTGGAGAGAGGGAGTCTTTGAATCTTAGATATTGTATTGTAATTAGTGTGGAGAGAGAGAGAATATTTGAATCTTAGATATTGTATTGTTATTAGTGTGGAGAGAGGGAGTCTTTGAATCTTAGATATTGTATTGTTATTAGTGTGGAGAGAGAGAATCTTAGAATCTTAGATATTGTATTGTTATTAGTGTGGAGAGAGAGAATCTTAGAATCTTAGATATTGTATTGTAATTAGTGTGGAGAGAGAGAGAATCTTAGAGTCTTAGATATTGTATTGTAATTAGTGTGGAGAGAGGGAGTCTTTGAATCTTAGATATTGTATTGTTATTAGTGTGGAGAGAGAGAGTCTTAGATATTGTATTGTAATTAGTGTGGAGAGAGAGAGTCTTAGATATTGTATTGTAATTAGTGTGGAGAGAGGGAGTCTTAGAATCTTAGATATTGTATTGTAATTAGTGTGGAGAGAGGGAGTCTTAGAATCTTAGATATTGTATTGTTATTAGTGTGGAGAGAGAGAGTCTTAGATATTGTATTGTAATTAGTGTGGAGAGAGAGAGTCTTAGATATTGTATTGTAATTAGTGTGGAGAGAGGGAGTCTTAGAATCTTAGATATTGTAATGTAAGTGTGGAGAGAGAGAATCTTTGAATCTCAGATATTGTATTGTTATTAGTGTGGAGAGAGAGAATCTTTGAATCTTAGATATTGTATTGTTATTAGTGTGGAGAGAGAGAATCTTTGAATCTTAGATATTGTATTGTAATTAGTGTGGAGAGAGGGAGTCTTTGAATCTTAGATATTGTATTGTTATTAGTATGGAGAGAGAGAATCTCAGATATTGTATTGTTATTGGTGTGGAGAGAGGGAGTCTTAGAATCTTAGATATTGTATTGTAATTAGTGTGGAGAGAGAGAATCTTAGATATTGTATTGTAATTAGTGGGGAGAGAGGGAGTCTTAGAATCTTAGATATTGTATTGTTATTAGTGTGGAGAGAGAGAATCATTGAATCTTAGATATTGTATTGTTATTAGTGTGGAGAGAGAGAATCAATCTTTGAATCTTAGATATTGTATTGTTATTAGTGTGGAGAGAGAGAATCTTTGAATCTTAGATATTGTATTGTTATTAGTGTGGAGAGAGAGAATCTTTGAATCTTAGATATTGTATTGTTATTAGTGTGGAGAGAGAGAATCTTTGAATCTTAGATATTGTATTGTTATTACAGTGGAGAGAGAGAATCTTTGAATCTTAGATATTGTATTGTTATTAGTGTGGAGAGAGAGAATCTTAGATATTGTATTGTTATTAGTGGGGAGAGAGAGAGAATGTTTGAATCTTAGATATTGTATTGTTATTAGTGTGGAGAGAGAGAATCTTTGAATCTCAGATATTGTATTGTTATTAGAGTGGAGAGAGAGAATCTTTGAATCTTAGATATTGTATTGTAATTAGTGTGGAGAGAGGGAGTCTTAGAATCTCAGATATTGTATTGTAATTAGTGTGGAGAGAGAATCTTTGAATCTCAGATATTGTATTGTTATTAGTGTGGAGAGAGAGAATCTTTGAATCTTAGATATTGTATTGTAATTAGTGTGGAGAGAGGGAGTCTTAGATATTGTATTGTTATTAGTGTGGAGAGAGAGAATCTTTGATTCTCAGATATTGTATTGTTATTAGTGTGGAGAGAGAGAATCTTTGAATCTTAGATATTGTATTGTTATTAGTGTGGAGAGAGAGAATCTTTGAATCTTAGATATTGTATTGTTATTAGTGTGGAGAGAGAGAATCTTTGAATCTCAGATATTGTATTGTTATTAGTGTGGAGAGAGAGAATCTTTGAATCTTAGATATTGTAATGTAATTAGTGGGGAGAGAGAGAATCTTAGATATTGTATTGTAATTAGTGTGGAGAGAGGGAGTCTTAGAATCTCAGATATTGTATTGTTATTAGTGTGGAGAGAGAGAATCTTTGAATCTCAGATATTGTATTGTTATCAGTGTGGAGAGAGAGAATCTTTGAATCTTAGATATTGTATTGTTATTAGTGTGGAGAGAGGGAGTCTTAGAATCTTAGATATTGTAATGTAAGTGTGGAGAGAGGGAGTCTTTGAATCTTAGATATTGTATTGTTATTAGTGTGGAGAGAGAGAATCTTATCTTAGGACAGCGATATTTTAATCGTAAGTTTTGTATACAAGGGCAGAGACAGAGAAAGTTTTTCTTATTTTGATTTTGTATGTAAGGGCAGAGAGAGGGAGAGAATCTTTGAAACTTAAATCATTGTGTTATAATTAAGATGACTCTTTACCTATATATGATCAATACATTTATACCACTTAACTAAACATCACTGAGATTTGAAAATGGACAAATGCATGCATTTCACCCACCTACAATCTCTACAATATTATGGCTTCTCACCTGAGAAATGGACCCTGTGTTAAAAGTAGCAGAGTCAAACATGTCCTGGTATGTGTGTTGACCAGCAGAGCTCTGAGCGACACTGACCGGTCCCATTTTGAGGTATGATGCCATGTCCCGAGCTGTACTAGTGGACTTCTCCTCGACCCTATCCGGGACTATCTGGACAGAAGGAGAAGGGTGGACAATGTCCTGTTCAGACAAATCACCAGTGTATTCTGGAACAAGTTGTGAGTGACCACAGTCCTGGGCTGGTGACTGAAAACATTCTAAAAAAAAAAAAAAATTAATCTTGAATATTTGACAATGAGTTACATGACCTGCAAACAACATGCATATTAAATTGTCGCAACATTTCAATACCCTGGCGCATCCTTTGGTCAGAATATGACTCATGTTCATTCAATTACCTTGACAAAGGGATCAGTTAGTCTTCTAACATTGCAACACACTTAATTACAACAATATTAGGAATAAGATTCATCAGTTTGGTAAGAATGATATATACTGAGATTGTTTTTTTTTTTTTTGTACACAAACAGGAATTGAAAACTTAATTTGCGAGCTTTCGAAAACGTGTGTTTCCTTTGTCAAGCAAAGAGTACAATAGCCAGGTGTCGGTGTTCTGACCGCTGAAATCAGCTCACTACCCAAAATAGGGCGAGTTGGAGAAGTCAGCTGTCAAAAACGTAGCGCGACATTTCGTCCAAATGTACTCTAGTACTACAGGTAGACAGAGGGACGGGTAAGATGTTTACCCATTCTGCCCCTGATTTTAAGCTCGCAAATTAAGTTTTCAATTCCTGTTTGTGTACAAAAAAAAAAAAACACAATCTCAGTATATAATTACAACAATGTTTTGTAAATAAAGGAAAAATATTGATATTTATTAGAATTTTTTTAAAAGAGATGTTCTTCACTAGGCAATCATAAAAACTAATTAGTTGGTATACGACACCCAGGAGTTTAATGAATCTCTTTAGTTACGCTGACTGTATGTATTTTGTCTTTACATTCAGGACCGTACAAATCAAATTTACAAATTTACAAATTTACAAATCATTTACAAATCATACAAAATGGGTTATATTACATGACATTTACCTTTAACCGAATAAATGGTTCGGACAATAATCACCTGGACTCTCAGATTCTAAATTTGATCATGGTCCTTACATTAAGGTTTTTTCTATGATAAGACAAATGGTTCTTATTTTTAACTGTTTTTCAATGTTGATCGGACCTTGAAATGACCTTGAGAATCTACTTATGCTTATTGGACTTGCTGCTTAGTGACCTTGAGAATTTTACCTATGATTGGTTCAAGTTCCAGGTCCAACAGGTCATCTGAAAGGTCACTGAGTGCAGATGTACTGGATTGTGTGTCCAGGGCAGCCATAGCAATAAATGTTTCACGTGAACTTGGGGACATATTTCTCCACATCTGAGCCACATGACTCGCCGTCTCCGGGGTTTCTGGACACTCGGCAACCATTTGTTGGTAAAACTGGAAGTACCTATCAACACCACCACATTTGCTGGCTTGAATTCCCTTTGGTTCAACCGGCTTTTGTTCACCAGCTCAATGATCCCCATAAAATCTTCTGATTATAATAATGCTATTCACAATGTTAATTGTTAGTTCCAACAATTATTTAGCCAATAAAGTTGTAACTTTATACAAATTTAGAAAATTAAATTTCTTCCAAATATTTAATAGCAACTATACTACATTATTTGATGTATGCATTTCATAAAGCTCCTCATGTTTGAAGGAATAAATATATAAGTGAATGAATGTTTTTTCATTGTGTGTGCTTTCCATTTGTATTGCCAAAACAATTGCTCTCGCATTCACAAGATCAAATTTAAACATTTTTTGGGGAATTTGATGGGGCCTTTCAAAATTCTATGAGTACAGAACTCATGTGCATGTAGATTTATCACTGGGTTTATATCAAGATAATATTACTCACCCATCAAAGTCCTGACAGCAGTTTATGTCGGTACTCTCAAATACTCCAGTGATGAATGGGGTCTCTGAAACCAGTTTTTTTTCTGGTGTGGGAAAACTCCTGTAGTTGAAATAATTCCTCTTTAAGAATATTCATAAGTTATAACATCAGCTGACAGTCTAAAACTCTCTTTTATAATTGGTCTAGGAATGCTTCATATAAAATTTTAACAAAATCTTTTCACTGGATGTATTTGATACAGTGCAAAAACTAATACTTATATTTTGGCACACTGACCTTTTAGTGCATAACCAAAGAAGAATTAGCGAGCTAACAATACTTGCTGTAGAAAGCAATACACGAAAACTATAATTTAGCTCAATCACAATATAGCGAAATTTTTTCAGCTCAAAAACCTGTAAAATGTGTTTGTTTAGTTTAAAGCAATAAAAGAGGATGACCTTTATAGAAACGTGAAATTTGAAATTTACTATTTTGCTTTAAAAAGTCTACTGGTAATGTTACAGCTTAAAGCAAAATTTGTTTGTTATATTAACTTGGCACTGATTTGCTGATTTAAATGCAAGATCATGTATTTGGCCAAAAGCTGAACAGATACACTTAAACATAATGCAAGTCTTTCTCTGGAAAAGTGAACAGCAAACAAGGCTATACAGTATTGGATACTTCAACAATTTTGTTTGTGAGGATGACTTTGAGAATATGATTAAAATCTAAGGTACAAGACATAAAATGACACATACAGAATACATCCTGCAGTGAACATTTTGTGAGAATTAATTTTTCAAAACATTGAATTTAACTTACTTCTCCAACTGTCTGCGACACCTGCGAGCTTGACGAGGTTCCCCTTCACTTTGGTGCCGAGTATGCGAAGACCTGGATCTAAAGTAAAGTAGGAATTAATCTCTGATTGAGCTCACAAAGAAATAGTAATATTTGAATTGTGATTTCTTCATACACATCAATAAAATAATGATATACCTGGCACTTGCTGAAATTTCAAGGGCCACAACTCCAGAAAAAAAATATAAATATTTGAATCGCAATTTCTTCATATACATCTAAATATTGTGTTCTTTCAATGTGCCAAATCACAAAAAAGGAGATGCACTTTTCAATATAAATGATAATGACCAACTCATATTCTGATTGATCTAGCTTTAATAAGACAAAGTCAGAGCTGAAGGTTCATGGAAAGTTGGACAAGGCAATTCCAACCCTGTATGTTTCAAAGGCCTTGGAAGAATTTTGTTTAATAGTTAGTTCAGGATATTCATTAATCTGCAGTTTGCCAATTTGTTTTAAAAATAAACAAATTACCTATGTACCTGACATATTTACACTGGCCATTCACATTAGTGACCTTGCCCACTGCTATTTACCTGTATGTTTGTCCTTGAGGCTTGTTTGTCCCTCTGCCTTGTACATTCTCTTTACACTTCCTTCCTTTTTCTCTATCATGATGAGGTGTACTGCAAAAGGTCAAGGCCAATAAACTTAAAAATTCAAAATGAGATTGTACAGATTTCTTTTATACCTGAAATCATCAAGTTTTACATTTATTTGAGTGTATATGTTATCATAATATGTACCAGATATATGGGCAAATATTCAATTTGATTGGTTAACACAGGTATCCGGTTTGTAGAGGTAGGATATCAATTAATAGGGAAATACAGGACCAATTGGTAAGGCTGGAATACTAAGGGGTTCAGATTGCACAGGGGCTGGCTTAGACAAGTTATATAGACTATCAAACTGACAAAAATCAATGACCTAGATTTCAGTGTCAGTGTGATTAGGGAAGTGTAGACTGCACAATATCTATCACACAAGAAAATGTCTGTAAGACTTGAATGACACCCCCCCCCCCCCCCCACCTGCCGCCATATGAAAGTACTTGGCACTTTACATGTTTGCAATGAATTAGGAAGGCACAGACACACCCAACTATAAGCCCACATCCCCTATCATTTAAATTGATGCAGTTTTCCATTTCAGGCAAAGAGGAATAGCTTCATAAGGAGGTAAGCTCAGAATCGTAAATTCAGATCCCATTGATGTACGTACGTTACTTTATTCCCACCCATACATGTAAGGGTTCTGTGAACCTAGTATCATTTCTTGCCCTGGACAATTTGTTTACGATGTAAGGTGTAAAACCTACTTTTCATTGGGCTGGTGTCCATCATCCAAGTCCATGAGATCCATAGACTCTGTACACAACAGTTTTGCCGTGTCCAGGGGGCTGAATAACAGGTCTGGTGCCATACAAATCTCATCTCTTGGTGGACTTTCCTAAGGAAGTAAAATTGGGACTTATTCATATAGAGTTACAGCCTAAAACAACATTTTAATATTTTCCTTGCATCTTCTAAGAATTGCTCTGAGAATATAGAGGTGATTGGTGAAAGAGAGGTCAGAGGTCAGAAGTGACTGATGAAACGGAGGTCAGAGGTCAGAAGTGACTGATGAAACGGAGGTCATAGGTCAGAAGTGACTGATGAAACAGAGGTCAGAAGTCAGAAGTGACTGATGGAACAGCTCAGACCAGAAATGATTTATGATACAGAGACAAGGTCAGATGTGACTCATAAAACAGACTAGGTGAATAAACAAATGACTCGTGCATAAAAAAGGTCATAGGTCAGAAGTTACTGATGAAATAGAGGTCAGAAGTGACTGATGAAACAGATGTCAGAGGTCAGAAGTGGCAGATGGAACAGAGGTCAGAAAGTGACTGTCACTGATAAAACAGAGGTCAGAAGTTACTGATGGAATAGAGGTCACATAAAAACTTTAACAAACTGAGGTCAAAGGTGACTGATCTGGTAGAGGTTGGAAGTGACTGATGAATCAAGAGGCCAAAACATCATAATAGAGGTCAAAAGTGACTGATGAAACAAGCCAAAGGTGGCTGATGAGAAAGAGGTTGCAAGTTTATACTGAGACAGGTTGGAAAGTGGCTTGGCAGCTATGTGAAGAAGATGAGGTCAAGCAATCAGTAATACAGATAGATACGTTTGAATATACACAGCATTAGGAAGCGATTTATGATAAATATGTCGACGTGAAACAGAGGTCAGACATTACAGTCTATGTCAGTACCATAACCTACCTGTAGATGGTTGTCAGAGCTGAGAGCTGTAAAGGGTGACTTCTGAGGTGGGTTAGATCTGGGTGTCCCTGGTGTTACTGGTACTACATCAGGTAGTTTGACAGGAGTAAATCCACTGTGTGTCTCAAAAAGTCGCTGTGAAAGTAAGGAATTACTGGTAAATATTTTATAGAAATGTGTAACAGTATAGATACATTTAATGCAGAGTACCAGCAAAATGTATCTACCGATAATCTAAATTCTAATGTGCATAACATTTCACTTAAAACAAAATTATGATTTTAATACATTATACTGACAAATAATTACCTATGCAAAGAACAAAGAGTTGTATCTTGACCCAAAATATATCTAAGCCATAAAAAACATCTTTTTCTAACTGCAGGGGTTTGGAAGGATATGGTTAGGGGCCATGGGCCATTATGTGCTTTACAATTCTCAATAGCCCATAAAAAAATATGAAATCTTAAATTGACAAAGAATAAATAGGTAATTCTTAAAACAGTGGTAAATGCCCATACACAGCTCATCTTTCCCAATCCCAGCTTACTTGTTTTGTAGACCGAGCAGGTGTCCTTGACCTAGAGGTTGAGTCCCGTCCTCGTTTTCTGTTCTGTACTGGCGTTCTTTCCCGACTATGGAAGCTAACATGCTCAACAGTCTCAGATTGACCTCGGTGGAAATTCTCCGAAGTAAAACTGCTGAAATTCTCAGAAATGTTGGAATGTTCAGGGGACACAACTCTGTCACGACGATATTGATAGTTTTGCCTGCGACTTGGTCTACCACGGCGTGCTTTTACCGGTGTTCTTGGCGGCAATGTCTCGTGTTCTTGAGAGTCCAGCAAATCTGTCTGGTCATTAAGACCTACCTGTCTGGTTCTATCAATATATGTGGGTACTACAGCTGAATGCGGTGACAGAATTCGGTGTTTCAAAGCTGTCCCATTCTCTTCACTGGTTTCTTTATTCTGGGTAATAAAGAAACAAGTACATTTTTATTGTTAAAATCATTTCAATTTAAAGGTTTGACATTAAGTTAATTAATTGTAAAACCGAACTTTTAGAAATGTAATTTGCCAAATGCTAAATTCAATATTCATGCTCTTTTCATATATAATATATAATATGCTTCAGGTACAGTTTAGCCATCCATTTTTTTTCAAGAATTTGGTAAATTAGCACCATGCCAGAAATCAAAGCTTTGTAATATGTGTAGCACTTCATGGCCAGCAATCTTAAGGCCATATCTTATTACTTGAAGATCAAATAAGGCTTAAGATACCACAAATATGTGAAATGATCTCTGGGCTCGACATTAAACTAAGGTCTTATGATTTAAATTGCAAACTTTGTTACACACCATGCCAGCAAGCTTCTGGCCAATTATCATGATTAAAGCCTTTTAATTCTCCAATAAAAAAAAATTTAAAAAATGGTCAGTTTAAATATTTCAACAAATGTCGTCCTAGAATAATATATAATATACACTTCATTTATTTTACAACAATTATGAAACCAGTTATACAACATTATACTGATGGGAAGATTTAAAGTGAATTTGTTTTCGCAAATGCCATATTAAAATAACATGTAATCTATATATGTGACCGAATTACTTGCTAAACTAATTAGTGAAGGTCTCTTGGCATCTTAATTTTCGAAAGTTCCATTTACATAGAACGACCATGCACTCTCATTTTGATATTGACCTAAAAAGTAATTGCTAAAATAGTCCACTGATATCCAGGATTTTCCCTGATAAAGTATACTATAGTTTGTCGGACATTTACTGACCTGGCATAACTCATTGCTGTTTGAGGAACTGAGGAACTCATGAAGACAGTCGAGCGGAACCACTGACAAGTTACACATGGATGACCTCAGGTCAATCAAGCCCAGCTCAAGATCCGATGGAATATTACTCTTTTTACGCTGGCTACAGTTTCTATATATAATAAAACAGGAAAAATACATTAATGTAATAAAACAAAATGGTCTGTTCTCTCCATCATGGCAAATGTACAGACTTACTGTTTGATTCAAATTCAAAGACATGATTTAAGATAAAACTTTAAATATGATAATTAATGATAACTATTATTAAATAAAATTTTAATAATACATGTATGTCCTAAGAGTGTTGGCTATGTGAATTAGATCTCAAATAATTTCAGGTTTCAGGACAGACATTCTACTCTAGTATAGGTCTGTGTGTACTGTATTCAAAAACAAAAACAAAAACATACTGGTAGCTGACCTCAGATTAAATCTCAAGTAAAGTGCAATACATTGTGTTGGTAAAAATTACAAACTCTCTTTCTATTCCAGGGTTACAGAGAGCAATAGTGAGTTGTACACCTTAATTAAATACAACTCATTAACCAGGACAATCACACATATAGTCTAGATATTGTATCATTAACTCATTCATGCACCCTTCAAGACACATTTGACACAATATAAAATTTCAGGGGTGAATTAGTATGTTAAGCTTCAAAAATAGTCAAGATTTATATTATATCTCGGCAAATAGACACCCAGCAGTATGAAATTTCCAATTGTGCCACAAAACACTTTTGATACAACATATGTTCATACTTACTGCAGGTACAGGTTTTCTTGTTTGCTTGAGAACTCTTTTCGTATGTCTTCTAATTTTGCTTCCACAAAGCCAAGATCTGTCTGCATAATCAATGACTTTCCCTTTGCTTTAGCTGTAGAAATATATTTAAAACTTAACCACTAAAAAGTTTTAAGGGCAATTATGGCAATTTAGGGTTTTTCGCAAGGTATTTTATAAATGGGGTCCTTCTGCATAGTTTATATGGGAAAATTAGTGGGGTCCTTTTCAGTTTCTATGCTTGAAAAAGATATAGGGGTGGCTTCAATGCAAACCCTGTGGCATATAATTAATAGCAGAGAAAATGTGACACTTTTGGTCGCATAAGAGTGATGACCAGCTGGTATGAGGTAACTAATTCATTTCATCCCCAAAACTTCATAATGAACTATTTTAAAGGCCCAATATAAGTAACTTTCAGGGAAATTTTCGTGATTCTGAAAAATTCTGAAAAAAAAAAAACAGTTGATAACTATGCAAAAATAAGCCTAACACGATGTAAACCTGAGTGGTAACTAACAAGAAAGTCTTGACAAAAAAATCTAAAGAATTGAAAAAAGTTCAGGTGGGGCCCACTTCAACAACAAACCGAAGGTAGAAGATGGTTGGAAATGGACGCGTGTTTACAAATAGCGTGTTTTAACTACTGCTGTACCGGTAACCGCGAAAGAATTCATCTTGAATATTGCTGATATCAGTTAATCTTAACTAAATCTATAAATATAATAAGTTATAAGGCTTGATTTTCGCTTCAAGTTTTGCCGAAAGTAACGTATATTGGGCCTTTAACCTTTGATATTAAAGGAAAAGTTCCAATCTGTTTTTAGGAGTTATAGATCAATCAATATTTACGATACATTTTGATTTTTCATAATGAGGAGACCTAAAAATTAATATGGTTTAACACTACCTAGATACTTGATCATGAAATAATAAATCAGATTATCCACTTGTAACCAATATTATATCAATCACAGATAAAAGAAACAGAGATAAAACCTGTACAATTTCAACCATCAATAACTGAAAGCCCTCCAAGTAACCTGATTTCCCTTTCAAGCCTTTTTCTCACTGGTTTGGGATAGGGCCTTTTGATCTTATCCTGGGAAGAAAATTGTTGAAATGGGAAAATATTTTCAGGAGTAAAATGAAAAATTATGGGAATTAAGCTCGAAGTCAAATATGAAATAAATTTAATTAGGGGCCCAATAACAGCCCCAAAATGCCCTTAGAAAAAGCCCTGCTTTCTCCAGCCAAATATATTTTTCCTTAGGGCTGGGCGGTTTTACTGGTATACCGCGGTATAAAGTTGTGATGGTATGTACTGTGGTAGTCATTAGTTTTGTATTGGGGTTTTTTAGCTTACCTGGTCCGAAGGACCGAGGTGAGCTTATGCCATACCATGGCGTCCGTCGTCCGTCAACAATTGTTTAAACGACTTCTTCTCCATAACCACTGATAGGAAATCAACCTAATTTGGCAGGAAGCATCCTTAGGTGCCCAGGATTCAAAATTGTACTAATGGTAGGACTGACCCCCTAGGGGGCTGAGGGCGGGGCCCAAAATGGTTATTTAGCTATATTGGTTTAAGCGACTTCTTCTCCATAACCACCGATTGGAAATCAGCTTTATTTGGCAGGAAGCATCCCTAGGTGCTCAGGATTCAAAATTGTACTAATAGTGGGACTGACCCCCCAGGGGGCTAAGGGGTGGGGCCATAAAGAATTATTTAGCTATATTTATATAAGCGACTTCTTCTCCATACCACTGATTGGAAATCAACCTTATTTGGCAGGAAACATCCTTAGGTGCCCAGGATTTAAAATTGTACTAATGGTGGGACTGACCCCCTAGGGGGCTGAGGGGTTGAGCCAAAAAGGGTTATTTAGCAATATTGGTTTAAGCGACTTCTTCTCCATAATTACTGATTGGAAATCAACCTTATTTGGCAGGAAGCATCCCTAGGTGCTCAGGATTCAAAATTGTACTAATGGTGGGACTGACCCCCTAGGGGGCTGAGGGCGGGGCCAAAAAGGGTTATTTAGCTATATCATGGTTTAAGCGACTTCTTCTCCATAACCACTGATTGGAAATAAGCTTTATTTGGCAGGAAGTATCCCTAGGTGCACAGGATTCAAAATTGTACTCATGGTGGGACTGACCCCCTAGGGGGCTGAGGGGTTGAGCCAAAAAGAGTTATTTAGCTATATTGGTTTAAGCGACTTCTTCTCCATAACCACTTATTGGAAATCAGCCTTATTTAGCAGGAAGCTTCCCTAGGTGCTCAGGATTAAAAATTGTACTAATGGTGGGACTGACCCCCTAGGGGGCTGAGGGGCGGGGCTAAAAAGAAAATATTTTACCATGATTACCTAGATACCAATGTATCCAGGTGAGCTATCGATACAGGCCCTCTGGGCCTCTTGTTTAACTTCTATTTAACTTATCAAAGAACTACTTGTTACATAGGTCAATTGGAATTCTAATATGGTTTCATTATAATTTCCTGTAAGTTTGCTGATCAACAACTAGGAAAGACATATAGCTTCACTCAAACAATATATATCAGAGGATAACACAACAAGAAACTTATGACAGGCCTCATGTTGAATGGCTTCAGAACAAACACAGTCAGAGACCTTTAGCTAGCTGAAACATTCAATCAAGGTGGTATACCATGGTATGTACCTCAGTATTTGCCTAAATACTGTATACTTTTGATTTTGTGGTACCCAGCTCTATTTTCCTTAGCATCTGATCATGAGTGAAAATTCTTTTATTTTGAAGCCCTTGGACACACTCAACTGCTTTTTTTCAGTGTAAACCATGCATTGCATAATATGGAAGGAGGACCCTTCGAACAGTTTGATTTCATTAATTTATTTTATATTTCAAGTGAGTCTTGTGCACCTAAATCTCTATTATCCTGTCACTTTTTAAAATTAAAGTTCTCTAATGCAGTCAATCCCGGTCATGTTAACTAGTAAAGCTTACTTTTGGCTAAAGGGTCAAGTATAACCCAATTTACTTGAACAAAGTAAACTTAAAAAAAAGAAGAAGAATGGAAAAGTTGGAAGTGAAAGTTATATCAGTTAATAGTTTATACAATCTATGGATAAAAATTGACTTTTACCTTTCTGCTCCAATAAGTCTCTGAACTTGTTTTCTATATTCACAATGTGGTTCTCTGTCTCCTGGAGAATGAGGGCCTGAAAATTGCAACAAATATCAGGTATATTAAGATTATTGTTTCAAGCAGTGGAATATTTGATCAAAGTTATGTCTTTTCCCCTTTGAGCCAATTATTTTGTAATTTTGGAAGTACAAGTCATGTCTGGCCATTGAACTTGCCTTCTTATCTTCTACGACTATTTGTTCAATTAGATGATAACAAGAGTCATAGATGGCCTGCATTGCTCAACTGGATATTTGTACAAATATATATGGGGAAATATTCCAAATAAAAGTACTTTGCAATTTTCCATTATGTTTTTTTCTTTAAGTAATAGAAGTATAATTATAAGAAAAAAAACAAACCTGTAATCTTTTACAGGACGAGTATGAAGAATCACAATTTTGTATTGAAATCAATATAATTAAGTCATGTATACTTTTGATATTTTGCGTTTCGGCATCTTATCTCTGTTGGGTATGATGTTCTTCAGTGTCTCATAACAGGTTGCCACACTTGCACGCCACTTGGCATCGGACTGACGACGTCGCACACGCATCTGGAATGTTGCTCCTCTTGGCATCACTGGGAAAAAAGGAAAAAGGTTAGGTTTTAAGTGTTTGTATCCTATTTATTCATGGCTTAGGGATACTTTGACTGGGTTGCTCCCCCATCCCCATTCAGGGTTTTCCATGATGAACAAAAACCTGCATTTTGACTAAAATTGTCAAAGGACTCCCAAAATTGATGAAGTGTTTCTATATATTATTTGTGATGGGAGTCCCAGGACTCCTAAATTTATAAAATTTGAGGGCCCCAAGGAAAACCATACCCATTTAATTACCATTATTGCAAATATCATGCATTATATTGAAATGTCAATCGTTTCCTAAAAGTATTCATTTTCTTTCTCCGTTGCAAGTCCACTGGCAGTACTGCACCGTAGTGCACGTTAGGCCTAACGTTTCACATGAATTAAAACGATGATAACAGTTATCTTTATGAAATATAGTCCGAAGGGTTCTGACTCTCTAATCCACTAAATCAGTAAATATTGGGACAGCTGGCGGGTATGAAATAGCGGATCAGAGTCAGAAGTTCAGAAGCTTTCGGACTAGATGAAATAAGATTGAAAATTCGTCAATGCTGTTACTTTTAAGACCGAGTGGCAGTGTAAAAAGTCCTTCAGCTGATTGCTTGCAGGATTTCTTTCTCATTTAATATATCAACATATCGCACTGATTTGCGTGCATGTTGTAGGCTAGTTCAGGAACATGCACGCGCGTACGGTACTGTAATGTAACTGTTGACCTCCATGACACTACGTACACCCAAGTTACTGACTCAGTGACTGTGACAGGTTATAAATCACAAGAAAGTAAGATAAATGCATACATAAAAGTAAGACAAAAAGAATATAAACCTATAACTTACCGTTCGGCTTATGAATTTATCATCTGACTGCTTAAATTATCATTTAAATCTTATTTTACGCCGAACGCAAAGTTTGAATTTTAATCACAGCCAAACTTGTTGAAAATCGACTGACGTAAGCTGTGATTATACAGTAATGGCCTCGAACCTTGCCGAGAAATAACGGAATAGCTAAAGTTAGCCTTTATAATGACAAATGATTTGAAAACACGGTAAGTTGAAACCTTATCATACTCACAATTCTCCTTTCCCAGTATGGAAGACCGAAATTGTAAGAGATTTAAAACTCACTGGATAGCGTCATTCCGTTAGGAGGCCCTCGAAAGGATGCTTGGCTATACGAATTTTAATAAATAAATTTAGACTTAGTCTAAGAGCTTGTAATGAACTGTGTTGCTTTATTTTGGTGAAATCAAATCGCAGACTATCAAATGGTGAAAAAATAACGTTTTATTTAAATTGCGTTTTATATCTAAAAACACTGCATTATTCTATCCAAGAACATATGTTTTATATATCCCCCATACACAACCCCTACTGCTTACGTATAAAATGACGTCACGATGTGTCCATCACTTCCCAATCAAGTTAAACAATGTTGCAATGTTAAAAAAAGATCGGCACTTTTGCGTTTTTTTAATTTTAGGCTATCAAAAATATCTTTTGATACAAAAAGGTTGAATGGCATATATTTAGAAACCTAAACATATTTGTTTAGTGAACAAATTTCAGTGGATTCTTCCTCAAAAATTAAACATGAACCATTATTTAGACTACTTTACGAAAATAATTCGAAGAAAACAAATTATGTGAATCAATCATAATTTTTAAGTATGCAAACAAGACAAGACACCTTTGATAAACAATTAAATTACTTATACACATTCTTAATTCATGATTACCATGGAATGATTGTATACATGTATTCTTTAATTGATTAGTCCATTGTGACGTCACAAATGCTGCAGCTTTTGATTTGTCTTATGACGTCACAATATTATTTAGAGATGCAATCTCGCGGGTATTTTCAGAAGTCTGTCAGAAGATAAATTTCTCTCTGTACATGTCCTGCGTTCGACTCCCTAATAGAACTTCGAGCTAGGCATTTTTCTAAATGACTTATATTATTGAAACCTTTTAACGGCATGCATCTAGGCCTAATGCATTACCAATATAAGATAAGAGTAATCTGCACTGTTAAGTATTCTAATCTAAATATCTATTTTTTTACATTCCTAGAATATATTTTAGAATACTTAACAGTGCAGATAACTCTAATCTTATACATGCACAGATGGCTAGATATATATTTTACGTCTTTTCAAGTGCATCGCCTTTGGAATTTTAGCATTACGACTGGTGACGTCATTCTTGGTTTGGGAAATGTCTATAAACTGTATCACAAGGATAGGTCTGGTAATTTGTTGCATCTCGTTATGGACCTAAACGAAGCTAGTGTTTTTAAAAGTAATTTTCGATTGAGATACTCCCTCAATATTACTCTAAACACCTTAGTTTGGGTCAAAATGTGGCTGTAACCAAAGGTCTCTGTGATACTAAAAGAATATTTACCCCCATTGAAGGTGCATCGTCGGAAACCCACGGTACAGCTAGTCTTCTCTGACGTATGCAAACGGTACTATGGGTTTCCGACGATGGTGGGGCTGAGACAGCGGAATCTCAAACAACGGGCGCTCGAATCTGGATCCGGACCCCGCCCCCTTTTTACTCGCCAGAGTATTTGGCGAGTAAAGGGGGCGGGGTCCAGATTCGAGCGCCCGTGCTCAAATCGAGGGGTAAGCTTTGAAGTTGCCAAACAATTGTTAAGCCTCGTGTTTGGCAGCTTAAGAAGTTTACCCAGAGGGTTGAGATTTCCTGTCTCACTACCAAGGAGGTGAATGATTAATTTTCTCTTACCCTGTTATCCTCATGTATAATCTAATATTGACGTTACATCAATGCAAGACAATGTAGATGTGATGTGATTGAGGTGTCGACGTGACGTCATACAATTGTTGAGAGCTTGTCTCAACCTAGGGTGAGACAAGAAAATCTCACACCGGTAAAAGTATGGATATCCCTGTCAAGGGTAAGAGAATATAAGACTCTTTCATGACCAGGGGTGTAAGATAGGGACATTCCACTCGAGGGGGTTTTCAAATTTGGTAAAACCCGAGGCTTTCCCAAGGGTTTTGCCAAATTTGAAAATCCCGAGGGTGGAATTTCCCTATCTTACACATTTGGTCATGAAAGAGTATATTTCTCTCATTTCGTTTACCTGAAATTCAGAATGAGCTCAAAAACCATGAAAATACCTCTTGACTGGCCACCATTTTGAAAAATATCAACTTTTTCTTTGAACTTCTTTGACGAAAACAAATGATACAGGGAGATTTAAGATACCCCATATTTGCACAGACAAAATAAACTCAGCTTTCCAATGCACACGGTTAAAATATCGTGGAAAGTTTTGATTTCATCACGTCGCCATTTTTCTCTTTTCGGCATAAGATTTTACCGAACTCGTGATGTCACGTCATTGTTGCGCCACGCCGTGGCAGTATTGCATGAGTTTATGTGTAATACAACCACAGCGATCATAGGTGTATTGCCCTAGACAGGCCAGTATTACTGGCACACCTAGAAATGAGAGAGAAAAGAAAATCTCACACCGGTAAAAGTGTGGATATCCCTGTCTAGGGTAAGAGAAAATCATAGTCATTCCATACATGTTGCTAAACTATTCCTTTTGTAATAATATAAAACATATAGAACTCCATATATAGGAACGTAATTGATGAAATAACGCTAAAGCTCTTAGCAACAGCAAAGCAATGGTGGAATGTGATAATGTTGAAAATATGTTCTGTAAAATCTATATCGGCAAGATGTAGGTTTAATAAACATTTCTTAATACAAAACTTATTGTAAGCCTGTTGAGTGCGATGTTTCAAAGATCCCCAATTCGAAACTTACATTTGCGGGTCCTGTATGCGAGCTCCCTCTTTTGGATTTCTTCTTAAAATGCTACCAAGGTCAACAGCAGTTTTCTTGACCCACTTGTACAACGGAAGGATTACCTCACAAGTCGGAATACTGAAAAGCCACAAGGGTAATATGACTAATTGCTCCGGTGACCGTCTCCTACTCATCAACAACTGTCCTGTAAATCTTATTTGAATACAAAGAACCCCCATGTCTATTCCCTTGCAATATCATATATGACCTTAAATATTTACTTGACTGGATGCCACAAGCTAAATTTCCATTCTTCTCAAGTTGTTTGAAGAAACTTCCTGTGACCTCGGTGAAGTCTAAATAGTAATTGTTTACATTTTCACTGCTTTCAATTTTTTAGCATTTTGTCCTCCGAAATGGATTAACAGTGAATATTTATCAACACTATTAAACCCGTAAAGATTCAAGGTAAAGGGAGATAACAGATTTATCTCTGGACAAAACTTTCCCAGCATCAGTAAAGCCAAGACTTCATCTTGGGCTATCTCTATCAAGTTTATGTTATTGTAACTCTACCAACACCTAAATCTTAAAGGCAGTTTCAAAGAAGTCAAGATCAATATCCTGTATAAACTATATAAACAGGGATCACTTTGGGGATTTTTACCCATATTTTCCCTGAAAATCTTATAGAAAATTTAAAATTGTATTACTTTATATAGAGAAATCTCATACATATTTTGCTGATACCATAAATTTCCTTAAAATCTCCAATAGGTTTTAAGAGTCAGAATTATCCCTGTAAAAATCATCTTTTAAAACATTAAACAGGGCCAATATTTCATCAAACCGTTCCCTTTGCTCAAATATGGAAACCTATTTGTGTCAGGTCTACTAGGTGCTCACCTCTTGACAGTTATAAGAAACACAAACATACAAAAAAATAAGACAACTCCGGTGATTGAGTGAATTGTTTACTGACCCTGGCATTTCATTAGATCAGTGTCTCATAATTCATGATTAACATAGTTAAGACAATCTTTAAATGCAACAAAAAACAAAAATCACTAGTTTTTAAAACAACTGTAATAAAACTTTTTTCTATTTAATTTACAGTTTAATAGCTATAAACTATTCCACGTTCACAGGTTTTTTTATAAGGGTTACAAAATGGCAGATGTTAACGCATCACAGATTGGTTGTTTCTGACCAATGAAATTCCGCTTTGCATATATCAGTTAAATCTGCTTTAGCTCAATTGTAGAGAACTGCTTTCGACATGTTCTCATGAAAATGGCATCACCCCGATGTTCGTTTCAGCAAGCAATGCTTCAGATATTTGCGTACTGCCCTCCGAATAAATGTTATACCAAGGGAACTCCAAAACATTTTTTCGAAAAAATTTATGAATTTCCATGCAGTTGTGAACAAACCATGAGTCCGGCTCATCCGTGTCTATCTTACTATATCACAATATACTCACATGCACTACATTTTCAGAACATTCTCTTGACACCAAACACACACACATACAAGCTTCACGGATCAGAGGGATTACACACAACTGCAGAACACACAGCCCGAGATGTCCAAGTGTGTGGGACTTTTAACAACTCAAATATAGTGTTGACTTGAGAGGAAGTGATTAACATTCGACTGAGAATAACATAATGTACAGCAAAGCACCAATACTAATAGACTTCCAGACAAGTTTTGATGGACATTACATGCCAAACATGACAGTACCGAAAGAGCCAGAATAATTTGGCAAGTTCTCTATGTTTAAACTAGATTTGAAGAGCTACATCACTTTTTAACTGAAAATGTTTGTCTTCTACATCATTTAATTCAAATTTTTATTCCAATCATGTCTCTAATACAGAATATTTGATCTCTTCGCAGATAGTCTGGGTAGAAGTCTTTCATAGAGGTCACAAAAAAACAACTTTGATCATAATTTTCAGTTTTCAAATATTATGACGGACACAAAGGATGTGTGTACAAGGGTTATGCCCCTTCCTTTACAGGGCAAGACTTTCCACTAGAGGGCAGTACCCGGTAGGTACACAATGACTACAAAACAATGTCACAGACGACAAGCAGACAACCAACCAGACTACACCAGTCTTTAGCAACAGACATGAGACTTTCATTGCCAGTGCAACAAAAGAAAACACAATGGCAACCCTGTATTTTCCTCCTTGAAAATGTCAACCTCTCCTCACATCAAGTTGTTCTACCACCATGTCCATGTTGTTGCTGTTTCTGTAGAAGTCTTTTAGGATATTGTCATATTTTTCTTCTGTTTTCACTGTACATATCATACAATGTAACAATGCGCAGATCTGTTCAGCTTCATTCCACCAGAAATCATCAGCCAATCATACTATATTTAGTGAAATCCAGTAATATAAAAGTCAGTTTTGTTCAAATCGAAGCGTAAATCGGGGACTTCTACAAGACCACTGCCACGCTCCTCCCCACAATAATGGGAGGATGGTGTCTGTAGACCTCCACTGAGTCCACAAATACGAGGACGGTGGAAATGGCGGAATAGCTGTCGCTGTGTCCTGTCTAGCGTGATCCATCCTACCTCATCCTGTACGACATCGACTCATTCATCTCCGATAATTCACCCTTAAAGTCCACATCAATCTTTATGTCCAGGTCCCTCTGTGGAAAAGGAGAGAAAACACATGATGAACAGACATATTAATTCTGGCACAACATGTAACATATCTAAAACCATTGGACGTTGCCAGAAACCATTTCTAGATCTTTTAATTGGGAAGATCAGCATCCATTTTATAAACTGATGAAATAGATGGAAATAAACATGTCAATCATTTTTTGTCAACTTAATAACGGTGAAAATATGGACATGGAACATAATGACATACTGAATTATTTATGCAGTTATTTTCACTCTCTGCATCACATGCCTCAAAGTGAAATATCAAGTATCTAGAATTCCCTACAGGAGGAAAAAGACAAACTGAAGCTGTAAACTTACCGTGTTCTTTTTGTTTGGTTCCAATGCGATGGTTCCGAAGATTTCTTCTCCTTTCTTAACTGTCAGATCCAGCTGGTCAAAGTAAAACACTGTTTGTTTCCAGTGAGTGTAGGGGGCCTCGGGAGCTGGGGATGAAGACAACAGATCAATACATGGAATGGCCAAAGTCAACAGTAAAGATTGATACAGGGAACAGCCCAAGTCAACGGTACAGATCGATACATGGAACGACCCAAGTTAACAGTACAGATCGATACATAGAACAGCCCAAGTCAACAGTACAGATCAATGCAGGGAACAGCCCAAGTTTACAGATCATCAGTACATGGAACAGCTAAATTCAACAGTAAAGATCTAAACATGGAAAAGCGTATGCAGTCAATAGTTCCTTTTATCATGTAGCTTTTAGACTTTTCTGAAAGTTTGGATCTCGTTAATTACAGCCTGAACCCCTTGGAGGATTATTTACTTGCTTAGTAGGTATTTCATAGGGAAAATACAGTACAGTGAATATATTGTTAGCATTCCAGATCAGGAGAGATTAGTAAATGTAAAATTAAGGAAGTTCTTTTAACCTAGTAAAGCTTGACCACTGGTCAGTCTAAAGTAAGCCTCACCTGTGGAGAAACCTGTTCTCTTGTGACACTTTGTGAACTCCATATTAAAGAAGGTGACAAGTGCGTGTACATAGTCGTTGCGGCGACATTGTAGGTGGAACGGCGCCTTGAAGGTGAGGTCCTCTTCCTTGACCGTGTAGATGTCCACCTCCTTGACCAGACACGAGTTGGTGATCACCTGTTTGGGGTCAACAACGTCCACCAGGGGCTCCGAAATAGCCACTTTACGGATCACACTCATATCAAAACCATACACAGAGTCCCACCCTGTAAAAGCAAAATTGAAAGTCACCAACAATTTATGGAGTGCTACACCAAATTCTAACAACGGAAGAGAAAGGAGGTTCTATATGGGGTTTCAAAATGATCATATTGAAACATCAGACTTTGTTCTTGTAATGATTTGAAAACAGTACCTTTACTTCATAAGTTTGAAATAATAATTCTCTCAATACTGTCAGAAAAATATACTTAATCTGAAAATTACAACCTGTACAATCAGTAACTACAACTGTTTAAACGAAAATTCTGCAAAACCATGATTAGTATAATCTTTAATTATAAAGTGTTTAACATTTAATTTACATGAAAATACAATATTTGAACATCCATATGTTAACTTCTCTAAGGTAGAATAGGACATATGTGACTTACAGTTGATTTTCTCGTCCTTGTACTGTCGGTCCTCTATGGCACAAACGTACAACACAGCTCTGTCAGGGAAGATCAGGCCACCAGGTTTCTATGGAAACAATGCAACACATCATATATATAAATATATCTAAAATTGTTTCATGTTTTATGTATATTCTGTTTATGTGATTTAACGTGTATTTTACATGTCTTGATAAAGAGGCGGATAGCCTTGAATATGTGACAATTTATATGTCGGTACTGTCGCTATTATCCACGATTATATATATATTTATGAGTTCTATAATTTCAACCCAGAAATTCATTATTATTTAATATTTTTTTTTGATAATGACTCCTATCAATTTCCAAAGACTTGTGATAATGACCCTAATCAATTTTAGTATTTCCATAAATTAAAATACATGAATCCATATCTCTCGCAAAAAGACAGTATGGTAAATGAATTTTAATGACAATTACGGTATACCTTCAGTAACTGTTGATCAGTGGAAAGCTCAAACCAATTCACATTTAAACAATAATTAATCATTGCATAACAATCATTTATTATGAATCAAATGTATAGTATCACACCCTTGAGTATGGATAGTGTGTGTGACATTGCCGAGAGGAAAGACATGCATTTTTGAGACTTAACTACTCTGTTTACAGCTTTATTATTTAAGCAGTTCAACATTATCTAATCCTGACAATAAATATCTATTTACAAATCTCATTATATATTTTAAATGCCATTTCTCTATCCAACAAATTTCCATACATTTCCTTACCCTTTTAAAGAAAAATCAAACCCTTCAATTTCATAACCTGATGTCAGCAGTAAGTAAATGGAGATACCCCCCCCCCCCCCGTACTGCCATCAAATCTCTGGCCAAACCTACCAGCCACTTGTCACGGGCAAATATCACAGTGTTCAACATGGACTCGTAAAAGAGACAGTATCCCATCCACTCGCTGATGATGATGTCAACCTTCTCAATACCATCAGGCAGGGTCACCTCCTCCACCTTGCCTTTAATCAGGGTTACGGCTAAAACAGAAGACAAATAAATTATCTCACTTTGATCTGTGTCTCCACTACGTTTGAGGACAAACGGTGCTTGATTATTTCCCTTTGATCAGGGAGTCAACTAGATTAATTGAACATCACACAACATTATGTAAGCTTGTCATCATACTCAAGGATACCCTGTCCTTCATCAAATATGTTTGGTTGAAAGTTAGAAGAATAAGTAACCTCCTTGGGTATCTTTACTAGGTTTTACTTACATAAATACCACAAGTTATACCCTAAAACTTAGTTATCAATGTCTACATCATTCCTGCACATATTTTATCATAAATATTTGATATTCTTAAAACAAGATGTTTCAATTATTTCAGTTACTACAGACACCATCCCATAATTTGGATGTTTGTATACTACCAGTAATCATCTAGGTTTTCACACAGCATATTGTCCATCAATGAATATATACATGTCACTGATACAAAAGCTATTAAATAGTATTTATCAGTGTATAACACATGTCCATGTACCATAAACCAAAAGTGAAACACCCTACAAATGATTTCTTAGTTCTTACTTTTATCAAAGTTATTCACTTCTGTGATCTTCTGGGCGTAGTCTATGATACTGGAACAGTCAATCTGTTGAAATAAAAACGGCATGAAAGTGTAAAACAATCGCAATATTGTCTAGCTTAGTTATATTTTAAACTTTGGTACCTATAAGGGATGTTCCAGAATAAATCATACTGAGGCACTTTTTCAGAGACGGGAATGGTAGACAAATCTGGATTTAAATTTTACCATAATGCCTACGTCCTATAAAGAAATCTAAGCCAAAGAAAAGTAATCAAAAGAAAACACGACTAAGCCATAGCCTAAGTGTAGGATGACTCAATCAATGGAGAGAAATTGCAAAGTATTTGGTTCAGCTTATATATTTTCCATCAGCCGAAAAATGATGACGATAGTGTCTGGAAGCTTGAAATTAATAGCAGGATCCCAAGGTGATAAATCAAAATTGCATAATCATTAATATGTATAAATTATGAGTCTGCTTGATATTATTTATGGATATTAAACTCACTATTTATTATTTAAGACCAAATCATTGTAGCAGCAACTTTTTATAGACACCTACCCCTATGACTTTGGCAGCACCAGCCTTAGCAGCAAACATACACAGGATCCCCGTACCACAACCGACATCTAGCACAACTTTGCCTTTAAATAAGTGCTTGTTGTGGATCATGGCATTCCTGTACGTCAGTGTCCGCACCTCATCCTTCAACATTTCCTAAAAATAGAAAGCAACCGATGAATTTCATAGGATTCTTTCAAAATTGTGACAAGTGAAATTATTCATTGATAACATGAGTTTTCAAAATGTTACATTGCTCATAAATATGACCTCATTGATCAAAACAAAAGCCAATACATCAGGCATGTACTTTTTTGCTCGGAATTTGAATCAATTTTTACCACCGTAATTTTTGGTCTGTAAGCTCTTCCTGAAATGTAACTGAGAACACTTGAGATTCGTTACCTTCAATTTACATGTAAATAATTGCCAGTAAAAAATACCATGTTGTGTTCATTTTCTCTTCAAAGTTTCCTTGATAAACTCAATGTTACCTCGTGGATGCCGAAATGACCATATGAATCAAAGTAGTAATCTTTTGATGTCATGTCATCCTTGTCTTTTCCAGCTGGTCTGGGGCCTGCGTCACCATTACACGAAGGGACCTCCTCTGTGGTGGTGGTGGTAGGGGTGGGGGTGGAAGTGGTTGCTGGTGTTGTCTTCAAGTAAAAAAAGAAAACATTCACACTAAAATCTCACAAGACAGTAAGACACAAAATTTAATTTGTGAAAACAAAAACATTTTAAAAAATTCTAACTTATCTCAAAAAATGTTCACAATTCAGATTATTTTTGAGAAAAGTAACAATATCTTAGTATGGTTGCAATTCAAATTAACTTTCAACAGAAGTAAGATTCTTATATGTTCTACTTAAAAATCAAAATACAAAGAAACAATTCAGATTTTTCAGAAATAATATACAACTTATAAGGACCATATAGTGAAAATCACATTCAAATGTATTAGGATTTCATTTTTTGTAATGAATGAATATCAAGTATTAAACTTCAAACAATATTTATCATCGGTCCAAAAACTAAATCATAAAGTTAACCTTTTCACTGCAGACATTTAATTAAGAAACATTTGGACTCTTCCAATTTAAATGTTGGTATAGTTAACTTTCAGTAGTGAATGAGTTATTTATCAGTTTGATTTTTAATAATGACCTGATTAAATTTGCAATAAATTATTGGAAATCAAATGTAAATCAGATCAATTGACATCATCCCCATTTCTAAATTTAATTTCCACCAGACAAACAACTACATATCTGTAATAGGACGAGTGATAAAGATAGTGCTGTCGCAGGGGCTCGAACCTGAGACCCTTGGATCTCCAGTCCGATCTCTACCGACATGAGCTAAAGGAAAATTCCCCACAGCTCACGCTTGTAAGGCAACCTAATCAATGCACATCTTTTACACATCTATAGAATTAGAGATTCAAACAGAAAGAATGAGCCTTTGAGCTAGTACACAAAACAATGAACTGTATAGAAGTTGACCCAGCGCTAACTAACTTAAGACTTATCATCTTCAACTAAATTCTTTGGGTTGTAATCAGCTTTGATTCACATCAGTGTTAAAACCAACAGAACTCTGCGAGATGTAACCACTTTGCTTTAAATTCATCAAAATATTTTAATTCTGCACCCAACCATACATTTGAATGAATTGAATATGAAGTAATTGTACAAATATTTTGAGTCAAATTAAGGACAAAGGTCAAAACTGTATTTAATCTAAATTCAAAACTAACTTTGATGATGATGGTCCGAAATGTTTTTTCGAATTCTAGTCATTTCGGCACCTTGTAGTTTCAGTACCAGGTCATTTCGCTACTTACGTGAGTAATAAACATTAAATTAGCAATTACTTTTTAATTAATAAGTATCATTAAAACAACAGCAAAAACAAATCAAAATTCCGAAAAAGCTCTTAAAGGTATCGAAACAAAGGTACATGAACAAATCACAAGAAGTGCCGAAACAACCAGGTGCCGAAACGACTGTACCCCCATTTTTAAATTCAGACACGTGGGTAAGGAAATATCAACAAAATTGTTCATGAACGACTTCTTAAATGCATGATTAGTTCATTGAAACAAAAGAATACAAATGTAAGCAAGGTAAACACAATACAGCAAAACACAGAGAAATGCGATAAAACATCAAATTATTGCGTAGATAATGCAATGCATTGTTATTTCGACCCAAGTGCTTCAGTCAAAATATGGATCAAATTTCATTCTGGTATACTTTAAATTTCCCGCAAGATTTGTATTCAAAACAAGGAAAGAAAACAAAAGCTATCACAGAGCAATGTGGATTTGTTTCTTTCTTCGTTAACAAAGGAAATAAAATTGCAAGAAAATGCTAAAAATCCACACAAAAATGAGAAGCACTCGGTGAATATTAAAGAGAACAAATAAACATAAATACGCTACGATCTAGCACAATAATTATGTAAAAATGTACATTAAACAATAATTAACAAGTTGGCACATTTAAATAATGTACTATGTCTTAAATGTGACATGTTCATGAATACCGAGTCAACGGATTTCGGTAGTACCTCCATGTGCTCTGCCATTTTGAACCCTTGTGTGAAGCGCGCACATGGTCGGGAACTACGTCATCGAAAATTGTGAATAATTTTTGTCCTTTCTAATCGGCAAATAGGTACATGAAATATCCGGATTTAGCAGACTCACACGACAGGATTTTTTGAAAACATCAAATAAGAACTTGGATGACAGGATATGTGCAGTGAAATCGAATTGAGGAATTAATATGATTCTTCTATCCACGGAATTATCTAAGTCTCTGTTCTATATATCTGTCACACACGAGATCTCATATCCACAAAGATGTATAAATGAAAAGTCAAAATAAATATATAAGCTTACATCTTTAAATCTTAATACTGGCCAAAAAAAGAAGGAGCCATAGTCAGATAATCAAATGTATTAATATCATTTTATTCAAAATTTATCACAAATTAATTATTTTATAAAATGTACTTTCTGTGAATTACTACCTGAATCCGGATTTGTATCCAATTTTAAATTAGTTTATGACTTCCGTCGAAAAGGTACATAAACCACTTATCAACAACAAAGAAGTATTTACAGGTAAGCATCTTTATTATTGGCATTTTACTTAAAGAAAATATGCAACTTGTCCTGTTTTTGTGTCGTGCATCCTATAAAAATTTAGATTACACGTGTGCAAGCTGTGCGTGTGCT
Organism: Mimachlamys varia; assembly: GCA_947623455.1. Lineage (NCBI taxonomy): Eukaryota > Metazoa > Mollusca > Bivalvia > Pectinida > Pectinidae > Mimachlamys > Mimachlamys varia. The sequence continues at coordinate 42,270,358 of OX392539.1, forward strand.
TTTGGATGTCACTTTGATAGACGAATGAATCATCTGGTTTCTGCTATGTTCTGACTGTACTCATGACTAGGCCTACTACACATGCTGTACTAGGCTTGCACACAGTGTATTCAAAAGCGTTACACAGGAAAAATTCCAGAACATGCATGCTAGCGAATTCACGAGATGGGCTTACTCATAGTGTTCTTTGGTCAGTTGTTGTACTAAATTTATTATTAAAATATATATATATATGTACATGTACGTAGAATATATATTTTTTTCTTTTACATTTCTGCTGTTTTTCATGTTGATTGGTTTGTAAGTCAGATATTAAGTTTTCTCAGTCCTCAGCTTTCACCAATGTTGTCATTAACCCTCTGACCTCAGATAAGTTTGTAATATGCATACAATAATACCTTCATTAAAGGCCCAATATACGTAACTTTCGACAAAACTTGAAGCCAAAATCAAGCCTAATAACTTTTAATATTTATAGATTTAGTTAAGATTAACTGATATAAGCAATATCCAAGATAAATTCCTTCGCGGTTACCGGTACATCAGCAGTTGAAACACGCTATTTGTAAACACGCGTCCATTTCGAACCGTCTTCTACCTTCGGTTTGTTGTTGAAGTGGGCCCCACCTGAATATTTTTCAATTCTTTGGATTTTTTTGTCAAGAGTTTCTTATTAGTTACCGCTCAGGTTTACTTCGTTTTAGACTTATTTTTGCATGGTTATCAACTGGATTTTTTTTCAAAATTATTCAGGATCACGAAAAATTCCCTGAAGTTACGTATATTGGGCCTTTAACTCACTCACCCCTGAAATTTCATAATGAACTATTCCAACCTTTGAATTGAAAGAGTTCAAATGTGTCTTCAAGGGTGAATAAGTTAATGGTGACTTTCCTGCTGTGGTGATATTTTTTATTTTCCTAAATAGAAAAAGAATATACCAAATTGTTCATTTGAACTTTGCTTGTGTTAACTATATAATTAACACATGCACAAACATTACATCAAACTGGCATATTTCATGAATCGCTGAATGAGAATTAAATAACAATTAATAGTATTTCTACTGAATTACCATGTACTCTTTCACCCCTGAATTTCATAATGGATTATTCCAATCTTTGAAATGGAAGAGTTCAAATGTGTCTTCAGGGATAAGTGAGTTAACATGTATTTTTCATGGTTGTGCTTATTACCAGGCAAGGGCCTACAGGGTTCTCATTAAAAGCGGGTTGCTGGCAAAAGTAGCCTGTTATTAACCAACTTTTCAACAGGCTATTTTTTTTCAGAATTTTATATAATCTTATGTCAACATTACAGAATGTGAAAATTCAACCAGCTATTCTTTCGAAGTCAACCATTTATTGCAAAACTTCGTGAGAACACTGGCTTATATATATTATAATTGGTATACTCATACATTTGGGGCGAAGGACTATTGTAGGTTATATTTAATTATCTTATTGACTTTTATTAAGTTCTTTTGAATTGAGGCACCTTAATTCAAATTATTTTGAATAGGCAATTAAACAGCATGTATCCTGAAATTTGGTCTGTATATAGCATGCCATGTATTCAGTGGTTAACAGCTCTCAAATTTGTTATCTCGAAGAGTTACTTGTAAATGTCTAAAAATATTCAATGTTTTAACATGTTTAATGAGTTTCTTAATTAAAAAGATGCATTAATTGGTTGGTTTGGTGGCTATATTATATACTGAGTGTATATAGCAATTTGAAGATAATCAGACTTGTTCAATTGAATTATGCTGATCATTTTGAATTGAGTCAACATTAATGTGCATGCATAGTCAATAATTTACCAGCATCCAATGTTTTATGAGAAGAATATTATATAATTAATGTATTTAAAATTTAGTGCTATTTCTCCTACAGTACACACATATCCTAGAGTAATGGCATTTGGCTGGTAGACCTACCAGGGGGGAGGCTGGGGGGGGGGGGGGGGGAGTTTAATTTGCTGAAAAAGCTGTCATTTTTGCTAAAATATAAGCCATTTACATGTTTACCACCTTTAGAGTCATTGGCTTAATCTAATACACAAATTGTTACTTTTTGTCTGAAATGCAAGCTGCAGAAATGTCTATACTCTGTGTAAATGTACCGTATATTTCTTGAATTACTTTTTGATGCAAAAATTAGAAAAATTACAAAGAGAAAATCAACAGAAAGAGACTCATGATCAAATGACCATTAATAGAAAGTCAATGATAAAAAATAGAAAGTGAAAGTCAAAATAATGCTAGTACGTGTGTGTATGGGTAAGTTAACTTTAGCTATTGCCCGGCCCACAATAGAATTTATTTCCTTGGATAAGATCAAGCATTCCTGTAATTTCCCGTGTTAAATGTCATGTGAGGTTTTAATACCACCCTTACAAACAGATAATGTATATATAATGACTTTGACCTTAGAAACTACAATGCATCCTGAATTCTATCCTTGGTATGTAATTATTTGGTTTCATACTCTTTATATATGAGCATTCATGTCTATATTTAATAGAGTTTTATTGTGTTCCATTGTCTGGGGTTTCCAGTATCATTCTTACATCTGTGTAATGGACCAATTCCCTTCCTTCTAAAATTTAATGAAGTTTCCTAATTTAGAAGCTGAAACTCGGAGTGATTTAAGGCCATGCATCCATGTAGTTATTATTAAATTATACACAAACAAATAAATAGGTAAATATGATTAAAAAAAAAAATTTGCAGCATCAGTTCATGCACATGTACAGTTAGGGTTAGTCCATCGGGTTCTGACTCTCTGGCCCGCTAAATATTTGGACGGCTGATATCGATCCCAATATATATATAAGCAGGTCAGAGAGTCAGAACCATTCAGACTAAGATTGGGGCTGCAATAGATCAAATGTTGAGCTCGAGGTTTGCATTAGTCGTGACCATCATCAGGGACAATTGTCAGGTACTGCATTGTTGCAGTATGTACATTTTACCAGGCACTCTCATATAAAACTTTCCCAAAAGTATTGTTATTCCCGGGGCCCCTTGATTAGCCAAAATAATGGATACAAGATGGACTTTTGGGAATGGTTTTTTGGTGATAATTTGGCGCCATGTGACAATCGGATGACATCATTTCCATTATGACATCATAATTACGTCATGGAGAAAATTTGTTTCAAAAATACTTCGCAATGTAGCCATGATTTGGTCATCCTCGATATCCAGGGGTTACGATCACCTATGTAATCTACACCCCTGGAATATATCATGGCAAAATTGAAAGCTCCCGGGTCTGCCACCTAGCGGTCGGTATGCGTTGTGTCCCTTTGAATCACGTAATCACCGACCAATCAAAATTGCGTGTAACAAAACGGCTTCTGCAATGAATGTAAACAAGGAAGAACATCTCATTCGGTTGATCTATGAAAAATTCAAGCTTGATCAAATTAGACAGCATCAGGAAACGGCGATCGACGCACTGAGTCCTTGCCGTAAATGTGTCGTTGAAGATTGTTCTTCTCTGTTTTACTGGTAAAGATCCATGACACAGTCGACACTGTGCCATGTTTGTTTACATTTTTTTCTAGCGCGTGATCAATTGTAAGGTGCGCTTTGATTGGACGCAGCCAGACCTAGCTGCATCCAATGAACATTCTCGTCGCGGGATTTACGAAATGTGGTCTATATATGCCAAGGGTGAAGATGAGTGTGCGGATCGTAACCCTTGGCTAGCGAAGATGTGATTTGGTAAACAAGGGAGATAACCCTTTGTAGATAGGCATATACCTCCATGACTTAAAAACTTGGTACCTCCTAGCTAACTTTCAGCATATAGAACATTCTTATAATATATGTGTGTATGTAGGTGCTAATACATTTTATGACATAAAATGTAAGCAAACAAAAATCTTATATATAATTGATTGATTTAGAGTTTTGGTTGAGTGGTTATAATTATATGATCTGCACCATTAAGTTTTCAAAATCTAACTTGCCTTACTAATAGATTTAAAACTACTTTAGTTGTAGATGGATGAGGATCGGCATTTGAAGATAACAAACACAAAGTAACAAAATGACTATAAAAAATATTGTTGGAAATTAATCATTTATGAATTAAGAAATAATGTTATATGGTTCCTGTAGGGACATAAGCCCTGAAATGTACAATAGGAGAAATGTCACCATTTGTATATAACTATTATGATAAATAATATGAAACAAAAACAAATTGTTGTGTGATAACAGTAATGGCAATGTATATATTTTGATTGTTCTGTTGGAAATGTCATGACATTACAAGATCAAACCTGTATAATACCCTACGTACAACTGTACATTGTATATGTACTGTGCCCCCTCATACATAGAAGCAAAAATCCAGCAGAATTTTTTACGTGTCCATCGACTGTTAACAGTTATATATACACATCAACCTTTTTCTTTTGGTCCCTAGCTCTATTCTCAAGTACTGGTGCCCATATGGTGTCCTGCATGGTTGTCTGGAATGAATGAATTTATAAGAGCAGGCCTATAGGTTTGTTTGTTTATGTTTATTTCCTATATGGTCAGCTATATGGTCAAAATAGAAGCCAGAATTCCTAGAGAAAAATCACACACCTTTTGCCCCACATTCAGGTCTCAGTCCTATGTTGATGCAATGTATTACATATGTTGGCTAAAACTAGTGTAGAAAAATTGCAGGATATGCAATCGGTCCTGGTCAGCCCCATAAAGTGGAGGTAGCTCAGCTGTTTGATACAATTTTGGGGCTAGAGGCCGATATAATGACAAACTCAAGCTCACTGTATCTGGGTGTACTGCTACGTACACCCTTGTGGAATTGTCATGACAGAAGGGATGTATAGATCTGTATTAATTAAGAGTAGAACTGGTTGGTTTCATACTCATGGTAACATAGCTATAATATTATAAATGTTGGGCAATTTATTCTTGCAATGTTTCATGCATGCAAGGCCAGACTCCCCCAAGTTTTTAATCAATTATCAACATACATCATGTAATGACTTGTTAATTACTCTGCATGAGACTGATCATTGAAGGTTATCAGCTGATAATTAGGGAGGGATATCTAATTACATGTACATGTCAAGTACTGATAAACAAGTTGTACTGGACATACAGCTCCATGTATAATACACGCTGTGTGACATTTACGGTACAGGACACAGCTCCATGTATAATACACGCTCTGTGACATTTACGGTACAGGACACAGCTCCATGTATAATACACGCTGTGTGACATTAACGGTACAGGACACAGCTCCATGTATATTACACGCTGTGTGACATTTACGGTACAGGACACAGCTCCATGTATAATACACGCTGTGTGACATTTACGGTACAGGACACAGCTCCATGTATATTACACGCTGTGTGACATTTACGGTACAGGACACAGCTCCATGTATAATACACGCTCTGTGACATTTACGGTACAGGACACAGCTCCATGTATAATACACGCTGTGTGACATTTACGGTACAGGACACAGCTCCATGTATAATACACACTGTGTGACATTTACGGTACAGGACACAGCTCCATGTATATTACACGCTGTGTGACATTTACGGTACAGGACACAGCTCCATGTATAATACACGCTGTGTGACATTAACGGTACAGGACACAGCTCCATGTATATTACACGCTGTGTGACATTTACGGTACAGGACACAGCTCCATGTATATTACACGCTGTGTGACATTTACGGTACAGGACACAGCTCCATGTATAATACACACTCTGTGACATTTACGGTACAGGGCACAGCTCCATGTATAATACACGCTGTGTGACATTTACGGTACAGGACACAGCTCCATGTATAATACACGCTGTGTGACATTTACGGTACAGGACACAGCTCCATGTATAATACACGCTGTGTGACATTTACGGTACAGGACACAGTTCCATGTATAATACACGCTGTGTGACATTTACGGTACAGGGCACAGCTCCATGTATAATACACACTCTGTGACATTTACGGTACAGGGCACAGCTCCATGTATAATACACGCTGTGTGACATTTACGGTACAGGCACAGCTCCATGTATAATACACGCTGTGTGACATTTACGGTACAGGACACAGCTCCATGTATAATACACGCTGTGTGACATTTACGGTACAGGACACAGCTCCATGTATAATACACGCTGTGTGACATTTACGGTACAGGACACAGCTCCATGTATAATACACGCTGTGTGACATTTACGGTAAAGCTGAGATACTCACCACCAGATGTTTATTGTTTGTATACCACATACTGGTACCTACACACAACGTTTACAGAGGTACACATGTACGGGGGTAACAGGTAGGTCTACTCATGATACCTATAATTCATCTCTGTAATACCTATATATATTTCTACAGTTGAACCTCATTACTTCAAAATTGTATAATTGTTTAATTTGAAGTTTTTCATTGGTCCTTGCCTTGTGGCCATGGCCAAACTTCACACTAAACATTTGAACGCCCTTATAAATCTCAAATTCTCGGAAAACTCTGACAGTTTTATCTGTCTTAAGCTGACTTGGAGATACTGTGGTTCGACCGCATTCCTACTGATATACTTGCATTTTCTTTGGGATTCCCCCTCAATTCTAGTGAACCTATAGATGACATGTAAAATGTGTTGGTAATCATTTCATATGGGAGTCATAAACATTTTAAAAGGATGTGTTCAGGATTTTAAAAGTATTTAATTACCAAAATAATGTTCGTACACACCCACACACACAGTTTGTATATAAAACAGCGCAACAATAAATGAAATATCAAATTTTAAGGGTGATCACCTGTTTTTTTTCAAGAAAGAAAACATGCATACCAAAACTAGAGATCAAAGGCTGAATATACATAACTTTCGCAAAACCATTAAGCAAAAATCAAGCCTAATAACTTAATTTATAGATTTAGTCTGAGATTAACTGATATCAACAATATTTAAGATGAATAATAATTTTGAAGTGGTTATCGATACAGCAGCAGTTGAAACTGTGACAGTAATTGTAAACATTCATCCATTTTGAACTGTCGTCTAACTTCTGCTTGTTTTAGGGGTCCACACCTACAATGTAAATTATTTTGAATTCTTTGGAATTTTCTGTCAAGAGTTTCTTGGAAGTTTTACCGCTCAGGTTTACTTTGTTTTTGCCTTATTTTTGCATGGTTATCAACTGGATTATTTTTCAGAATTACGACAAAACTTCCCTAAAGATGCACATATTGGGCCTTTATTAAGTTTAATTAGTCAATTATTAGGAAACAGTAATACAACATGTACCTAGGATACGAGACCTATATCATCATATTTATATACAGATTTTCTCTTCTTTTGTTAAAGTGTTACCTTATACATGTACTTGGGCAGTCTGCTTGACAACATTCATTCTTTCCATGACCGTTAAAAATATGCGGAAAAAAACTAGCGGAAATGATTATCTTTCTGAACAAGGGAGAATGTATGTGTTTTAAAAATACCTTGTCACTAAGTGATTCCTCTATTGTATGACTGTAATGGAGCAATGCTCCCATTTTGAGTGAACAAAATTCTGGATATTTAAACTTTGTACAACATGTCAGGGACGTATATGTGAGACATGTGGATTATGTATCTTTATTTATATGGTGAAAGTCGGTATTCAGTGGATGTAAGGGCGTTACAGATTCTTAACCGACCATGGTCATTGGATCAAGAGTCTTTGCTACCCTCCTAAAATGTATGTATATACCAGATTGACTGTATTTAACACCCCCACCCCCAACCCTGACCACCCGACCCCACCCGAAAAGTGGAAAAGGCAATATGATAAAAGTTAAAACCTTTTACTATATTAACTGTACACATTAGAAAGATGAAATAAATTGTTTGCAAATATGGGATATGCATCTACATTTGTAATCTCGATAACTAATTCATTTTCGTCAAAATAGTTCAAAAGAAAAACTGATATTTTCGAAATGGTAATAAGCCTCAAAAAAAATGTATTTTTATAGTTTTTGAGCTCATTCAGGTATAGCTGCAACAAGAGAAAAATACTCTTTCATGTCCAAAGGTAAAATATTGGAAAATTCCACCTTCAAGATTTTCAAATTTGGTAAACTTTCCCAAAGCCTCGGATATTACCAAATTTCAAAATCCCTTGGGCAGAATTGCAAAATCTCATACCCCTGGTCATGAAAGAGTCTCATATATGAAAATAGTAAATTTTAAAATGAGATTTGACTTGAAATATACTTTCACAGTTATATTGGATTGCATTGATAGTGAGCTGTCATATGTTGCACTTAAACACAGCCATACAATTGTAAGTGTTAATTACTATATCTCTTCCCTCCTCAACATTCTTGACATTCGGAGCTTATTACATCACCAGCAGTTTCGTTAGGTTGTTGTAATTATAAAGCTCTAATTCCATTGACATCCGTCTTGAGCTCAGCATACATTTTGTACTTTAGGGTATCCAGCTGAGGAGGAACTTTTCTTTTACCCTGGAATGGACAGATTTATCCACTCTTTTTACCGTTGTGACATTTCCTTGGCCCTCATTCATGAAATTGTTCTCATGCTCAAGCATGCATTCTGTCATGCAAGAAAAATAAAGTTTCCAACACTTTAAGTCTTACTTAGGTACTGTTTTGGCACTTTATCATAGGGAGGTAATTAGAAGCTTTGACTAGAGGAAATAATCCTTAATTAGCTCTTAGTACATTATTTTTACTGTATTAGCACTGACTTAAGAAAACACTGAGGTCACTTCAAACTTGGTTAAAAGACTAAATTAAAAGGATTTTTTTATGGATTATAATTATTGTACTGATCCTCTTTCCCTTAAAACAAAAAGTGTGTGTGTGGGGGGGGGGGGGGGCTTATATAGGGACAGGTGTGCTTATGAGGTCGAACAGAGTAATGAACATGACTAGGTAACATGTAACCAGGTAAGATTTTCTAGCAATAATAAGAGTTTCTGCCAGCTAGAGCTTTTGATTATAATTACAAATCTAGTGTTTTATGTGCTGATTGATTCAAAGGAAACAATTCTCGACGAAGAGTTTGAGTAAGTGATCTGGCTCAACAATGTGACATTTATTGTATTAGTGAATATAAAACTGTCAACCAGCAACACATGAAGTTTTTCTTGTGATAATTCAATATTTATGATCTTACTTAAAATACTCTTGTGAAGTAAGCTGGGGTAGACTAGGAGTGAAGATTATATACTTAGTCTTGGTGCTGTACAGCTTTTATCAGTCCTGGTATGTTAAAATATTGTTATAAAGAAATTTTGAAAGTCATAATGATTATACGGCTGTCACATGCACCTTTTCTTATGTTTTACCATTCATTGCTACTACATACCCAGTGGTAAGATTAAACTAATATGAAAAAAATATTTGATTGATTAATTGCATAATTATAATACAGTATTCACCCTACATATTAAAAGCACTGTGTGCATATAAAATCACAAAAGGGTGCTTACTCTTTTAAATAAACAGAGAGAAGTGGGGATGGGGGGGGGGGGGGGGGGGAGAAAGTCTTCTTGGAAATCCTGATGAACATCTAAGTTGGGCTCACTCCTAAACCTTTTTACTTATTTCCTAATTAATTGTTTATTGCTTATATTTTTATGGAACAATCTTTGGTTAAAACAATCCTGAAGTTTGTTTTGGCAGATCAGTCTGAAGTTGGGAACATACAAATGTATTGATAGGTTTTAATTAGCATACTCATCATCTTTTCCTGAAGTAAAAGGTGGGTTGTGCTTATGGGACAGGTGCACTCACCTGTGTGGTGTTACTGTATGTGTTATCAGATTTTGATAGACTTACAGTAATTTTATTACATATATTGTATATATGTAATGACATATTTTGATCTACTGACAATTTCTGGGTTGCATGCATGTGTGATTTATATATATGCGAAAAGGTTTTGATTGACTAATTGTTATGTTATAATTTCTTGATTGTTATATATGGTAAATATGATTAGATTTTGATATTTTCTTTAAAACATAGGAACATTTACTCCACAAGGTTGTTATAGTTTGCTAAAAATCCACTTTTGATCTTTCTTCTTTTCAGTTTGTGAAAGAACAACCTATGGGAAGTTGATCAGAATTGAGAGCTTGGGGCCAAAGGTCAAAACAGCAGAGGTCACCGAGGTCACCACTAGGGGAGGTTGACGTTGACAGGTTAGACACTGGATACTTTGATCAGCGGTGCTAGCCCCACCGGCAATTGTAGGTGGACCGCCACCTGTCCCGACTATTTATACACGTTTCTATTAATTCAAAATTAAATGCCACACACTCATTTGTGCTGGTCTTTTTAAAAAGTAATTTGAGAATTAAGATTTTAATTTTCTTCGGTACATTTGACATAATACTCTGTGAGAGTGGTTTGTGAAAGGAATCATTTAGTTTTTTGTTCAAATGGTAAATTGATAAGCACTATACTATTACACATGTATCAGAACTAATCAGAGTTCTCCGACCCCCACACGCTACGAACATTGTTTGCCATGCGTACACGTCCATGCAGCTTTGTGGATATAAAATTAATAACATCTTATAACACCACCAGAACATCCTGAAGGGATTTGCCTGGAGTCGAGGGACAGTTTTTCTGTGCTGAAATCCCGTATCATCGCTGTACAGCAGAGGATAACGCCACTATGATGAATCCCAGGTACCCCCGCAAAAGGAAACACAATGACCTGTGTGGCAAGAATTTCCTCCAATTTGTCATCTATGTCTTTACTTTTCTCTTTCTGGTGAGTAAATCGTTTTACAAGTATCAGTCAAACTTTTCAATTTGAAAGCAAGCATAATAATGCTTTATTTATAGAAGGTAACTCAATTAGTCACAAAACTAGTCTCCCTCTATAATCTACAAAAGTTATATACATATATATATATACATTGTTCAAGGTAGCGTCATTATTCATGGACATCAATTCAGACATTGCGAAAATTTTAACTCAAATTTTAGCATTCTACAGCCAGATATATATCACTGTGATAAGTATGAACTTATGATAAAGTTTCATTTTGTCTGGAACATTTTTAAGCCAAGGTTTGAGACTCAATACATGTATATTTAAATGTTTGCAAAGTTGCTTTAATAGAAATTTTTTTTTTTCGTGATTGTACAGATATCTGGATGAGCAATACAGGCACTTTGGGCCTCATTTATTTACTCATTCAACTCATTTAACCCTGAAGACACATTAAAGTTCTTCCAATTCAAAGTTTAAAATAGTTCATTATGAAATTTCAGGACTGAACGAGTTAAAGATGAGCAAGTTAATGGCGTTCTTTTCTGAAATAGTTTAATCAAAGCTTGAGTTCGGTTGAAAAAAAAGTCTCCAGCATAATGTACCTCATCGGAGGATACCCACATTTAAACTCACTTTGCTTACTGAATGAATAAGCGAAGCAAGATCATCATGGGTATTCAACGATGAATGTACCTGAAGTTGCTGTTTTTTGTCATGGTCACAGGGATTCTTATTAAAGTCTAAAAAAAATTTAGAATAAAATAAAAAGTTCTCTTAGAAATGAGGCCACTTTGAGTACAATAATACGAACGACTGACATCATTATCTACATAAATGTCTGTATTTGTATTTAATAAAGGTTGACCTATAAATTTCTCAAAAAATGGTCTCAAATTTTGGTATCATATTTCTATTGTATACTATTCTGGGGGCCATTAACTGTCAACTTAAAGTCCAAATTTAGGATCTCTCTTAACCAGCATTCTAGTATCACCAAAGAAAGTGATTTTACAAACTAGACTCAGATACTGCATACATGACTTATTTCTGAAGGAGTTTTTTATTTTGTCGATATTTGAAAAAAAACTAGAGCCTGCAGTGCTTCTGGTATTTATGATTTCAAGGGTACGGTGAAGCAAAGTCTGAAGCATTTGCAGTGATGTCAATTAAATTGTATGAGAATATAAATCATCACAGAATACATCAAAAGAATCTCATGGTCACATGACAGTAAAAATTGATGGGCTTTGGGTTCAGTTACGCTCCTTTGTAATCTTCAAAAGCCAGGCATCAGCCTGGGGATTGGTCAATTATTTTTATTATCTGGGGATGCCTTAAGTTTTGCCATAACATATTTCAGGGGTTTAGATAGTGTAGGTGAAGATATTGAGCATATAACACCTAGATATCGAGGATGATTCCAGGGGTGTAGAGAGCGTAGGTGAGTGTAACCCCTGGATATCGAGGATGATTCTAGGGGTGTAGAGAGCGTAGGTGAGTGTAACCCCTGGATATCGAGGATGATTCCAGGGGTGTAGAAAGCGTAGGTGAGTGTAACCCCTGGATATCGAGGATGATTCCAGGTGTGTAGAAAGCGTAGGTGAGTGTAACCCCTGGATATCGAGGATGATTCCAGGGGTGTAGAAAGCGTAGGTGAGTGTAACCCCTGGATATCGAGGATGATTCCAGGGGTGTAGAAAGCGTAGGTGAGTGTAACCCCTGGATATGTGAATGGGATATGAGCTGCCAGTATGTTTAAAATTTCATCCTTAGCTCACATAATGTCACTAAAAACACCTCTCCTGATTAATTTTGAAAGTTATCAGATCCGATATTTCTATACTCAATTTCTTCCAAGTTGTAAAACTTTAACTTTTTCTCTCCAGCTGTCGGGAGTGGCTTTCCTGGCCACGGGACTCTACATCAAGCTGGAGAAGTTCACCTATATTGGTCTGCTCGGCAGCAGTACGTTTCCCGTAGCAACCTACCTCCTCATAGCCACGGGAGCATTCATCCTGTTGTCTGGAATTCTGGGATGTGCGGGAGCTTGTGTGGAAAATAGGTGTTGTCTTGTCATGGTGGGTAAATACTCATTGAACTGTATACCGTATTCGCTATAATTAGTGCCCGGGACGCCTTAAAAATTGGTTAAGAAGGGGGCACCTAATAGGATAACACAATGAAAAAAAATTAATGTCGTTTTTATAAAGTTAATAAATATGATGCATTGTGTCCAGAAAAAGTAGTATACCTTTTACTTATTATTCAAATGGCTATAATTTTGTGTATAAGATTGAAAATATTTTTGTTCAAACTAAACACAGGTTAATATATAGTTATATAAAATAATTTAATTGTGTCATGATTAGTAGGGGTGCTTATAAAATGTCAGTACCATAAGGGGAGGGGGGCACTTAATGGGGAAGGGCGCTTATTACGATGAATACAGTAAATTGTACATACTATAAACATACTTATTTTTGGCACACTCAGATCTTAGCTTATAAACAAATTTAAACAGGTTAACACAACAATGATTTGGTCCATTTTCAATACATGCTGTAGAAAGCAGTATACATAAACTGCAATTAGCGCAACCCTGATTTAGCGGAATGCTTTCTGCACAAAAATCGCCAAAAAAAGTATTGTTTACATATTTATATTATTTCTGTCGAATCATACTGTTATGATTATTGCTTTTGATAGTATAAAAATTAGAAGGAAATTTCACTTTGTTATCAGTCGTTCAAGCAACTTATATTTAATCATTTCAAATGTCAGTGAGTATATAGCTTTGTATTATTTCAATATTGTCATTATGTCAGAAATTGAAAAACTTTTAAAAATTGAAATCTGTATTTAAACAAACAACATTTCCAAAAAATGTGCTTCCTGGTTTAAAAGAAGCAGTTTTATTTGTCATCTTGCCTATTTTTGGTATTTTAAATGTGAATACATATCTGTATACTGTTAACAAAATATCTCTTGCAGTATGCTGTATTCCTGCTTTTCATATTCCTAATAGAAGCTATCTCCGGAGTTGTTGCCTACATGTATGACGGAACAGTAAGTAATAATCACACGTATTATTTGTTAGGAGCCCACTATCTGTTTGTTAATGATGTACTCAGCATGGTTCTGTGTACATCATTAACAAACAGCTGGGGAACTCCAAATGAATAATAAAAAATTCAATTTTAGCACACCTGCTCGAACATTCTCGATATCCAGGTGTTACGCTCACCCACATTCTCTATACCCCTGGAATATGTCATGGCAAAATTGAAGGCACGCTCATGGGAAACAAATGACTAAGGCAGATGCTTTTCTTTTGAAGATTAAAAGGAGCTTGTAACCACGAGATTATTTTGATGTACATCATAGAGTCAAACTGGTCTTCTTGTCTCATCAACAAGGTGGCACACATGGAGCCATCAATTTTGCCACAACATATTCAAGGGATGTAGAGAGTGTAGGTGAGCGTAACACCTGGAGTATTGAGGATGCTGCCCAAAGGACAAGTCATTTAACTGAGCTTAACTATGCCATTAAATGCATTGTCCGTTGTCCATCAAGTGTCTGTCAACCTTTTCTTTAAATGACTTCTTCTGAGGAAGCAAAATGTGTGATTATGACATTTGGTCCTGTATCTTCCTGAGATTGAGCCTGACTTAAATTCATATACCTGTACTTTCAATGTCAAAAGGTTCAAATATGTCAAAACATTCAGATGGCTTCTTCTGAAATACTAAAAGCCTTAAGACATAATATTTGGCTTATAGCTTTCTTGGAAAGAGACAAATAGAGTTTGCAAATGAAAATAACTTTTGACTCACTTTCAAGGTCACAGGGGTCAAAATATTTAAGAAAACTTTTTTTTCTGAAATATTTGCAGTGCTTTGATATGTTTATGTTTAGATTCGGGAAGAACTGACGAGAAACCTCAACAAAAGCATGATGGAAAAGTATAGCTTTGATCCAGTCTTTACAAAATCTGTGGACGACATGCAGATAGAGGTATGTAATATGGTAGATATGAAGTCGTATTCTCACTAGACCAGTGTTCTCACTAAGTTTTGCAATAATTGGTTGACTTCGAAAGAATAGCTGGTTTAATTTTCACATTCGGTAATATTGACATGTATAAAATTCTGAAAAATAGCCGGTTCAGAGTTGGTGAATAACAGGCTACTTTTGCCGGTAACTGGCTTTTAATGAGAACCCTGTAGAAATTCCTTTTTGTTCCTTGGTACACATTCCTTTTCAGTTTTAATGATTATCAAAAAGCCAATACCGTGTAATGTGTTATGTGTCTGGGCCATTGAGTTGTCATGTATATTTAACTACAGTCCAACGTTGTTATCTCAAAGTTTGCTGGACCGCGGGGAAAACTTTGAGTCCTTGAGTTATACGAGTTTGAGATAACCAGGTTTTACTGTTATTTGAATTCTCTGGCTTTGAAACTTGATGTTAAAATTAGGCCAAAACTGAATACATTACACACAATAGTTTTGACCAAATACTTAGATTATGTCATCCTACATATAATGTGTAAAAGGTGCAGGTCATTGGGGTTTGCACATCAGTGTTAAATATGGTCTCTGTCACTCATTTCATACAACATGCTTCTTTGACTCAGTTGAAAGAACCATTGATTATTACCATGGAAACGTCAACCTGGGTTTTTGATTCCCTTACGGTCACTCAATAGGAATGTGTCTTCATATTACAGCTATAAACTGGGGAATATTTGCCAATTTTTTTCATATTTCACCCTCTGTGAAGAGGGCGAATTTATAGCATTTGTAAACAACATTCAGTTATACTCATTGTAATTACATTGTACATGTTAAGGGAAGATTCATTTTCAAGGAAAAATGGATTACACCATCAAAATGGGGGTAGTTTTCCATATAGAGTATGTACCGGTAAGCATATCAAGATTAATAAACATTGGTTGTCAGTTTAAGTGTTGCGGGGCTGCGACATTTGAAGACTGGAAGTATTCCCGCTGGCTGAAGGCGGACAACGAGACACTCAACAATACGCCCGAAAGCTGTTGTAAAAGTGTCGGCTTCAACTGCGCCATCAGTACCCATCCCTCAAATATCCAGTACGACGTACGTATAATAGTGAGAACCATCAGTACGACTTACGTATAATAGTGAAAACCATCAGTACCCATCCCTCAAATATCCAGTACGACGTACGTATAATAGTGAGAACCGTCAGTACCCACCCCTCAAATATCCAGTACGATGTACGTATACCCATCCCTCAAATATCCAGTACGACGTACGTATAATAGTGAGAACCGTCAGTACGACGTACGTATAATAGTGAGAACCATCAGTACCCATCCCTCAAATATCCAGTACGACGTACGTATAATAGTGAGAACCGTCAGTACCCACCCCTCAAATATCCAGTACGATGTACGTATAATAGTGAGAACCATCAGTACCCATCCCTCAAATATCCAGTACGACATACGTATAATAGTGAGAACCATCAATACCCATCCCTCAAATATCCAGTAAGACGTACGTATACTCATCCCTCAAATATCCAGTACGACGTACGTATAATAGTGAGAACCGTCAGTACGACGTACGTATAATAGTGAGAACCATCAGTACCCATCCCTCAAATATCCAGTACGACATACGTATAATAGTGAGAACCATAAGTACCCATCCCTCAAATATCCAGTTAGACGTACGTATACCCATCCCTCAAATATCCAGTACGACGTACGTATAATAGTGAGAACCGTCAGTACCCATCCCTCAAATATCCAGTACGACGTACGTATAATAGTGAGAACCATCAGTACCCGTCCATCAAATATCCAGTACGATGTACATATAATAGTGAGAACCGTCAGTACCCATCCCTCAAATATCCAGTACGACGTACGTATAATAGTGAGAACCGTCAGTACCCGTCCCTAAAATATCCAGTACGATGTACGTATAATAGTGAGAACCATCAGTACCCGTCCATCAAATATTCAGTACGACATACGTATAATAGTGAGAACCGTCAGTACCCATCCCTCAAATATCCATTACGATGTACGTATAATAGTGAGAACCGTCAGTACCCATCCCTCAAATATCCAGTACGACGTACGTATAGTGAGAACCGTTTGACCCGTCCCTCAAATATCCAGTACGACGTACGTATAGTGAGAACCATCAGTACCCATCCCTCAAATACCCAGTACGACGTACGTATAATAGTGAGAACCATCAGTACCCATCCCTCAAATATCCAGTACGACGTACGTATAACAGTGAGAACCGTCGGTACCTGTCCCTCAAATATCCAGTACGACGTACGTATAATAGTGAGAACCGTCAGTACCCATCCCTCAAATATCCAGTATGACGTACGTATAATAGTGAGAACCATCAGTACCAATCCCTCAAATATCCAGGACGATGTACGTATACCCATCCCTCAAATATCCAGTACGACGTACGTATAATAGTGAGAACCGTCAGTACCCATCCCTCAAATATCCAGTACGACATACGTATAATAGTGAGAACCATCAGTACCAATCCCTCAAATATCCAGTACGATGTACGTATACCCATCCCTCAAATATCCAGTACGACGTACGTATAATAGTGAGAACCGTCAGTACCCATCCCTCAAATATCCAGTACGACATACGTATAATAGTGAGAACCATCAGTACCCATCCCTAAAATACCCAGTACGACGTACGTATAATAGTGAGAACCATCAGTACCCATCCCTCAAATATCCAGTACGACGTACGTATAACAGTGAGAACCTCCAGTACCCATCCTTCAAATATCCAGTACGACGCACGTATAACAGTGAGAACCGTCAGTACCCATCCTTCAAATATCCAGTACGACGTACATATAATAGTGAGAACCGTCAGTACCCATCCCTCAAATATCCAGTACGACGTACGTATAATAGTGTGAACCAACAGTACCCGTCCCTCAAATATCCAGTACAACTTACGTATAATAGTGAGAACCATCAGTACCCATCCCTCAAATATCCAGTACAACTTACGTATAATAGTGAGAACCGTCAGTACCCATCCCTCAAATATCCAGTACGACGTACGTATAATAGTGAGAACCGTCAGTACCCATCCCTCAAATATCCAGTACGACGTACGTATAATAGTGAGAACCGTCAGTACCCATCCCACAAATATCCAGTACAACGTACGTATAATAGTGAGAACCGTCAGTACCCATCCCTCAAATATCCAGTATGACGTACGTATAATAGTGAGAACCGTCAGTACCCGTCCCTCAAATATCCAGTACGACGTACGTATAATAGTGAGAACCGTCAGTACCCATCCCTCAAATATCCAGTACGACGTACGTATAATAGTTAGAACCGTCAGTACCCGCCCCTCAAATATCCAGTACGACATACGTATAATAGTGAGAACCGTCAGTACCCATCCCTCAAATATCCAGTACGACGTACGTATAATAGTGAGAACCGTCAGTACCCGCCCCTCAAATATCCAGTACGACGTACGTATAATAGTGAGAACCGTCAGTACCCATCCCTCAAATATCCAGTACGACGTACGTATAATAGTGAGAACCGTCAGTACCCGCCCTTCATATATCCAGTACAACGTACGTATAATAGTGAGAACCGTCAGTACCCATCCTTCAAATATCCAGTACGACGTACGTATAACAGTGAGAACCTCCAGTACCCATCCTTCAAATATCCAGTACGACGTACGTATAATAGTGAGAACTGTCAGTACCCATCCTTCAAATATCCAGTACGACGTACGTATAACAGTGAGAACCGTCAGTACCCATCCTTCAAATATCCAGTATGACGTACGTATAACAGTGGGAACCGTCAGTACCCATCCTTCAAATATCCAGTATGACGTACGTATAACAGTGGGAACCGTCAGTACCCATCCCTCAAATATCCAGTACGACGTACGTATAACAGTGAGAACTGTCAGTACCCATCCTTCATATATCCAGTACGACGTACGTATAATAGTGAGAACCATCAGTACCCATCCCTCAAACATCCAGTACGACGTATGTATAATAGTGAGAACCGTCAGTACCCATCCCTCAAATATCCAGTACGACGTACGTATAATAGTGTGAACCATCAGTACCCATCCCTCAAATATCCAGTACGACGTACGTATGACAGTGAGAACCGTCAGTACCCATCCCTCAAATATCCAGTACGACGTACGTATAACAGTGAGAGCCGTCAGTACCCATCCTTCAAATATCCAGTACCACGTACGTATAATAGTGAGAACCGTCGGTATCTGTCCCTCAAATATCCAGTATGACGTACGTATAATAGTGAGAACCGTCGGTATCTGTCCCTCAAATATCTAGTACGACGTACGTATAACAGTGACACATGACACTGGCTTCATGACAGTGTGCTGTATATGTTATTGATGCAAAAATCAGAAACTATTAATGTTTTATCAAAATGGTAAATATTTGATGAGCTGGATGGATAAATTTTACGAAAGTCATTTCAACATTTTCCGGGATCAAGAGTTATTAAAACATTTCTACTTACTGTTAACATACTTAATTTGAAAACCTCAAATTTTAACATATAACAGAATGTAAACAGATAAAGATAATGATGAATTGTCGCATTCTCAATCCTTGGTGTAGAAAGCAATATTCAAGAAACTAGTTAGCATTATCATAATTTAGTGTAATGCTTTCAGTGAGAAAATCGCTTAATAGGATTACCGTTAAAATATGTTCTTTTTAATTTACGATATCTGAGCTGTATACATCTATATTTACATTTGCGCTGCAACCCACTATATGAAGTCTTGTCACGCCGCTTCGAATAACATGGAGAATGCCCTTGCGTCAAATGCTCAAATGACTAATTATTATCATTGGCGCCAATTTTATTCAAGCTGGGCTGTTCCGCTCAGGTCGTTTAAATGACGACATATATACAAACGCAGGTAGTAAACTAAGAATTGGAAAAATATATAAATAAAGTTAAGCAATTGTTCTATAGTAAAAATGTAAATATATGGATTGAAAGTAATTTTTTTAACTTTCATAGTGCTATGAAAGGTCAACCGTTACATCCATTTCAGCATGAAGCCCTAGCCTGCTTCATTCAATATGGATGTAAGGCTGACCTTTCATAGCACTATGAAAGTTAAAAAAAAAAATGACTTTCAATCCTTATGTAATATATGTTGGTAGCATAACAGTTAAGTAAAAGTCTCATCAGAGACATAATTTATAATGTATCTCAACAATATCACAAGCTATATCTTGATCTGTATGATTGTTTTCCAGAGCTGTGCTTTACGCCTTGAACAGTACACAAAGTCGAATTTAGTATTAATAGGAGGGATAGGCCTCGGGCTGTGTTGTATACAGGTAATTAATGATGTGTGTGTTGTATACAGGTAATTATTGATGTGTGTGTTGTATACAAGTAATTATTGATGTGTGTGTTGTATACAAGTAATTATTGATGTGTGTGTTGTATACAAGTAAATATTGATGTGTGTGTTGTATACAGGTAATCATTGATGTGTGTGTTGTATACAGGTAATTATTGATGTGTGTGTTGTATACAAGTAATTATTGATGTGTGTGTTTTATACAAGTAATTATTGATGTGTGTGTGATATACAGGTAATTATTGATGTGTGTGTTGTATACAGGTAATCATTGATGTGTGTGTTGTATACAGGTAAATATTGATGTGTGTGTTGTATACAGGTAATCATTGATGTGTGTGTTGTATACAGGTAAATATTGATGTGTGTGTTGTATACAGGTAAATATTGATGTGTGTGTTGTATACAGGTAAATATTGATGTGTGTGTTCTATACAGGTAAATATTGATGTGTGTGTTGTATACAGGTAATTATTGATGTGTGTGTGGTTCAGTTATCAAACTTTTTATACTGAAAATTTTGGATCAAGTTTTGAATCGAGTTAAAAGTTATAGAACTGTTATTTTCAAATAAAATCATACTTGTTAACACTCTCTCATTTTGATACCAATCTCCCCTATTTAAATCCAACTCACAGAAACTCAAAAGCTTCATCCTGTGTTTAAATGATCTCCTAGTAACTTCAGGTTGTGTCTAATGATTATAACATGTGTGTCTGAATCAAATAAATATTTTGATTATTATTGTGAAATTATCATTTTGAAATGAAATGATAAATTGAGCAATGAAGTTTCAGTCGTATTACACACACCTCCCTCATTGGAAATGTGGAATAAGGGAGATCTCATTGGAAGTTTCAGAGGTTAACACCTATGTAAACCCTAGATAAAATAAAATAAAATATTTTTACTTCTCAGTAAAAAGGAACCTTTTTTCTTTTCAGATATTTGGGATAATATTCTCTTGTTGTCTGGTAAGAAAAATAAAGGATGATATGATAAGACGCCATTACTGAGCCCATCTGCAGCTCCACCACAGGAAGTGACTGATTTCAGGGGAGATAGTTTATGATCTATCAAAGCATCAACATTGTGTGTTGAGGGACTTGCATTGTTATGTGATGAAGTATCAGATACAGATCTATACAAGGATGAGAAATGTCAACATAACAAAAAAGAGTATACTCTTACAACAAGTTAAAATTGCCACTGCCTGTATTCGCGATATCCAGGGATTTCAATCACCTAAGCTCTCTATACCTCTGATATATGTTATGGCAAATCTGAAGGTACGCTCAGGTAAAAAAAAAAAAAACGGGACCAATCGCTAGGCTGCATGCCTGTCCTTTGAAAGTTGCAACCGACATCAAAGCCTGCCAACTTTTATCGTTATGTGACCATGAGATTTTTTTTATGTAAAATGGGTTGAATCAATCTGCTTGTCTCATCAACAAGGTGGCGCACACGAAGCCTTCGGTTTTGCCTTGACATATTCCACGGGTGTAGAAAGCGTAGGTGATTGTAACCCCTTGATATCGGGGATGCTGTGCCTCATTTGTGGAATGAAATAAGCTATAGACCTAGCATATGCTGGAACACAGAATTCCAGACATGTCCACTTGGATTTTAACATGTACAATGTACTAGAGAAGTCTGTTATCACAGATTATATACAGGGTAGTTTCATAACAGAACCTTTTTAGGGCAATGGAAACCCTTTTGACAAGAACCCTGAAAACTTATAGATCTGCTTATAATTAGTATTAATATAATTTATATCAATTCATTTACCTCTGTATTGACACAATTGAACTTTTCCATTCATAATGAAACCTTAGGGGTGAATTAGTTAAAACCCGAAAGCCTGCAATAACTATGAAGTATTGAAAGATTGTTTTGAGATTAGATCCAATACACCCTTTCATTATTTCGTGTCAATCAAATAATACCATGATACAATTGAACCTCGTTTTCTCAAACCGGTGTCACTCGAAGATGCCGTTTATTTCGAAGTAATTAATCGGTCCCGGCCGTATTTCACACTAAAGTATTCAAACTCGTCTACCTTGAATACTCAGATAACTCGAAGTTATTTGTGGTCTCTCCGACTTCGAGATAATGAGCTTTGACTGAATAAAAGGTAAAAAAAAATGTAATCAGTGCTTTTAGCATTAAAGTTTTGTATTGGATTTAGTGATGCCTATTTCTATTCTAATAGGATATTTAAAAGATTATTAGACAGTAAAAGATAAATGAAGTATTGAATGCTGTGAAATGAAATATTTTTTCCTTCTTTCTAAAATGGTCAAGAGACAAAAGTGGAACAAAATGTTTTATTTTTTGGACATTAATGAAATGTAGACAAACTTCCTTTTCGTCCGATCTATCTTACTAAGCTCAACTGAAATATTATGGAATTCTTATTTTAAAAATTAAATGAAAGTATATTGAACTTGAGAGCATGTCACAAAATTAATGATGAAAATATTGACTGAAATCACCTTTGGTTTACGTTTTGCTAGGTCTTAAAATCTAGGAAAAGTAAAATTAATTTTGAGATTATATTGGTAAATATTTTCTAGGCCTTTCATCTATGAACAGTAGCATTGATTTTCAGACACAGAAATAATGAAAGGGTATATGCAGAGATGGTTTGGCCAGTGGATGATATTTTAGATTTTTATAATCATTAATCCATTTACCCCTAAATACGGACTTTGCTACATCAAAGACTGGGCCAGTCCAGTTTAGACATGAAGGGGTGATGGAGTTATGTTTTATTTTTGTTGTGAGTAAAAGTTGTATTTCCATAAAATATTTTTATGTCCTATAAGTGTTATTTATTCTTAATTTGGATAAGGTAAAAATTGTATGCGAGATGATCTGAATATTTATTCTCCTGTTGAGGATCTGTGTTGCTATAATAAGTAAAGTGAATCCTCCATAACTTTCTGTCTTCCTTTCTTACCGGAGTGGTTGAATGAAGCAATAACTGTATTGATATGATCGAAACTTGTCGCTGTTATAAATGTGGACTGTGTAATTTTACAGTAAATTCAATTTTAACATCAGTGTATACCCTAAGGCCAAACAAAACAAAATGTTTGTTTCAGGTATCCTGATCTTCCCTATATTTGCCTGGCTTTCTGAACTTAGAAATTTTATCATTTACTCTTGTGTCTACATTTATTAGACCACTCACAACAACTCATCAAAATGTACTTTTTCCCTGGTCTTGGAAGTTTGGTTTGTTAGCTCACCTGGCCCGAAGGGCCAAGTGAGCTTATGTGATGGTGCAGCGTCCGTCGTCCGTCCGTCCGTCCTGCGTCCGTCAACTTTTTCCTTTAAACGATTTCTTCTAAAATACTGAAAGGCCCAGTGGAATTTTACAGACAGCTTAATTTCAAATGTTAAGGTGTTCGTAACTTTTCATATTTTTTTAACAGTTTATTATTCTTCCATTTACACCTCCTTCTGTATACAAAATTGTGGAATTTGCTTCAACTCATTCACCCTCTGAAATTTCACAATGGACTATTCCGTACTTTGAATCTGAAGAGTTCAAATATGTCTTCAGGGTGAATGAGTTAAGCTAAGTAAAAATTTCAATCTGTTAAAAACTGTATTACGAAGACTCCACTGCTTGGGTTTATATCATATTCATATATTTCCATTGTTTCATCGCAATAATCATTGATATTTTGTGCAAAGGATCTTTAAAAACGCACTGTTTCAGCTTTATTTGAAATTTCATCATCAACTATGACATGTACTTTATATATTTAATTATACATTCCATATTGTATTAAGCATAAAATAACTTTTAATTGTTAAATGCAACATATATTGCCATTAATGATTTAAATATACATTATAGCATCAACTCATTATTTCAGACAAATTTGTATTTTATTTCATCACAGTATTATTGGTATCCATTTAGTAAAACCCCACTTACTCGAACATGATTTAATCGAATACCCATCGTTTGTCGAACAGTTTATTTGGTCCTGACCGAGTTCCAACATATTCAACCAACCTCAGATAATTTGAATGCCATTTATTCCTCAAAATATTGATCAGGTCCCAACAAGTTCGAGTAAGTGGGTTTTTACTGTATAATATTATGGCTGACTGATCGCTGCCATTACTTTGGTCAGAATCATTGATATAATTGTGAAACCTTATCTGATCTTCCACATTGAAATGATAAAGTTACAAACCCTGCAGCATTCATGCTTTTATCACAGCAAAAAGCTTTTAGTTTCTGGCTTTCCACACAGATTGTAGGACATTTTTGGGGTTATATATTTTGTTCACTTTGTCAGCCTTAATTATGTCTTTGCCAAGAAAGTTTTCCTTGGGATAACTTGAGTACATGTAGTAGGTATGAGAAAAAGATGGCAGTACACTCCAGTTATCACGGAGCTTTGCTTGAAAATTGTAGGATGTCCGTTTAGAAATTGGAGGGTCCTGGGTTCAAATCCCAGTCAGGCTGTTGCCTTTCTTCTGTTATATTTCAAGTATATATACCAGTACTTGGAGTAGAAAAAATGTGCACCTTCCCAAAACTAAAAACACAACATAAAAAAAAAATTGACTGTTAGATGTTATTTCAAACTTTCAAATAATTACCGTATAAAGATTGTTTGAGTAAACCGGCACTATAATGGGGATGCATAATTAATGGAATCTTTAAATTTGCTAAAAGCATTCTCCAGATTATATGATTTTGGATATGGATATAGAGGCATTTGTTTTGTCTGCATCAGTCATAAGCTTTAACTTTATATATGTGTGCTATGTGTATTTGACTGATCTGTATTGTAGTTGCACCCCAACCCCCATCCCCACCAGTCCAGGGACGGCTATATTATATAGGTGATTGACTTCCCACCTACAGCATTTACTGACACCTGGTCACAGTAGTCTACAAACACAAGGTCATGGAAGAGAGTATTCACATATTTCAGGTTTTATTTATAGCATAGATCTTGGAGAGTGGAGAGTATATGTATATGCATTTCTACAAATTTGTATTGATTTATAAACTAGTCTAGTCAATGAATGTAGAATTCATCCTTTGTTTATAGATAGGGCCTTGTTTGGTATATGGGATTTAGTTGTACATGAAGAACAGTTTAAACTTATTCAACCCTGAACCCACATTTGAACTCTTCAAATTTAAAGGATGGACTAGTTCATTATGAAGTTTTAGGGGCAAATGAGTTAACTGTGTTGAACATGTTTTAGTATTTGTGGTTTAACTCATGCACCCCAGAAGACACATTTGAACTCTTCCAATCAAGGATTGGAATAGTTCATTATGAAGTTTCAGGGGTGAATGAGTTCTTATTGATTTGTTTTATCATGTTGAACAGCGAAATAAGTTGTGGTTGTGTTTAAGTTCAGTTTAAAAAATATGTGTGTGTATGTTGTCAGGACATTTTTATAATTACCTCTGTACAATGTGTTGAACTTTTTTCGTCACTGTGTATATTTTTTGTGTTCATGAATAGATTTAGTAAGCCATTTCCATTGTTTTTAACAATTAAAAGTTTTGTTGAATTTTTTTTTTACTGTATGCATTGTATTGAACATTCTGTGTTAGAATTCGTACACAATTTTAAACATTTTAAACTTTTATTGTTTTAGGTTGTGTTGAACAGTTTTTAGTTTGTCAAACTGTTCAATGTAGTGTTCCATAGTTCACTATCAGAAGAGTTGTGCATAGCTGTGATGCAAGTCTGATGTCTAAATTAAGAATTTGCTGGTCCTGTGTTCCAGTTTTAAGACAATCGCAGTTCAATATTCAGCCCTTGAAAGCTGATACAGTGCCATGGTTTCCGATTTACAGGACAATTCCCCTAGAATTAAACATTGAAAACAACAGCAATGCATTTTTACAACTTTGTTTCTATATATATATAATCAACCTTTTTTTGCCAGTAACAATCTTCCCGTAATGTATTAACTGAATAATCTAAACTGATATGACTGTTGTTTCTAACTATGTGTGTTAATTATAAACTTTTATTTATTCTGTGACAATTATAAAACAAGTTATTTCAGCTATCATGGATTTATTTGGATAAGTCCATTATGGTCTAAGCGATGAACAGGTTTTATGTCATAAAGTGTCGGTTCATGTATTTTGAGTGTTGTGACTTCCATATAGATGAAGGGGGATAACTTAGATATGACAGAGCTGTAGCTTTTTAATCAGCACAAACTTCTTAGATTACCTACATATTCTCTACAATATATGAAAGATTTGAATTCTAACAGCTTTCAATAAGACTATTGAAAAAAAGTTATATACAAGTGAAGTAAAATTTAGTAAAGTAAATTTGTCCTCATTCGCTGTACATAAACTTTTACTTCAAACAACTTACTAGGGTATTACCAATAACCGAAAGACCCAGGGTGCTGATACCCGGTACATGTATTATACATGTAGCATGCTGGGATGAAGAGCTACCAAGTTTGTTAAAATGGATGACCTTGGCCTACTTTAAAGGTCACAGGGGTCACATGTCTTTAAATATTCAAGCAACTTTTTCTCCATAAGCGAAAGGCCCAGGGAACTGATATTTAGCCTGTAGCGTGCTAGGATAATGGGCTACCAATTTGTTCAAATGAATGACCTTGACCCACTCTCAAGGTCGCAGAGGTCAAATATGTTAAAAATCTTCAAGCAATTTTTCTCAATAACTCTTAGGGCCCAGGGTACTGATATTTGGCCTGTATCATGCTGGAATGATGGTCTACAAAGTTTGTTCGAATGAATGATAATGACCCATTTTCAAGGTCACAGAGGTCAAACGTGGTAAAATTTTCCTTAATACCTGGGTACTGAAATTTGGCCTGTAGCATGCTTATCAAATAAGTTAATATCCGAACAAACTAAAATGATATATAGTCAGATGATGGTTATTCTCTTGTTTTGCAAATTCTTTTTGTATAATTCACATGCAACTGCATTTATAGATCTACTAACATTGAAAAGTATGTTAAGGTTGATCATTGGGTTTAATGTTGGAAGTAAAAGTCATGTAGACAGTTGATCACTTAGACAAATACTTAATTATGTACAAATAGCATGAGTTTCCTCCGTCTTTGACACAAGATTTACACATTTTTGAGAGATAAATGTCTCGTGTGAGGTGAAGAAAAGAAAAAGAAGAATGGTCTCTCTCCAGTATCTGTACGCTGGCCATGGCTGATAAGTAGAACAACCCAATGGATTCTGGCTCTGTTAAATCTTATAGCCATTCTCGGTGTAGTTTTTAGCGTAATTCTCATGTATATATTTAGGAAAGAAAATACTGTAGAATTATTTATTTATGAGTAAAATTGTCTTTTAAATGTGATTATATCCAAACTCAGGTAACCCAAATAATTTGTGCTTTAACAAATATTACTGGTACAAAACATGACATATTGTGAAAGATTTTATGACATACATAACACCTATATATTCCATATCATTCAAAGCATAAACTGTAAAATGACAATGAAAATTGGTAAAATAACATAGAAAGATTAAGCTCTTGTAACCAATTCACGATAAAAGCTCATCGATGACCAATTCTTGCCATAATTTCTTGCGTATATGATATTTACACTTTTTATACAGTTCCATGAATATATTTCTCTTTGATCTAAAATTGCTTTTTATATCTAAAACCTAACTCATTAAATCAATGTTTTGAATCTTACTTAGCTGGTAATTCATTATGTTATGGTAAATATTGATCTTAGTTTCATTATTTTTTGGGTGGAGGGTGGAGTAGTAAGTACAGTTATATACATAATTCATTACTTCCAGAATTTCATTTCTATGTTATCAGCATTGCAATAAAACTAGCTCTTCTGCTTCATTTGGAACAAGTCCAGTTGCCTTTTGCCATATTGTGGAAATTGCCATCAAGAAACAGGATTCTCAATTTCTTGTCATCTTTTTATAATAATTTCTGTTTTAAAGAAATATATCTTTAAAGATTCAGAAAACATTATCATCTTTCAGTATGGTTTAAACTGTGCTTTAAATTAAAAATTGTCTCGTAACTGCGGACAGGAGTAAGGAGTATTTATTACATAATGTACCACGTTTTAACATGTGTTCCCTGTATAAATGTGTAGAATTTCCAAGTTATAGATTTAAGTATTTTTTCCATTATATTTGTGTTACGTCTTATATTTGTATAGAATCTCCATGATGTAGGTTTTCACTCTGTAACCTTTTTTTTGTAAATGTTGACAATTATATTTAATAAAATGCTTCATAAGAAATTTTCATTTGCTGGTTTGTAAATCAGTCGGATATTATCATATAGTTTTTTAATCATATTCCAGGTATTGGATATTGTTTGTCAATTTAGCAGCATGAAGTTAGTGTCTTTTAGTTCACTAATTAATCGTGTGGTGGAATTGGGAGGTACCTAATATGTCCTGGTTGGTCGGGTTAAAACCAGACACATACTATTCCTTATATTCAATCTCTCTTAATATTTGATGGGTGGTGGGGTCTCCGAAAAAGTGCCTCCTGCCCTCTCACACGGTTAATTCTGAAACAGCCCTTACCTGATCAATATATACCATGCTTGTACCAAGTCTTGAATCACTTGCTTCCAATCATCTTAGCTAGCCAAGTGCCCCAATCTGTTATAATCCAGTCTATTGTAAGCGAGTGCAATTCATGGAGTAGCAAGGACAAGACCCAATCTTAATCAACATGTTTAACTTCTTCTGATTGTGAAGAACCAAAAGGCTTCCATTCATATTTCCTTGTACTGGGAAGATTCTATGGATGAAGCTGAACAAAGTTTGAAATAACAATATTACCATGATCTTGATCGCTTTCTTGGTCATAAAACTTTTTCAAGAGAATAGGCAGCCTGGCTGCAAGACATAAGCCTCGATATACATGGTCAGTTGTTTGCTGTCTTCGAGTACAAATTGCATATAGAAATGACTAACCTTTTCTGTACCCAAGGGGCCAGATTTTTTGGAATTCTCAAAAGACTTCTTCTGCAGAACTAAAAAGCCTTAAATGGTGGTATAGTGCATTTAGTTTGCTATCAAATAGGCCTATCATGTTTCCAAATTGAAGACATTATCATCACTTATGTAAAGCAAAAACAAAAGAAAATGCAACTCCAGAATCAATTTTTTCCCCAACATTCTCAATATCCAAGGGTTACACTCCCCTATATGCTCTCTACACCCTTGAAATCGTTGTATGTCATGGCAAAACTGACCTGTCTCCATGTGCGCCAACTTGTTGATGAGGCAAGAAGTCTAACGGTAGTTGGATCCTTTGATGTACATAAAAAAAAATCTCGTCACATTTAACCAACATTGACAGGCTTTAATTTGAAGTGGATTGTGGCTCCATTGCAATCTTCAAGTGACAGCCATGCGATTGTTTTCTACCTGAGCATGCCATTATATATTCCAGGGGTGTAGAAAGCATATACAAGCACATTTATATTATATTTACATTGTATATGTATTTTTACAACATGATAAATGAACATTCACACTTTTACACTTACAAATTTTTTATTCAAAAATATCCAATGATGCACAATTATGAATCATTTTCCTATCATCTAAAAATTCAACAAATGCATGTACAAATGTACAAGAATTTTCAACAAATGATTTTGTGTAAGATACATAACTACACACAAATGTACATCTAGTTCTTCGAAATACTTTCAGTTCCAATCAGTTCTGTATATGATATACAGTGTATGCACAATACAGTCAGACTTCATAATCTCTTAGTCCGAGGAACCATGGGAAATCTTGGGGAGTTATCCGAGTATTCAAGTTACCTGGTGAGCGAGTACGAATATCGAGTGGAAAATCTGACTGGAACTGACGAAATATTTCAAAGTAAACACCGGGTCTTTGAGCTATACAAATTCAAGATAACAAGGCTCAACTAGTACTGTACTTTTTAGATATGATCAATGCTAATTATAACTTCTGAAGTGTAACCTAGGTAGTATACAGCAACATGTAGGAAAACTTAAAAAGTCCACTGAAACATATGGAATGTATAAGAAAATGAAATTTATTATTGGACATTGCAGATTAGAGATTTTTTTCGACAGTTATTAATCATCACTCTAGCTATGTGTATGCCTAGTCAATGGTTACAATCCCATGCAGAGGGAACAAGGAAGTCCCCTATAATTTCAGAAATATATATATACATTAAATGTACAAAATCTTCATTTGACACAATGTTAAATTGATGTTGTCCGATCAAACTTTTTAAAGTAAATAATATAACATGAACTGTCATGCACAAATTTAATTTCCTAAGGTACCAAATTATGTTAACATATATATATAACATAGCAACTTTATTTGGACTTACTGTGATAGTTTATAATATAACACTAAATACACTAACCAACTTGAACATGTAGTATTTTTCAGTGGGACTACATTGTATTTTGCATTGTTTTCACAAGCATCAACATAAAATTGAAATGCTAGCAGTAGCATGTTGTAAAGGACACAATTTCAATCATTCATCTTTTAAAATTAGCCTCATCTTCCATGCATAGGTCTTTTTTGCAAAGAACTTGTATGAAATTGAAGGTCCATCGCACGGATAGTCCAGATTTTTTGACCAACTGTAAAAAATGTTGCTTGTTAATAAGATTGGTAATTATATATAATATGCACACATACACCTTGCTGTTCAATTGATTATACAACAGTTGACAGCATTCAATATTAATTACTCCAAAATAGAAATGCTTGATTGATAGCAATTAAACTAGTGTAGAAGTGACCTGTATATGGATTTCAGAAAGGACTAATCTTGGACATGTTCAATTTGATACAATCATCAATATTTATTTACAATGGTTTCTGCCATACAAAATGATTTTGTTCACTTCAGTCCAAACAAGAGTATTTACGTTGCAAAATATCTACATCATCATCCCTGTATATTAACTGGTACCGGTCCTTTACAGGACAAATTTTTTTTTCCATTAATGCGGGTGCACGTGCAAGTCGACCCAGTGACAGATTTCATTCCTGTACAGTTTCCGCTTCATCTACATACTGCACCTCCATTACGAAGGTTTCACCGTCAACAGAGAACTGCTGGGGTAGATGCTCCACAATCTGTTCGGTTGTCCCATCCTGCGATACCTCCGTAATCACCATGCCTTCCTGCAGCGCCACCTGGGACGCATCAATCATCTCCATGCTAGTGTCACCAGCGCCCCCTATACGCAGCCCTGGGACAACATGCTGAAGATTTCCTATAATGGTAGGCTGCTCTTCCTGCGTTATTTCTACGATATTCTCTGCGTTGCTAGTGACAACCTGCTGTATGTTACCATTGTGAGTCTGATCGCCTTCTGACGTTGCAATCAATATTGTTTTCTCCTGTGAACTTGTCAAGCTGTTGGCAGCATCACCCTGCATAGTTTCCACCTGCTGCAATGTTTCCTCAACCTCCGATATCTCAACAGTTTGATCACTCCTGAGCTCTGCTACTTTCTCATTCGATGCCATGGTTACCTGTGTATTGCTGCCCTGGTCTGCGTTAGTGATCATCTCCACGAGTGTGAGCAGGCTGTTGGCGATAGAGTTGGAGATGTTATTGTCCTGGCCAGCTTCCTTCTCGCTCTGAGAAACTTCCGTCGTTGCCATATCGCCATTCTCAATCACCCGTATTGTCTGTCCGTTCTCGTCGACAATCACCACACCACTGGACGACTGCTCTATCTCTTCTGCCGTCATACTCTTTTCCAGCTCCTCTTCCTCCTGTTGCTGTTTTCTCAGACGTTCCATCAATTCACGCTTCTCCCTGATCTTTCGTTTGTACTTGGGCTCATCTTCTGAATGTACACACATGTGTACCTCTAGGTTCTGTGCACGAAGAAATCCTTTGTCACAGATCTTACAGATGTATGGCATGCCTTTGATGTGGATGTCTTTGTGCTTCCTCAGTGTCTTGGCCTCCTTAAAACTCTTGTTGCAGATATCGCACTCGAACGGCTTCTCTCCCGAGTGTATCCTCAGATGGGCCATCAAGTGAGCATTTTGTGTGAATGCACGGCCACACTCTTCACACTTATAGGGACGTTCCCCACTGTGCGTGCGCATGTGCTTCTCCAAATGAGGTTTGGTACGGAAACACTTCTGACATTGGGAACATTCATACGGCTTCTCCCCAGTATGTGTGCGCCTATGCTTGGGGAGCTGATTTTGCGTGGTGAAGCACTTTCCACATATATCGCACTTATATGGCCTCTCTCCAGTGTGGGTCCTCATGTGCACCTGAAGGTCATCCTTGCGACGGAAATTCTTCGGACACATGCTACATTGGAATGGTCTGGCTCCTGAGTGTATGCTGGCATGGGATATCAGGTTATGCTTGTAGAGAAACTCTTTACCACAAACCTCGCATTTAGGCAAAGCTTCCCCACTGTGAAACTTCATATGAGCCACTACATGAGATTTCTTCCGGAAATGTTTGCCGCAGTCCTCACACCGGTATGGGCGGTTGTCTGCGCTGTTGTTGATGTTGTAAATCTTTGGCTGTGGGTCAATGACTTTATCTGCCGGAGATACCAGGCTGATCTGTACTTTGTTAGGATCACTCTTGGCTGGGATGACATTAACATGTACAGGATTAGGAGCCGACTGTTTGACAACGGCTGCAGCTTTTGTTGGCTGTGGTGCCATGGTCATTGTGTTGCCAACGACAACGACCTTGCGACCTCCCTGCTGCTGATACTGGATGATAGTGGGCTGGACGAGGGAGGTCTGCGATTCTGCAGTCTCCACTTCTTCCTCATTGCTGTCAAGTACTCGCTGACACATCTGACATCGTGGCGGATCTGTTCCATCACCGTTGATTGATCTTTGGCATGTCTCACAATTACGGGGAACCTCTGAAAACAAAAAATTACCAATCTCACTATCCGCATACATCCAAACTCAACTTTTGTATTTATTGTCTTAAAATCATGATCATCTAAATAATCTCAAAAGGACAAAATATACTTTTAAATCGTTTTCAGGTCACACAGTCAAATGAATTATGCTTTGATTTAATAAATTTCCTACTGGTACTATTAATTCTTAATTAGATTATGGAATGGTTGCACTTTTTTATACATCTTGTATCCATACTTAATTAAAAAAATGTTTTAAAGAAATTAACTCATTCCCTCCTGGATTTCAAATTGTACCTTATCCAATCTCTCAGTGGAAAGAGTCCAGATCCACCTTCATGATCAGGGGCGAATAAGTTACAGGTTGCAGTACATATTCAATGAAAATTTGTTAAAGGCCCAATATACCTAACTTCGGGAAATTTTTCGTGATTCTGAAAAATTCTGAGAAAATCCAGTTGACCATCCAAAAATAAGCCTTAAACAAAGTAAACCTGAGCAGTAACTAACAAGAAACTTGACAGAAATCCAAAGAATTGAAAATAATTAAGGTGGGCCCACTTCAAGAACATTGACAAGAAGAAGTTATGAAATTTAGAAGACAGTTCAAAATGGACATGTATTTACAAATACAGAGTTTTAATTTTACTTCTAAATTCATAAATTAAAGGGGTTTTACGCACCTGAGCATATCACTGAAGAGTCCTAGGAGGACGAAACAGCTGTATGATGCAGTTTAATTCATTTTTTCGGCATACTATATCTATTACTAAATTTAAGAGGTGCAGCATATGTGTGTGTTACGTGATCTTTCAACTGCTGCTGTATTGGTAACTGAGTAAGAATTCATCTTGAATATTGCTGATATCAGTTAATCTAAATTCTTACAAAATCTATAAAATAAAAAAAAGTTATTAGGCTCGAGTTTCTCTTCAAGTTTTGCCAAAAGTTACGTATATTGGGCCTTTACAAATTTCAATCACCTTAAGTTAACAAAATCATACCTTCTGTGATGATGGTCCACCCATTGATTTGAAAGAAAGCATAAATCGCTATCTCCTGTTCTGGAGTGACCCTCAGTGACAAAAGACGTGGTTCGTTTGAGGTAGCTGTGGTGGTCACTTCCACAGTTGTCATGGTTACCACTGTATCAGCCTCTCATGTAGATTTCCTGAAAAAAAAAATTTGTATTAAATTATCACATATATTTCTGCATAATAAAGTATGATTTTTTTGTACATTTAAAATCAACACATTCATTGATAATGATTTTGATATACTTCAATTCATTGTGGAAATAAAATATAAGCTGATTATGTCATTGTGGGAATAGAAGTGTAGTTCATGGCCAAATGCAAGTTTACCCAATACCTGGAGTGAAAATGGAATTACATGAACAAGGGTTAAGTTTTGGTTCAAGTGTGATTTTATTGTTTTACATCCTATCAGCTGATTAAGTCGATTAAAAGAACAGACTTCCAGTGTATGTGTTAATAAGGTTAAGGTTTATTTTGTTTTACATCCTAATAACAGTCAGTATCATTTAAGGATTACCAGGTTAATGGAGGCAAGGAAAGCCGGAGTACCTGGGAAAGAACCACCAACCTACTGTATAAGTAGCTCACAACCCCAAGGTGGAGGGCTAGTGGTAGAATGTAGGCACGCCTTAACGAATTATAGCTATCGGTATTCTAAATGAAAATGATTGTAGTATCGATATGTAGTGGAGCTAGACCCTGTCAATAGATAGATACATGTAGCTCAATTGGAATTGGTTGAGCATCCATCTCTAGAGTTTGGAAGGTCCCAGTTTGGTACTCCAGTCTCTCCCCCCCCCCCCTTAACATATTTGGACCAGATAGCTCAATTGGTTGAGCATCCGTCTCAAGTATGGAAGGTTCCGGTTTAGAACCCCGGCCTGGTCGTACATTTTCTCTTTCTCCTGTTACAAATATGTCATTTTCTTTTTAAGCTTAACCTCTTTTATGTAGCTTACCATCTCTGTTTATAATAACATCCTCTATATCTAGATATCCAGGGGTTACACTCTACAACTAAAGGCTCTGTGTGCGTCACCTTGTTCATGAGACATTTGAAGACTTGTGTAGAGCGTAGGTGATCGTAACCCCGGGATATAGGAATCGAGGATGCATTAATCTTATAAATGAAAATATGAAATGAAAACACAAAATTCAACATTACATGCATGATGTCATGTAACAGCACAAAGATTTAATCTTTTTTTTCAACAGGGAAAACAATGACAAAAAATAAAAGTAAAATTTTTCAATTCTAATAATTGAAAATTCAAGAAAGTGTTTGGGAACTTTTTATGAAATGTAAGAATAATATAATCTTAAGTTGAGTTGTAGGTCTATTGCAGACAATGTGTTCCATTTTGGTACGTACACGTTCCTGTTTCACTTCAGTTCAAAGCATTTTTCTTATTACTTATTACTATTAGGCCTATATCACACGTGTCGAGTTTTCCTATTATTGTGTGAAATTTTGAGCTGTTGAGGATGGATACAAAATTAGTCATCCAGTTTCGGCAGCGCCACGTAACAAACTCTAGGCCTAGACTAGATATATCTAGATCTAGACCTGGTGAAGTGAAAACACAGGCCATGGCTTATTGGCCTATTTAGTATTTAACTCAAATTTCCGTTGAAAAATGGTCGGAAAAGATTCAGCTCAAAATGAAAGTAAAGAGCATCGGAACCTCTCGTATATAACTTTTTAACTGAACTCTGACCCAGATGAGCAAACGTAGTTTTCATAACGGAGGAAATTAGCAAATGGGTTGTCGTCCATCTTGTTTTATATTTTCAAGGACAAAGTTTCTTCGAGAAACATCTCTTTTTCTTTGTAAACATATATTGAGACAAGTCTCAAGCCCTAATGTAAAATAAAAGTTGGTTTTAGGGGTTTTCGGAATAATACCTGCTTCGATTGGATCGAGGAGTCCGAAAGACACTCTTCCAGAATTTTGCTAAAACGGCGTGGCGCGTCTCCTTCGAGGGAAAGAACCGAGGCTATCCGGCCACTACGTAATCTAGTCTTCAAAACGCTTCAAGTGGCGTCCAGTATACACCATTTCGACAAGCGTTTCAGATACATCGCTGAACAGAGCTGAGAGGCTCCACACAGGGGTTTTCCTCGTCTGAAAACACGATAAATACGAACTACATGTAAATGTACCTAAAATAAGGATAGCATAAATTCGATGTTCGATCTAATTGCATATTTTTTTCACGTATATTTCTCAATGATTCAAAGAAGTTTAATACCTGTTGTTTTTGTTAATAAATAAGATCTGTTGAAAAGACTAAGACCACGAATAGCAGAGTTTAATCTAATTCCGTGCTAAGACTTATTTTTTTAAATTAATTAGTTTAGCCAGGGATGTATGCCTATGCGAGACATATACCTCCCTCGTTTTGCTTTATTCAATAATTGCGTTTCTTATTTATTTCAATGAATTTTCTTGATTTTGTCTAGAGAATTCTTAATTATAGTGAATATTGTTTTCTGTTGTATCTTATAAGTTCACTGTTTTCCGTTGTGGAAATCATATTTTAGCGTCACGTGGAAATTAGCTGTGTTGATAATTCTGTATTACTCGAAGAGTACACAACGGAATATTAAATAAATATAACGAGAAGAAACTACGGATATTTTGAGTACAAAATGACAAAAATATTGTCTAAATCCA
Organism: Mimachlamys varia; assembly: GCA_947623455.1. Taxonomy (NCBI): domain Eukaryota; kingdom Metazoa; phylum Mollusca; class Bivalvia; order Pectinida; family Pectinidae; genus Mimachlamys; species Mimachlamys varia. Next base: position 42,307,296 of record OX392539.1, read on the forward strand.
TCCATAAAAAATCGACAAAACTTAAAATTAGCAAATTAAAAAATTGAAAGACTCATCACTGTTTGCGTTTATCACCCTTGAATCAACTTGAAAGGACAGACATGCAACCAAGCGAATGGTCAGGGTTTTTTTTTACCTGAGCGTGCCTTCGTTTTTGCCATGACATATTCCAGGGGTGTAGAGAGCGTAGGTGATCGAAACCCCTGGATATCCAGGATGAGGTGTGGTCTGAGAGATGACAAAAAAAGAAATATCTACGGGCAATTGTCCGGTCCCATTTTAAGACATCAACATAATGGTTACGCCATGTGTAATTTAGATCCCGGTGAACCTGTTACGGTATCATGTTCAATAGTTGACCACATTCGGATTCATAAACAATGAATGGTTTAGAAAATATTGAATATGGTCCTATGATACTCATTGCTATTTAATTAAAGTTTGTAAAGGATTTTACGTTATAGGACCATAACAATGTTTGATAAAATACACGTTACATTTACTTATTTATATATTGCTAAATAATGCATGACTACACTCGATCAAAATGTAAACTAGATTCATAACGACAGTTTTCTTCTCGGGGCATTGGTAATGGAAGGATGCAAAGCAAATTAAAACAACACACACACACAAAGGGGACGGGGGATTCAGAGAATACAAAATCGTCGACAAAACCATTATCAGAACTCAAAATCGATTACACAGGGGACAAAATATGAAAAAAAAAATAAAAGATTTACACAGAAACCCTTGAAAATTCCGGAAGAATGAGTGTCTTTTGCTACATCGACGATACCCGCCATGTAAATATATATTAAGTAAAATATAAGTATTTTAAAATATAAGAGATTCTAGGTGCGGTATGTGGGATAATGTTTTGTACAACGGAATTTCATGAGCCTTTCGCCGAGATGTTCATACAGGGATTCCAGATACGCAGTTTTGGAGATTATGTTCATGGGGTTTATATTACTTTATAAAGATTTGTTCGATACAGTAATTTCGGATGGGCGGGAAATATTTACTTTGAACCGAATATAATCAGCGACCTGTTCAAAGGTCGAGGTATTTAAAATATCACGGAATTGAGACATTAGATCAATTTTCGATAAAAATGCCCCTCGATGTTCATATAGGCTTTATACGACTACTGGGGGGGGGGGGGGCATTTTTATCGAAAATTGATCTAAGCACCCTAGTTTACGTCAAAACTAGATGTAACAAATTATCAAGTCCCTGTGTCCATAAGCAGTATTGTAAGCGTTTGTACCACAAAGATCTGATGAGTTTTAGCCTCATAATTAGCGTAGGTCCAAATCTACTGAGCCATAATTAGCAACGATTTTGGTTCCTGTACGTGGTTTGCACATACAAATAGTATCATTTTCATTTAAATCAGTACTTCAATTAACAAGTCAAAAGGTAAAAGAAATAGGAAAGAAAACTAAGTTTTGATGATTTAGTTCAGCTATGATAATAAAAACAAATGTGGGGTTTATATTAATGTGATCACTCTGGACCGAACTCTTTGGTTTAGACGAATTCTAGACACAATTGATAGTTTTGACAAAATATCCAAGTAAATGTCATGGCTTCAAATATCATATCTCTATGGGAAAATGCGACGATATGAAAATCAGCTGGTAAACAACCCGCTTGGCTTTTTGTTAGATCATACACGCAGTATAAGCCTTGGTATTTCATAGATCGGTCCTTTCCTAAACAAATGTGGTCCTTCTGCATAGTTTAAATGGGAATCCTGAAAATAGCGGGGTGCTTTCAGCTTCTATATTTGAAAAAGATATAGGAACGCAAACCCTGTCTGTCAGTTAGATACAAGACAGTTGTCACGCCTGGATGATTTACACAAACATATCTAGTATATAGATCCCCTTGCTTTGTTGAAGAGTATTTTTTTAGGTTAAGAATTTCAAGAATGTACTTAACACTGTCAAGTTATCTGTAAATAACATGTTTAACCGTCGGGATATAATTTGACGTATTAGGTCACATCTATCACGATGGCTTGAACACGTCCTTGGTTCAATTTATACATTTTAATTTTAAGCTGTCTAGCTATGCTTTCTTGGATAGACTGAATATTAATATTCTAAATAATAATAAAAACAACAACACGTCGATTGTTTAAAGAAATAATCACGTTTGATAAGCAATAACAATATGATTAGAATTAAGACTGGTATTCACGGTAACCACGATCTGATTTCAACGGAAACTTTTGATTTCTTGTCTAATTTAACCAACGCGTTTAGCGGAATTGGATAAGGCAAAGTGAGTACACGATTTGTAATAAATGAACAGCATTTATGTCGTGTTTTACCGTTCTCGTTTGGCCCTGGCTGTTGTGACAACAAACAAAACCATGTTTTTAGGTCGAAGGTCCATCTTAGAAACCAAAGTTTCTGAACCGCTCATGATCAGACTGGACATGAAGTCAAGCATCACTATTTTTTAGTCCCTGGGCAGGGCAGTACCAAAAGGGTCAGCTTCTTCATCCCACCCCCTGTAGGGTACTATTAAATATGATAAATGAAATTAGATACAATGAAAGTGCATGCATTGAAAATGGTGCACACGCCTTCAAATCTGAATCCTCCATTTTCAGTTAAATATATTCTGTTATCCTATCATATAACAATACAATTAACATCACGGATTTAGATAAGATGTTTTTTAAGTCCGTGTTAACATATATAATATAATTTATATGTATTTAGTTTTTTGTAATAATTATTTCAAAATATAATTCATATTATATATATATATCATGGCCGTATATAATATATCAGAGATGCGTACATCAGAATTTATTTTAGAATATAATTTATACCATAGATCAGGGACGTACGTGTAATATATCACAGCACGGACTTATCTAAGTCCGTGATCACAGGCACCTGAGCATTTGTTACAGCTAGTTTTGGACCTAAAATATAGGATGTTTAGAGTAATTTTACACATTTGGGGGGTTAAGATCAGTTTTCGATTATTATGCGTCCATGGTCATAAAAGCTTATGATAACTTTTATGACCACCGAGGGGGCATTTTTATCGAAAATTGGTCTGAAACCCCCAAATGTGTCAAATTACTCTAACCACATTATTTTAGGTCCGAAACTAACTGTAACAAATTCTCATGTCCCTGTGTAATATATCAGAGACGTATATGTAGTTATATATATTATATTGTTATACTATAATAGACGTCTCTAACATATATACGTCTCTAACATATACTTTGATATTATCAAAATAACTAATACCACGGACTTAGATAGAATCTAATTCCGCGCTAATACCGGTAAGGGATCTTATATTTTAATCCCTGTTAGTGTTAGAGATAGGCCTACAATAACAGGCCTACTCATATATATATGAGGGAAAAAAACACCCCAAGATGTTTCTAAGTTATTCTTTAGATTGGCCAATACTAAACGATTGGTTACACAGTAAAAGTTTATTCGAGATGTGACGCATTTCTATTGAGGCTTATCTCATGACAGTGCCAGAATATCACCTTTTCTAAAAATAGCACGGGGCAAGTAATCTATTAATAGCCGAGGAACATTACATGCAAATTCAGGCATACGCAAGGGCTCTGTGGATAGTGTTAATATACATTAATCAATATAAAAATCTTCATGCAATCAAATTATAAATTTACTTTTTAAAACTTTATTTTAAAGACTCAGAAGAATAGATAATTTCCTTTAAGGGCCTCTTTTCTCAACCTTCGTATAAAAAGCCTGTGCGGCTTGAAAAATAAGGTCAGCTTTTCCTGGAGCTCTAGCAGTGTCGCTGCGATCGCTGCCGAGAAGGTCGAAGTTACGACATCGCGGACCGAGTGTGGCGAATACATTCGCTCCAAGTTTACGGGAATATTTAACTATTGTGAATACAGGAAACATATCAAACTGGATCATCGATGACAGAATACAAACTGGTAGTCGTTGGAGGTAAGAAAAATCGCCATAAGCCTGCCATTTTCATTTAAACAGCATGAGACGTACGTATTTATTGGTGACTAAACAGTTGTCGAAAATAGGGTGGTGGTTGTTGTCTGTTCAAAATATAGACAATGCCGAACTGAAAAAGATATTTCATTCCTAGGCGATGGAATTTTACGAGAATTTTTTTTTCTTAATTGATAGTTGTAAATGTTGTGTTGAAGTGATTTCCAACGAAGTAATAACATATTTTTGGGGACAATGTTAGAAAATAAAATGCTAATTTAATTTCCCCGTTGGCGCCCCAAAGGGCACCTGCTATTTGTGTATTCAGATATATTTGATCAGAATCATGACAATTTAACATTTATACTGTCTGTTGACTTGGATTTTGCAAACGGATAGCGAGATTTATCATGCTTGGCAACTAATTGCATATCTGTTGCGTCCACAAGTTGCATTTTGCCATTTTATAAATTCACAAAGGGATCAAAGGATTATATTCAGTGCACATGTGCCTTGCAAAACAATCAACCACACCCCTACTAAGAAACACTTAATTTACGATATAGATATTCTTGTTTCTTCAAGTAAAGCTTTTTTAACATTTGTTTATCATGATTCACTGCTTGATACCAAATGTCTTGCACAAAATGATATATGACTACAGTACTGTATAAATACATGTACTGTACACTGTAGTTTGATAACTGTGTTACTGTTTTGAACATAATAATCTTAAAATGTGATGGATGTTGCAGATATGTCAAACGAACTGTGTAAAGGTGTTATATTTTGGTTTTATGTATCTGACTAATGCTTCTAAAAAACCATCCAAGACAAAATGGATAGGGGGGGTTATACTTCTTATTGGGCGAGTATACATAAAAACCTGTAATGTTATTTTTGTCGAACTGAAGATTCAGCGTTACCTCTGACATAGATATGTAACTAGGAGAAAGAGAAAATGTAGCTGCCAGACCGGGGCTCGAACCTAGGACCTTCCAAACTCTAGACGAACACTTTACCACTGAACTTAACCTACCTGGTCGCCGATGATCGATCCAGTCAAGTTCTGCTACAGATACATACATGTATATTGTATAAAGGGTTATAAGTACAATACACAAAGTATGATATTAAGCGTTTTGATTTCTGTCATATGTATACGTGAATGTAGCCTCCCCTCCCAATCCAAGCAACAACCTCCACCACAAGTCTTCAACCATAACTAACCAGGTTTTACAAACACATAATTTGAAACTAGAGAAATCATATTCATTGTCAATTACCTGTAGTCTATTTCTAAAAATAATTCTTTGACAACAGTAAGTTAGCCTGCAATACCTTTCAACGACAAGTTTTTTGCCTCTTTACATATTAGGGGATGAAATTCAGCCCCAATCCCATTAAGATTATAAATACCGAAATTGAAGAAAAAAAATGCATATATTTTGGTACATATGGGTAGTAGTAGAAAGAAATATTTGAAAAAATAATTTGGCCTATCAGGGTTTGAATTTAACACTCACGCACTCGCCAAATGCGAGGAGAAAGCTAGTTTACTGGCATTTTTGGCAAATGGGTATAATGCCAGTTTAAAGGTGTATATATTCCAATCTGTACACATGACAGAAAATGTCTTCGTAAGTTTAAAACGAATTGTGAAACGAAACAACACACACGCACAAATAGTGTAATGTCTTGTTAATTAACACTTGTCTAAATTGCAAATTAGACTGATTCAGAATGCATCATTCAAATTTCTAATTTTGCGAATTACAATTTAACACACTCGCCACAAAATGCGAGTTGCTAAAAAAGTATATTCTACCCCTGCCCTATACATGTACCTTGGGAGACAGAAGTAGCAACCTTTTGGTCTCTTTTAATTAAGACACCCTACTGCTTGACGAAAGGGAAACTCCCACTAACTGAGGCTAGTAAGCCAAGGTGACCTGTATTCTCAACTTCTACACAGTAGTCAGGTGGTGCAGTGGATAGTGCACTTGCCTTTCACTATGGCGGCCATGGTTTGATTCCTCAACCGGACATGAAAAGGTATGGGGTCGCATGGCCGACTACGTGGATTTTCTCCGGGTACTCCAGTTTCCTCCCACATTATGACCCCTCGCGTTCTAACAACCGGGCCAACAAGAGTGATTATATATAATTAATATAAGTTGGATAACTTGTTTCATAATTGTTGTAGAATAAATAAAGTTTATATAACTTCTACACATGTATATCTTATGGTTTTTTAAAATAAGCCAAAAGATACTAGGGTGCATGGTTATGATTACTAAAAACTATTACACATACATTGTATAGGCATGGAGCCATTTTTTTGTGAAAGGTACTAGGTCCTAGCTGTCTTGTTGATGTATATGTCTATAGAATTGAACAGCTGCAGTTGGATCATAGACAAGAATATGATATGTCTGGAATGTGATCACATGTACTTCAAGTCAAAAGTTGAAAGAGTACTCTATAGTGTGGTTATATATACTGTATAAAAGGTGATTTTCTGCACCGAGGGACTTGTCAAGTACGTATATACTGGTATACAGAACGAGAGTGCACGTAGTAATGATGGCACCTGGTATATGTACGTCGTTTGAAAACCATAAGACTTTGTTCTTCAATAGCGGAGTCTTGCAATAGCCAAGTCTTGTAGGTTTCCAACGTTGCACTGATTTTCAGTATTTGAGAACTATTCAAGAAGTATTTCAACGACCCCCATACTGCCAAATACACTTGTACTTTAAACTAAGTATCCGAAACTTTTTATGCTCCTACCATGAATGGCCGGGGCTTTTATTGTTGCGCTTATTATAAGCGGTCATTCCGTTATAATTTTGTTTCCGCTCAGTTAGCATTACTTTTAAATGTTACACAGAAAGAGATATATAGATACATGTACTTATCATATTGAACTGTAATTTCAATTGGTATGAAGTTGTAAAAAAAATGATAAAATTCTGATTTGATGAAGCTAAGGTCCACATATTTTTTGTGGCCTCTTTTGAATTTGAGAATTTTCATAAATGTTCACAAAAATGTTATTACGTCATTTGAGATCCTTGAGTCCTGTGAAAATGTAGAATTTTCACAGAAAAACTACATGCATATACATTTCTATATGGCCCTTGGAAATCAAGTTGTGTGTGTATTTTGTACAATTAGTTCAGTTGACCCAAAGGTTCATCAACACTGGGGTTCCATGCATATGACAGGTTTTAACATACAATGTATTACCATTCCACTAGCCCCCACATTAGTGTGTGAATCATACATCATTTCCAGGTTGTATTTTTTTGTCTGTGTGTAAGACAGGGCTGTCTTGTCTCTCCAATTACTGTTATTAAGGTCACATCAGTAATAAGGAGTCTATGATGAGCTGGTATGTGTACGGCTTGGAATGGGGCCAGGTATACTAAGGTAAACACAGGATTATAGGCCTGAGCACCTTTTGTTGTGATGAGTGTACTCCGGATCCTAGATATATCTAAAACATATGGGTTGTTGAACTTTGACCTGGCAGATTGAAACTTGTACCTTAACAATTAAATGTTTCTTTCAACAGGTTGTTTAGTCTTTGATTTTGAACTGTACTGTTTTTATTTAAATTACCTTATAGTGTATTTAAACACACATACCCTGATGAGGGAATAAACGTTTACATTTTAGTCTACAAATAGCCCCCACCCCAACCCCTCTTTCCCATTTCTAGAATAGTACAATTGTATATACAGACATTGAATTATTTTTCTCCCTTTTGAATTAAGGGAGACATATTATGTTAGTACGGTTCTTCTGGTTCTGGCATCTGGTTCTTCTAATACAGTAATTTCTTGTCTGGTTCTAGGTTCCAAATCATTGAAGATATCATGACAAAATTCTTCTTCTTCAAAATCTTTCTGTTTCATCGCCAATGTGCAGTGCAGTGTTATTATGTCACTATGATCTTGACCTTGATGTTATCTATTATTAAGGGTCTCAATTTTCCAATAATTTTTTCCCGGCGATAATTTTTTAACTTAAAATTACTGTAGGAGAGAGAGGTTTATCAAGATATAGTCATACTGTCCAAGTAACTAAATATACATATGATAATAAACACATATGTATACAGTGTATATATTGTGTGAGGTAACTCGGTGCAGGGTATTCATGTGGAGGAATGTCTGTTTTGTAAAAACTGTAAGAGACAATTTCTATCCTGTGTCACATGAAGTACATATATACATGTATCGGTGCACATATTACCAATGTCTCCATTTCACAACTAATCATCCGTATTCCAGAGGTGATATCAGTATGGCAGTGCAATTTGTTTTTGTCGTTGATCTAGTGACTTTATATTTTGACCAGATATCCTTGTAAGATTATATAATAATACAAGTGTAGACATAATAATTATTTCAAATATATGGATATAAATTATATTAAAAAATGGGCCGCAGTAGCTGATCTGAGTGTTCCGACATTCTACCAGCTAGCCCTCTACTACTGGGTTGCGCATTTAAAACCCACATATTTGGGGCAGTTGCCAGGTACTGACTGTAGGTCTGTGGTTATTCTCCAGGTACTCTGGCTTTCCTCAACCTCCAAAACTTGACACGTCGGTCCTTAAATGATTCTCCCTGTCAATAGGATGTAAAACAAATGATTAACCAAAGCAAACTTAAATATACATAACATTTGTATGTGGCTTCATGCAATCTTTTGATATTCACAAAAACTTGGGGGAAATAGTCTATAGAACACTATGGCAACTTGATTTCACCTTCAATCTTCCAAAGGATATCCATAAAACTTTACAAACAAAAACTTATCTCTTAATGATAATTTGAGGTTCTTATATACCGCTTTATATTATATTTGTCTTTGTTTTCTAATTCACGACTGTAGATTCCAATAACATATCCATAAATCTCGGTAGCATTTTACATGTAAATATCAATACCCAAAGCTCTTTTATTTATTGACGTAAAATTTGCACACAGGGGTATACAACTGTACATACAAATATGTTGTTGTTCATCCTTCAATTTTCAAGTTGAATGAAGCTGTGCTTAGAAGTAAGTTATCCATGCATGAATATGTACATGAATGTGAATTTGTATAAGCGTACGTATACGCACATGTACAGCTGAATTTCAATGGAGTTTTATGAAAAACATGTCGTATTTATCAGAGGAATTTATAGCAATGCAATGTATCACTTGCAGAGAGTTATCAAATAGAAATCAGCAAGTTTTAGACTAGCAACATATACATGTACATTTGTATATATATATGACATAGAGTAAGCTTTAGCACCTCCAGAACGATAGGCTTAGCATGTGCGTCTGTGATAAAAATTATCTCGTTGGAGAATACAATCTTTCTCTGTATGTAGAGCTGATGACAGACATAGAAACCTACTGTTGATGTAAAACCTTATAGTCAAACCTCAGTCTATGTTGTCGTCATTCTGACTGTAAATACATACATGTAATATAAAAACCACATTCAAATGGGTAACTCTCTTTGGTATTTCCCCTATCGGTTTTCCTTCAGTTCCAAAATACAATGTATACTACACCATTAAACAGTAAAAAAATGTCAGTCTCATATGATATTTGGATTATTTTCATTGAAAATATTCCATAAAATACATTTTTCTTATACATATATATATTATGCATTTAAAACAATTATAGTTGTAACTTGTTAAAACATCTCGCCCAGGATTGTTTCAATTTTCAAAAATAGAAATGAAAAAAAAAACAGTAATTGAAAAAAAATGTAGAGGTTTTTAACTTTAATTATTTGACAAATCAACATTTTACTAATTTCTTATATCAGATTTTGATTTTTCCATGTGAGTGCAACCCAGGGATAATTAGTGCAAAGAATAAAAATGAAAGTTGACCGGAGACAGTTGTGCTGATATTTGAGTAATATACATGTATCTTGACAAGGGAAGTAACTCTTTACCAGATACAATTTCTTGTAATTGTATTTATAAGGAAGAATAAAACCAGTGTTTGGAATAGAACACTTCTTTGTAGATCTAATTCATAATTATAATAATTATATACCCCTTTTCTTTAAATCAAGTAAATTTAAAAAAAAATACATTGTAAAAGTGGGACAGAAAATACAATTTATAAATTTTGAATGCATGTTCCATTTTACGTTCCTTTTGAATTGATTGGACAATGTAATCACACCAGCCCTAAAGCTATAATTAAAACAGAACTTATAGTGTATTGCATTATAACATATTCCAGGCCATGTCATGAAATTGTAAGTCATTTAGCTATATAATTGTACCTTCGTTTTGCAATTACCATTTTACCCTGAAGCAAAAGAGGCTTAATGGACATTGTAGATTGTAAAACAGAGGGTTAGCAGCTGAGACAGTTGATTACGGCAAGATGGAAATTCTGTCACATTTAACACTTTATATAATAATGTATATATAAATATATATCAATTAATGTAGTTATAAACAGAGCATTAAGCAAAACTTCAAAACTAAAAACACAGAAGTGTGAAAATATTTTATTGTAAATTTCCTGTGTTCAAAAATGTGACATACATGTATGGTATGTCTTTTTGACCTGAAATTGTTGAATAGAGGCAGAATATAAACTTATAATAGAATGTGATTTAATCCAGCAGTGATCCAGTATCAATACATGTACATGTACATGTACATTGTACAAACTACAAAGTATTTCATTACAAAGCAGGAGTAGGTCAACAGACCTAATGTCAGCTGACACAAGATACAGCTGCTGGCCTTCCTCAGAATCTACCACAAAAATGCCAAAAATTTGGTAATTGATAAAATGCTTCTAACTTTTAACCTAAATTTGTACAAGATAACTGGACAAAAAAAAAACCGGGTTATTTAACTTGACATACATGTACATCCAGATGTAGATGGGCCACCATTAAAACTTGACAGAAGCAATTCATATAAACACACTGCTCTAATATATGATTTCACAGAATTTAGTTTTATGTATATTAAGAATCATTCAGTTACAAATCTGATTTTATTTTTATTATCTCCAATGTGCCAGTAAAATTTCATCTAAAATTGGATTGAAGGAAGACAGTAAAAACTTGTGCTACCAGAATAAGGTACATATAATATATAAAGATACTAGTGCAATGGTTGAACTCATTCAGCCCTGATTAGACTCTCCAACTTGTCCAGAAGGTTGGAATATGATAGCTCATTATGAAATTTCAGATGTGAAAGAGGTAGGGCAGAAATATGTTACATTTTGCATTCACAACATAAGAAATTTTAAGTGGCATGAGAAAGAGTTTTTGCATCGCCATGGACATCCAAAAACATTTCTTTCAATTTAACATTTTTCGAACTTTAATCATGATGACATACATAAACCTTAGTATGAATTTACTTTCATGAAACAGAACTTATTCATATGTACATGTAATGTTAAGAAAAAAACCAGTAGCCTATTTGTCCAGGTAACTTGAGGAAACTTAATTATACAAGCAGGCACATAGTAAATGAGTATTAGGGACTATATGCTGTATCGATAGAAGATAAAAACAGTATTATAGTATGACTAACAGGTATATTATAGAAAGTAGGAAAGATGAATAGGATTAATTACATTTATGTAGTTTTCATTGATTCTGAATTGTCTTAATAAAAGTTGATTATATTGCTTAAAGTTTTATATTTGAAAGCATTTGATCGTGGTGGATGATACTGGCACTTGAGTAATCCAAATTTCTAGCCGATAATAATATTCAAGGGAGAAAACTCCCATCACAGATTAAATTTATGCTGCATTATTTATCAAGTGTACACAAGGGACAAATATTGTTCAAACTGCATGTATATTTACATGTAAATGAATATTGTTAATTATAATGAATTAATTATTCTTATCAGATCTGAAGTGAATATGACAAAGAACAGCTGGGCCCAGCTGATTTATATATACTGTATTTATACTGCATATCTCTGACACGCCCTGCCCATTCATCACTTGTCATATAGGTACCGGGGAAAGGGGGGTATACCAAACAAAATATGGTCACACATCTTATATAAACTGTGCTTGATGAACTCGGTAGTTGTCAGGATCAGGTAAACCACTTCCTGTTTTGTAGTGGTGCCTGCTGGGATACGCCTCTCAGTACTTTTACTAGGTTGTGTACATATACATTTATATATATACATACATGTTTGACCTCACAAAAATTCAGAACATCCAGAAGATTTTTTAACTGCTGAGAACAACCTTGGATAAAATTCTTTGTCATCTGTCTAAGATGTCTTCAAGGTCATGTCATTAACCTTGACATTGCCAATTCAAGGTTATGTCAGTGTTGACCTTTACATTGCCAAGGTCATGCCAGTGACCTTTACATTTACCTTTACAATATCAAATAATGAGTACATCATAAATGTTTGTATTGAATGAGAGATGACCATAATGCTGTTAAACTACTACGTATATCTATTTATATTACAATGTATGTTATACATCATATTGAAATGATTGGCACTTTTGAAAATTAAAACCTATAGTCAACCATTCTCAATATTTATTCCCCCCATACATATATCAAGATCTATGGCTGCAAATCCATCCTGGTACATACACTGTACATACCTATGTGTCAAACTTATGTGATTTATGATAGCGATTTGTCTAAATAGATTGGGCAGCCATGTCTGGTTACCTAGATAATATATATTACTCCAAGTGGCCTCTTCTGGTTACTATGGCATTGGGTACATCACTCTTGTTTGTAAACATTGGAGATGGGAATGTATATAGGGAAAACCTGTTAGCGGAGGAATTCAGCATTTTGACTCATGACTTGCTTCTGTTTTTGATTCATTCACCGTACCCCTAGAATTTGATAATGAACTATTCAAACCTTTGAATTGGAAGGGTTCAATGTGTCTTTCTGTGGTGAATTAGTAAATTGTTTCTACAGAAACACATGAACTATATACTATATAGCTTCATTCCAGGCTTATTTTTGGGAATTTTAATTTTCAAAAATCCAATTTTTAGTTTTACTTAATTTCATTTCTGTAGCTTAGAACATTTCCAAATTTTCACAGATATCAGCTCATATCATAAAATTAATAATCCAATCGTCATTGATTTCACTTAAAAAAAATGTTACACTGGAATACATTTCACAAATGGTGGTGTATTATAATAATTCTGTAAGAAGATTTGTGTAAAAAATACAACTTTTTCCTCCACTTCCTGATGATATCAGAACATAAATGTATACATTGTACATGTATGTGTTTTGAATACAAGTCTGCATTGTACAACACCTGTAGTTGCATAGTACTTTTTGCCAACTCTATTTTCTGGATGAATACTCTGAGCATAATCAATTCTTGAATTCATGACCCTATTTAACTTTGTATGACCGAGAAGTTAGGAAAATTACAAACAAAAATTGCTTTAAAAGCAGTATTTGAAGAAAATCCAGAAAGAACTAATACAATGTTTTGGTTTGTTAAAAAGGACATGCTTCTCTTTCCAATGTAAATAATGCCTGACTATATGTGATATATAGATGTACAAACTGGAATATTTACAATTGAATGAAGTCTTGTTTGGTTTGTGACAGGAGCCCATATATAAAGATATGTACACTTCACTGGTGGCTTTCCTTTAGACACGCCTGACATTCTATATTTACCGTATTTAACCTGTAATAAGCCCACGCTTGGTAACAAGCCCACAACCTATATACATGTACATGTATATTACAGTTAAGAAGACATGCCAACAATTGTTTTTCATTGTCCTGTAATAAGCCCACCTCCAATACCGTATTTAACCTGCAATAAGCCCAACACATATATATATTACAGTTAGGAAGAAATGCCAACAATTGTTTTTCATTGTCCTGTAATAAGCCTGCCTCCACTACCTTATACTGTAAACATACATATTTAAGCAATAATCTTATTTTAGCGATTTTCATGCTAAAAGCATTCTATTAAATCATGGTTGCTATAATTTAATTTCTATATATTGCTTTCAACAGCAAGTATTGTGAGTTCGCCTATTCATCATGTTTAAATTCAGTTATGCACTAAAATTAGAGTGAACCACAAAAAGTATGTTTACTGTAACACGCATATACTGTAGATATAGAGGTTACACAAAGAGTGGCTGTTGGGATATGGAATTGATTTCACTTGAATTAATTATTTTTTAAAAGTTACAAAAGACCCAAGCTTCACCTTTTAAGTTATTTGCCTTTTGTAACTTCAAAAAATGATTAACGAAAGTGAAATAAGTTTAATAACCACATAACAGGTATCCAATAACCACAAATTGTGTGACCTGTTTCTACCGCAACAATATTAAATCGGCAGTGGCACTGTTGTTTTCTGCAGTGAACCGTCCAGTCTTTAATGCACAACAAAAATAAAAACATTCACATGTAAACATTTCAGAGTACCTTATTATTCTGTTTATTCTATAACTTATGTTTTGTTTTCTTTGTTTACAGCGGGTGGTGTAGGGAAAAGTGCTCTAACCATCCAGCTCATACAGAACCAGTAAGTATGACAATTCGCCTTCATGTGTACTGTCATTATAATCCTCCATATACTGTATGTTATTGGGGATTAACGCATTAATCCCTGAAATTTCATAATGGAACTTTTCCAACCTATGAATTGGAAGAGCTTAAATACTTGAAAGTATGTCTTCAGGGGTGAATTAAATATCATAAGTGATCGTAATTTAAAAAAAAAAAAAAAAAAACAGAATTTACTGAAATATCCAAGAAAGACTATGAGAGTCCTTCAGAACCATTGAAATGCATTCTAATTAAGAAATACTAAAATGTTAAATGTTTAAAACAGAAATTTTCTTTCAATTACAAGTTCATGTACATTGTAATGTACTTTTCATCTATTCAAAATTAATTTATTTTGTTATAAAGATTTAAAACATATGGAAAAAAATAATCTTTTAACTCCTTGAACCTAGTTAGATCAAAGTCTAATGAAATTGGAATCACATTATACATGTATATATACTTTTACTTGGTATTTTATATCATGGTGTCACTGAGCATGATGAAATATTCAGAACAGAAAGACAAAGGATGTTGGGGCGGGGAGTTTATTTGTTTTTTTACGGTATAAGTAAGGCAAAATCTGAACGAAAATTTGCAGTTTCATTGATACAAAGGAAGATCGGGCTGTTACATCATTTGATATTTGATGTGCACACCCAAACCCCAAGGGGGTATACACGTAGCACAAAGTCAACCTCTAGCTTTGTTGTGTAAATCGGCACCAAGTTGTAACGAAGTTGGATTCATGAGAGGCAGTGTAACTAACCATTGTGCTCTGGTTCATATTTATGCACATTTATATGTATCATTTATTTGCATGCTCGAGTGATTTATTTTATATTATAAACATGTACAGATATGAAACCGTAGCCATAATTTTTAGCAACCCTGCTGTATGTGAATTGTATAAGGCCCTGCTCTCCCCCTTGTTTCAGTTATATGGTTTGGGGGTAGGGGTATACAATATATACTGTAGTCCGTGGTGACCTTGTCTGTTATGTAACTATGGTCACTCTTGTCTAAAAAATGTTTTAGCAAAAGTCACTAAAGACCACTTCTCTTTTAGCAAATAAAAATTTCCTTTAACAACGTTTACTCATTAGTAGTCTTTAAGAGTCAAAATTAAAGTGTTAATATTAATGCAAGTTCTGATGAATTTAACATACCTTTCATTAAATTGGATCAATTCTTGTTATACATTTATAGGGAGTCAGTGTTTATGAAAATGGTTTATTCAACACTAATTCCATAAGCAAAAGTAGCTAAAGGCATAGATTTTCTTTCAGCAAATAAGCATTTCATTGCGTTGATAACGAAAAATGCTAATGGCTAGAGTGAGCTCAGTGTCAGTCTGGGGCAAGGACATGGTCACAGTTAGTGTTACTATAAATAGAAAATGTATTTATGATTCAGTAAGTCATGCCAGTCAATACATTTCTTTAGATATGAATTTTTACAAAAAATCAAGTACATATTTTGGACGAAGAACCAAAGGTCTAGGTCTGTTCTGATGGTGTGACGTTGTGGTGGAGGAGTAGTATAAGGTGTCCAGACATTCAACCACTAGCCCTCCACCTCTGGGTTGTGAGTTCGAATCCCACATGGGGCAGTTGCAAGGTACTGTCTGTAGGTCGGTGTTTTTTTACCGAGTACCCCAGCTTTCCTCCTCCTCCAAAACCTGGCACATCCTTAAATGGCTGTTAATAGGATGTAAAGCAAAAATAAACCAAACAAATAGAAATTTCCCTGAGAGTTGGGTATTCTTAACAAAATGGATCAAGTAAAATTATTTAAAAATTTCACAAAGATAAACGCTTTTATTACGGTATGTGTGTAAGTTCCAGCCTAAATTGTCTCATTATCTATGTAGTTTATTTTCATATACAATACTAAGTTACAAAAAAAAATAAAAATGAAAAGAAGTTGTCATACAGGGTTATCATGTGAGCATATGAATCCTGACTTGTATCTACCCAAACCTCCATATCAGTCTGCAGGGTCCATATCAGCAAGGTTTCAGGGTTTATGTGGAAAAGGATGTGGAAATGATTGTGTTAAAGCCCGTTTATCAGCTACTGAAACCATGTTTGTGATTTAGTACAGTGTAAAAATTCTTTTGAGATGTGTTTAAACCGAGAGTGAAGGGGGTATGATTTGGTTTATTTTGTTTTACATCCTTTTAACAGCCAGCGTCAATATGATAAACGTTGTGTATATGACACATGGGATATATGACGTGTATGGTTCAGATAGTTTGATTGGTACATTTGTACATAGCATATATATGCACATAAGTATATTCATTATCTTGTCCCTGCAGTTTCGTCAGTGTTCCTTCAAATGGAAAAGTCATTGCTTCAAATTCTCCAGTGGAAAGCATTATAGAATTAAGGAGAAAATTTGGAAATTAAAATTTTTGTTACCCTTTGCAGTTGTTTTTCTCGAATTTTCTTGTTTTTTAAAATTCACCCCTGAAATTTTACTATGAATTGTTCTTGCCTTTGAACTGGGACAGTTTAAATGTATCTTGAAAGGTAAATCAGTTTAACGTTTCAAGCATGGAGGTATAAATACCACAATTACGACTTTACAAGGCAGAATCATTACCAGCCATGGGTAATTAAGTATTCTGTCCTATGCTTCGCTATTACCATATGAACAATACTGAATATTACATACAGCAAGATCAATGAACATCCTGGTCAATTAAAATTAATTATTCACAAGTCTTGAAAGGCTCAATTATAATTAACATTTCATGAATACGTCAGAAGATACATGTATCTACCTAGGTGTATCAAATATCGTGCGCTTATGATTATGGTTATATGTAGGATAAATTTAAGATTTTGTAAAATAAAGTAGAAAAACTCAGGATGAAGGCATACATCCACTTTTAATCTTCAGAGTATTTATGCTGTCTCATCCTCGATATCCAGGGGTTATGTTCATGATCACCCATGCTCTCTACACCCCTAAAATATGTCATTGCAAACTGAAGGCACGCTCAGGTAAAACGAGAGGTCAGGCCATGAGCAGAGACGTAATATTTAAATGAGCCATGGGAGTGAAAAACTGATTTCTTTGTTACAAATTGCATATAGATAATTAAGGTCATCATAATTATTAACAATGCCATGGGAACATCATTTCCTGTTAGGTTAAGGCTTTCAAATAGTTCAGATATCATGCGACTGGTAGCGTTCAAGCTTTTCCGGAGCAGGAGGGGAAAAAATGACATGGGTCAAAGGTCACAGAATAGTGGCAGCAATAGACGCAACAACTTCTCGTAGTTTTAGCGCTAAAAACCTAACCAATTGCAAGACTGATGCCTGTCTTTTGAAGATCACAAAGGAGCCGCAACCGACTTCAAAGCTTGTCAGTTTTTACCTTATGTGACCACCAGATTCTTTTGATGTACATCAAAAGGTTCGAACTGTCTCCTTGCCTCATCAACAACATGGTACACAGAGAGCCTTCAGAGGCTTACCTTTCCATAATATATATTTAGAAGCTAGATCTGGAGTGATTTGACAGAAAACAGTTGACATCATGGGATTTATATACCAGAAATAAATTCTTAAGATTTGTGCACACATATTCGTACATATATCATCAGTTTAGTAAATTGTTGAATTATTTTCTATGAGGAGGAGGTCTGGAATCCATCGAGAGATCTGTTTAATGGTGAGTGGTCCAAACAATGTATATATCTCTATTACATACAGGGTTTTGTGTTTGGTCAATTACAGAAGAAATGGCTGTTTCCAATTACCCCGAGAACCTTTCTGTCATTTTTTGTGCCGGTGCAGTTTTGATCTGTATATTTTCAAAAGACAAGCGCACCCTGTTCTGTGAATCATATACACTGTATCTACATTGTACAGTTTGTGAAAAAAAAGGTGTTTGATATGGTTTGAGCATAATACCACATGTACATTATCAATTCAAAGAACTTTTCTGGTCTTTCTCTCATAATTTGGAGTAGATTTCAGGAAACCATGCATTTTTTATACCAAATAACAACTTTGGAGGAAATTCCGAAGGGTTTTCTTGTTATGTTTGACAGGTGGTTAGATAACACTTTAGAAAGATGATTGTGACCAGTTTTATTTTCACAACTAAAAATTGTTTTACCATTTGACAAAACTGTTTGAAGTAGAATATCCTTCGTTTCCTGTGTGTACAGTGTACCTACATGTAATAGTAATGCAATATTTCAAACACTGTAGAGAAAGAAATATTTTTTGAAAATATGTAAAAATGTAAAATTTGTACATGTAGTAAGATTTGAAATTTTTATTTTTGATTTTATGAAAGCTACTGCTAATAATTCATTTACAGTCATATATAATATATATTGTCCTGATGTGCTGTCATCTACTTAAGTTGGTTCACATTATGGAAGGAGTTTGTATGTAATATATATTGTCCTGATGTGTTGTCACCTAATCAAGTTATATTAACTCACATTATGGAAGGAGTTTGTAGGCAACAGAATCTCATCATTAATGATTACATGTACCAGTGTTCTCACTAAATTTTGCAATAATTGGTTGACTTCGAAAGAATAGCCGGTTTAATTTTCACATTCGGTAATGTTGACATACAATTGTATATAAAATTCTGAAAAATAGCCGGTTCAGAGTTGGTGAATAACAGGCTACTTTTGCCGGCAACCGGCTTTTAATGAGAACCCTGTGTACATGTATGTACCATCCAAAAATGTGTTTCAATCGCCATGATGTCATCTACAAAGTCTTTGTGTTCATATATAGATTCCTGCTAAAATCCACAGTAGTCAGTTATGACCCTTGACAATCAGGATGTTGGTTCTCCCCTCTCAGTTTGGGACCCTCTAGATCTACCGTTCTCAGCTTGGGACCGGCTCCTTTTCTCAGTTTGGGACTCAATTTCAATTTCTGTGGAGTTAAAAATGCTGTTATGTGATCAGTATTTGAAACAGGGGCCAATTAAATTTTTATCCCTAGGGATTTTATTACTTACCTCTTGACATGTGTTGTGTATGACAGGAAGTTGAGTTAGTGTTGGGAGGGACTTGGTGTGGGTGTATAGATAATGACGGGGAGGAGGGTTACTGGTAGTATTGGGGGAGGGGGTTATAACAGGGGGTGTTATAAGATGAAATACAAGCAGTCTGGTTTGAACATCTCATCTGGCCAATGTTTTAAAAATTTGGTTGAATTTCAATTCGTACAAAGGAGGGGAGGGGGGTTAAGTAGAATAGATTACAAAAAATTGGCTCTTGGATTTATGTCTGACCCAAAGTTTCACACAAAGGGGGAGATAATATAAGCTACCTGATTCTGACTGTATGCAGCTGGTATAAAAAGTGTATGGAGCTGGTAGCCAGTCTAGGCAGTGGTTGAGGTTACACTCAGGTCAGATTGATAGTAAAATGATGCTATATAGAATGTGTGTGAAGACTCATACGATGTACTACTGTACTGTACATGTAGTTAGTCTGTAACAGGAGTGTTAGGTTTACAGGCATTTTACCCTACACATCTTTATTTCTTAAATGTATACGTAGCTGTTCATTTTTCTTGTGAAAATTAAAATGTTAGCATCTTTATTTCTTAAATGTACCATCACTAACATTTTAATTTTCACAAGAAAAATGAACAGCTACATTCTCTTTTTCTTTACTTATTCCCGTTCCCCACTCTTCCTCCCAACAGCCATCCATGGCCCCCAGCTCCCTCCACCCACTACGTTCCCCATTCTCCCTCCCAACAGCCATCCACGGCCCCTCCAGCTCCCTCCACGGCCCCTCCAGCTCCCTCCACGGCCCCTCCACCCACCACAGTCTAGTTTGAGCCCCCTCCCACTATGTACATGCCCTCCGTGACTCACCTAGGCCTGGTCACAATTATCTGTAAATTAGTGTGCTATTTGTTGGACACACCCCTATAGCTCCCTCCACGGCCCCTCCACCCACCACAGTCCAGTTTGAGCCCCTCCCACTATGTACATGCCCTCCGTGACTCACCTGGTCACAATTATCTGTAAATTAGTGTGCAATTTGTTGGACACACCCCTATAGCACCCTTCTCTCTACCTTACACCCTCCCCCTCCAAATATTACCCATTCACCCCTGAGGGTTCATAATAAACTATTCCAACATTTGTATCAGAAGATTTCAAATGTGTCTACAGGGGTGAAGGAGCTAACAGACCCTGCCTGTTGGACCAAATCAAACACGCCCTTATTCTTTTTCCAGATCTACATCCTACCACCTACACACCATTATAACCTGTTTATGTCGAGACGTTTTGTTTTTGCATTTCATGATTTCTTCTTTTTTCAACCTATCTCTTCGTTTGAGCATTTTCCCTCCTTCACTTTTTCTTTCTGTCAATTTTCTCGCCTTTACAACCTGTTTTTCGTGTCGTTACTCACTATCATTCTGTAACAACAATTATATAAACTTTGTTATCATTGAGTAATGAGTACAGAAGCAAACATCCAGTTCAAATTGTACCAGATTATGCTGGCTAGATTGTCCAAGATCTCTGTTGTATAATATGTCCAACTTAACTCTTGGAGAAATATTATTTACTGGCGGTATGCCCATTTGCATGTAATTAGCAAAGAACTATGAACTATATACATCAAAGAAATGTTTTCTTTTTTCCTAAAAAATACCTGAAACCATTGGTATAAATGTTTACTTGATTCGCCAAGACTAAATGTGTGACTTGTTTGACTTGATCTGACTTGTTTGACTTGAAATGACTGGTTTGACTTGAGATGACTGGTTTGACTTGAGATGACTTGAAATGACTTGTTTGACTTGAGATGACTTGAAATGACTTGTTTGACTTGAGATGACATGTTTGACTTGAAATGACGTGTTTGACTTGATCTGACTTGAGATGACATGTTTGACTTGAGATGACATGTTTGACTTGAGATGACTTGAAATGACTTGTTTGACTTGAGATGACATGTTTGACTTGAGATGACTTGAAATGACTGGTTTGACTTGAGATGACTGGTTTGACTTGAGATGACGTGTTTGACTTGAGATGACTGGTTTGACTTGAGATGACTGGTTTGACTTGTTTGACTTGAGATGACTTGTTTGACTTGAAATGACTTGAGATGACTTGTTTGACTTGAGATGACTGGTTTGACTTGAGATGACTTGTTTGACTTGAGATGACTTGTTTGACTTGAAATGACTTGTTTGACTTGAAATGACTTGTTTGACTTGAGATGACTTGTTTGACTTGAAATGACTTGTTTGACTTGAAATGACATGTTTGACTTGAGATGACTGGTTTGACTTGAGATGACTTGATCTGACTTGTTTGACTTGAGATGACTTGCTTGACTTGAGATGACTGGTTTGACTAAATCTGACTTGAGATGACATGTTTGACTTGAGATGACATGTTTGACTTGAGATGACATGTTTGACTTGAGATGACTGGTTTGACTTGAGATGACTTGCTTGACTTGAGATGACTGGTTTGACTTGATCTGACTTGAGATGACTTGTTTGACTTGAGGTGACTGGTTTGACTTGAGATGACTGGTTTGACTTGAGATGACTTGGTATGACTGGTTTGACTTGAGATGACTGGTTTGACTTGAGATGACTGGTTTGACTTAGTTAGTTTAAACATATTTTATTTGAAATATTCAAAAGGAATTGGACACAAGTTATGAAACTTAGAAACGTCCTTTTCCATAAACATGTATGAAGTGATATATACAATGGCAGCATTTGAGATATCAAGATAAATATTCAAATATATATATAAAAGAAAAACAACATTAATATTTATAGGTGACAATACATAATTTCGTATGCCATACCAGTACCCACAATATACATCAAATAGTATTACAATTTTTATTTCTACGCTCGATGAACATGACTTTGTTATTATATGGCATTGCATATATCTGCGTATACAAAATAATTCTGCAATTTCCATCAAGTATTAATGTTACATACATATATTTAATCATAATGAGTATGGCTTAGTAATCAGTAAGTATCATACACAGTAAAGCAATTAAAATATTGATATGATTTTAAAAACGATTAGTATTTTTTATGTACTCTTGAACTGTCAAGCGTACATTTTCATTATCTTTTTGACTAAGTTTATCAGAGCCAAAAAGTATCAAATTCAAATCAACATCAACATTATACTTAGCCAATTTTCTCAAAAATATAACACGATAATCATTAAATTGGTTACATTGGAAAAAATAGTGCAATGCATTTTCTACAGGAAAAGAACAATTACAAGATGGATACGTAATTAAATTAACTTTAAAAAGGTCGGAATTCAAAATACTACATCCATGCCGAAGTCTTGTATGTATGATATCTAGTTTTCTGTTACCAACTGCCAGTCTAGTTACAGGTTTTTTCCGTTTAATTTGAGATTGGTTTGACTTGAGATGACTGGTTTGACTTGAGATGACGTGTTTGACTTGAGATGACGTGTTTGACTTGAGATGACGTGTTTGACTTGAGATGACTTGTTTGACTTGATCTGACTTGTTTGACTTGATCTGACTTGGTATGACTGGTTTGACTTGAGATGACTGGTTTGACTTGATCTGACTTGGTATGACTGGTTTGACTTGAGATGACTTGTTTGACTTGAAATGACTGGTTTGACTTGAGATGACTTGAGATGACTGGTTTGACTTGATCTGACTTGGTATGACTGGTTTGACTTGAGATGACTGGTTTGACTTGAGATGACTTGTTTGACTTGATCTGACTTGAGATGACTGGTTTGACTTGATCTGACTTGGTATGACTGGTTTGACTTGATCTGACTTGCTTGACTTGAGATGACTGGTTTGACTTGATCTGACTTGAGATGACTTGTTTGACTTGAGATGACTTTTTTGACTTGATCTGACTTGAGATGACATGTTTGACTTGAGATGACATGTTTGACTTGAGATGACTGGTTTGACTTGAGATGACTGGTTTGACTTGAGATGACTTGTTTGACTTGAGATGACGTGTTTGACTTGATGACTTGTTTGACTTGAGATGACTTGTTTGACTTGAGATGACTTGATCTGACTTGAGATGACGTGTTTGACTTGAGATGACATGAGATGACTTGAGATGACTTGTTTGACTTGAGATGACTTGTTTGACTTGAGATGACTGGTTTGACTTGAGATGACTTGTTTGACTTGAGATGACGTGTTTGACTTGAGATGACTTTTTTGACTTGATCTGACTTGAGATGACATGTTTGACTTGAGATGATTGGTTTGACTTGAGATAACTTGTTTGACTTGAGATGACTTGAGATGACTTGTTTGACTTGAGATGACTTGTTTGACTTGAGATGACTTGAGATGACATGTTTGACTTGAGATGACATGTTTGACTTGAGATGACTGGTTTGACTTGAGATGACTTGTTTGACTTGATCTGACTTGAGATGACTTGAGATGACATGTTTCACTTGAGATGACATGTTTGACTTGAGATGACTGGTTTGACTTGATCTGACTTGAGATGACTTGAGATGACTTGTTTGACTTGAGATGAATTGAGATGACATGTTTGACTTGAGATGACTTGTTTGACTTGAAATGACTTTTTTGACATGAGATGACTTATTTGACTTGAAATGACTTTTTTGACTTGAGATGACTTGTTTCACTTGAAATGACTTGTTTTACTTGGGATGACTTGGTATGACTGGTTTGACTTGAGATGACTTGTTTGACTTGAGATGACTTGTTTGACTTGTTTTACTTGGGATGACTTAGTATGACTTGGTTTAACTTGATGAAAATGATGAAAACATTTGGACTTGATCATGATCATGTTGATAAATCAATTGTCTTGTGTCAGTGATTATGTTTTTATAGCCAGTCATTCCTGTAATTAACTCATTCATCTCTGAATTTCATGATAAACTATATAATATTCCTGTCTTTGGTGTATGAATCCTGGTTGATATAACCAGACCCAAGTGAAATTGTTCGGTGACACAACCTGATGAGCCATCAGTGCAAGGTCAGTGGTCAGTATATGTGATGTATGGGATTCAGGGACTGGAGGTGGTCAGCACTATATATAGCTATACAGTTTTATTGACCAGGGGGCTTAGCAGCTCTAGCTCAGCGTATGTCCAGGGTATTGGTCAGCTGTGGCCAGTGTGATGATCGGACATTACCAAGCAATGTATTACCGTAATTGACCGCTAAGTGAGCAGTAATGTCCCCGACAACGCCCACTGTCACGATCTGGGGCCTAGGAAGCTGTTCTCCCGGTGCTGTAGCAGAACTTTAAACGAGACTGTCAACGTGTGTGTCTCTTTGTATAGTCGATGTCTACATGTATCAGTTGTCTGCTACAATAATGTTGGTCTATGCAATGCAATCTGATGTGGTGACACCCATTTTATGTATAATATATTACACAGTGATTTCTTATGATGAAATAGCCTCTTGTGGTAATTATTAATTTTTTAACTCATTAACCTCTAAAATTTCATAACGAACCATTTCAACCTTTGAATTGAAAGAGTAAATGAGTGAATTGGTTATAATTTAAAGATATTCTCCCAATTATCCAAAGATAATCTCTCTAGATAATCTGGTGATAATCTATCAACGTAATGCTTGGTTTTACATCACAATTTGTCATTCAGAGTCCCTTTTTTTGGCTTCAGGGGGAGTAAGATAAGGTAGGCCCTTAGATATGAACATAAGGCAAACATATACTTGCATCCTGGTTTGATCGAGTTACTGTGCATAATTTGGAAATTTTTTTCCCTCTTCAGTGAAATCAATTTTCACCTGTTGTTAATTTCGCCCTTTACATTAACTCATTCACCTTGTAATTTGTTTAAACTCTTCCAATTCAGAGGTTAGAATAGTTCATGATAAAATTTCAGGGGTGATTGAGTTTAATACTATGATTATTACTATGTTTACTAATTTTCACCGTATTGATAAATTAGCTTGTACATTTGTATTACGATGGACGAAAATTGCAGTTAAATTTGCATTCATTTGGTCTCGAAAATTAAACTGCAGCAATTAAAAATTTGCCAGTATCATATCTGAGTGTCCATCCCAAGTTTAGTTGAATAAGGAATTTTGTCTATTTAAAAACTTTTTTCATTTATTGATATATCATTGTTCATTGGACAAAAATAGATTTATCCTCAGTATCAACCCACTGAGCCTGGTAACCTTTAATTTTCACACTAACTGAATAGTACAGGCCTCACTGTGAGATTGTGTGACAGTACGGCTATAGTATACCTCATATTAATGGATCAGGTACATTATGTACTTGTACAAGTGACACCCATGGTGATTATATAAACCTGACAGCAATTTACACTGTATATCGTATATGAGAACCACACATGGAACTGTACAAATGCACAGCATGATTATATGGAAAGTTCAGGAGAATTTAAGCTTGACCATTATACTTGAAACAACATAATATGAGGTTTGTAAGCTGAGGTTAATTATACACATGTTCCAGGCATATCCCGGTTATCGTCCCCCACCCAATGAAGTTGGCATTATTTCGTCTGTCCGTATTGCTTTTCACACAATGTCTTTTGAAGAAATGATTGGTTTTGATGAGACTTGCTTGGTAGACTTATTAACTGAACCCCTCACTCATATTCCATAATCAGCTAAGCACATAATTAATGAGGGTGCAATGACCTGATCATTTGGTTGTTTTCTGCATGATACCCTCCCTTTGAAGGAATTATCAGATTTTATGAGACTTGCATGGGCAGGGGATCTTGACAACTGTCCATGTGATTATTCATTTGAGAGGTAACACAACATTTGATTAGTTAAGCAAATGACTTTAACAGCAGTAAAACCACAATTTACGCTCTGTAAATATCTTGTTCGTATTTGAAGCAAGAATGGCAATTGTTCGTTACGTCATTGACGCCGAATGACCCAGAAAGGTAATGTCTGATGAACAATGATGACACAATTTTGTATTGACACATTACCGAAGTGATGATAGCCATGCTGTTGACTGATAGGATAATTGGCCGGATGTGTAATACATATACAGTATATACCTATCATATCAGTCGACAGATGTAGGTGTTATATTACCCCGCTAGTCACCTGTTAATCTGTTCACATAATCAATAAACTTGCACAGTTTTAAACAGTCGCTGAGCCTGAACCAAGTTTGGAGTTCATTATACATGATCTTATAATCTTTAGTTAGTTTGGTTTACACATACTGTACCATCATTATATTCTTTGTTTTTACAAGTTTTGTTTGCCTCGGTAGTTGTCATGGTAACTGTTCCTTATATTATTCCTTTTTTTGTATCATTTCAGCTTCGTGGAAGAATATGATCCCACTATAGGTAAGTCTTTGGTTTCCTATCTGTCATACCTGCGTCAAATTCATAACCTTATGATAATAACTAGTATCACATACAGTAACTCACCTGTTATGTCATGTCATAAGGCCATGTCATAAATATGGTATTACACACATGTAATAACACTATTGTGACGTCATAAACAAATGACGTCTTTATGACGCAATTTTTTAACTTGTTAAAAAATTTAATATATCACTTGCCTAAAGGCTTGTGACTTATTAAATTATTGAATTTGTTTAATAAATTCCATAATTTATTGACCCTTGTGTCAGATCCTATATGATAAATGTACAATGTTCACAATTATCTCCAGACAGCGTCTTTTATGAATAAGTGATCGATGTATGAATGAACTTTAACCTTTTAACAACTGTAGATCATAATGGATTAGTCCAGATTAAGACTTGGTAGAGTCCACTTAAGTTATAAAGGGATGGAAGAGTTAAGGACAGTTATACCCATTTTGGCAATATTATAGTTTACTGATTAAAAAACTTGATTTCTTCAACTTGTTTGTTATTCAGAGGACTCGTACAGGAAACAGGTCGTGATTGACGACGAAACATGTCTGCTGGACATTCTGGATACTGCTGGTCAAGAGGAGTACAGGTCAGTCTTGTGACATCGTTGGACACCCACATGACCCTGCTTTTACATTTGTGCCCCATGAGCTAGAACAGACGAAGAATTTTGTTTTTCGTACTAAAAATACTAACCATTCATATCGCTTCTTTCATCCGTGGCTTCAGCTTCCAGGGATATTCCGTATGTAGCAATATAATACAAACCAACATGGTAGCGGCATCACCTGCCAAGAAAACCTGGGGTTGTTTTTGAACAACATAAGGGACAATTAGTCCTTGTGGATATTGATATCGGTGTCATGATTACAGAAATATACCAAGGTAAAATGATCTAACCAAGTGCCACGAGAAACAACCATTCTAATTAGTCAAAATCTATTAATAGACTTCTATTCAAGAAAACAGGATTTCTCCGTCTGTTCTAGCACATCGAACACAAATGTAAGAGCAGTGTCACATGGGTTTTTCGGACGATGGTCTTGTGCCAACAGTACAGTGGGGTCAGTCTTGAGTCCTCTAATGTGTGTTCTCAGTTTAAAGCTAGTGTCCACCAAGTGGTACCAACAGTCCCATGTGTCGCCAGTCTTGTATCCTGTTCAGTGCTTTTATTGTGGTGTCATGTTCAATGCAATCACTTCCTTTGGGCCTGTTTATTTCATTGATGAAAGTCTTCCTCCAAAAGGTGGAATCCCTCCTTTTTGATAATTTTGCTGTAATGTTAATTCTTTAATGTGGGGTTTCCTCCTTTTTCACAATTTGCTCTTTTCATCTCTGTTATTTTTTCTGTTTTTATATGTAAAATTTTTAGTTGAAAATCTGATGAACATGCAAACATTTATGCAGCATTAAAAGATTTTGTCAAGGCGTCCATTGAAGTAACTGATTATTCGGCCTGACCTTATTTCATAAACAAATCCTGTCCAACTGTTGGATCATGATAAATGAAAACAGTACATGTATCTGTAATCCAATGTAAATTGGACACACCTTTTATTTACCAGTATGTATCTGAATTATTCTTTATAATAATTCAAGATTCTTGTATAGATATACATTAAAACCCCACTTACTTGAACTTGTGGGGTCCTGATCAATAGTTCTAGAAATACATGGTAGTTGAGTAATCCAAGGTTGGTTGAATATGTATTTACTCGTTCAGGGTTAGAGTAAGTGGGTTTTACTGTACTTCTTGAACACAACCTTGCTCCCAGGTCCTCTTATAGCAATTATCAAATTATCATCTGTGGTTAATGGGTCCTGTATCTTCGACCAACCAATATCTCTCACAACTCCCTGGGGAGCATACAACTGGTGCTGCCATTTTGGCACTCACAGCTAGCATTCTATAATTTCTATAGCACTGCCCAACCACATACTCATTTACAGCTGGGTAGACTGGAAAAATTAAGTATCTTACTCAAAGATACCACACATTACCTAGCAATGACTTGATCTCACGACCCTTCGGTCACAAGCTCAGTGCCCACTGGGCCTCCATTATACATCTTTGATAAAACAAAATTTCAGTCTGTGACATAAACAGTTTCAAGCACTAGTCTGGACAAGCAAAATGTAGTGTTTATTATAACAAATAAATTTCAAGGAATTTCCACTAGTCCAAACCAAAATTTACTAGTCGTGGGCAAAGGACTAGTGGCTTAAGTCGCAGACTGAAATTTTGCTATGTCTATATACTTAACATACAATGTATATATATGACCATACTTGATGTGTGTGTTTACATCACTACAGTGCCATGAGGGACCAGTACATGAGGACTGGCGAGGGCTTCCTCTGTGTGTTTGCTGTAAACAACCTCAAATCTTTTGAAGATATCAACACCTACAAAGAGCAGGTAAGAGCTTGGGCCACATGTAATAAAGATCTTATGGAACAAAAAGAGCTTACCTACAGGTAAGATCCTAGGCCACAGATAAGATCTTAGATAAAAGGTCAGATCTAAACCACAGGTAAGATTTTGGGCCACAGGTAACGTCTTAGGCTCAAGTAAGATCTTAGACCACAGGTAAGATCTTAGGCACAAGTAAGATCTTAGACCACAGGTAAGATCTTAGGCACAAGATCTTAGACCACAGGTAAGTATTTAATCATAGGTCAGATCTTAGGCCACATGCCAGATCTAAGCCACGAGATGTTAGGCCACAGGTCAGATCTTAGACCACAGGTCAGATCTTAGTCACAAGATCCTAGGCCACAAGTAAGATCTTAGCCACAGGGAAGATATTTGATTATAGGTCAGATCTTAGGCCACAGGTCAGATCTTAGACCACAGGAAAGATCTAAGGTCAACAAAACTATCTGTGATACCAGTCAACATATTGGTATAAATCATGCACTTGGATTCGCTAAACTTTAAAATTGCTTCAAAGGGAATGTCAGGCATTAATTTTGTTTGGCCTAAGTGGTACTTTTAACTTGAAAATATTTAGAAATAATTTGAAATAATTTTGAATCAAAGAGGGAAAATATTTTTTACATATTTGAAAGAAAGTTACATAGACTTTATACTTTGATAATGAAATATTATCTATTTTTCTTTCTTTACAGATTAAACGAGTAAAAGATGCTGAGGAAGTACCTATGGTTTGTAAGTATTGAAACAAGACACTTCACATTTATATTATATGTATGGATTACACCTGGCCCTCATTGATGTTTACTTGCTCGTTTGGGTTCAACATGGGTATTTTCTTATTGCCGAATGAAAAGTTTACTTACAAGAAATGAAATGTTCACTTAGATTTCTCTGCGCTAGACTGTGAGTTTGAGATTTTGTTTCTCATTGCAGTGGTGGGAAATAAAACAAATTCTATATGCTAGACTTTGAGATTCTTATTGCAGTGGTGGGAAATAAAATAAATTCTATATGCTAGACTGAGAGTTTCAGATTCTGTTTCTTATATCAGTGGTGGGAAATAAAAAAAAATCTATGGTAAACTGAAAGTTTGAGATTCTTTTTCTCATTGCAGTGGTGGGAAATAAAATGGATCTACAGGAACAACACATGGTAGAGGACAAGGACGCTAAAGCATTGGCCAATAGTTACAACATCCCGTATGTACGGACCTCTGCCAAGACACGACAGGGTGTCGATGACGCTTTCTACTCCCTAGTACGCGAAATCAGGCTATATGTAAGTACCACCTTTATTTGGCTATTAGCTCATTCATCCCTCCAATTTCATAATGAACTACTCCAACCATTGAATTGAGAGAGTTCAAATGTGTTGCAAGGGGTGTTGTAATTGAAATATCAAAATACGATGTCTTTATGACATTCAATACTTGAGTGTGTCATGAAATCGATAAACACTTGATGAATTGAATCCTCCTAGGGTATGGTCTAAGGGGTGATAATTACTTAATTGATGAATCTAAGATATGGTGTAAGGGGAGATAATCTTTTACTTTCTAAAATATAGTCTAAGGGGAGATAATCACTTAGGCTTTCCTAACCCCATTATGGTCTAAGGGGAGATAAGTCACTTACTTTGATGACTCTTCCTATGATATTTTGATGACTCTTCCTATGATATGGTCTAAGCGGAGATAATCACTTATTTTGATGACTCTTCCTATGATATGGTCTAAGGGGAGATAATCTCTTACTTGCCTCATCCTTGCAGTAATTATATTGTGTTGATTTCTTCTCTTTACAGAAAGATAAAAAAGGAAAACATCCACGAAAGAAGAAGAGGTTATGTGCACTCATCTAATATGACACAAATTTTATATTGAATCTTCTCTGATATATATATCTGTACAACACCAGTTATCTGCCCCTCTTCCTCATTCTGGCCACTAGGTGGCACAGTTATTTTCAGCAACAACGTAAACAGAAAACAATGAAATTCATTTAATAATAATTATCTTTATTTCATCAGAATTCTTTTTGTTTTTAAGTATGTAGACTGATAGAAGCAATTTAACAGAATATAATTACAGACCTATAGATGTAGAGTTATGATTATCATGCTAGAAGAGTTATAATGAGTTCATGGTTTGGTAGTGAAGTAGAACCTATGAACAGCTACAGGCTACACTGAATTGAATTCATTCATAATCTCAAGAATTAAGAAACCTCACGATTATGTTGGCTAGAGGTTGATTGTCTGCACAACAAGGCCCAATTAAAACATTTCAATCTGAGCAAGTTTTGAAAAAAAAGATATTTTTTGAAATTTCTATAATTTAAAATTGTCTCTTGTGCTCCAAAGAAAAGAATTTAGATCCATATACAACATACATGCTGTTTTTGATTTTTAAAAATTATTTTTTTAAAGTTTATTTTTGAAAAAGTTGCATTTATTTATCGTTAAAATAAAACTAATCATGCATTTTTTGTTCTCAGTTTAATTTATAGCTAAAACAATATTAAATATAAAAGTATTGAATCTTTAGTAAAAAGTCCCTTTGTCGTAATTCAAAATGATTACCTGAATTTGATATACTGAGAAAAGTAGAAATTGTTTATTGATACATTTTGTTAACAATTTAGAGAGAAATTTTAATGCTACAATTTGCATGAAAAGTAGATTAAGTTGACTGAACTTTTGAGTCACTGGGGTCTTCATGCCACATGTATTGGTCGTATATTGTAGTAGGAATAGAAATTAAGTTTTAATGGTGACCTATTGTTTTAAATGTGGGTGTACAGTCGAGCCGCGTTCACCCCTGAAATTTCATGATGAACTCTTCTAACCTTTGTATTGGAAGAATTCAAATGTGTCCTTCAGGGGTGAATAGAGTAAAGTTTGTTGTAGTTCCTTGTATTACATTATTAGTTAACAGCTCGCTCAGACTGTTTTTCTAATTTTCTTTCTTTTTTGTAAAAAAGCACTGTTAAAAAGTCACCACCATTTCTAATCGTGCATTTCGTATCTAGTTGTTTTTTTGTGTGCCCGAATTTTTTTAATAGGAATATGTGAATTCCCTTTATTTCAATGGATTATTATCTAAAAATTCAACAGGCGAATGTATTTTAGTTGGAGAATTTCTCCGCTGATGCTGTACAGAATTAAACGCAAGTATGTATTAGATTTAAACATACAGGGGGTGAATCAGGAACACAACACTGCGATTGGGTTGGATTGTATGTCCACATTTATGATATCACTTTATCCAAACTTGTCAAAATAATTGGTCGACTGCTCCACATAGCCATCATACATTCCTCCTTGATTACCACCTTCTAATTATGCTTTTATACTGTGACTTAACGTCATCGGAGCTTTTTTACGGCATTTGTTTGGTATATTGGTCTGTGCGTGTTGTGGATGAAATAACTTGCTGTGTGTTCAACTTGTCTTATTTCTTATCTGTTATACAGTGGAACTGTTTATCTGTCTGTCATATACCGACTTTCTTTTATACTGACATTGTGTTACACTGACAATGTTTTATTAACATCATATTCTGACGTCATGTTATACTGACAGTTTCTTATACTGGCATTGTGTTATACAGACATTTTCTTATACTGACATTTTGTTATATCGATATTGTCATGTATTGACAATATTTTATTAACATCATGTTCTGAGTCATGTTAGACCGACATTGTCATATATTGACAATATTCTATTGACATCTTATTTTAACGTCATGTTATATCGACATTGTCTTGTACCAACTATACATAAAAATTTCTCTGCTATAATACTATAGATGTTGTGATATACCATCTTGTACTCTTGACATTGTCTTATACTACCTTAATATGTCTAATTACCAACTGTATGTGTCTAAGTACTGTAGACTTTAACACTGAATGGGCCCTGTACCAAAGTTAGCTACTAATGCTGTTTGGTGTAGTGTTAATATGACACCAGCATCCGTTATAGATTTACTGACACTGGCATAGTCTCAATACTGAAGTATCTTAGGTATTCCTGATTTGTCTTCACTTACAAAAATTATTATTTATGTGGTAATCATCGTTTTAATGACATCATGCTATACTGACATTCTGTTATTCTGACAATTTCTTATACTGACAATAGGAATCTTACTCTGTAGACAAGCTAATATTAGAAGACTGTTTTGTAACAACTGATGTACATGTACAGTATTATTCCATGGAAGCGGTCATACCCTGATTTGTAAACATACACTAAACCTTCACATTAGTTGTAGTAATGATAGCGAACTGAACTATCAGC
Organism: Mimachlamys varia; assembly: GCA_947623455.1. Classification (NCBI taxonomy): domain Eukaryota; kingdom Metazoa; phylum Mollusca; class Bivalvia; order Pectinida; family Pectinidae; genus Mimachlamys; species Mimachlamys varia. The sequence goes on from OX392539.1 coordinate 42,341,066, forward strand.
AAACGTTTATCAAACACAGTAAATGAGCTTCTAACATCTGGCAGTTATCTTTCAAAAATCTTTTCTTTAGAAGTTTTTTGCGAATATGCAATTGGAATATATATATATGCATGTATTCGCAAATATTAAGTGAATTTATTGTGCAGAAACCACATTTTATTGTACCGACTTAACATTTTAATACTTGCTTCACACAGTAAAAGAATACTATTATTTGGTATATTAGAACCATGGTTACTCGCACTCCATTGATACTGCTCCGATATGGTTTGTGTTTTGATACAGTTTGTATATCGTTTACTACAAGTTTTATATCTATAATGTAGCGTGGATTCTCCAAGAATAATGTGTATGTAATTTAATGTATGCTATAGAGGTGTCCGTCATTCTTAAAAGATACTGTGTATATAGTTAAACAGTAAGACTCTTATTTTGTGATTTGATCTTTCATCCGTACCTTATGACCCCGAGGATGTGAATCAGAGTCGTCTGAATGCTTGATTACCAGGAGGTACTGTATTGGTAACATGGTAAAAAAAAATCCTCTACAAGCTTGATCTGGGTCATCTACAAGCTTGATCTTTTGTTCTTGGTCATCTACAACCTTGATCTTAGTTATCGACAAGCTTGATCTTGGTTTTTGTCATTGATAAGTTTAGTTTTAAAAGTCATTGGCTTGAACACATGTATCATGGTCATATGAAAGCTTAAAGCTCAGGATTGTGACTTAAGGCACATGTATATAATTCTAGAGCATAGTCATGCACTGGCTTGTATTTGAATATTCTAACTTGATTCTTGTTGATCATGTCTTTTTCAAGCTTGATACATTTGCGATCTTGAGCAAATCTGGTTTGTTCATCTGCATACAAAGAGACAGTGGTAGGCGTAGCTTTATTTACTGGTTAAGTAGAAAGATGTTTTACTGTAATCAACGGATATTACAATATTGCATTTCTTGCAGATAAAAAAAAAATGTTTCCACAACAGTAAACTACCACATATCAGAGAAATGAAAAAAACTATTACAAGAATTGTAAAACAATACAAAAAGTCATGTGAATTACAGTTAACTCTACAAACTGTTGATTGTATTTAGCGCTATCTGTGAAGATTAATAAATGTTTTTTTTTCTCTCATTGCCATGATTAAGTGGTAATTATACAGCTCAAGGTATCATGGCATATAGGAGCTTAACTCATTCACCCTTGAAGACACATTTGAACTGTTCCAAATTAAAAGTTGGAATAGTTCATTATGAAATTTCAGGGGTGAAATAGTTTAATTGATAAAGGATATAGACTTGATGTCTCATTTTTTGTGTAAGGGGCGATTTATTGGAGTAGATATATAAGAATGAAGTGTTGCTTAATTAAACATGTTTTGAAGATTACTGTTTGTGTGTTAAACTCTGGAGTTGATCTCCACTTTACGTTCTATTTCCTGGCTATTTTTCCGAAAAAGAACTTGTTAATAATATGTTAATTATATGATTTTAATTAAGAAAAAAAATCTAAAAATATGAAGTTTTCATTCTGGTTTTTAAAACTTGATTTTTTTGTAGATATTTTGACTTGTATAAATAATAGTGAATAATAACGAAGGAATGTAGTTTTAAGCAGAATTAAATTAAACTGAATGTACTTTTTATGTTTCTGTATTAGGCTCCTGTTTATCAGTGACTCAATACGCAACCCAGAGGCTTATCCAACAAAGTATGGACCAAGTTATAAAGGCTGCTTGTGTTACGTAACATGTGTCTTTGATGTACCAAATGCTAAAGGCAGGGTATTCAAAAACTTTAGTCTGTGTGTTTCAAAACTTGTATGAGGCTTGTGTCGGTGTATTTGAACCTTGTGTAAGGGTGTACCTGAGGCTTGTGTAAGATTGTCGCTCAAACTTGTGTTTGGTCTCCCCCGGCTTTATAAGGGTGTACCCGAGGATGAAGTCAGTGTGTCCTTGAAGCTTATTTCTGGTTGTCTGTCATTTGTGACGCTGTGTCCCTGAAGCTAATATCTGGGTGTTTCTCAGGATTGTGTTGGTGTGTTCCTGGAGTTGTGTCTTGCAGGCATTTGAACCTGTGTTTGGGTGTACCTGGAGCCTCTGTTTGGATACCATGATAGAGAAGGTAACTATTATGTATACAGGGACATGATTGAAAACGATTCTAATCTAGCCTCTGGGTTGTATGATTATTTGAAGTCACTCTTTGTCGAACTGAAATGAAATTGTTGGGACAAGATATTGTCATCCAAAAACCTATCTTTCAAGATTTCAAGATATAGTGACATTTTGTTGAAAAATTCTTCAATGATTTTTTCTTTCTATGGAAACAAATGTTTCAGGTGTATGAGACTTCACTGTGTATGTATGTTTGTATGTACTAAATTGAATTTATTACAAATTGTTTCGTTTCTCTAATTAAAAATCTCTGTTATAGGTGTAAAATTGTGGTGTAAGGGAGATAACTCTCAATATGAGAAAAATATTTTCATTTATTTTCTCTCTCTCCTCTCTCGCTGTATTTGCATTTAGTCTCCCGTTAAATTATAAATTCACTAGTACAGCTTACAGATTATTGTCCAGTTCTGAGTGATGTGGTCTTTACAATGTAATATCATTGTGTACGAGACTCTGTGAGACTCGGCCTCCATCAGTGTCTATATACCCGTTCGTCTATATATATATCAGCCACATAACCATTACTACTCATGGCACGTTTATCTAATTTTGAATGTTACTTTTTTTTTGATCATGCACAATAAAATGGAATAATATTGACAAAACTATTTTCAGAATTTTTTGTTTTCTGTGTACTGAATTCACCAAAAAATGTGTTACTTTGTCAGGTGGGCTAGTTTTGTCCGTTCGTCCACACTTACCCCATAGCCTGACGTCCGTCATCTGTATGTCAACAATTTCTTTAAACGACTTCTCCTTAACCTCTGATTGGAACTTAATTTTAACTAAATATGACTGGAAGCATCTCTAGGTGATGTGGATACAAATTGTTGGCTGACCCTAGGCAATCAAGCTATATTGTTTTAATTGACTTCTTATATGGAACCAAGCAATGGAAAACAACCATATTTTCCTTAGCATCCCTAGGTATTGGGGATTCAACGTTGCGCAAATAATGAGACTGATTTGGGGTTCAAAATTCAGCTATACTGGTCTAATTGACTTCTTATAAGATACCATGCAAAAGAAACCAACCATTTTTATTGGTAGCATCCCTAGGTATTCAAAGTTGTACAAGTAACGAGAATGATTGGCAGTTCCATTAAGCTAAGTTGGTTAAATCTACTTCTATAGAACCAAACAATGGATACCAACATTTTATATACACTGTACTGAGTTTGTTTTGTACACAAACAGAAATTAATTTGCGAGCTTTCGAAAACGTCTGTTTCCTTTGTCAAACAAAGAGTACAATAGCCGAGTGTCGGTGTTCTGACCACTGAAATCAGCACACTACCCAAAATAGGGCGAGTAAGAGAAGTCAGCTGTCAAAAACGTAGCGCGACATTTCGTCCAAATATACTCTAATACTACAGGTAGACAGAGGGACGGGTAAGATGTTTACCCATTCCGCCCCTTATTAGATGTGAAAATAGGGTCATAAAGATGACTCAATTTGTGTCTTCCCTCGGCTCTTTTCAAACATCTTACCCGTCCCTCTGTTTACCTGTAGTATTACAACATTAGTGACCACCCTAATATTGGCTTTAACACGTTGTGGTATGGCCACAGGGACATGAACATAATTATGTAAAAGCTAGTTTTTTTTGGCCTGAACTAAATTGTAAAATTACTCTTAACACCCTACAGTTAGGTCAATAGCTGTAACAAATTCTCAGGTCCCTGTGATATTGGCATGTCATATGCCTTTGAATTCGGGGTAAGGAATATAGAGCATACTACTACAGTATAGTAAAGTAAAAGTAAATTATAAAATTTTTAAAAAAGCAAGACTACACAAAATTAGTGCGTCTGTCTTTAGAATATGTTTTCTTGCTCTGTGTTGGATCCACAGCTAAAAGCTGACGTCTACAAATTCGATATGGTGCAACGCAGAGCAGTGAAATTCTAACCGTTTCCACAACACCTCCAGCAGTAACATGACCAAGCCTCGCCGACAGACGCAAGGATGCCCGTAAACTATGTTGTTTTTACCACTCACAAGAAAGTAGATATTAAGACCTGTACCTGACAGCAGAGTTATGACAGTCCGGACACTTACACAAACACTCCTTTTAGATACCCTACTGTACAACTGACTGTCGCCAATTCTCTCCTGGAACGGTACCGGTATAGAACAAATTACCGCCTGACCTACATGTAGTATCCTCTAACACTCGATATTTTAAAGTCTGACCTTCGATCTTTCTAAAGATAATTTCCTTTAACCGCCTTGCAGGTAGAAGTAGAACGGTCACGGGTTCGACTCCTGGTAGAATACATGTAAAATGGAAATACAAATGATCTGGCATGAGCATTTAGTGAACGGTCTTGAGGATTTTCATCACGGATGATATTTTAAGGGGCCAGCCTAGGACTTCCCCCTTTGACCAGTAGAAACTCTGGCTTACATCGGATTTAACCCGAAAAATAAAAGCGGAAGTAATGTGACATCTTAGAGAGACAGTAACGTCATAGAGAGACAATATTGTGACGTCATAGGCCCCGAGCCTCAGTTACCAACATGTAGGTGGACTGCGACAGGCCGCTGTGTTCTGTATTGGTGATGGCCTTCTTCCTCACACAGAAGGTCGATTTCCAGGTTGAAGGGATATCGCCACGAACGTCACAAATACAGAAAACAGACGAGGACCCTGGCACTAGCCGCGACGACACTTCCACCAAAGAACTTAAATCAAGAGCAAGGAAGTCGAATGCAAAAGGCGCATCGTCAAATTCCACCCGAGGACAAAAGTGTAAAAACCAGTTTCGTCACGACCTTCACGCCCGAAGGATCCCAGAAAAGAAACCACACCTAAAGACCTCGAAAACTGCCGGCAGTAGGAAAAAGAGGGCCAAATCTGGGAATCCAAACGAAGTATTCAAATTATGTGTCCATCCGCAACGGAAGCGGGGGAGTTCTGCCACCAGGGAGTTGGATAGCATGATTGCCCGTGATGTCAAGACGCCAACAGCCGAAGAGATAGAACTTATCGAAGACATCTCACAGAAACTACCCGAGAAGGCTTTATTCGATATCCTATGTGGGCACTTCGCCAAAGTCGGCTCACACACCAGAGACGAGTTTCTTCGCCGGGCAATAAAATGGCGACGTGGAACCGTGCGTCGAAACAATAACAGCCACTGTATCATCTGTTATCTACAGCGTCTGGCAGCCCAGCCAATACAGACCAACTATAATCGGATTTTCCCGTCAGAATTCAGCATAAACAGTCACTACGATAAGTACGCGCGCGCAGGTCCGCCGGGGAAACACACCGAAGGCCACGATTTGCTGAGCATTTGTAAGAAAGCAGATTTGATGCAGAAGAATAGTCAAGGGCGGAAAACACCTCCGCCGCCCCCTCCAGGGTCGTCTGCTCTGGAATCAAACCCGTCCAAGTTTCTTTTCAGTCTCAATGCAACCCCGGATTCGGAATATTCAGAAAGCAATGCAGATCGTTTGCTCCAGATATACTTGCAACCCCGACAGCGGGAAATTCATTATCAATGTCAGCCTCGGTTACCTCCCTTCCTTTTGAACTCGGGGAAGCTTCCACCAGAGATTGCTACCGTGTACAAAAGGAAGGCGCTTCGTGGGTGTTTCTTGAGAAAGGACACTCCTTCAGACAAAGATAAAAATAGAACGGATGCTGAACTCACCAAGCAAGTCACGTATCCCATTTCCTCCCTTGGACTTAGTTTCACCATACCTACACATAGCAAGAATGTACCTGTACAGAGACCTTCGATCTCCAATGAGACGATTCAGGCTATGTTTTATAAACCGTCTATTCCAATTCTCCCTCCCATTCGACGTAACACTCTGTCAATGTGAAAATTGGATAAAAAACAATCCGATGAGCTTTAAAGCGCCAGACCGGAAATGGGAATGAGACCGGAAATTGGAAAACTTGTATCCATTTGATGCACGGTTTAATCAATTTTAATGTATTTTCATCGATGTAAAAGGTTTGTCACTTATCAGGTCAATATTAAATAGTTCTATGAAATGATAATTTATATCGTATTCTATCGGCACTTATTTTTACATCCCGCCCCCGTTCACGCCACTGCCCCTGGCAAAGCCGGTTCAGACCTATTCTTACAGTTTTGGGATAAAACTCAATACTTTTGTTTGGATACTTGTATAAAAAATAACTAGATACACGTACAATTAAAAAACTTATTTTATTTCTTTCAGTTTAAACATAACATGGCATTCATATACAGTTTAACAACGTATTTTTATCACATTCCCTCTAATACAGAACACATCCTGTCCATTTAGGATTCGCTCCAAACACCCCAACATAGAGGTCAAACTGTCAACCAGCAAAGTGCATTAAAATTTTGAATTTGAGCTATAGCTTAGGTCACTTACTCAATACATATGAGAAAGTGAAAAAAAGCAAACTGTTCTACTGGCTATATTTCTCGTTTACGGAATATGCCGTCGGTTCCCGGTTGCCTAGTTGAAACCGTAAACCCTCAATCGGGAACCGTCCGCACTTTCCGTAGAGGAAAAAATCCTCGTTTACGGAAAGTGCCGACAGTTCCTGAAAGCGTAAATCCTTCGAAACATAATCAATGGTTAACAGTTACCCTTTGAGATAGAATGGTTATTTCAATGGTTTATAACAGTTTGCGAATTGTGGGTTAAAACCTAAGCACTATTTTGTGGTATATTTTCACTTGTCCGTTTAACAAGTTTACTATGCTCCGTATAAGTATTTCCAACACCATTTTTCATTTCCGGTGTCGCGGAGAGTCGCTGCTGTAACCGGATATTGTAGGGTTTCCGTGCCAGCGGGTCCTGTTTCTGTACAAGTTCTATGTCGGGAGGAGGATGCGCCCAGCGTTGTTCCTGTCCTGGAAACAAGAGAATATTGTTATGGTCAATATATACATTTTAAGCACATGTATGTAGATCGCCATCGCCGGAAACCCACGTGACACTGCTCTAGCGTAAATCGGGAACCGTCGACACTTTCCGTTAATAAGAAAATACATTTTCTCATTTACGAAAAGTGCCGATGGTTCCCGATTGCTCTGTTTGTGTCCGGAACAAAACTATTTGAGCAGTGTCACGTTTTACCGAAGATGGTAAATCACTAACTGCATGCAATATGCCGCAGAACGTATCTCGTGAACCTACAAAATACTATAAACCAGAAAGTTGTCCAGATGGCATTCAAATTCAATACTTACTGAAAAAGTAACATACTGACACGGAACATCGTCGGGAACCCACGGTACACTTCTCTGACATATGCAAACGTCAGAGAAGTGTACCGTGGGTTTCCGACGATGGACACGGACTGGCAAATGAAAATTATATTCAATAAAAACAGATAAACCACCAACCCCCACCCACAGTGACCTTTGACCTTTAAAGTTGACCACCAAAGTTTAATCATGTGTAGAACTTCATTGTGTGATGCTATGATGTGAAAACGAAGGAAATCTGTTCATGTTTTTTTTAAATATTGTAAACAAGATACGGACGCACGTACGGGACGCACAAAGTGTATCTCTTTATGTACATGGGAGGGGGGTGTAAATAATGCGCGTTATGAATACCATGAGTTGGATACCACTGACCCTTACTTGAAGACGACTGTTCTATTAGTTAAATATTAGACGTGATTTGAACGAGATTTTGATGGATATATAAAGAAATAATATCGGTACTTGGTTTCATTTAGCACAAATACAAATATGTAGTGGCACTAATGAATGTTACACACCAATGAATGTTATACGACAGTGAATGTTATACGACAGTGAATGTTATACGACAGTGAATGTTATACGACAGTGAATGTTATGAATGTTACACACCAATGAATGTTATACGACAGTGAATGTTATACGACAGTGAATGTTATACGACAGTGAATGTTATGATTGTTACACACCAATGAATGTTATACGACAGTGAATGTTATACGACAGTGAATGTTATACGACAGTGAATGTTATGAATGTTACACACCAATGAATGTTATACGACAGTGAATGTTATACGACAGTGAATGTTATGAATGTTATACACCAGTGAATGTTATACGACAGTGAATGTTATACGACAGTGAATGTTATGAATGTTATACACCAATGAATGTTATACGACACTGAATGTTATACGACAGTGAATGTTATGAATGTTATACACCAATGAATGTTATGAATATTATACACCGATGAATGTTAAAAATATGGCAACCAATCCTTAAATAAATGTTGAAAAAGTCGAAAAATAAAATTTGAGAAAGACCATCGGGAACCGTCGGCACCTTTCGTAAACGAGATTTTTTTTTCTCGTTTACGGAAAGTGTCGACGGTTTCCGACCGAGAAGAAGGTCTTTTATACGAAACGAAACAACCGCTTTCCACATAGGAACGGATTTCGGCACATTCTGTTCCATTTAACAGACCAGTTCCAACTAAATGGAACACGCTAGTCATATTGTACAGACAGTCATATAGACATTATGGCCTACGGACATATATATATATATAAACCAAAGCCTTTATGAAGTATCCTTACCAGTGCCAAATATAAGGAAGATGACTAGAGCTGACAGGACGATAGAAATAGTGATGTAGAAAAGTGTGTTCCAGCCAGACATTTCCTAGAAATGCAAAACAAAGCAACGTTTTGATACACATATCATATCGCTCAGACAAAAAGTATTGGATCCAGTTATATAGTATAAGTCTATTTCAACGATGTACGTATTATATCAATTTGTTTTGGAAATATAGAATAACGGGAAAATACTCGGTGATGTCTTACATTGTTTAGAGTAAGCTCCCCTGCCACAATGGGAACGATGATCGCGGCAACACCACCGGAAGCGGAAGTGATGCTGACAAGAACCCCAGCGTATCGCGTTGCTAGATCGTAGTGGTTAATCTGCCATCCTGATAAAATGATATAATATAAATATAAAACAATGTAATATCAAATTATATTTTTCAACCGAGACTACCGACATAGAAAGCAACTCAACTATCTGCTATAACAAGCAAACTACCTATCTGAAACAAGGCATGTATCTGTATCTCATGAAATATTTGAGATCCTAAAAGAATAAATAATAACCCCCCCCCCCCCCCCGAAAAAAAAAAGCAAAAAAAACCAAAACTGTTACAGAGACTCGACTTTAGAAGGTACGTACCCGACACAGACAATCCGAACATCCCCACCCCCAGGGTCAGGAAAATCATCACGTATATAGGTTCAACAGTGAAGGTTAGCACCAGGAAACACACCGATTGACCACCGAATCCTAAAAAACAGGTCAAACAAAATATCATGGTTGTTCATTTGTTCTTGTGCAACAAGAGAATGTATGAATAAGTATCTAATCAATTATCAAACCAACGTCGCGTGACATGCACGCGATCTCACTAATATAAGTTTGAAAGAGTTTCCTTCGGTTTTTTGTTAGTGATGATTTTGAAAAGGTTCATGTAGTACAACCGAAATGTGTTTATATTTGACTTTCCGACGAGCATCGGATGAATGACTAATGAAGCGTATACACAAATAATTGTAAAATGTGTACGAGTTGTCCAAGAGTCGATGCCGATTCGGTCAGTGTATAAGATTAATTATTAAACAGTGTAGTGCAATACATATATATTCGAACATGTAATATTTTACCAGTTATTCCATGTCTTTTGAGAATTTTTCAATGAATGTTTATTACATCGTTTTTCAATGGATTTGCTTAAAATTTCTCACACTAATGAAAGAATTGCTAGCTTTTTCATCTTATATTTTTCAACAACTTTTCCAGTGCTTATTTCCCCCAAATAGACAAATATGTACACAGCAACAAAAAAAATCAGCACGTCGTTTTGTTCTTTATAAATAATAATACATTGCTGAAGAAATAGTGTAATATCTCTTGAAATCGGCCATGGAAATCTATACAAATAATATCGGAGGAATAAGCAATTATTTCTCTACAAGTACGCAAAATTTCAATAAATTCCAATGAAAAACAAAGTCTTAGTCATTGAAAATTTGTCAAAATTAATCAAATAGATAGTGAAAATATTACGTATTCGATTATAATTATATTGCATTATATAGTATGTGCCGAAGTGACCCGAATCGGGTTCACTTTTGGTTGATTCTTAATGGTAATACATCTTATAAAGCCATCTGGATACGCTGTGTTGGATCAGTTTTGAATCGTAATGAGGGGGCCGTATATTCTCGCAATTTCTTTAATATTAGTAAAATTTGAAAATCGAATAACCACATCGTTTTATGCTCGGGTCACGAAACTTTCTATTTAAAGGCCCAATAGACGTAACTTTCGACAAAACTTAAAGCTAAATTCAAGCCAAATAACTTATTCTGTTGATAGACTTAGTTAAGATTAAGTGATATCAGCAATATTCAAGATGAATTCTTTCGCGGTTACCGGTACAGCAGCATTTGAAACACGCTATTTGTAAACACGCGTCAATTTCAAACCGACTTCTACCTTCGGTTTGTTGTTGAAGTGGGCCCCACCTGAATTATTTTCAATTCTTTGGATTTTTTTGTCAAGAGGTTTTTGTTTGTTACCGCTCAGGTTTACTTCGTTTTAGGCTTATTTTTGCATGGTTATCAACTGGATTTTTTTCAGAATTTTTCAGAATCATGAAAATTTTCATGAAGTTACGTATATTGGGCCTTTAAGTACATACATGGTACTTGATACGTTTCTGCATCTTCTTTTTTTAATATCTCAAAAACGTTTTGCATGACGTCACCGATTGGTACCTACCCGAAGTAGTCAACAGTTTACGTAGAACCGTTGTGTTAAGCAGTCTCCGCCCGATCACACAGTCGGCAATAAAACCGCTGAGGATGGCAGCGAGGACTTTAAATATATGTGGAATAGATGATAAAACGCCGTTCTGTCAACAACAAAAAAAAAGATGAAAATATCAAATAAGTCATAAATTGTTGGTAATGCAATAATTCCATTGATATGCATGATACTGTAAATTTTATTTATATGTTTGCTTTCCCCCTGATATACAATGGTACCTGGTAATTATTTATTAGTTGCAAATATTTTGTTTATAATAAAAAAGCGACAAAAGGTACAGAGTCCGCGAAGGGGTATGGTAATATATTTATCAAAAACTAAAATGTGCGCACATCTTGACAACTTTTGTACACGTGCGCACAAATGCCTGAAACATGCACACAGATTACTAAAACGTGCGTCCTTTACAAAGCAAACTCATAAATTTTATATTTTCAAAAATGAAAGGTTTTGGTGCACTCCATACAAGTTTCTAACTTTAATGATTTTTTTATATGCAAGGATGTGTCTGATATTGAATAATATTTCTTTCCTGAAGGTTGTTATTTTAATTCTACTTCACATATCATTGGATATTTAATTAAATCCTGGTCCTGTATCAAATATTGAAACGTGCGCACATATGCCTGAAACGTGCACACAGATTACTAAAACGTGCGCACATATTACTAAAACGTGTGCATATATTGATAAATATATTACTATGTCCCTTCGCGGGCTCCATAAGGAAGTCTTTTGAAAGGAGTCTGATAAATATTTACGTCGAGGAAAGGAAGCATACAGCCTTAAATGTAATTTTAATGGGTTAAAAGCTATGTTGTGAATGCCTTGTTAGTTTACCATTAGAATGTTTCCGTACACATCTACAGACAATTAAAGCTAACCAGTGGTGTCATTCACAAAAGACAGAAGACATCACAGACATGATTATATTACTGGTCAGCAGCTTAATTCAAGTCATCACATTTACTGACATTTCTGTTTCAATTGATCTCAATTTAGAAACGAATTCTCCAAGATAGTTCATTATATAAAATTTCATGACAGCAACAAGTTATTAAATAGTTATGTGAGCAAAAGGACAGGGGAAAAAATGAAGAAAGTCAGATTATTTTACTACTGACTTGAAAATCATTTTCATTATTTCGTTGAGAAGAATTACAATATTGTACCATTCAGAACAGAAATCCGAATAATCGTTTCACCCCAAAGTAACCAGATCATGATTTATTTTTCATTGCACAAATCCTTAGTAAGTCAAATCTGATTTGAATTGAATTATTTTGATAACTAAAGGAAACACTATACCGTCGAATTTTATCTTTTCTATAATTCTTGATCAAGCGTACGTTTACTTGAGAACGAGGCAGCACGTGCACGTCGTGTGCAAGCACCCGGAAGTAGTATTCCATTTTACAGGTAAACAAATAGTAATTATCGTTCTTGTAACCGAGATGAATTCAAGAACATGGAAGCATGAAGGGTCGTGAAAATCAGTAAAGGCTTCTGAAGAAAGAACTTTGAGGTCCTGTAGATTTGTACTACATATTGCTGTCCACGAAGACATCACGTGATGACAATTTCACCTGTAGCACAGGTAAGTTTTTGTAAAATACTTTTATCTGATATTAATATATTTTCAATAGAGGGCAAGTGAACGTACAGCGTTTGTTGTCCGTCGTCCGTCTTTTTTCACAAATTCTAGCTAGTCATGAACCACTAGACAGATTTTGGCCATCTTCTGTATACTTCCTTCAGTATTGTGGCTATACGTATTTACCGAGGTTTCGGATAAATCTGACTAGTATCATCAAAAAATCAAATTCCATTTCCATTTCTGCAATATCCAAATAGCAGGGTTTTTTTTTTTTTTTTTAAATTGCTTAAATAGTGGGACTGCCCTCACGCACACCTTTCCACTCCTTCGCGGGGTCTATTAGGGGAAATTCTTTAAAAAACAAAAAATGAAGAAATGAAAGGATATTGTCCGAAGTTTGTGATTGTTTAGATACATCTTCTGTATCCAGGTAAGCCTCTTGTTGATAATTTTTAAAAATGTTGAAGTTATATTTCAGGTCAAGCGCGAATTTTATTAAAAAGATTATTTAGTGCTTGTGAAGCGTGTCTCCAAATAGCTATAATGACAATTATGCTATATATAAAGTTTAATTGGTGAATGACAAACTTTCACTTAGTAATTATGGTCGCCATCTGGATTACATTTTTACAATTGGTCAGTTCTTGTCATCGTCGGGATAGCGAGTCACGTGACATAATAACTTTTAATACGGTCAATATTAGCTGCAATAGCTATCGGCTACTGAGAAGTCATAATAAAGTAGTATCCATGTTGCTAAAACTTTACAAGAATACAGGAATTTATCTTCCCATACCGAGACTCTCCAAGTAAATGGGAAGTCAATTTCACATACCGAGACATCGTAGGAAATCCACGGTACACTTCTCTGACGTTGCAAACGCCAGAGAAGTGTACCGTTTGTTTCCGAAGATGATACCGAGACTATCTCTGTAAACTGGTAGTCATCTTCACAAACCGAGACTCTTAAAGCAAACCGGAAGTCATCTTCACATACCGAGATTCTCCAAGTAAACCGGAAGTCATCTTCATATACCGAGATTCTCCAAGTAAACCGGAAGTCATCTTCACATACCATGACTCTCCCAGTAAACAGGAAGTCATCTTAACATACCGAGGCTCTCCCAGTAAACCGGAAGGCATCCTCACATACCGAGACTCTCCAAGTAAACCGGAAGTCATCTTACCATACCAAAGCAAAATGCTGTTTACCGAAAGAGTCGCTGTATGGAAGATGACTTCCTTTTGACGCCCACTAAGTAAACCGGAAGTCGGTTTGTTTTTTACACAAAGCCTCTCCCTGTGATGGAGGGGCGAATTTGGGGGTGGGGGTGGGGGCAGATACTTACCTCGGCTACAGTGAACTCGAAATTATTCAAGTAGTACGGCTCGTTCGTAAGTATCAGTATAAAAACCCAGTTTCTAGCGACGTTGCAGGCACACAAGGCAATGACCGGAGGTGACGTCAAAATATCCTTCCATGGTATTTTCATATTCTGAAAAATCGGAAAAAAAGGGGATTTTCAATCTTTTGTTTAAACATGCAAAGTATGAAATGGAAAAGTAAGATTTTTATAGGCAAAAAAAATGAAGACAGTTTATACAACACTTAGTCTATACCATGTTGTATTTCTCTGTACGTTCATGGATTTCCATTTAGTTACATTGTTTCTTGTGTTTAACCAGAGTCTACATTCGCCAATGGAACCAAAATAATTTAAGAATGAGATTACACATACAAATAATTATTTATTTAAATAAAGGTCAATGTGGCTTAAACAATATCAAAAGTTAGTTAAGGCAATTGTCTGATACACATTCTGTAAACGAGGAATAGTTTCTCGTTTACGAAAGCTGCCGATGGTTCCCGATTGGTTCACTTTTTAATGCATACGTAATGAACAAAGAAATGCACTAGACAAAACATCGTTGAGTTTGCGCACTCAAAGAAATATCCATTGCATCAAATTGTTAACTCTAGTGAACATGCTTGTCCGCTCTCAACTGTATGAAGACCATAAAATCGATAAATGATATGGAACAATTAATCCCGATATCAGGAATTACGCGTACGCTCACCTACGCTCTCTACACCCCTGGAATATGTCATCGCAAAACTGAAGGCTCCGTGTGCGCCGCCTTGTTGATGAGAAAAGAAGACTGGTCCGATCCTTTGGTGTACATACAAATAATCTCGCGGTCACGTAACGGTAATAAATGACAATCTTTTAAGTCGTTTGCGGCTCCTTTACAATTTTCAAAAGATATGAATCAATTAAGCGGTTGGTCTTTTTTTGTTTTTACCTGAGCGAGCCTTCAGTTTTGCCATGACATATTCCAGTGTCCCTGAATATCGAGTATGAGAAGAATCGGTCTCGATATATATGTATGTCGAGGGTTCCTGTTCAAAGATGCCTACCTCATAATCTAAAGAGCTGTCTCCTTGTGACGTAGTGAGATAGTCGAGCTCCTCGTCACTAATATTGTGGTCATGTGACGGCTTCTCCGAAACAATACACATGAAAATTAAATACCATACCACGCATGCGGCACCTTGTTTAAAAAAAGACAAGAATAAGTGTTTTTGCTATACTTTATTATATAATTGTTGAGGAGCGGGCTTTCATAAGTTGGTATAACTTGTGCCCAATCCGATTGTTTTAAAGCAATAAAATATGTTCAAATCCAAAAAAGTATTTTTACACAATCCAATCACAGATTTGATATATTCTGGACTACAATGAATAAAATTTGGGTGTCAACCGAGTTTGTATTTTACAAATCGACAAACTATTTGCATTCCACAGATCGCAATCTTTCAATGAAATAAGGTACAAAATACAAATACTTATTAAATGCAACATTTCACTGCATACTTGTATCGAAAAGCTTCGAGAATCTTGGTGTAATCGATTGATTCAACCCGACGTCCCATTTTTGTCTGTACACACTTACCGCTTACGTAGAACACATACTCCCACCCGACGTAGTGTGTGAGGAAACCAGCCACCGGGAAGCCTATGATTGGAGCTGCGTAGGAACCTGTGACGTCATAAAAAAAACCACATGATATCATCACCGCTTCAGAGACCCGCGACAGATCGCGGTGCACATGTACTAAGTTTTGCACCGTGTCCCATGCATTATTCTCTGCATCAATTACACAAACTGACATTACCGAAGAAAACATAACTTTTAAGGGACAATTTAATCAACCAACGTGAATCGAAAGTACAAGAATCTGTACTTGACAATTATGCTATGTAATTTATTTATCCAGATACATATAATTTGACAGGCTCTTTTTCGGTTTAGAATCAATTTTTATTTACATCCACACGCCAGGTCTGTGCGTGCTCATGAGGTCGAAATGCTCAGAGATGTTTGTTAACATGTCTATATGCATGTTATGTGTTGGTTGTACGATTAAGGATTTCCTTATTATTAATTTTAAAACGCATGGAATATATTGGTATGAATAGTTCATCAGGAGTACAAAGCAGCAACTTTATAAAAAAAACTTGACCCATTATTTAATATGCATGGATATAATTCGTTTGTATTTATCTAAAAACAAAAATCCTTTGCTACAAATAAAACTACTTTTACAAATATATGCATTTGCTGTACTTTTTTGTTTTTTACATATAGCTATGTTGAAACTGATTTGGATACGAACCACGTGTTATACCCAAGGTAACATTCTCCCTTAACAAACCTGTTAACACAGCAGCGACAATCCTTCCGCGCTCAGACGGCATAGACCAGTGCCGTAGTATACCGTAACAAGATGGATAAAGTAGTCCCTGTCAACCAAAACCAACACAGTCATTAGGCATTCTTTGATTGATTTATTTTTTATTTTTACAATTGTATCCCCTTAACTTGTTAATCATACTTTCGGCATATTTTACAACAATTCTGAGCTAAGATGTTTTAATTTATATCAATCATTCTTGTTGGTCCGGATGGTTGATCCCGGCTGTCGTATTGTGGAAGGAAACCGGAGTACCTTATGGAAACACGTGGTTTAGCAGGCGACTACGTGTATCATTTCACTTCCAGTCGAAAAATCGAACCCGTGTCGCTTGGTGCTTTTCGTAATTAATACTAGGAAAACTATGATTTACATGAAATGCATTGATATCCATCCATTTTTAAAAATCTTTACTGATGAAATGGTTTTATTGCGATCCGAAAAGATCATACGTCATCGATTGCGTCAAACGGATACTACATAATTTGAGCTACTTTCTAAAACAGATTTATTGGCTCATTGCGGCTGCTGGTATTATTTACCAAATATTATATCTTTAGGAAAGTTATTTGTGTTAACAGTCTAACAGTCGCTCGTTAGGAAATCTCTATATATAGAACATAGATGACATGTAAATATTTTTTAGGTTAAGATATGGAATGATTTGTTTAATTTTATAAAACTGTGTTAATAGAGTAGATAACCAAGCAATATATTGTATTTCCATTCATAATCTATGTAAATAGTTCATTTTATCTATTTTATAATGGAAATAGTTATTAATTGCTTATAGTGTCTCGTAAGTCTGTTTAGACTGGACATTTTAATGTATTTTAATGATGTATTGTATATGTTTAAAATGCGGAAACTTTAATAAATAAATAAAAAAAATAGAACACTATATGTGAACTTACCTCACTTAGACCCTGGACGAATCGGATTGCACACGACACCCAGTATGATTCGTTGTCGATTGTGTATGGCAAAAGTAAGTTAAGTAAACCGGATATCAGGATACAGACACCATATATCCTGGAACAGAAAGTAGGTCACTGCGTCATAATTAGGTCACTGCTTTATAATGAGGTTGGCAGTACTGAATCTACTCATAGCAGCAATGTGATTTGTACCATGGATTTAAAAATAGGTCACACTGAAACATTGTTGATCATAAAGTAAAAAGAATGTCTGAAAGAAATTAATAAGTAGGTCACACAGTTGATCACAAAGTAAAAGCTTGTCTGAAAGTAATAAGTAGGTCAGAAATTAATAAGTAGGTCACACAGTTGATCACAAAGTAAAAGCTTGTCTGAAAGTAATAAGTAGGTCAGACATTAATAAGTAGGTCACAAAGTTGATCACAAAGTAAAAACATTGTCTGAATCATGCAGGGCCACTGGATGTGATCGGTTGAAATAATCAGATAAAGTTAAATTATCGGCCATGATCGATGTGACCTTCCCTCTCGCCCTCCGTCTACCCCAACCTCCACATTTACATTCATAATTATGCACACAGTTTTTTTTTTCTAGCCGAGCTTTTTCTTCCCTTAACAACAAATTTGGTGGTGGTGGTGGGGTTGTTACTAGATTCACAGTTACGAATATGCAGAATCGTGGAATTCGTAATCGAATGCGATGGAATCAAATTCCGGAACTATCCCGTTGATTCCGCTCAGGGAGAACAAAAAAACAATCGGAACGAAAAGGGGGTGTTTTCTCCGACGTTCGAAGAGAAATTTAGTTCAGATGGTTATTAAATTAATCCAGCAATACATTTCCTATATATGGAGACTAGCATAAAGGCAACATCAGTGGTAACTATCTGAATAAAATGTCAAAGTCCGGTGTCAAGGACAGAAGAAACTCGAACTTACTTTTTTTCATCATTTGTATATGACTAATATATGTGCGTGATATATTTATGTACGACAGTTTGATGTTATAAAGTACTTATCAATAAAACACCAACTGTGATGCGATATAGATTTTATATCATACCACCAGGCTGGGTGTATAGAGGTGTCAGTTCAGCTACATTTTATGATGATCGTACATGTAGTTAACATCTTTATTCAGAGAGTACAAAATTGAAATAAATCAATAAAAAAACTCAATTTTGATGGACGTAAATCGAGAAAAAAAATCGGAACGAAAGGGAGTGTTTTCTCCGACGTTCGAATTCGTTTTCGAATTTGTTTTTCTATAAAACGTATCAAATACCATGATTAAATATTTTTATCTTAATCATCATACTGTTAGTGCTCTTGTTTTTACAGATTTTGGTCTTTCTCCTCAGATTACTTCAGTGCTTTTATTTCGAACATTTAAGACACTTCCGCACTAAAGAAACTATTTTGAACAAACCATGTCCATTTAATTATTATTATTATTATTCAGTGTTTTAAATACTCCAAACATGCAAATTACCTGTGGCAGGGCCATATGACTGTGAGGTATCCCGCTGGTATGTGTGTAAAAATATATCCTAAGTAGAAAGACGAATGGAGCAGCGCCACACTGCGGGTAGTCCAGAACGAGGTCGGCAGCTAAACATAAAGAAATCTGCGTTAAAATATTAAAGACTTTTCGTAACAATAAAAGGAGCTTAATACAGTGGCATTCGACATTACATTATCTGAACCGCGAGAGTTACATTAAATGATGATTATACCAAAATATTATATTAAGATCATTGTGTCGGGTTCAGAGGAATCTCGGGCTAAATTTATATAGGTAAATGACACTTTTGGGTAAATTTAGGGCCCCACATCATATTTTGTAGCTTTTTAATGGTTAACATTTTATTATGGTACATTTTGAAGCAAAAATGGTCGGGGAATTAAACAAGGCGTAAACTTACATAAAGTCAAGTTCAATTCTGTGGCTTCATATGGATTGAACTGGCCCCGGTTTCATCAACGTTCAAACTTAAAAATCTCCTTAGGAAAGCATTACAGAATTTAAGGAAAGCTCCTTAACTGAGGATTTTCCCATTAAAATCTTTAATGCTTTCATATGGAGATTTTTATGTTAAGGAATTTCCTTAATTAAAGAACGTTGATGAAACCAGGGCCTGCAGTTTTGTAATTTTAAGCCCGCTAGGCTTCATGGTCAACCTGGATGTAACCGTTTTGCATTCTACCGGCATGAAAATTGAAATAAACGCCGTTCAATTCACATATTTACATTTTAACTATAGAACAGTTTTAAAATTTCTTTAACTATTTCTTGAAAACTTTAATTAACTGCATCGTCCTTTAAACGACATTGACGGAACATCCCTGATTTGAATCAAATTGGCGTTAATATTTAACCGTAGTCATTTGAGCGTTTGGCGCTCGGGTGTTCCCCATGTTATCCGAAGCGCAGCGGCAAGACTCGCATTGAGCAAGATCTATATAATACGTCATAAGTAATTCACGTGAATGAATGCATTCATACTGTATTCATGATGTATTCATAGTCTAGTGTTTGTTGTTTTCAGTTGGTATATTCATATAGAGAAGAAACAATCAGAATGTAAATATACACTGATGAACAATTTGATATGACATTATGAAACAAAGTTAGTCAGAATCTATCAAGGGGTCATTGTCACTCGGTTCAAGGTCAAGGTCAAATTATGTTATAACGACATTGTGAAGAAAAGTTTGTAGGAGATAAACAAGGAGTCAACTAACCAACAGTCAAGGTCACCGGGTGAAATATCAATGTCAAATTATGTAGCTTTCCACCAATAAATATTTTGTTATGACATTATCAAGCAAAGATAGTTTTAATTTAACAATGTCAACTGACCAAATGTCAAGTTCATGGGGTCAAAAGGGCAAGGTCTTTGGTACAAAGGTCAAAGAAAACTTTTTAACGTTTTCACTTTTGAAATGTCAATTGACCATACCTGTGACTTTGATCAGTCACCTGTTTTGGACATTTGTTCTCAAGTTCAAAGAATGATGATTTTGGGAGATACAGTCTAAATCAAAATGTTCCTTTCTGACCTGTCAGTGTTCTATTTAAGATTTAGTTGTGGTTAATGATAACTCCAGTGTAAGTACACAACGACCATTGTTATCTCGAAGTCGTCTTCGAGATAAATGAGTTCGAGATAACGATCGAGGTTTGACTGTAGTATATCAAAATTCAGACTACTGTTGAGGCCCATAAGATTCTTATTTTAACATGTGATAATTTGTTTTGTTCAAACTAATTTAGCTTCACGCCATGTATACATCCACATTCATTTGCTATATTAAAGGATTGATTCTGCATACAAATAGCACAGGGACATGAGAATTTGTTACAGCTAGTTTTGGACCTAAAATAGGGTGTTTAGAGTAATTTTACACATTAAAAAAAATGCCCCCTCATTGGTCATAAAAGCTTTTACTTTTATGACCATTAAGGGGGCATTTTTATCGAAAATTGATCTTAACCCCCCAAATGTGTAAAACTACTCTAAACACCCTATTTTAGGTCCAAAACTAGCTGTAACTCTCAGGTCCCTGTGACAAATAGCATGAACCAACATATACCAACGTTTTACAGTCAACTGTGTGCAATTTAAGCCTAGTGAAACCGAACACGTGTAACGTTTAATGAATGATCACCGATTTGAAACGGACAAAATCGGTCCATACATATCTTAAGGCAGAAACAAAGGGGATATATTGATAGATATATCAGTTGTATCATGGATTTTAGTTCGGTGTAAGTCTACACCTTTTTGCTGGATATTTCAAATGTTAAACAGCATAACGGCTTTTGATGTACAAGGTCCGTATTCATGAAACTGTTATCTTACCAAGGCACAGATTCTATGCTCAAACCATCTTTCTTTTGGTTAAAAAAAAACGATAAAAAGGCAATAGCTAACATTGAAAACAGTATTCAGCATTGCTTTTCTTTAAATGTTTCCCAATGATATAACGGGAGTCATAGTATTGAATTGCCCATTGATCTTGTGCTTAATCGCCATCTATCTTTACTTTTCGCTCCAAGCATCACCGATGAGTCATAGAAGGACGAAACAGCTGTATAAAGCAGTTCATCTTCGACATCCAGGGGTTACGCTCACCTACGCTCTCGACCGTAGAGAGCGTTGGTGAGCGTAACCCCTGGATATCGAGAATGAGTGCAGTGAAGCTCATTTTCGCTGGCCATGACAGCAGAATTAGACAAAAGCGCGCACTGTATGAAAACGTGGAGTTTTGAGGCGCCGACAATATAAGACATTTATGACACAACCAATACTTCTCATACTCTTGTATATCGAAAAACGAGGTTTTTTTATCGATCCACATCAGACAAGTTTCTGTCAAAATGTCTAAGTCTGGTGTCGGGGCCAGAGGAAACTCGGGCTACCCCACACCACATCTATCTGTCAAAATGTCTAAGTCTGTGTCGGGGCTAGAGGAAACTCGGGCTACCCCACACCAGACATCTATCTGTCAAAATGTCTAAGTCTGGTGTCAGGGTCAGAGGAACCAACACCAGACATCAATCTGTCAAAATGTCTAAGTCTGTTACGGGGCCAGAGGAAACTAGGGCTTCCCCACACCAGACAGCTATCTGTCAAAATGTCTTAATCTTCGTCAGGGCCAGAGGAAACTAGGGCTACTCCACACCAGACATCTATCTGTCAGAATGTCTAAGTCTGATGTCGGGGCCAGAGGAAACTCGGGCTACTCCACACCAGACATCTATCTGTCAAAATGTCTAAGTCTGGTGTCAGGGTCAGAGGAACCAACACCAGACATCAATCTGTCAAAATGTCTAAGTCTGTTACGGGGCCAGAGGAAACTAGGGCTTCCCCACACCAGACAGCTATCTGTCAAAATGTCTTAATCTTCGTCAGGGCCAGAGGAAACTAGGGCTACTCCACACCAGACATCTATCTGTCAGAATGTCTAAGTCTGATGTCGGGGCCAGAGGAAACTCGGGCTACTCCACACCAGACATCTATCTGTCAAAATGTCTAAGTCTGGTGTCGGGGCCAGAGGAAACTAGGGCTAACCCACACCAGACATCTATCTGTCAGAATGTCTAAGTCTGATGTCGGGGCCACAGGAAACTCGGGCTTCTCCACACCAGACATCTATCTGTCAAAATGTCTAAGTCTGTGTCGGGGCCAGAGGAAACTAGGGCTTCCCCACACCAGACATCTATCTGTCAAAATATATAAGTCTGTGTCGGGGCCATAGGAAACTCGGGCTACCCCACACCAGACATCTATCTGTCAAAATATATAAGTCTGTGTCGGGGCCATAGGAAACTCGGGCTTCCCCACACCAGACATTTATCTGTCAAAATGTCTAAATCTGGTGTCAGGGCCACAGGAAACTCGGGCTACTCCACACCAGACGTCTATCTGTCAAAATGTCTAAATCTGGTGTCGGGGCCAGAGGAAACTCGGGCTACCCCACACCAGACATCTTTCTGTCAAAATGTCTAAGTCTGTGTCAGGGCCAGAGGAAATTCGGGCTACTCCACACCAGACATGTATCTGTCAAAATGTCTAAGTCTGGTGTCAGGGCCACAGGAAACTCGGGCTTCCCCACACCAGACATCTTTCTGTCAAAATGTCTCAGTCTGGTGTCAGGGCCAGAGGAAACTCGGGCTACCCCCACACCAGACATGTAGCTGTCAAAATGTCTAAGTCTGGTGTCAGGGCCACAGGAAACTCGGGCTTCCCCACACCAGACATCTTTCTGTCAAAATGTCTCAGTCTGGTGTCAGGGCCAGAGAAAACTCGGGCTACCCCCACACCAGACATCTATCTGTCAAAATGTCTAAGTCTGGTGTCAGGGCCAGAGGAAACTCGGGCTACCCCACACCAGACATTTATCTGTCATAATATTTATGTCTGGTGTCAGAGCCAGAGGAAACTCTGGCTACCCGACACCAGACATTTATCTGTCATACTATTTATGTCTGTTGTCAGAGCCAGACAGAACTCGAGTTTAGGTGAATAAGCCGGTGTACATGAAATTCAGTTTGGCATATTGTAAGTAAACTATAGGTACAAGAACATGTGTATCAGACGTCCATTTATGAAGTGTTCTGACCCCAGACGGTAAATCGCTTTAAACATTCGTTATTGAAATATTCTTCTCCAAATATTTTTCATTGAATTAGCACTAACCCTTTGTAATACAACGAACTTCGTGTAACATAAACATGTATTCAGCGTTTATGGCTTTGTTCTGACTATTGATGTTAGGACTTTCAGCACATTTAGTAAAATTTTCCCACCTGACCCTAGACAAATTTGATGAGGTTTTCCAAGCAGGCTTATTTAAAAAAAAAAACATATTTTGTTATATGTTGACAGCTCGTTGGCAATTATATGTAATCTATCTCCTGGAAATATAGAATTGAAGGTTTTTCATTTAAACATATTGGATGTTTTAATATAACACATATTCATATTTTATTGTTGATCAATTTATTGGTTTAATTCATAGTTAAAAAAGTAGGGTTAGGGTTAGGCTAACCCTAACCCTAACTTTTAACTGCTATATACAGTTGTTCAGTCGTATGAATATTGTTTTTATAATTTATTACAATTTAGAAAATGTATGCATATATGAATTGCGTTTTTTGTCTTGCATGTGTTCTTCCAAATTCTACATATTGACGAATTTTATCCTTTTCGTAAAAACGAAAAATATGTTTGCGTTCACTCAATATAATGCTATTGAATATAAACGAGAGGGGGGGGGGGGGGGGGGGGGGTGTACCTTTGCTTTGTTTGTAAGTGTAACGAATTGATGTAAACCTGGAAACTTATAGATGAGAAGTACTGTTTCGGTGATCGGTACTTGGACTAAGACAGTTTTAGTTGATGCGATATGGGGCACTGTTGACCTGACCACAGAATCACTAGTGTATTTCTTTAGTTTTTTTATTTATTATTTTCCTCATTAAATTAATTTTTCATTAAAACTAAAAAGGTGTATTTCTTAATGTTCTTAAGAGTTTGAAATGTTGTATGGAGATTTTTAAATGCTGCCTATGTTAAAGAAAAAAATAATAGACGTTGGAAATATGAAAAAAATAAATAGAAAAACAACAACAACAAAAAGTGTATAAATATCCGAAAATATTGTAAAAAAAAAAACATGTGCAAGGTGCACCCCTTCGTGGCGCAATTTGTTCAAAACAATGTTCTTCAATTCTTGATGTTTTTACTTTGATATTCGATTGCATATATGTAGAGATATGTTAAGTGTATGGATGAATATTTTGTTTACGTTGAAATATATTGAGGGCGGCGTGTCAACAAACTTGAGAAAAGACGACGTGTAAAAGGTCGATTACATTTATCCTGATAAGTGAACCAGAAAGTGCTAATGGAGATTCACTGAGAACAGTTTCAATGGCTTATTGAAAAGTAGCTATCGCATAAAAGATCTTCACAAACTGGATATTTTCATTCACCATATAGACTTATCCAATTATTGGAGAGTGCTGTGAAAGGAATATACACACAATACTTCGATATTCAGATCATAGGTATACATGTACATATATAATTATATTCTGATACATGTTTCGGGCACATGTATGACTCATGTATTTTTCACACACTGTTATGCACACGTACTTACGTTAAATATTTCAGACAATATCAATGTTCTACTTTCAAGAAAAATGAAAAGTTAAATATCTGTTTTAAATTTCTGCACGAAATAATCACTTACATTTTCACGCTTAAGAAAAATAAAATAATTAATATCCATTTTATATTTCTGCACTAGATAATCACAACGTGTTTACATTCTAACGTTTAAGAAATATGAAATAATTAATATCCTGAATATTTATGTGCGCGACTAATCACTTACATTTTCAATGGCCTCAGCGTCGACCTTGGCTGGCGAGCTTGTGTCCAGCAGGGTTATTGCCGTAAGTCCGATATTTGTCCTCATGGCGTAAACTAACAACATCCCGACCCCCGTGAGAAATGACGTCAGATAACGCCGTGGGACGTAACAAGTACACTTCCTCTTTTTAGGGCAAGTGTTTTGGTCAGTTTTAATTTCCGGGCTATACTTTCCGTCGTCGGTTGGAAATTTAGACACTTTCGTGAGCTGCAATTTGTCGGTAGCATCTTTGATTTCGGTGTCTAGCGAATCTTTTGTTTTCGTAGAATCCATTTTTGTTTTTTTTTTACCCCACCCGTGCAGGGTAATTCCAAAACTCCCCCAGCGAGTCAGATTAAGCCATCCTCTGTTTGAAAGTGATTTTTGCACTATGAATCGTTAAGCATGTTTTTGTATTGACCACTGTATATTAATAGCATTTTCGAGATGTCGAGATATATTTTGATGCATGACAGCTGCTGTTCATATCATACCGAACATGTTTTAAAGCTTCGCTATCATATCTACATTATCACTCATCAACGCTGACACATCATCGTTTTCTTTTTCAAAAAAAAAAAAAAATGATAATCACAAAATCAATCAGAATAGTGCTCCCTATTGTACTTTGGAATCGGATCAGCTGTTTCACCTTCGGAATAACATTTCCACATTCGAAATCGACACATTTAAGTTCTTCCGCTCACCACTAACACTAAGACAATTCGGCATACCTTGCATGGGATTTTCATCGTTCAGAATTTCCCTTATAGTGTTCACGGACTGCAATTAATGGCTTTGTTTCCGATTATTGTTTTGAGCGTTTTGATAAAACTAATGAAATCGCATGTAGAAAAAATTTGACGTTATTCTAAATGATAGGCACAATCCCGTCGTAATTAAATCTGCCCAGGGTTATCCACTGTAGACAGCGTTTAATTTCCAACGGGTGTCCTCGTCCCGTCTTCCCACTGACTAAATACAAACTTGTCAAGTTATGTTTTACATTCTATAATCCTCTCGAACAATGCGTCGTGAAAAGACTTACAAATGTATCAATAGCTTTTTCCTTGTGCGCGACATATGGCCATGTACATATTTATGGCCGTATTCAACCCGGTATATCTGTTGTGTATTGATAAGTTTAACTGTCTTCAATCAACCGAAGTGTCTCGGGTTGTGTTTGTTGTGATATTCGTTTAAACCATTACGTCACAACCTTTTCGAATGTAAATCGTAGCGCGTGCACGTATTTCTTACAGCCAAACGTTGAATAAATATCTCCCGGCATGTTAAGTTCTTAATTGTTAAATGTCGCTTTCAATGTGTCTGTGCTTTTAACAAGAATGTCCTGGAGCGTTTGAAAGGTGTGTGAACATTCGATGTCCTTGATGATCGCTCTTAAAGTGTCGTTGTTTCCTCTTCCAGCAACCTCCGCGCCGAAAGCAACTCGCTACCTACCTTTTAGATAAATATAGATATAAAGTGTATTGTTGATATGTTAACGGTTCATCAGTCGAGGAGTAGAGCGCTTGCCCGAAACATTGAAAGCAATGATTGTATATTAATTAAACAGTTCTCGATAGCAATCTAGGTTTGTGAGTGTTTGCTTTGAACCGATTCATAATGTAGCATATCAAAACTTATTTACACTGTTGTCACTTATTCATTCATTCGTTCGTTCGTTCGTTCAATCGTTTGTTGGCTCGCCAAGTTCGTTCATTCGTTCATCCATCCATCCATCCATCCATCCATCCATTCACTAAGGCATTCATTCATTTATTGAAACACATTTGATTTATTATTAATAATTATCAAAGGCATGATGTAAAATTTACACATGCTATTATTCTGTTTGAAAGGCAAATATTCCTTTCATCAAAATATGTATTTTTACTATTGTAAATGACTTGTCATTTTTTAATGTCTCTTACATGCAAATGTCTCCTACGGATCAATACCGTGTAACATATGGTCACGGATATATACATGATACTACAACTAGCGATAATCTCCTGTGGTTTCAGATAAATGTGTGTGTTTGGTGTGGTGGGGGGCTGTTGTATCGCCCAGATTGATCATACAGAGAGCTTCATCCATTAGCTAGGAGAGTGCCTTCGATTTTTTGCCCCTACTTTCGAAGATCATGTATGGACTCCTAATTTTCTATCAAGATGCAATCAAATGGGAAAATCAGGAATGATTGATCCGATATAGTTAAGATAAGTTGTATTACAAAAGTGAAAGTCAAAGAAGCAGTTTGATGGTAATCTAAGTAGGTATGAGTACCTACGGTCCGTTAATTAATAATCTTTGAATCATCCTCGATATTGTCATGGTTACGCTAACTTTCATTGCGTGTAGAAAAGGAAAGTTATCGTAACCCTTGTAATATCGGAAAAGTGTCATAACCCTGGGGTATCATAACCCCGGGGTATCATTACCCCGGGGTATCATAACCCCGGGGTATTATAACCCCGGGGTATCAAGGGAAATGTTCGTAACCCCTGGGGTATCATAACCCCGGGGTATCATAACCCCGGGGTATCATACCCCCTGGGGTATCATAACCCCGGGGTATCATAACCCTGGGGTATCATAACCCCGGGGTATCATAACCCCGGGGTATCAAGGGAAATGTTCGTAACCCCTGGGGTATCATAACCCCGGGGTATCAAGGGAAATGTTCATAACCCCTGGGGTATCATAACCCCGGGGTATCATTACCCCCGGGGTATCATAACCCCGGGGTATCATTACCCCGGGTATCATAACCCCGGGGTATCATAACCCCGGGGTATCAAGGGAAATGTTCGTAACCCCTGGGGTATCATAACCCCGGGGTATCATAACCCCTGGGTATCATAACCCCTGGGGTATCATAACCCCTGGGGTATCATAACCCCGGGGTATCATAACCCCTGGGGTATCATAACCCCTGGGGTATCATAACCCCGGGGTATCATAACCCCCGGGGTATCATTACCCCGGAGGTATCAAGGGAAATGTTCGTAACCCCTGGGGTATCATAACCCCTGGGGTATCATAACCCCGGGGTATCATAACCCCGGGGTATCATAACCCCTGGGGTATCATAACCCCGGGGTATCATAACCCCTGGGGTATCATAACCCCGGGGTATCAAGGGAAATGTTCGTAACCCCTGGGGTATCATAACCTCGGGGTATCAATACCCCGGGTATCATAACCCCGGGGTATCATAACCCCTGGGGTATCATAACCCCTTGGGTATCATAACCCCTGGGGTATCATAACCCCGGAGTATCATAACCCCTGGGGTATCATAACCCCGGGGTATCAAGGGAAATGTTCTTAACCCCTGGGGTATCATAACCCCGGGGTATCATAACCCCTGGGGTATCATAACCTCGGGGTATCAATACCCCGGGGTATCATAACCCCGGGGTATCATAACCCTTGGGGTATCATAACCCCTTGGGTATCATAACCCCTGGGGTATCATAACCCCGGAGTATCATAACCCCTGGGGTATCATAACCCCGGGGTATCAAGGGAAATGTTCTTAACCCCTGGGGTATCATAACCCCGGGGTATCAAGGGAAATGTTCGTAACCCCTGGGGTATCATTACCCCGGGGTATCATAACCCCTGGGGTATCATTATCCCGGGGTATCATAACCCCTGGGGTATCATAACCCCGGGGTATCATAACCCCTGGGGTATCATAACCCCGGGGTATCATTACCCCGGGGTATCATTACCCCGGGGTATCATAACCCCGGGGTATCATAACCCCTGGGGTATCATAACCCCCGGGGTATCAAGGGAAATGTTCGTAACCCCTGGGGTATCATTACCCCTGGGGTATCATTACCCCGGGGTATCATAACCCCGGGGTATCATGTATCATAACCCCGGGGTATCATAACCCCTGGGGTATCATAACCCCCGGGGTATCAAGGGAAATGTTCGTAACCCCTGGGGTATCATTACCCCCGGGGTATCGAGGAAAATAATCGGAACCACTGGGGTATCGAGAAAGTGTCGTAACCTCCGTTGATATGAAGAAAAATGATCGTAGCCCCAAGAGTATGGGAAAAGCGTCGGAACCCTGGGTATTGGGGAAAATGGTCAAAACCCCTGGGGTATCTAGGAAAATGAATGCAGCTCTGGGTCCGGAGCCCTGGGGTATCATAACCCCGGGGTATCAAGGGAAATGTTCGTAACCCCTGGGGTATCATAACCCCGGGGTATCATAACCCCTGGGGTATCATAACCCCGGGGTATCAAGGGAAATGTTCGTAACCCCTGGGGTATCATTACCCCGGGGTATCATAACCCCCTGGGGTATCATAACCCCTGGGGTATCATAACCCCGGGGTATCATAACCCCTGGGGTATCATAATCCCGGGGTATCAAGGGAAATGTTCGTAACCCCTGGGGTATCATTACCCCGGGGTATCATAACCCCTGGGGTATCATAACCCCTGGGGTATCATTACCCCGGGGTATCATAACCCCAGGGTTATCATAACCCCTGGGGTATCATAACCCCGGGGTATCATAACCCCCGGGGTATCAAGGGAAATGTTCGTAACCCCTGGGGTATCATTACCCCCGGGGTATCGAGGAAAATAATCGGAACCACTGGGGTATCGAGAAAGTGTCGTAACCTCCGGTGATATGAAGAAAAATGATCGTAGCCCCAAGAGTATGGGAAAAGCGTCGGAACCCTGGGTATTGGGGAAAATGGTCAAAACCCCTGGGGTATCTAGGAAAATGAATGCAGCTCTGGGTCCGGAGCCCTGGGGTATCATAACCCCGGGGTATCAAGGGAAATGTTCGTAACCCCTGGGGTATCATAACCCCGGGGTATCATAACTCCGGGGTATCAAGGGAAATGTTCGTAACCCCTGGGGTATCATTACCCCGGGGTATCATAACCCCTGGGGTATCATTACCCCGGGGTATCATAACCCCTGGGGTATCATAACCCCTGGGGTATCATAACCCCGGGGTATCATAACCCCCGGGTAATCAAGGGAAATGTTCGTAACCCCTGGGGTATCATTACCCCCGGGGTATCGAGGAAAATAATCGGAACCACTGGGGTATCGAGAAAGTGTCGTAACCTCCGGTGATATGAAGAAAAATGATCGTAGCCCCAAGAGTATGGGAAAAGCGTCGGAACCCTGGGTATTGGGGAAAATGGTCAAAACCCCTGGGGTATCTAGGAAAATGAATGCAGCTCTGGGTCCGGAGAAGTGGTAACGCCTGGTGTTCTGTGCCCCCCCCGCCCACTCCCGATAAAGTCGTTGTTAGAAAAGTCATATTATCAGACGGAAACGAAATTAACCTCAACTTTGAATAAAAAGAGCGAAAACAACAAAAAACATGCGAACACATAAATCGTAAGTGAATAAAAAGATTCAAAGTAAATAATAAATATCGATGATAATATTTCGGTTTTGTTAGGTAATAACGGCTTGTTGTTTTAGTGGTCCACACCTACATTATTTTGAATTCTTTTGAATTTTCTGTCAATAGTTTCTTGGTAATTACCGCTCAGCTTATTTTCGTTTTAGCCTTATATTTTGCATGGTTATCAACTGGATTTTCCCTTCGATTGTTTTCAGAATCACGAAAAATTCCCTAAAGATTCGTATATTGGGCCTTTGAAGAGAAGGAAGGTTAGCCCCGGTAAATATATTACTAGCATTCCATGAACAATCTACCATGAATATTCGAAGCATAGGCGTTTTATTTTGTATGGAAATGAAACCATTACGAAAAGGTAGCATTTAGATTATATCGGAGCGACTATTTCTAAAGGTGGATCCAATTTTTAGCTCGCCGGTTCGAAGAACAGGGAGAGCTATTGCAATACCCCTGGCGTGAGCGTCAGCGTGAAAATGGTTAAGAAAAATGGTTGAGTCCG
Source organism: Mimachlamys varia (assembly GCA_947623455.1). NCBI lineage: Eukaryota > Metazoa > Mollusca > Bivalvia > Pectinida > Pectinidae > Mimachlamys > Mimachlamys varia. The sequence continues at coordinate 42,372,231 of OX392539.1, forward strand.
TTGTGAAGTAACTATAAGCCCTACATCAACCAAACTTACATGCTTGGTGTGTCTAAGGATGCACAGCACATGCTAACCTTCGGATGCTGGTTTTGACCTATATTTTCCGCTTTATTGACTACACCGTAAATATGAAATTACGAATTATGTGTGTACAGGCGAGTATTGGGTGGCTTTGACACCATCTCTCCATGGTTAAATGTTGAATGAAACCAAGCTTTCCAATCTTGATTCTCCTAAATCATCATGATCTCAATTGGAAATATTTTGATTCACTAAGCTCTATATAGCTGTATTTTGGTGTCAAATTGGCTAATCAGTTACAATAACTGTGTGTTTAACATTATAAAGCCTATATATTAGTTAATGAACCATGAAAACATGTCAAAAAGTGGATTTCAGATAAATCTGTCTGCATGGTCACCCTCGGTATCCAGACCACCCCGCTATTAAGACCACATTGGTGCGGTCCCTAAGGTGGTTTTTAGCGCTAAAACTACGAGTAGTTTTTGCGTCTATTGCTGCAACTACTCTGTGACCTTTGATCCATGTCATTTTTCCCCTCGCGCTCCAGAAAAGCTTGAATTGCTACCAATCGCATGGTATCTGAACTATTTGAAAGCCTAAACCTAACAGGAAATTATCTTCCCATGGTATTATTAATGATTATGATGACTTTAATCATCTATATGCGATTTGTAACAAAGAAATCAGTTTTTCACTCCCACGGCTCATTTAAATATTACATCTCTGTTCCTGGCTGACCCCTCGGTGTATACATACATTCGTGCTATACCTCTCTGTGCTTTTCACTCGTATACGGATCGCGGAATGTACTGGCATGGTGTACTTTGCTGTTAAACTTTGATGATATAATCATATAATATGGTGGGCACCACGATCTTTCTGGGATCTATTGTTTAATGTTCATACAGAAATTATGTTCTTACTATTAATGTGCTCTGGTGCACGGGAGATTGTTTATCAGATGTTTTAAATGTATATGAATATGATTTATAAGTGAATGGTTTTCTACATACGACATCATATCTTTTATGCGATATTATATAGAATGAAATGAAACGAAACGTTTAAATTGCTACGTTTTCATTTGTAACAGGAAAGAAAATAGTGTGCTTCCACCGGGAATCGAACCCTCGATCTCCAAGTTCCTAGTCGGACGCTCTACCACACAGCTAAAGGGAAATTCCCTCTAGCTAGAAGCTAGAAGGCGACCTAAATCCTATGTGCAATTAAAATCTTCCCCACTACGCCTCCTCCCTTTTTAAATGTATTCACCCCCGAACACCACAACCCAGATTCTAACTCCACTGTCATCACAGGGTGGGCCACGGATACCATTTATAACAGGAAAGAGAATAGTGTGCTTCCACCGGGGATCAACCCTCGATCACTAGGTTATATATATAAACAATGTGCACATATATCCTAATTATATCATTGTTATGGGAGTTACCCCCACCCCCTCACCCCAAACCCCTTCCACTACCCTGTTCATACCCTGTGATATTTCATTATTTATATATATAATTTGTTAATACATCTATATATAGAATTGGGGTTGGAACTTAAAACAATACATAGATGAGAATTACTTGAAATTATTAAGCAATGATTTTGTGATCAAATTATTAGATATATAGATATCTAAACATTTAGCTCCAATATTTTTTCTCTATATTAGAATATGCAGACTTTATCACAATTTTTCAATATGTTGATTACATTAGAGTTTAATTCACAAAGTTGTTTAATACATCTAACGCCAAATGTTACACATGTTTATATGATTAATTATTGACAAAATCATCTTTATTATTTAATATTTGCAATTACATTGTATATAATACAACGTCCATATGTATACCTACAAGGGGGAGGACTTACATAGGCTTCACGCCTGTTGTCCAATCCTTTTCACTTTGTAACATCTTGTCAATAAAATTTATGGGAAATGGTATGATATGTCTATGTTATTATGCAAACTTTTATTACCTTACAATAACATACATTTTATTATTGAAACAAACCAGTTTATATGTCTCTGCCAATGCTCCCGTAATTACTCGTCATCTTGCATTTCCATCTGGATGTCGGATGTGATATATTGCTTTGTTTTATTTTGTGTCTAACACACTACAACCGTTTATTTCAGTGCATATATTAAAATAAACACATTCTCTTCCCTGTAAATGGATCAATATTCGTTTGTAATAAAAATTGATATTTTCTTTAAATTGTTAAAGCACTATAGTAAATTGTACATGTAGCTTGAAATACAACTCGTCAATCTAAACAACTCGCATGTTATTTGGTTTACACTAAATACTTACTTAATCCCTATTCTGAAACTTTCTGATATCGAAACTTAGTAACCGATACAAAAAAAACAATTTAATAGCTGTGGAAATATACATACTATTGTTTGAAGTTTTAGCGTTTCAGTACTTTGGTTATAGAGAGGCTTCACTGTAAAATAGATTGCTTTGAATTATATCCATATATGTACTTTTCAAAGTTTGATTTTCAACGTTGAATCTAGGACCTAGTCTGCACTTAAAACTGTCCACGTAAAGTGAATGAATAGTATTTGAACTTTTTGTTGTAGACATACAATGTTAGGAATACCAGTTTTCTAACTCCCAAGCAGGAAATAAAATGTGGATTATTCAAAATGAAATTGCAATATGCGAACTATGCCGTTCTCTACTAACTCGTGTAAGTTGTATACCTATAAAAAATACAAATGAATATTCATGACCAATGCAACATCGCATTTTAGGTGTCGTAAGTCATTAAATTTGGAGTTTATGTGGTTTTATCTGAATTTATTAAAGAGTTTTGATCTTATTTATATATCGACTTGTGCCACTATAATAAAATGGTTTGTGATTTAATTGATATATTTATGTATCGACATGTCGCATTCTAAAAAAATGGTTTATGATTTAATTGATATCGTGAAGACAAAAACCAAGCTATTGCATGCATAAATACAAAATCATATATCTACGGGGAAAACAACAACAGAGTGGGATATATGTAACTGTAAACGTAACTTTCTGTTAAACTTGAAGCGAAAGTCAAGCCCAATAACTTATTATATTTATATTTTTAGTTAAGATTAACTGATATCAGAAATAGTAAAGATGAATTCTTACGCGGTTACCGGTACCGCAGCAGTTGAAACTCGGTACAGCGCACTCCTCTTTATATCATGTTGCATTTGTCCGACAAAAACATGATATTAACAGAAATGTGGCATTAAGAGAAACATGTTTTTTTTTCACTAAATCTAGTGCATTTCCAATCTCCATAACTAAAAGTAAGGTACATATGAAGATGTTTCAATATGTAGATAACATTATTTCAATTAATAATCATTTTGGGGTTATTCTTAATTTCTGTGCAACATGTTGTACAAATTGTATCTGAAATCAATGGAAATCACATAATTTTCTGGATATTTTATGTTATTCGTTAAAAAAACATGATATTTAGAGGATGTCACCTCAGAATACATGATATTAACCAAATAAAACTACATAGATTATAAAGAGAGAAAAATGGTGCTTGGGAAAACATGATATAAAAAGGAATGTGATATTAACAGGAGTGATGTTAAGTGGAGTCCACTGTATTTGTAAACACGCGTCCATTTTAAACTGTCTTCTAACTTCGGCTTGTTGTTGAAGTGGGCCTCACCTTTATTATTTTCAATTCTTTGCATTTTTCTGTCAAGAGTTTCTTGTTAGTTACCGCTCAGTTTTATTTTGTTTTAGGCTTATTTCTGCATGGTAATCAACTGGATTTTTCAGAATTTTTCAAAATCACGAAAAATTTCCTGAAGTTACGTATATTGGACCTTTATATATAACTTTCTTTCCTAAAAGGTTTGGTTGTTAATTCGCTCTGTTAAGCGGGTTACCTAATGAAACAAACATCCACTACCAGCGCCATCTATTGAACAATCTCCGAATAACTTACTTCATGGTAGTCGGGTGGCGCAGTGAATAGCGCACTAGCTTTTTACCAAGAGGGCAGAGGTTCGATTCCACGATCAGACTTGAAAAGGTATGGGGGTCACATGCCAGACTATTTGGGCTTTATCCGGGTACTCCGGTTTCTTCTACGCACTAACTTCGGGCAAACAAGAGTGTTAATATAAGTTGAGTACATATTTCATAATTGTTGAAATATTAATAAAGTTTATGAGTTATATCTTCTTCAATTCAATGCCTTGCGCAAACTTTTCCTTCAAACGACTTATTCTCAATAATCGAAATGCCGAGTGTGTTGATACTGTGCATATAGCAGGTTGGGATGAAGGGCTATTAAGTTTGTTTAAATGACCTTGACCCAATTTCAAGGTCACAAGGGTCAAATGAGTTTAAAATGTTGAAGCAACTTCTTCTCAGTAACCAAAAGATCTGGAGCATTGATATTTGGCCTGTATCATGTTGGGATAAAGGGCTACCAAGTCAGGTCGATTGAATGACCTTGGCCTACATTTAAGGTCACAGGCGTCAAATACGTCAAAGTCTTTAGCGACTTTTTCTGAAATACTGAAAAACTCTGAGACATGATATTTGTCTGGTTAAGTTTCCTCTGATCGGAGCTGAACAAAATTTGCGTGATTTTTTTTTTAGTTTTTAGGTCACACGGTCAAATATGATCAAATATTTTTATATGTTCTTTTGAATGACTTTCAGCCATAGGTTTTGGACCAATGGCAAGCGAGAGATTAATGTCAGGTAAGCATGCATTTTTGTTATGTGTGATTAAGGTTTCACTCTTGTACTGTATCATATTTAAGAACTCATAACTGGGGCGCGGTGGCCGAGTGGTTAAGATGTTCCGACATTCTACCACTTGAAAGTGTAAAACCCTTGTGTGGCAGTTGCTAGGTACTGACCGTAGGTCGGTGTTTTTTCTCCGGGTACTCCGGCTTTCCTCCACCTACAAAACATGACACGTCCTTAATTGACATTGACTGTTAATAAGACGTAAAACAAAATAAACCGAACACTGTAGTTTAGTCTGCGTATTCTGTCGTACTATTGTATTCCGTATGAACTTTGCTTTTTTTATTGACAACGCCAGAAAGGCAAGACGTATAATTACGTATAACTCTTGTAGTCATCGCGTATCAGTTACACACACGTATAAAATCATTGTATTATAAAGGTAATTATTCAATGCATTTATATTTCATATGTATTCAAAAACAGCTGTTAACACCTAGAGTCTGTCGTTTCCTACACAGTGACCAGGCTGTTCAAATCAACCTGCGTCCGTGGTTCGTGGTCCGCCCGTCGTCCTTCCGTCCTTGAACAAGTCTTGTGATCACGATTTCTTGAAAAAGGACTGGATAGATCCTTCTCAAATTTCATATGCTGTTTTCCCTTGGTCCCTAGTTGTGCATATACCGAAGACAAAACGGCCGACAGGCAGCCATCTTGGATTTTGCATTAATAGTTTGTGATCGCTATTTCTTGAACAGTGCAGGTTGGATCATTCCTAAATTTTATATGGAGGCTCCCAATGGTCACTCGCTGTGCATTGTCCATGTTTTGAGCTGTTAGGTAAAACAATATACCTGCCCAACGGCCATCGTGGATTAGGAAAATGAAAGTTTATGATCGCTATTTCTTTAGCAGTCCTGGATGGATCCTTATCGAATTATATATTCAGGTTTGGTTTAGTCCGTAGTTGTGCACGGTCTTATTTTTGGACTGCCCCGGCAGGCATCCATATTGTATTTTGATGGATCTTTCTTGAATTTTAGGATTTTTGAACTGATCAGAAAAATAACGAACAACAAACTCCTAACAAGAGACTTTCTCTGAACTATTATTTATTTTCATAAGAAATTGTCAAAGCTTATAGATCTAAGATTAAACACATAAATGAAAGAAAGAAAACGGAAAAGATCCAATTGTCTAAGAACGAATGAAATATCATCGATGGTTGGCGCCAGGAACCCTCTGGGATCACTTGTCAGCCTTCCCATATTTAAAGGCCCAATATACGTAACTTTCGGCAAAACTTGAAGTGAAAATCAAGCCTAAAAACTTATTATATTTATAGATTTAGTTAAGATTAACTGATATCAGCAATAATCAAGATGAATTCTTTCGCTGTTACCGGTACAGCAGCAGTTGAAACACGCTATTTGTAAACACGCGTCCATTTCGAACCGTCTTCTACCTTCGGTTTGTTGTTGAAGTGGGCCCCACCTGAATTATTTTCAATTCTTTGGATTTTTTTGTCCGGAGTTTCTTGTTAGTTACCGCTCAGGTTTACTTCTTTTTAGGCTTATTTTTGCATGGTTATCAACTGGATCTTTTTTCAGAATTTTTCAGAATCACGAAAAATTTCCTGAAGTTACGTATATTGGGCCTTTAAACTCAAGATGTAGATTTCTAATTGATGAATGCACGATAATGATTTTAATGATACCGTGAAATAGACCTGAGAATTATTTCCCTTGGATACCCCCCCCCCCCCCCCCCCAACCCAATAAACAAAATTATTATTGTATTCAATCAATTAATTGCAAGTTGAGAGTCTGGCTAAAAACCCCGAGACAAATCCTCAGGTCCCTGTGGGTGAAACTTAAAGTGTTATACGAGTTATTTCCCTTGGTCTATCGAAAACGAATAATATCATTGATAAACCACCCGTGATCGCTGGTGGTCATAAAAGCTTTTATGACCATTGAGGGGGCATTTTTATCGAAAACTGATCTTAACCCCCCAAAATGTGTAAAATTACTCTAAACACCCTTTTTAGGTCCAAAAATAGCTGTAACGAATTCTCAGGTCCCTGTGCCCGTGATAACCCATTAGTATCGCGTGGCTAGTTTTACGTAATGTAATGCGAAGATACTTATCTTACTCGTGTCAGTAAAAGATCGATTGAAAACGAGGGTTATTCTTTCAGCAACATGAATGATTCGTTACATGCCCTACTATTTAGCTGTAATAAATTATCGGGCCCCTGTGATCCATAACCTGATCGACGACAAAGAATTAACTTGAAATTAGTATGAAGTCAAAGGTCAGATGAAGGGTATAAACTTTATAAAGTATATACTGCCCAATAGGAACATTCATTATATGGTTAGAATATCCATTTGACCAATACATGTACGCGTATCTTGCATGCGCAGCATAACAAGGGAGATTTGCATTGTTTAGGTCAAATAGCCATAGCAGAGTAACTTTAAAGACCCAATATACGTAACTTTCGGCAAAACTTGAAGTGAAAATCAAGCCTAATAACTTATTATATTTATAGATTTAGCTAAGATTAACTGATATCAGCAATATCCCAGATTAATTCTTTTGCAGTTACCGGTACAGCATGAAACACGCTATTTGTAAACACGCGTCCATTTCGAACCGTCTTCTACCTTCGGTTTGTTGTTGAAATGGGCCCCACCTGAATTATTTTCAATTCATTGGATTTTTTTTGTCCAGAGTTTCTTGTTAGTTACAGCTCAGGTCTACTTCGTTTTAGGCTTATTTTTGCATGGTTATCAACTGGAGTTTTTTGTTTAATTTTTGAGAATCACGAAAAAAGTCCTGAAGTTACGTATATTGGGCCTTTAATGCTGAATGTCCTAAATTCTATTAGAATTTCGCAAAATAAGATATGAATTTTGAACAAGAGCTATTTCTTCTTTTGAAGAAGCTCTTTTCTTTTCCATTACATTTTATCAGGCACATATACGTCCCTGATTTTATAAATGATTATTTTATGTGTTTCAAATAAAAGTATTCATCACATTACCCTCGCCTTGATTGATACTGGTATATTGATACGAGTTACCTCCCTTTATCTACTATCGAGATGATAAAATGGTGCTCATCGACGACGGATAGATTTCGTCTACCTCCATTTTATATATTTTGTTTAGATATATTCTATTGACATAAAATGACAAATGGATTAGTAAGTAAGATTTACCTTTCTATATCACCTTAGTGTTTAAATAATCTTGCCTGATAATTGAATAGAATACGATTTGAACTAATCTGACTCCCCGCGGTGCCGTATATTTTATCAAAGGAATCTGATTCTTAATATCCATATATTCAATTAATATTTGACATAAAGAGCTAAACATTTTTATGACAAGAAAGCATATATTGGCATCTTAAAATTAGATTCTTGATATCAAGAAATATATATTTCAATTAAATAATAGATTTACGCAGTAAATATTTCAGATATGCCCAAAGCTTTATTAAATCCCCTGTCAAATTTTAACAATAAATAGTTTTAATTAAATTGAATAATATCGAGAAATACGGAGATTTCTCTAAGTTAAACAACGCCCCTTACTAAGCATAACTGTTTCAAAAGTTAAAAGACTACAGTGAGCGTTAAGTATTTGGCTCCAATTCAGTAGATAAACGATATAAATCGGTCTACTGTTCCATTAGATTGTACGGTATATCCGTAGTGAATGAGTTCGAGTCTTATCTGACCTGATTCTAATCTAAAAACTAAGTATTCATCGGAACGTTACCGCATTTTGATCAAAACGAGAGCGGTTTCAACATTTTGCAATGATAAAGGAAAGAAATCTCCGAATTGATATCTTCAAATATATGGGCGCGTGTTCTTCCCCTTACTGCGCCTGCGTACCTTGAACGAAGCTTGCACGTGACAGATGGTCATACACGATCGATACGTACCTGAGCGGTTCCAAAAGCGGGAGGTTTCAAATGAATTTAAAGATCGAATCACGCTTTTGTCTTACGACAGGTGAGGTTGAGATCTGACTTTGATAAGTTTTTACCTGGTGCTAACCACACCTGCTGCATAGGTATGCATTTTAATCAAAGGTTAACGAGATCGTATCTCGGGTATTCGTTTGAACTTTGGTCTAAATCAATACAGATAATTCAGCAAGGTTTTTTATACCTGGGCCCCTAATTGGCTTCTCTCACCTGTCATTAGCCATACCAACAGTAACCGACATTTGTTTACGTGGAGTTTTAAATGGACTTTAAACAATACGGCCATTTTAGTGTTCGATTAAAAAAAAGACGTTTAAAAACTTCCGGTTTCTATGAGTTTGTCAGATTTTATGAAATTGATTTTATTATATGGTTTTTCTACAATAATGATCATTATTATTTTTAAGATTTTGTTTTGTCAATGTACAAGATACAAGAAACTGTATTTATAGCCGCATATGTAAACAAAAGAAAACATTAGCACTGTACATACATAGCACTATTTCTGCGACAAACATTGTAAAAAAAAGAAATATAAAACCACCGAATTACATTATCTAAGTTCGTGATAAAATAAGGTGATTAACAAAACGCATAGACAGAAAACAAAAACTAAAACATGCAAAACTGTACATTATTACAGATAAGTATGAAATTATAGCATATAAGTAATATATAGGAAACATACGTGTATAACACAGCAGCATATATTAGCATATCACAAATTACCAGAAATATAAATTAGGGTATTTATAAATATTGAACACCTGCATATCACACAGGTGTTGCTATAAGATGATTTAAAGCACTATATAAGTCAAATTTACATAATGCTAATAAAGCAAAGAAATAAAAATTGATATAGTATAAACTACTATAGTGTAAATCAAAAGAAAAAAATGAGTTCAAACAATTTGATAGAAAATTAAGGCTAAAAATATCTATCAAATGCTGGTTCACATAGAATCCGCCATGACGGTGACGCAGTCCAAGTGGTGACGTATTAAGTCCTATTACAAGAAGTGGCTTTATCATTGGAAAATAATAAGATAAGCTTTATTCTCGTTCAGGACTATTTAAAGTCCTCACTACCAGACTCACATAGATACATTAATATAATACAGTAAATATACTTGTACACTGCTTTTTATGACGTGATTGCTTGAAAAACAGTTTTTAATTTTTCCAGTGATTATCTAACTTTTCTTTAAATGAGTTAACATTAATTGCTGACACAATATCTTCTGGCAGGCAGCTCATTCCAAATCGTTACTGTTTTGATCGAAAATAGTTTTTCTTAGCACGGCTATTGATCGTTTAGGGAATTTTCTTTTTGTGTGTCCTCTACAGCTGTGGCGATCGGATCTATCATTCCAAAGTGATATGGCCTTAAAGCATTCATTCTCACAAATATGACTTGTAATTTTGTACAGTTTGATCATATCGCCCCTGGTTCTCCTAAAGGTTAACGCGTTGGTAGCTTTTATTTAGTCTCTCCAGCTTCTCACTGTAGGTCAGGTTCTTCATTCCATGGAGACACTTTGTCGCTCTTCATTGAACACCTTCTCCATTTTATTAATTTGGTTTTTTTTTATATATCACTGCATTTGTCAAATCCGCGATCCGTTTTTTTGTTATTTCCCTTCTATATTTATAAATGAGTCTAACCCAATGTCAAGATCATGGGAGTCAATATTTCGAACAGCTTCTTCTCTATAACTAAAATTCTCAAGGTATTGATATTATGACCATTGAATGTTGGGATGAAGGGCTAACACTTTTGTTAAAATGAATGACCTTGAACTACCTTCAAGGTCACAGTGATCGAATATCTTCAAACTGCCTCTTTTTAATAACCAAAAGACCCAGATTACTGGTAGCATGCTGGGATGAAGGGCTACCAAGTTTGTTCAAATTAATGGCTTTGATCGCCTTCGAATCACAAACGTCAAATTTGTTTGAAATTTTCGAACAACTTTTCAATAACTGAAAGACCGGAAGTACCAATATATATAAGGCATGCATCATACCGGGATGAAGGGCTACACAATTTGTTCAAATGAGTGACCTTGGCTTACTCTTAAGGTCACGACACTCGAATCAGTTTCAATCTTCAAACAACTAAAAGTAAATTAAAAGTCGCTAGGCACTGATAATACGGATTTTGGATAAAGGATGCACGGCGCTACTAAGTTTGTTCAAGCGAATGACATTGACTATGGGCAAGTTTTATGGTCGCCATCTTGATCTCATCGAAAAATATTCTGTATCATTATGTGATATGAAGATGGACGAGTTTGCTTATTAGTGTGTTTATTTGTTGTGATTGACAATGGTGACTCGGTTCTCATTTTGATGATTGATGCTTACTTGGATGTGACCAAGATTTACATGGCGGGTGTCGTCGATGAAACAGAAGACGCTTACTCTTCCGGAACACCTGGGCCCGTATTCATGAAACCGTACTCATGCTCAAGCTTGGATTCTGTGCTCAAACCAGCTTTCTTGAAACCGACCTGAATCATGTCGAAGAGTAAAAAGTAATAGTAAATGTTGAAAATAGCTTTCAACTTCATGCCTCTTCAACTCTTTACCAAACCTTTGACAGAAATATATTGTTTAAATAATTTAAAGCCATAACAAGAAATAAGGCTTGAGCACCGAATCCATGCTTGAGCATGAGATTGGTTTCATGAATACGAGTCTTATTCTCTTGTGCTTTTACAAGAGTCTCCATGTAAATATTTCCTTTGCTCCTATTTTGCCTCTAGTTTAATCGATTATGAGTTCGGATAATGGTTTTGTTGACGCTTTGTTATTCTCCGACTTTTTCTTTCTGATATTGTACCTTAAGCATGCTTTGATTAATAGCTAAAAATAAGCATGTTCAATGTATGACCTTGTCCCACTTTCAACAGCACAGAGGCGAAATGTATTTGAAATCTTTAAACGGCTTCTTCTCTATAAACAAAATATCCAAATTGATTATTACATATGTACCTTACTAGGACGGTGGGCAGACGCTGACATTTTTCTTGTAGCTTGATTACAGTTTATTTCCATGAGTGTGATTTTAATCGTAGGTGAATGTTTCAGGCACGGGCGTAGCTGCCATGTAAGCCCGTGCTTGCATATCATTTTCCAAAGTATGTGTATTAAAGTCGAGAAATTTCATTTTTAAACCTCGACTGATATTGTAACTCTTTTTTTGTCGAATCGTCAGATTAACAGACTAGGCTGCAGTTTGTTTGTTAGCTATAAATACTTATTCCGACTTTTTGGAATAATCATGTCATATTAGGTTTTAGTAAATCTTTATTTGATATAAAAATGGCCCTTAATCATTCGAAGAGCAATAAAAGAAGAGCCATTTTTTACTTAATATTCGGACAGTTCAAACAAAATATCACCAATTATACAGTTATAATGAGCCAGGCCAAAATTCCTTAAGTTAATCATCTCCATAGGAAAGCATTACAAAATGAAAGTAAATTTCAGTTGACCTAGATTTTTCCGTTACTTCTTTAATGCTTTCCTATGGAGAGTTTTAAGTTAAGGAATTTCCTTTCGTTGAGGAACGTTCGTGAAACTAAGTCTGTTTGGAATTGTACAAAACTATGCTAAGAAAACAAGCATGAGTTATTACACCCTAAGTTTTAATAATGGCAAATTAACATATACTTACTTACAGAGACGTATGTATATCAAGATGGTTTTATTAACCCAACATCATTATGATGGTGGGCTATTTACAATTCTTGTTATCACTATTTCATGAGAAGTACTGCATGGACCTTTCTCAAATTGCATATGTAGGTTTCCATTGGCGCCTTGTTGTGCCCTTTTGATTTTGGGACTGATCGGGCAAAAGCTGACATGAAATTGTGTCATCGCTATTTCTTGTGTTACAGTAGTACTTCATAGATCTTACTCAAATTCCATATGAAGGTTCCACTTAGAGCCTCTTTCTGCACTGTAATAAACGTTTTGGTTGGATCCTTCTTAAATTTCATATGCAGGTTCCCGTGGTCCCAAGATGTGAGTTGTCCATTTTGTGGAGGTGCTTCATAAAAAAATCTCGATTTCAGACGACAACTTTGGATTTTAACAGTGATAGTTTGTGATCGCCTTGTATTGAGAACAGGTTCTGTTTGGTCCCTACAGCTTCTGTAGTTGTACATGGTCTAATTTTTAGAATATTCCATGGGGAAAATATGGCCGCCTAACGGCCATCTTTTATGTTGACTATGGAAGTACATTATGGTTATTAAAGAAATACAAGATGGACCTTTCTTAAATATTTGGAATTTGGATTTGATCAGAAAAACAAAACTCCTGACAAGAAACCCTCTTACAGTAATCTATTATAAAATTTCAAGAAATATTCTAAGAACTAAATACACTGTATATAAATGAAAGAAAAAAAAGGAGGGAAAATATCCAACTTTTTAAGAATTAATGAAAAATCATCAATGGTGGACGCAAAGATCCCTCTGGGATCTCTTGTATGTCTCTATTATTACTTACCGACGAGTAAATGACCTAAGAAAGGTATGGATAATGAATTTGTTTCGATACATCATGGAAGTAAAACATATCGTATTCCATTTCCGCATGTATGATTTGTAAAATGATAGGCCAGACAATGATTATTCAAACAAGTCCAAAACACTTGCACCATTTGAAGTCCAAATGTGATTTTTTCCCCAGAAGGCCCCCATCCCCAAAATGTAAAAGTCACGGGGCTTGCACATCAAAATACCCCCAGCTACGTCCCTGTCAGGTCCATTCGGCCTCTTGTTTATCTTCTCGTGGTCCTGTCTCTAATTTCCAAGTCGCATATTCTAGTCATTATTTTGGTCCACTGCCCCTATTCTCCCTCATAGTCCCACCCATGTCCCCTGCCCTCTCAACTTGTGCCCCGACCTTCGTTCCATGGACCATCACCATCTGACGCTGTACGTACGGAAATCATTTATCTGACAGATTCTGGGCTGTTTATCCACGGAGCGTGCGGACACTCGTCAATGGTCAACATATGGCTTCAATGCCACGCTTTCTATGGTCATTTTCCACTCGAGAGGTTTCGGGGCCGACCCCGAACGGGTCCCTGTCGTCCGTCATTGTTCCGAATGTTGATTGTCCGGTATGGGATAGGACAATCCCGACAATGATGCGAATAATATCAGGTAATAACATGAACGACGGGCCAAATCTTGATGATTGTATCTCGGACAAACACAGTGGTCAGTTATTTGGACCACTGACCTGTTCTTTGGTCAATTGATGGTCATTTTCCATATGTCGAACAAAAAACGTTCATTGAATTCGTTCGGAGATTTAAATTTATATGACTGTATAATAGAAAAAATGGACGACGTTTCATTATATCCGGATAATTAATTTCTTTTGAGCTGGTATCGAGTATCAGTAATGTACTTTAGAGTCTTAAGAAGGCAATTAGATTGTCCATTCAGCCCCGATCAGGTGCTTGTAACAAGGAAATGTAACAAGCCTTCAATTAAATTCCTTCCGAGCTTTTTGTTATGTACCTGAGAACACATGCTAAATATCACCGTGGAGATACTTAATAGTGATTTCGAAGCTGTTTTATTGAAAAATATACAATAGAGACTGCTTGTTACAACAAATTTAGATTTTTCGTTTTGCCTACGACGAAAATAGGGGAAAGCGAGACATACATTGATGTGCAATACGTATTCGGTCGCATGGTACTTCTATATGTATTTCGTCCATTTGGACTTTTCACTGAATGTTTCAATTTGTGACGTCGTTTTTCGATGGGTTTTCTTTAAATTTCACACATTAATGAACTAAACAATAGTCAACTCTTTCATCTGATAATTTCAAAACTTTTTCAGTGCTGTATCATCTTTTTCTGCGTTAGACGAATGTGCATGCACGGCTAACAAAGTGTGACGTCGTTTTGTTCTTTATTCTTGCCTAATAATACCATTGCTAAAATTTTAAAAACTGTAATGTTCAATTTCTCTTGAAATCGGCGACGGAACATAATGCAAATATGGTGGAATGATAATAATCTATATTTCAAAACTTCCACTGAAAAACATAGTCATAGAACTTTATGGAAAAATGCATGAAATATAATAAAAAATATATAATGTGTCGAATACATAATACAATAACACTGTAGTTGCTGATTTCTGTTGGCAGCAACGGCGTCAAAACAAAGTTTATAATATCTTAAAATATTTAAGTCCTATGCTTTCTAAACTCACATTGTGCCTGCTTTAGATATACAACATCTGAATGCACACTTTATGTAGGCAATATGGCTTATCTTAATTGGTCCATGGACTTTGTCAGTATCTTTATCAAACGTTTATATGTTAATGGTAAACTATACGTTTGCTGTTGTATCTTAAAAAAAGTTCGTGCTATGCGCTAACCAAACTAGCAATGTGCCCGCTTTAGATACACAGCATATGAATGGACACTTCATGTAGACAATTTAGCGTATATATGTTTTGGTTCACGAAATCGTCACTATCCTCATCAACGTTTAAACTGTACCTTTGCCCTTTGCTGTTGTATCTTAACAGGTTTAAAAGTACCTGCTTTAAGGCCCAGTATACCTACTTTTGGCAAGCCTAATAACTTACTATATGTATAGATTTAGTTAAGATTAAGTGATATCAGCGATATCCAAGATGAATTCTTACGTGGTTACCGGTTCAGCAGCTGTTGAAAGTGTATTTGTAAACACGGGTCCATTTTGAACTGTCTTCTAACTTCGGCTTGTTGTTGAAGTGGGCCACACCTGAATTATTTTCAATTCTTTGGATTTTTCTGTCAAGAGTTTCTTGTTAGATTCCGCTCAGGTTTATTTCGTTTTAGGCTAATTTTTGCATGGTTACCAACTGGGATTTTTTTCAGAATTATTCAGAATCACGAAACATTTCCTGAAGTTAGGTATATATATTGGGTCTTTAACATATAAAACATCTCGGTACACACTAATGTATGCTATATAGCGTACATTTTTTGGTACATCAACATCCTCCTCAATGTTTAAGTTTCATTTTTTGTCTTACCTAGGCCTTCGACAATAGTGAAAGCGAAACTAAGGTATTGCTTTTCCGGCGGCGGCCACAATTGGTGTCGGGGCCAGAAGAAACTCGGGCTACCCAACACCAGACATCTATCTGTCAAAATGTCTAAGTCTGGTGTCGGGGCCAGAAGAAACTCGGGCTACCCAACATCAGACATCTATCTGTCAAAATGTCGAAATCTGGTGTCGGGGCCAGAGGAAACTCGGGTTACTCCACACCAGACATCTATCTGTCAAAATGTCTAAGTCTGGTGTCGGGGCCAGAGAGAACTCGGGCTACCCCACACCAGACATCTATCTGTCAAAATGTCTAAGTCTGGTGTCAGGGCCAGCGGAAACTCGGGCTACCCCCACACCAGACATCTATCTGTCAAAATGTCTAAGTCTGGTGTCAGGGCCATCGGAAACTCGGGCTACCCCCACACCAGACATCTATCTGTCAAAATGTCTAAGTCTGGTGTCAGGGCCTGAGGAAACTCTGGCTACCCCACACCAGACATCTATCTGTCAAAATGTCTAAGTCTGGTGTCAGGGCCAGCGGAAACTCGGGCTACCCCCTCACCAGACATCTATCTGTCAAAATGTCTAAGTCTGGTGTCAGGGCCTGAGGAAACTCTGGCTACCCCACACCAGACATCTATCTGTCAAAATGTCTAAGTCTGGTGTCAGGGCCAGCGGAAACTCGGGCTACCCCCACACCAGACATCTATCTGTCAAAATGTCTAAGTCTGGTGTCAGGGCCAGTGGAAACTCGGGCTACCCAACACCAGACATCTATCTGTCAAAATGTCCAAGTCTGGTGTCAGGGCCAGTGGAAACTCGGGCTACCCAACACCAGACATCTATCTGTCAAAATGTCTAAGTCTGATGTCAGGACCAGGGTAAACTCGGGCTACTCCACACCAGACATCTATCTGTCAAAATGTCTAAATCTGGTGTCGAGGTCAGGGGAAACTCGGGCTACTCCACACCAGACATCTATCTGTCAAAATGTCTTAGTCTGGTGTCGGGGCCAGGGGAAACCTCGGCTTCTATAGTAGGTGTAATGCCAGTCACCTACGAGATGGAGGTTAATGATTTTGTTTATAATTTTTATTTGACTAAAACTATTTTTAAAACTTGTCCACATGTTGCCGACACGAGATGACATCAATGATAATATAGAGGATTGTTCCAGTACAGCTGGGGCCGTGATCTTCAAAGCCATGGCGACATTAAAACACGGGCAGGTGATTGGGTCTGTGAGCATTAAACAAATCGAGTTCAAATGGTGTTTATTTTTATTAGACTAGGTTATCGATTAGATTTTCAGAACAGAAAGCGCTACAAAAATGAAGAGAGATGGTCATTTAAGTTTTTTTCGAAGAAAAAAAACAAAATTGACTGAAAGACTCAGATTGACATAGCCATATGAATAACCATTTATAGTTCAAGTAGAAATGGTACAACATGTTCACTGTTCGTCAATTCGCAATGAAGTTAAGAGCTAACTGGTATCGCTCTGTCTGTCCGTCCGTCCGTCCGTCCGTCCGTTAGTCCGTCTGTCATGTTAAGCTTGTCAAACATTCAATGGTTCTACTACGGTGCTAATTTTTGCAATGAAAATATTTAAGTGGTTGGTTCAAAATTCGAATAGTGTTTTGGAAACCCAGGCTTGGTCGACGGAAATCCAGACTAAGATTTTAGGACGAATCTATTTCAATGCTTGTCAGGCGTTTAATGTTTGGACAACAGTGTTGATTTTTGCTATGAAAATTCTTCTGGGGTTCAGTATCCATTCATGGAGACAAATTGAAACAATTTACAAGAATACATACCATTTTGACCTGTTTTACACTTAGATTCATTATTGAAAGCGATATGTGGGTCATCGTCATGGAAATTGATTTGTTATGTTTCAAGGCAAATTGACCCGAAACACTCGATTAGTTGAAGTAATACATAAAGGTTCAGGATTTGAGATTTCAGGGTGGCTTGATATCAAAATAACAAGCAAAGTGATGGCTGAAAAAGTAGATGAATGATGACTGGAAATCGGGAAAAATAGATAAGTGGTGGCTGGATATCGAGACAGGAGATAAGTGGTGGCTGGATATCGAGATAACTAGATAAGTGGTGGCTGGATATCGAGATAACTAGATAAGTGGTGGCTGGATATCGAGATAACTAGATAAGTGGTGGCTGGATATCGAGATAACTAGATAAGTGGTGGCTGGATATCGAGATAACTAGATAAGTGGTGGCTGGATATCGAGATAACTAGATAAGTGGTGGCTGGATATCGAGATAACTAGATAAGTGGTGGCTGGATATCGAGACAACTAAATAAGTGGTGGCTGGATATCGAGATAACTAGATAAGTGGTGGCTGGATATCGAGATAACTAGATAAGTGGTGGCTGGATATCGAGATAACTAGATAAGTGGTGGCTGGATATCGAGATAACTAGATAAGTGGTGGCTGGATATCGAGACAACTGGATAAGTGATGGCTGGATATCGAGATAACTAGATAAGTGGTGGCTGGATATCGAGACAACTGGATAAGTGGTGGCTGGATATCGAGACAACTAGATAAATGGTGGCTGGGTATCGAGATAACTAGATAAGTTGTGGCTGGATGTCGAGACAGCTAAATAAATGGTGGCTGGATTTATCGAGACAACTAGATAAGTGGTGGCTGGATATCGAGACAGCTAGATAAGTGGTGGCTGGATATCGAGATAACTAGATAAGTGGTGGCTGGATATCGAGACAGCTAGTTAAGTGGTGGCTGGATATCGAGACAACTAGATAAGTGGTGGCTGGATATCGAGATAACTAGATAAATGGTGGCTGGGTATCGAGATAACTAGATAAGTGGTGGCTGGATGTCGAGACAGCTAGATAAATGGTGGCTGGATTTATCGAGACAACTAGATAAGTGGTGGCTGGATATCGAGAAAACTAGATAAGTGGTGGCTGGATATCGAGACAACTATATAATGGTGGCTGGATATCGAGATAACTAGATAGTGGTGGCTGGATATCGAGATAACTAGATAAGTGGCGGCTGGATATCGAGATAACTAGATAAGTGGTTGCTGGATATCGAGACAGGTTGATAAGTGATGACTGGATATCGAAATAACCAGATAATGGTTGCTGGATATCGAGATAACTAGATAGGTGGTGGCTGGATATCGAGATAAGTAGATAAGTGGTGGCTGGATATCGAGATAACTAGATAAGTAGTAGCTGGATATCGAGATAACTAGATAAGTGATGGCTGGAAATCGAGATAACTAGATAAGTGGTGGCTAGATATCGAGACAACTAGATAAGTGGTGACTGGATATCGAAACAGCTTGATAAGTGATGACTGGATATCGAAATAACCAGATAATGGTTGCTGGATTTCGAGATAACTAGATAATAATGGCTGGATATCGAGATAACTACATGTAGATAAGTGTTGGCTGGGTATCGAGATAACAAGATAAGTGGTGGCTGGATATCGAGATAACTATGTAAGTAGTAGCTGGATATCCAGATAACTAGATAAGTGGTGGCTGGATATCGAAACAGCTTGATAAGTGATGACTGGATATCGAAATAACCAGATAATGGTTGCTGGATATCGAGATAACTAGAAAAGTGTTGGCTGGATATCAAGACAACTGAACAAATGGTGACTGGATATCGAGACAACTAGATAAGTGGTGGCTGGATATCGAGACAACTAGATAAGTGATGGCTGGATATCGAGACAGCTAGATAAGTGGTGGCTGGATATCGAGACAACTAGATAAGTGATGGCTGGATATCGAGACAGCTAGATAGTGGTGGCTGGATATCGAGACAACTAGATAAGTGATGGCTGGATATCGAGACAGCTAGATAGTGGTGGCTGGATATCGAGACAGCTAGATAGTAGTGGCTGGATATCTGGGACACAACATTGCGTGGTGCTGTATTTTCGTTGCTCGACAGCCAGTCGACGTCCGGTAGGACCCATTTTAAATTAAAACGTTTTTACAAGTAGAAGGGGTGGGGGCTTTTCATTTATTAGTATTACCGTACTTCATTTAAATTCTACTATTACAAAAACATGGTTTATTACTAATATTTATTTTCTTGGATTTTTCTCAATCGTATTTGTCAGTGTGCCCATAACCTTCTTCTTAATTGTCGAACTATTTCCCTTCTGCCGAACTAGGGGATTAAGACCAATCTGACCTGACAAGCATATGTTTATTTTACGTAAAACACACAAATGAATATATTACCCAGTACGCGCGGGTATACGGCTAATATTCATAATATCAATTTGGCCATAAAATACCGATTATTATTTTCATATTTTATTGGGGTAAATCCATAACTGTCGACTTTATTTGTCAGATGGCGCGGGTAACAATAGGGCGGTATAGAGAGATAGCTCGGTAAAGTTACGCTTGCGAAGCAGCTTTACGTCATAAAACGTAAGAGTTATCGCCCGTGAAATCTGCAGATGTTAGGTCATGATGCACCAGCAACATGGCGCAATACCAACTCACAGATATCCTCAACACAGGGACCTGAGAATTTGTTACAGCTAGTTTTGGGCCTAAACGAAGGTGTTGAGAGTAATTTTACACTTTTTGGGACACAATACTTTATGACTATTGAGGTGGATTTTTTTTTATCGAAAATTACTCTTAACAACTTAATTTAGGTCCTAAACTATAACTGTAACAAATTCTTGAGTCCCTGTGATTCGTAATACAGAAACGCGAAGGATTCCCCAGATAGACTGCCGATACTTTCGTACACAGGGACATGGTGACTGGTTACCGCTACATATGTATATTGCAACTTTATCTTTATCTAACGATTTCAGAGGAAATTTTAATGTTGGAAAATTGGGGGTTTAGATCTACTTTCAGTTAAAATGACACAATCATACCATGGCTTTATATACCAGATCTAAACCCTATTAACTGAAAAGTTACGGTATTCGTAATGCAGTTAAAGAAACAAATGATAATTATACCAAATCGTTTACTTCTTTTTCCGCATCCTTTCTCAAAGAAGTTTTCCTCTCCTTCGCAAAATATGACCCGAGTGAAAAATGCAATAAGCTCTAATTTTGGACTGTTTACTTTCTAGTTGACTGAAGCAACTATTAATTAATTCTTCGGCAATTTATTTATCCCCTCGCCTTTTTAAATTTACGAAAGGTCAAGATTTATGATCAATCTATTGATGATGACGTCACGTCATCTTTCAATTATGACATCACGAAACATGTTAATTTTTTTCTCCAATCGGAAACATATTCAAAGGAAGAGGGAATCATGTGGTTTCTAAATTAAAAACAACGCGTAGTGGGAGAAAAAAGTTGCGCGAATCAAGATGTGCTATAACGTTTTTTTTCCTGCGTCCGTTAATTTTCAAGTTGTTAAAAACCTCGCATTTTCATAAAAAAAATTCGTAAAGATATTTTTACATTCTAAGAAAAAATTCGATTCAACAAACTCGAGAGGGATAAACAACCCCCATCACCTGTTAGGGGCCTTTATATAGACATAACGTTAAATCTAAAAGAGACACGATTGAAGTGCAAATTATATTTCAGCCAAATACGTCACTAGCCAATGCAAGATTCTAGCGTTACTGAACCACGTTGACACCTAACGCTGATAGTAGGACAACAAGATTTATGGTGGCTTGATAATTGGGTAACCTCATTTGTAGGGATAATTGGGTAACCATATTTGCAGGGATAATTGGGTAACCATATTTGTAGGGATAATTGGGTAACCATATTTGTAGGGATAATTGGGTAACCATATTTATAGGGATAATTGGGTAACCTTATTTGTAGGGATAATTGGGTAACCATATTTGTAGGGATAATTGGGTAACCATATTTGTAGGGATAATTGGGTAACCATATTTGTAGGGATAAATGGGTAACCGTATTTGTAGGGATAATTGGGTAACCATATTTGTAGGGATAATTGGGAAACCATATTTATAGGGATAATTGGGTAACCTTATTTGTAGGGATAATTGGGTAACCATATTTGTAGGGATAATTGGGTAACCTTATTTGTAGGGATAATTGGGTAACCTTATTTGTAGGGATAATTGGGTAACCATATTTGTAGGGATAAATGGGTAACCTTATTTGTAGGGATAATTGGGTAACCATATTTGTAGGGATAATTGGGAATCCATATTTATAGGGATACTTGGGTAACCTTATTTGTAGGGATAATTGGGTAACCATATTTGTAGGGATAATTGGGTAACCTTATTTGTAGGGATAATTGGGTAACCTTATTTGTAGGGATAAATGGGTAACCTTATTTGTAGGGATAAATGGGTAACCTTATTTGTAGGGATAATTGGGTAACCATATTTGTAGGAATAATTGGGTAACCTTATTTGTAGGGATAATTGGGTAACCTTATTTGTAGGGATAAATGGGTAACCATATTTGTAGGGATAAATGGGTAACCATATTTGTAGGGATAATTGGTTAACCATATTTGTAGGGATAATTGGGTAACCATATTTGTAGGGATAATTGGTTAACCATATTTGTAGGGATAATTGGGTAACCATATTTGTAGGGATAATTGGGTAACCATATTTGTAGGGATAATTGGGTAACCATATTTGTAGGGATAATTGGTTAACCATATTTGTAGGGTTAATTGGGTAACCATATTTGTGAGGACTGGATAAATGGGTAACCATATTTGTGAGGACTGGATAAATGGGTAACCGTATTGTGGGGACTGGATATATAGACTCATGGAGCCGCGGTGGCTGAGTGGTTAAGGTCTTCCAACATTCTACCACTAGCCCTCCACCTCTGGGTTACCAGTTCGAACCCCAAGTCGGGCAGTTGCAAGATACTGATCGTGTGACAGTGGTTTTTCTCCAGGTACTCCGGCTTTCCTCCACCTCCAAAACCTGGCAGGTCCTTAAATGGCTGTTAAAAGGATGTTAAACAAGATAAACCAAATATACAGACTCGTCTAGATAAATGTTACGTGAAGTACCGTACTTTAAAAACCGCTAAAGTCTTTCACGGCTGTCGTCGGTACAAATTCACAAAAGGTCAGTGTTACGAAATATGTTTGGTTTTTTTTCGTAGGAACGAGACTGAATTATTGACAGAACATAAAGTACTTAACTATCATTTGATAGTGTAACAAAAACAACTTACAGAAAACCTCCAATTTAAATCTCAAAATCGAACTTTTAGGTTTAAAATGCTAACAAGGTAGTAAAACTCGACTACTAGTGATAAAACGACTCGTGAAGTAGCAATATATCAATAACAAAACCACCCCCTGTAGATAAATAAACGGTCCTTAGTGGCAAGTGGGCACCCTAGCTTTTATCCATACCTACTTGACATTAAGGTAGAAGTGGTGCGTTTAAACTTGAAACTGGCTCACAATGTGTTCCGGCTGACGAAAACCTGTCCATATTCGCCGACAATCGTCGCCCATTTCCTTGCATTGTCAAAAAGATAACTTTTAAATGTGATGTGAAGTCTATGTGCTTCATTAAAGGATTGGTTGTCATATTTTAACATTCATTGGCGTGTAACATTCATTGGCGTGTAACATATATTGGCGCATCTACATATTGAATTTGAATGGTGTGCACTAAGCAATGCAACACAACAATTATGACGTCATAAGCATGATGACGTCACCATGTTTTAATTGGGAAAATATCATACACTGGGAACAGCAGGTTTATCATGTCTCTTTGCAGTAGAAATGTTAATTAGTTTTGTATTCATACTATTTGAGATTTCTTCCGTTAAAAATAAAAATAACCTGATGGCGGTGTAAACAATCTAATTGCGGTATTCAATGATAAATGTAATGTATTGTAACAGTTACATTTTTTTTTCAATCAATGCCTGTCAACTTTCTGGTGTTCTTCTACGAAAAGATTCAAAAGTTAGCATCAGTTTATATATACAATTTATTAATACAATGTATAAGATATTCAAGACAACTTATTCCAATATTATGACATGCGAGTCCGGTGAAAAGGATCGACTCAATTCACAGATGTTTTGCGAAGCATTCCAGCTTGCTTGAGAAGACTGTTATCAAGTTTCAATCTTTACATTAACTGTTTCATCCCAAACGACTTAAAAGTAATGTAATTTTAGTATAGTATTTTGAAAGCACTTTATTTTAAGTAAAGGTTTCGCAATAGAAATTTTATTGAAGTATTTTCAAATGTTTCATCCCAAACAATTTCATAGTAATGTAATTTTAGTACGGTATTTTGAACGCACTTTATATTAAGTAAATGTTTCGCAATAGAAATTTAATTGTAGTATTTTGAAAGCACTTTATAAGTAAATGTACCGCAATAAAAAAATTATTATAGACTCCAACAAAGCACAGTGTATCGGCACTTGTCGAATTAATTCGACTCCTGCCAGTGCGAATACTGGTTTTAGGGATGGTGTGAACTACCGTCGCTCCCTGAATCCCTAATTGGCGAAATGTCATCACCTGGAATTTCCTCTTGTTATCACCTGGACTGTTTCGCCATATTGGGTGTCGTTCCTATAAGAGAGTGTCCTGCACGCGCCCAATTGACAGACTGCCGAGACATATGTCCTTCCAAACAAAGCCCCCGCACCATCAGCTGTCTGCTTCTCAAAGCTTGAATTTCCCGCCGTTTTCCTGTTGTGTCGTCTGCTTCGATACATCTGTCGTCTGTTTAAAAACAAACATGTCGATTTGCTGTGGAACAATTTGGACGAAATGCTTTTGTTTGCTTCTAAGAGTGAAGTCACGCGTAACAAATAAAACGGGTTTTGTTTTTAATGTCGAGTTGTAACCTAAATAAGGAGACGAAGATCGTTCACGGCCCGAAACCGACAGTGGTTTTTCAATATTGATTTTTTTCTCTTCATTAAAACGAAATTTGATCGAAGACAATTTAGGCCCATGCGATGGCGAATAAGATGTTTTAGATAAAACGTTATTATTTCTTTGTGCAGAGATTGAAAAAAAATGTGGCGGGATTGTTAACAATTGTTAAAGAACACCTTGCCGGGAGTAGGGTGTTGCACATTGCAGATATTTAGGTGATTTTTTCTTTCTTTTAAAAGCAGAATAGAAATACCTGTACATTCACCTACAGTTTGTACGTAGTAGGTTTATTTTCGCCAGATAAACTTACTACTAGTATATACATATTGTATACCATACATCTCATTTCAGTACAGTACCTGGTCAAAAGTAATATAGCACCCAACAATTCTCACAGACTTCAGTGTATTTCCACTAACTTTTAAAATATTATTATACAATGACAGTGTTACTGATTTGAATCAACTTTATTTGATATATATCAGAATTTAGTAGAGTTTTAAAAACTTATATCTGGGTTTAGTTGCGTTTAATATGCTACGCTGCAGAGCTGTTTGAAGCTGGAGCTTATTTGCGACGTCAAGTTTTCTATGAAATTAACATTGACGTCAGGGGAAATGTTCAGTTCACAGATTTCATTTCGTCTTAAACACCTCAATAACAAAGCATACGGACTATATCTGCACGGAAAGTATATTTTGGAAACTCCAATCAAGTATAAAATTTGGTGAAAAACAAAAATTGATTGAAATCGGTCAATCAGAATCTGTTATTGTATGAGAACATTTTCGTAATTTGTGGAAATACACATGTCTTTAGGAAACTGTTAGGAGCGAAATTACTTATGGCCAGGCATTGTAGATACTTCAGAATAACGAATAATCGAAATCTTGACTCCTTTGCTTTACCAATTAGATGTCAATTTAATGTATGACCAAAATGTAAACATATGAAAAGCTATTCGCAATTTTTATTAAATCAACCAGGTGACTTACAAGCAATTAGAATTCAACTTCATTAAGATAATATGTAGACCATATCACCCATGCATTCAACCAGGTAAAACTATTCCATTGTCTTTTAACCTTATATAATGTTCTATCTTTCTTTCTAAGCAGTTTCTTAGTTACAAATTCAAACCATCCCTGCAAAGTTCTATATGCAGGTTTAGCTATTAGAAGAACATATTTGCAAAACGAAAGTTAAAGTCAAAATGAACTAAGAAGGAGCAAAAAAACGATAAATAAAGAAAAGATAGCAACTCGAACAAAATTGTATGAAAAGTACCCTGGAAGACCGTCACGATACCAAGGTAACGGTAAACCTCTTTATTACACTTTTACCAGTGAAAAATCGAAAATTTCTCATTTAAAAAAAATTATTTTTCACTGTTGATTCAAGATATCTGAGTACTGGTAAACCTTCGGGATATCTGAGTACCGGTAAACATTCGGAATATCTGAGTACCGGTAAACCTTCGGGATATCTGAGTACCGGTAAATATTCGGAATATCTGAGTACCGGTAAACCTTCGGGATATCTGAGTACCGGTAAATATTCGGGATTTCTGAGTACCGGTAAACATTCGGGATATCTGAGTACCGGTAAACCTTCGGGATATCTGAGTAACGGTAAATCTTCGGGATATCGGAGTACCGGTAAACATTCGGGATATATGTGTACCGGTAAACCATCGAGATATCTGAGTACCGGTAAACCTTTTTACTGCATTTTTTACCAGTGAAATATCGAACATTTCTCATTCTATGAAAAAGATATTTTTCACTGTTGATTCGGGATATCTGAGTACCGGTAAACATTCGGGAAATCATGGGTACCGGTAAACCTTCGGGATATCTGAGTTCCGGTAAACCTTCGGGATATCTGAGTACAGGTAACGCTTCAGGATATCTGAGTACCGGTAAACCTTTTTATTGCATTTTTACCAGTGAAATGTCGAACATTTCTCATTCTATGAAAAAGATATTTTTCACTGTTGATACGGGATATCGGAGTACCGGTAAACATTCGGGATATCTGAGTACCGGTAAACATTCGGGATATCTGAGTACCGGTAAACCTTCGGGATATATGAGTAACGGTAAACCTTTGGGATATCGGAGTACCTGTAAACCTTCGGGATATCTGAGTACCGGTAAACATTCGGGATATCTGAGTATACCGGTAAACATTCGGGATATCTGAGTAACGGTTAACCTTCGGGATATCGGAGTACCTGTAAACCTTCGGGATATCTGAGTAGCGGTAAATATTCGGGATATCGGAGTACCGGTTAACATTCGGGATATCTGAGTACCGGTAAACATTCGGGATATCTGAGTAACGGTAAACCTTTGGGATATCGGAGTACCTGTAAACCTTCGGTATATCTGAGTACCTGTAAGCCTTCGGGATATCTGAGTACCGGTAAACCTTCGGGATATCGAAGTATCAGTAAACCTTCGGGATATCTGAGTACCGGTAAACCTTAGGGATATCTGAGTATTGGTGAACCTCATGGATATCTGAGTATTGGTAAACCTTATGAATATCTGAGTATTGGTAAACCTTAGGGATATATCAGTATTGGTAAACCTTATGGATATCTCAGTATTGGTAAACCTTATGGATATCTGAGTACTGGTAAACCTTATGGATATCTGAGTATTGGTAAACCTTAGGGATATCTCAGTATTGGTAAACCTTAGGGATATCTCAGTATTGGTAAACCTTAGGGATATCTGAGTACCGGTAAACCTTCGGAATATCTGAGTGCCAGTAAATCTTCGGGATATCGGAGTACCGGTAAACCTTCGGGATATCTGAGTACTGGTAACCCTTCGGGATATCGAAGTACTGGTAAACCTTTGTATCGCTACCATAAGGATACCGTACTGGAAAATCTTTGAATCGGTACCTTCCCGATACCGGAGTACCGAAGTAATTTGGTTATTTGTAAGGATCCTTCGGCTCCTGTTGTCGGTATTCGTATTGGTGTCATTCGTTGAACGGAAATATATATATATGCGTCAGGGTAGTTGCGCGAGGATTAAATTTCATGAACTTTTATTTATTTTATATCTTGGAATTGGATAGGTATTGGCGATTAGTTCTCTGCGATGTTGATCTATAACTTGTATAACAAATAAACATTGAATTGAATGCAATAGAAAAATAACTCAGTATGTTGATATTTATTTTGGAAAATGGATTAACGATCATTGTGTAACAGTTCACTGTTAGAATGGCAAATCGATAGACTCAAATAAACGAATGAATGAACGAAAAAAAAGTATATGCGAATAGACAAAAACACGAATTAATGGAATGAATGAACGAACGCCAAAGATCAAATAAATGACCGAACGGCGAAACAATAGTAAGGGACATAAGATGGATTGGCAAAATTCAAGTAATGAACGAACGAAGAAAAAAATATGGATGGATGGATGGACTGATGGATGAATGGAAGAAAAGAAGGGGAGAAGGAGTGTTGGATTTAATTATTGATTGTGGCTGTATGGATAAAGAACGGACGAAACGATGGAACGAATGAATAAACGTACTATCAAACAAGTAACTGAATGGACGAAATGCATGAATGAACAAATGATGAAAGGGCCAGATATTTTGCAACGATGATAATCTGTGAATTATGTCAATGGCGCTGACCCATTGACTCAATTACTTTGTCATCCCCATCCGCTAGTGGTCACCTTGTTTTTTAACAGATGTCCGTTCTAAAAAATGTCAAGGTCATCTTCAACTGACCAGTTACACCCCCGACAGTGACCAGCTGTTGGCCGTGGCCTTGGGAGTAGTGGACACTAGCCATTACCCATCCGTCATCGGTCATCCTCCAGCGCGCGCCATTATTTTACAACTGTCGTCTGCGCGGTTCACGATGTCGTCTGCTCGACGTTCCATCTGGAGACGACAAACAGAATAATTTCAATACTATTTGTTCAATTGACCAATAAAAATTATTTTTGTGGTGACATTTGGTATTTTTCACACCGTTTTGTTTCAGAACACAATGGTCACATGTTTGTTTGGTAGGGAACGCCCCCCTAACCATCAAACTGTCTGCGCGCGTGAATTGGACGTTAAACATTTGTACAGATGACACAAAGTCTCTTTTGAGGAGAAAACTCAGAAGCCAAATTAATAAAAAACATTTCTTACAGAGTTTTCTTGTTTGAACAGTGACAAGAAGAACATAAAAATTTGTGTACGTAAGGCTTAATTGTTAACAGAAAGTAAGTTTCGTATATATTTGAAACGTAATTCCGTTTCAAATTAACTTGTAGTTACGTCTCTGGTTGATTTAAAAATTAATATTTATATACGTATATTGTTTATGATTTATGTAACAGCTCTACAAATAGTGTGTTTGCCATATATAATAGCTCAGCAAAGAAAGTCTGCCATTTGAAATAGCAAGGCAAATAATGTTTTTGTGGCGTGGCCTTCAGCTGGATTGGTTTGTCGGGCACGTGTAACCTGGTTGATCATATAAAGACTTAATGTAAAAGTATGAAAAGTAATATAAAGTAAAGGAGAACGGGGGCTTCTGTAAATAAATATCAATCGTTTATAGAAACGTATCAATTACGAAACTCATTTTAGTAAGTGAACGTGAATTGAAAAAGAAAGAAAGCCATCGACCTCTTTATCTGTTAACAGTTCATACTAACGTCAAAATAAGCTCTGGATTTCAGGGAGAGATTATTTTGAGGTTTTGGTGTACATGTGCAATTACACATACACGTTCGTTGAATCAGTGTGAGTATACAATATAATGGATATGTATATGTGTGAAAATTCTAAAATACCTTTGGCTATACACCAAAAAAATCGTTAATAAAATTGAAAAAAAAAATCATTAAAAACAATCGTTGTGTGTCTAAATATGTGTTAATTTCTCAGTGAATTTCTTAATAAGACTCATGGGTTGAAAAAGAGTGTTTGAACCCAGTATTTCGACGTGGTTGGTTTAGCAAGTTGACAGGGATCTTGAACCTTGGATGTCCCCCGACACTGACCCTTTGTAAGAGGTCAAATCCGGAAATATTAGTCAGCTTAATCTCCCATTAATAAAATTTAAAAATGATAAAATAATTTCTTCTTTATATGTTTGATATTAGATATCCACGACAGAATTATTGTTACGGAAAATCCTTTATTGTGGTAAGATTTCTAAGATTTCATAAGTAGTAAATAGGTTTATTGTTTAGTTTCTGTTTATGAGTTGAAAGCTGAGAGTCGTTATGCATTCCATTTACCGTTGTATTTTGTCAGACGGAAAAAAACATACGTGCGAATATACTTCCGCGCCATTACGCCGGGGCGCCACATCTGCACCCATTAACTCACCTGGAAAAGTAATTTTAAGAATATTTCTGAAATTTTGTCATAAAATATAATCTCTGTCGACTAAAATATCCTTCTTGATCAACAAGAATGTTTAGTGTTCATTTTTTGACGGTAATATCGGGAAGATTTCGGACATCTGGTGGGCGAGTCCGGGTCTATCCCTGTATGTCTGCTGACCTTGGGCGGTGAACGTTTGGATAAGATCTGTAAGTCAATAGAAAAGACAAATATTATGGGATGTTTAGTGAAATGTACACCTCAATTTTTGCACCTGTGTCCAGAATATAGATATCTTCTTTACGTATCTGTATTCTAAAGGATAACTTTAACAGAAAATATACAAACAACTATGGGAGTTAAATCGGATATGCGTGTGTGTGTGTTTTTTTTTCGAAAGGGGATTTAATTTAAGGAAACAATGATTTATGTCAAATAAATTCACAGATTCGCAAATTTTCTGTTTGATAAATACAAAAAAAACCTCCACAATTCATACAATTTTAAAATGTGACAAATGTGCCTGAGCACGTGTTCTTTGTGAACTGTCTTTGGCCTTGGGCAGGATCCCGACTTCACTTAGATGACGGGAAGTTGTAAATTTCATAACTTTCACAATTAACGACGTGTATAATTTGTCAAGATACATAAAAAGAATTTTAAACCTTAATGTAATGGTAATTAAAAAAAACGTACTTTGATTTAAGAAACATTTATAAAAATAAATCCAGGAAATGACAGCGTATGTTGAATTAATTTAAGCAGTGTGTGAACAGATATATTAGGAGCCATCAGAGTTCTCTTAAAACCTGACCCACATGGGCAGTTGCCATGTACTGACCCTAGGTCGGTGGTTTTTCTCCGGGTACTCCGGCTTTTCTCCATCTCAAAAACTTGGCACGTCCTTAAATGACCATGGCATTTTAAAAGGACGAAAAACAAAATTTTAAATGTGAACAGAAATACTAGGAGCCATCAACAAGTTATTCTTTATACGTGTAAACAGAAATTCTATGAACCACCAGCGAGTTTTCTTTAAAATGTGAACAGAAATGCAAGGAACCCTAGGCGAGTTTTTTGTAAAAAATGTGAACAGAAATGCTATGAACCATCGGCGAGTTTTCTATAAAAATGGGAACAGAAATGCTATGAACCATCGGCGATTTTTCTATAAAAAAATGTGAACAGAAATACATTTTACATTTGAAATGATATTTAACCTAAAACTCGCTGTTTTTCTGTGTATACTGTTTAGTTTGGTTCGTTTTGTTTAACGTCCTATTAACAGTCAGAGTCATTTAAGGACGTGCAATATTTTTGAGGAGGATAAAAGCCGGAGTACCCGGAGAAAACCTACGATCTGCAGTCAGTACCTCGCAACTGCCCCACGTCGGTTTTGAACTCTCAACCCAGAGGCAGAGGGCTAGTGCATGGTAGAATATCGGAACATATTAACAACCGATACAGGTCGCATGTCGATGGTCTTTCTCCGGGTACTCCGGCTTTCCTCTCAACACCAAAACCTGCCACACCCTTTAACGGTCACAGTTGGTAAAAGGGCGAAAAAAATAAACAAACGAAACCAATCCTTATCATCACCGTGAAAGTTCAACCAATCAAAAGTAAGAATTACAAAAAACGTGCCATACATTGCGGTGTACATAATCATTTTTGATGTATATTTTAAATTTTATTATTCAAGAAAAAGTATGAATTAAATTATTACAGTATATTACTAGATAAGTTTGTACTGACGTTTACGGGTATACCAGGGTAGATTTGGGGCAAGATATCGGGTGTGACGTTACTCTTACACAAGTGTGACGTATCAGCGACAGCTGATGGTGTCGATTGCAACCACGTGCTTTATTTTGTGTGTATACTCTAAAACAGCTGACCTAAACTGATACAAACCCTTGATATGTAAATTTACAAAGAATCATTAACTTGGCACGTGACTAAGACTGAAATATAAATTATAGAAAAGATGTAATTATATCGCCAGTGTACAATGTTTACAAGTGTATAAAGATTAGTGTATGTCAAAAGGATTGGAAGGAACATCAAAATTTGTTTTTGTCGTAACGTATACATTTATGGATCATATGGTGTTGAGAATAGATATATATGTATTATATAAAAATCAGGTTTTGACTTATTTTTTATAAGAATTTCTGCATATGGAACCGAATTTGCATTGCATCTCACATGATCGCATTTATTCGAAATGTTAGTATTTGCCATAATAGAGAAAAAAAAACAAGAACAAAAAATAATAAATGTCGAACTATTGACGGACTTCATCCACGTCGTTATCCAGATTAATAAATACATAGCATCAAAATGAGACATGAAAATAGGATATATTGGCTGTTATACATGTAACATTGTATTAATATTTCAGTCAAGCTGAATATAATCGTTAAAAAGAAGATAACTGGAATTAAAAAGAAAATAATAATATCGCATCAAATGCACAATGATAAAATTGAATCTCAGAGTAAATAAAAAACAGGGAAAAAAAACAAGGGAAACTGAAACAAGAACAGGAAGTGTTTCATTTACCCACGTGACAATAGCATGATGTCACAGATAATGGCGGGTATACTTCCTGTCCTGGTTAAAAAAAATGCCGTGTGAGTAAAAAATGCGATATTTGAAAACTTCCTTGATGAAGTACATGTGCAATTCGTATATATGTACCTGATGTTATTTCTCGCCTTCACGAAAGTTGATCGATCCATACAATGTTATTTTGGATGTAAAATGCAATAGATAAAACTGAATCGAATATATTACGGTGTTGCGTTTTCCGGCGGCAGCCGAGACCGCATAAAAATGTCGTTTAAGTGCATTTTTACAGTGTTTTTGTTATCCGATTGGTTGAAATTGAAATGGTGAAATTTCTCGTACTATCATACTTACAACCAAACCTCAATTTACAGAAATTGCCTCTGCAGGTTTTGGTATTTTGGGCTAAAAAATCTGAATTTTGAGAATTTGCGTAAAAGACCGCATTTTACAGTGTTATATTTACATTTGCGCTGCAACCCACTATATGAACATTACCAGCAAAAAATGCCTTTCATATTAGGATTGAAAGTCATTTTTTTTAACTTTCATAGTGCTATGAAAGGTCAGCCGTTACATCCATATTGAATGAAGCCCGCTAGGGCTTCATGCTGAATATGGATGTAACGGCTGACCTTTCATAGCACTATGAAAGTTAAAAAAATGACTTTCAATCCTTATATTTACATTTTTATTATAGAACAATTGCTTCACTTTATTGATATTTTTTCCAATTAATAGTTTATTACCTGCATTTGTATATGTGTCGTCATTTAAACGACATGGGCGGAACAGCCCAGCTTGAATTAAATTGGCGCCAATGATAATAATTAGTCATTTGAGCGTTTGACGCAAGGGTATTCTCCATGTTATTCGAAGCGGCGCGACAAGACTCTCGTTGAACAAGCTTGATCTATGACGTCATAATGAAATCACGTGCTACGTCTCGAGAACCATTGCTTTCATAGTTTTATAAAAGGAATGTTTGCCGGTAATCTTCATATAGTGGGTTGCAGCGCAAATGTAAATATAAAAGTATGAAAGCAATGGCTCTCGAAATGTAGCACGTGGTTTAATTATGACGTCATATATCAAGCATGTTCAATGAGAGTCTTGTCTCGCCGATTCGATTAGCATGGAGAATGCCCTTGCGTCAAACGCTCAAATGACTAATTAGTATCATTGGCGCCAATTTTATTCAAGCTGGGCTGTTCCGCATATGTCGTTTAAATGACGTCATATATACAAACGCAGGTAATAAACTATTAATTGGGAAAGATATAAATGAAGTTAAGCAATTGTTCTATAGTAAAAATGTAAATATATGAATTGAAAGTCATTTTTTTAAAACTTTCATAGTGCTATGAAAGGTCAGCCGTTACATCCATATTTAACATTGAGCCCTAGCGGGCTTCATTCAATATTGATGTAACGGCTGACCTTTCATAGCACTATAAAAGTTAAAGAAATGACTTTCAATCCTTATATACATATCTGATTGATTGAAACTTGGTCAGGTTACTGATATATATCATCATACTCAACATATTACCCGGATTTGGAGGAAAATTATTCACATGTTGTATATATATTTTGGTTAAAAACACCTGAAGTTTGATAATTTGCATTTCATTCCACTTTATACAGTGTTGTACCTATCTTATTGGATTGAAACTGTGCCAGGTTACTGCTGATACCATCATACTTTGTCTAATTTGTTTTACTGTCGTACTGTTAAAGTGGAATTGTTCGCGTTGTGGATTTTTTTTACTTATTTCGCTTGCATCAAATATCAGCAAATATATCTTCATGCAGTGTATTGTAGTATTACAGCACATAGGACATACTAGCAAGGCTGACAGTCAAACATTTCCGCATCGCGAAGAGTGTGGAGACTGACTAAGCGAAAAAGTCCGCTCGCGAATATTTCTATTTTAACAGTATCCTGTATTAATATATGGATTTTAACGTTAACTTGAAAGGCGAGACATATAATTATTAATTATCACTCTTTGCACACTCTGGTACCACATACTGAAGGGTAAATATTAGGTAGTTCCTGGTAGTTTTGTTTGGACCGAACGAAACTGATGTTTAAGCTTTGACATGTATATATCTGTAGAAATTATTACGATTTAATAACAGAAAGTCTATAATTTTATGATGAATTTGTGTTTTAATTTTCTCTATTGAGATAAAAGGAGATTAAATATGGTATGCAATTTAATAGAGAAAAAAATCTGACAAAAGTATTGCCCTGCACTTAACACAGAGCCAAATCGTGAACATGTAGAAATTATAGTGTAAGAGTTTAAATGCATTTCACGTGATTATATATATTATACATACTTGTTGATAAGTTCACCCCGGATGAGATACGGTCCCCTATGTAAATGGCAGGGGGCAAAGTCCTATACAAATGTACGAGTTTGTAACGCTAAAATGTCGTGATAATTGGTGTGAGTTACGTAACGCTTCAGGTTCAACTATCTCGGTAACCGATCATTACGGCTAAAATAACACAGAACGCCGAAATAATGATGTTAGTTTTATTTAGGGTTTAATGAAAAACATGGGAACGGAAACCCAGAGAAAGATGGCTGAATAGAAATGATAAAACATGTAGGAAGGAGAGAAAATATTGCCTATCGGAGCAGCAGACCATTTTTTAATTTCATCAATGCCCGAGAAGAAAACGCCAGAAGTCTACAATAGGTCACCACATTAGTCACCTCTTTAAAAGCGGTGAATAAGACCAGGTATTCGGGAAGGGTAAACGTCTTTTTTTCTTCGTCATCAACGACACTTATTCCGTACATCAAGGTCAAGTTCACGGATGTCATGTCCTCAACATAAGAACCGCGGCAGTGACAACCCACAAAACACCCTATTTGTAACGTGAAATAGCTGGTCTTTTTTTATCGAAAAAAATATATATCCTTTAACACATTTGTTCCAGTTATTAAAGTTATTATTGGTTATGGTAATTTATTATGTAGTATCTCATTAAAAGCTTAAGCGACCAGCGTACGATGTTTTGAAAGTGGCAAACTTCAATTCACCTTGGGATAAGCTGATTATGTCAATCATATATGTATTTAATATCGGACGCGAAAAGTTAAAAGAACCATCTGCCTGACCATGCAAGTTGGTTTTCTCCTGGTTCTCCGGTTTTGCCTCTCAATAATAAAAATAACTGTGTGCTGACACCTGAGCCAACAAGAGTGATTGATATAAATTGAAAAACCTGTTTTATAATTGTTGTGAAATACGTTAAGCTTACACTTAAATATGTACACAATTGGACACGCAATCTTCAGGTATTAAGAGTTCGTAAAATGTTGTGATGTTGTTGACTACAAACAAGATTATTTATAGATGTTAATTGATTTATTTTCAAAGTTCGGGCACGATTAATTTTGAAAACCAAAGGAAAAAAATATTCAATTTTCCAAATGTATTCATTCTTTCTAAAATTTTCAATTATCTTTATTGAAACACAATATCATTCAAGTTCCCGGTACCAGTTCTAGCCGGAACAACTTTTCACATAAAAACAATGATGAGAAAATACCATGTTTTCTTCAGCCGCAGATAAATTCTATAAAGTACTACTCCAAAGTAATCATTTATTGTTTTGATATCGATGTCACATCACACAATTTGTCAGTTGTTTTCCCCCCTTGACGTTTTTTACTGGATGGGCTGCCGAAACGTGTGTCGCAGGCTTTGTACGACGATTGCTTGAGTATAACACAGTGCAGCGTCACCCCAAACACAATACACAACAGCTAGCGAGCGTTAGCAAGTATTTAGGCTATCACTTTTACTCTAAATGAAGATTAACACCTAGAATTTAAAGCTGTTCGCTTACAATTTTTATTATCTTAAAGTGAATCTTTTAACTTTTCAAAAATGTAATGGCCGCGAACGATTGTACCTATTCACTTCCTGCACGTGACATCACGTGCGAGGCATGCGCGCCGCTGGGACTTCCTGTGTGCTTGCGTGAGAATGGAACAGTTGTTGCTTCGGTCGTACAGATGGTAGACGGAAGCATCTACGGTGTTTCCATGGCCCTGGGCATGCTGGTGGAACTCCAGGTGTCGCCATGGTTAGCGAAAATGGTCAGACCTTTACCTAGCTTTAGTGACCGTCAAATAAGAACAGTCTGAAACGGTCTATGTCTGAAGTTGTCAGCCTATAATGACAAGGTTATTTTGTACTGGTATACTGTGTTTTAGTGAACTTAGATTGTGCATTTGGCTGAAATAGTCGGTCAAATCGGGATTTAATCATCACTCCTCCAGCACAACTCAAATGCGCGGAACCGCAAATGGGTTTGGATAAGGGCCAAGGATGCCGTATCTACCTTTATTAATGACCGTATAGTTTGGTCTTGCTCGAAAATATCTGACAGTATAACGCGATAAAGTGACCGTAAACTGTGGTCATACCTTACTTGTGACGTGGACCACGTGGTGACGAGGTCCGTCTCAACAGGTCAAATGGGAGGTCAGGTGACCGGAAACTGCATTGTTTATGTACATGTACCCTTGACTAGTGTTGATGAAACCGTTCTCATGCTCAAGCATGGATTTTGTGCTTGAGCCGAATTTCTTATTACGGCTTTAAATTAAAACGAAAATCTTCATTTTGTTAATGCTTGAGAAAATAATGAGGAGACTTATTTGCTGTAGCAAAATACTGATTTCGGTGTAAATTTTGTCTTTTTGGTAATTTGAAATGATTTAAGCACAGAAGCCATACTCGAGCACTAGGACAGTCTGATGAAGAAAGAACCCAGAGAAGCCTGTCGTGGTCTGGGGAGTAGTGATTTTAGCTGACCAAGACATTTGGCTGTTATTTGATTAACAGTGTTCCTATTCTTAGCCTTTAATGGCCGAGGTCCACCTTCTGGGGTCGCCTGGTGGTGGCCGAGGTCCACCTCCTGGGGTCGCCTGGTGGTAGATATCATTTAAGACATATACCACTGTGTTGATTGTGAAGATGAACTTGTCCATTATTGTGTCTTACCGGGTCAAGTGTACAGTGATCAGTGTTTGTAATATCCCTTGGTCAGGGCGACAAAGCCCGACCCAGTACTGTGTGTGTCAAATATTAACATAATTATATACCACAGGCGCCAAAGTCCAAACTACAGTCGAATTTCGTTCACTCGAAGGCGGCGAGGCCGTTGGAAAACTTCGAATTATCAAAGTTAAGTGAGTTCGATTATTTAGTGCAAGTTTGAAAATACTTCGAGTTTAACGGGGTCTTTGAGTAAGACGAGTTCCTAATAACGAGGTTCGACTGTACTAGCTGTTACGATACGTCAAATACCGGACCAGGCCTCGATATCATGAAACCATCTTAGACTTCAGTTTGTGCTTAGCCAATCAGGTGAGACGTTACTTTTTGTAACGTTATTTGTGATTGACTAAGTCCAAACTTAAGGCAATTTTAGACATAAGATTGTTACATGATCCCGGGGCCAGTACTACAGGCGTCAAAATCAAGATTGGTGTTAGAGGCGTCAAATCCCATAGACTGTAAAACCTCGCTCAATACCACAGGTATCAAAGTCGAACTTTAAGATGTATGTATTTCAAAGTCTGATTTAGGCGTCAAAGCTTGTATTTACATACTATATATAGGTGTCAAAGTTCGACTCAATACTCCAGGCCCCAGGATCATGAAACAATATTGTCTAAATTTGTCGTAAGTTTGGACTTAGTCAATCACAAATAACGTTACAAAAAGTAACATCATACCTGATTGGCTAAGCACAAACTAAAGTCTACGATTGTTTTATGATCTCGGGACCAGACTCAATACCAGAGGTGTCAAAATCATTCTTAATTCTATAAGCGATTAAGCGTCAAACTTCACTAAAAACTCTATAATAGGAAAACTCTAAGCGTCAAACTGTAACGAGTCGAGTCAAATCTGTTACAATACTAGACGTCAAATTAAACCCTATTATCAGAAGAGTCAAAATTGTCCGACCGTCCGACTGATTCCAATGACTACTCTCTCCGAATACCCTATAGGAACGGATCAGTTCAGTTTTAACATTAAAGAAATCAACTAAGAGGTTTGAAACAATTAGTGGATCATTTATGCAAACAGCACAATTCCCCTTTTGTCGTTATAGTGCCCCCCCCCCCTTCTCTTTCCGCTGTATCTTATTCCATATCTGAATATTAATTATCATATATCAAATTTTGTCAAACTTCTTGTATATATCATACTGTTGGGAGAGGGCCTAGTAAGTTGTTACACAGTTGCTTGAGTTTTTGTCAGTATATAAAAAAAAATGTTTATTTATATGGAGCGGCGGCCCCTTACGGAATGTAATGGGAGGCTCATTTCACACATATATATTTATTATTTACCGACAGAAACTCAAGCAACTGTGTTTTTGAGATCTTATGCCGCATCCCTTTGATTGTCATGGTCAATAAAATGTTTGAATAAATCGGTTCAAGTCTGCCATAGTCTGATAATGAGTATATAACGTAATATCGCTGACCATGCGTCAAAATCAAATTCAACATTATTAACGCCAAAGTAAATTGGCGCCGAAATTTGATTCAACATCCAAAATCTTAAATGTTCTGCATGCGTGGAGATCTGTCATTTTTCTTCTTCCAACCTGTCTGGGCCCAATATTCGATTACTTTATAAAAGATACTTAAGTATGTGTATCTGTACCTCTATTTATCCAACTTATGGCAACAGTGGTCAAATTTAACCAAATATATTAAATTGAAAAGACTATGGACAAGTATTGCAAGGGATATCCTCCTACACTAAACCTAGTGACGTGAACGGGTGTGTATTTGTAGTAGTGTATATTGGTGTGTTAGGATATTGCAGATATGGATCGTATTGTTTATTCTTGTATATGTTTAATTTGTACTGATGAACCACACGGTTCAAGGTAATAAAGAATTGAATTGAACCTCCAAGTCAAATACCGAAATCGCGATATAGAGAAATATGAATTATCTTGTACAACATTAGGACATTACAAACCAAATTTCCATTTGTTTTTGTTGCTGTAACGAAACTCCTTATTCGCAGATAATTAATAAATTTTAAAAAGAAATGAATTCTTAAAACTTGAAACCACTAGCTGAACCATATAAGCACTCAACACATTAATAAAGTTTTAATATTTTTATTATAGGTTTTTTCGCTCTCGCTTTTTTATGATTTATGCATTTCAAATAAATATTACACATACATACATTATATAGTTGTACATATAAAATAAGCGCTTGGCACTTTAACTGGAATGCTGGTCACATTTAAATTTCTCCTTTGCATCTTTTGTTCAGCACGTGACATTTTATGTCAAAGTCAAGGTTAACACGCGACATTGGGACTAGTTCATGGAAAGTCTTTGGTATTTATAATACTCAAAGTTTCTTAACTTTTAAATCACAAAGGAACAAACATACTGCCGTGTTAAAATCCCCATTTTCTCTTGTTTTTCTTCGAAATTCATCCGAAAATCTTGACACATTGTGGATCGCCGTCCATTTTCTCACAATACTTGAAGAATCACATGACATAACAGCAGTCACGTCTCTCTCTTCTTAGTTGCCGTGACGTCACTGAAGTCGTCAATGATTGGACAGAGGTGACCTGCAATCTTGGAAATAATGATGCATCTTTTCTGGAACCAGATCGAGGCCAGTCTTGCATTCAAGGAATGTCAAATCTGAAAATACAAAAATGGAAGAAAATATGAGAGTATGTTCAGTAAAGTCAGAGACGCTAGTCATATTTATCTGTATAAAGTTATCATGTTTTAAAAATAATTTTGATATTTTACATCAATTAACTCAAATCTCATTCATATTATGACGATCTTATTTGATATTTATTCACAACTCACCTTTTTAACTTTGACGGTAAAACTTCAACGAAATTCTTTGTATCAGTGTCAGTTTCAACATGATGTCACTTCCGGAATTTATCAATGATGGTGATGTCTTCCGGTTGATGTATGGTAATGATTGAAGTCATTTCCGATCGTTGTAATGGCGGCAAGTCTTAACATTGGTGATTGATGACGTCACTTCCGGACGTTGTGATGATGAATGAACACAATGGTGGGTTTAAGCAGTCCAATATATCACAAAATTTCGTGTTATATATTTTGAGGAGTTTATACAGTGTATATCACAGATATAACATGGCTATCACATCAGAGTTGGGAAGGCACTTGTAAGCAACCTGAAAGAACAAGAAAACATTCTGTTAAAAACCTGGAAGCATTTTTGACGTCATCTAATAAATTCTATTTAAACATTTCATTCAAAATCAAATAATTTGAAATTACATATTTCAAAAATATTAAAATGTTTGGGAATTTGTGTTCGGCAACAATGCTTACCTATAAAGATTTTGGCCCTCTTCGTTGCAATAGGAAGGTTGGTACTTTTTGTTGCTTTTCAAAACAGCTTGCGCTTTCGTCCTTCTTGAAAAACGTCTGTGGCATCATATTGTGGACAAAATCTTTGACATTTGCTTCGTTTATCAAACCATCTTGAAGACCTGTCAAAAGATAAATAAACAACAGCTATGAAAAAGCGCCATGTAAACAAGACATAAACAAATATTTGTCCTGTCACCTTAACGGCTAATTGGAACAGCCGCAGTGGGGTTTGTCTGTAGATGATAAACATCAGTTCCCACCAAGTCAGGTATTCTCATTAAAACTTTTAACGTTAAATATCTGGCAGGTGTTTTCTTTTCAGATTCGCGGCGAATTAGTTCGCCCCGGCCGGTATAGGTACAAAGGCATCTGTGTATTAACATCTAGATATATCTAAAGTACATGGGTACAAATAAATTGGAACAGCTGTCGCCAATGTAAAGAAATTCCGCGGATTCCTACACCGCCAGGTGAAGATTTGATATTTAAATAAATAATTTATGTCGAATTAATCGTTGAGGAATATACATTTCCCGCAAGATTTATTTCAAATACATATAAAACAATTAAGTCTCTATTTTCTTGGTGTACCGTTGAAGATGCAGTAAGCTGACAAAACAAAAGTAGACCTGTCTAAATATATACAGCGGACTCGCTATAGAGTTAACTGTTAAGACTGACTTGAATGACTCATGCGAAAACTTTAAGCTTGTCGCTACACCTGAAAATGACACCTGATATTTTTACCTATCAAATCGCTCAGGTAGATCGGCGCGCATGC
This sequence comes from Mimachlamys varia, assembly GCA_947623455.1. Lineage (NCBI taxonomy): Eukaryota > Metazoa > Mollusca > Bivalvia > Pectinida > Pectinidae > Mimachlamys > Mimachlamys varia. Next base: position 42,414,165 of record OX392539.1, read on the forward strand.
ATATACCTGTGTACGTATCGTAGAAACAACATACATATTCTGTACCATCTGTTTTCAAATCAGCACCATCTGTCGTCCCGAGACAAATTTAGAATACACAAAATATCGTGGGAAAGAGATGAGTTCTCAAACATTTAAACATCACTGTCAACAAAGATATCGTGGAAACATTTCCCCGATTTCTCATGATTACTTTGATCGCGTGGTTTTATGGGGGTTGTAGATTTTCCTGTCCCTGTTGATTTTAGCACCTGTCGGATTAATATATCAAAATTTAATGTACGGTTCTAACTTGAGCCCCCTCTCGTCTGCTCCTCCCCCAGAACAATTCACAATACAATATATTTACCTTTGCTGCTTAATCTTTCAATAAGGGCTCGGTGGAGTTCGTCGATATACTTGACAGCTTCTTCAATTACAGTTACCTGAGAAAAAAAAAAGATAAAAAAAGTTGATTATAATTGAGATTTAAAAAAAAAATATTTACAGTAAATTATGAAAATCAATATATAACAAGTATGTTAAAATTTTGCCAAACACATGAAAATCTAACTATAGTTAACACGAGGATACAGATAAGAACTTTGAAAACCAATAACACCTTTTTTTGCATTAACATTTATAAGCATGCTAAAACAATCAGATCGATTAAGAATGGGTTTGTGGTTTTAGAGAAGTAACTTTTTTTATTTTCAGTGGTGTTGAAATTGTAAAAATCAATCGAAATCAAGAAAGTTGCTGTGACAGAAATTGAACGGCAGATTTAGTTTAGCTGTAAAACCCTGTCGATTTAACTCCCCTCCCCGTATACATATATATTCTAAACACGCTTCATTGTCCTATATTTATTTAAACCTTCCGTGTTTGAAACGCGATCGAGCGACGGTGACTCACCGGAAATTTATTATTATAGGGGATGAATACCCGTCATTTCGTCTTAATCTACAACCGCGGTCCGTTATTTTTACCTGCTGAGTACTCAGTACGGGCTCAGGTAAGGCAATACACAGGTGTATCAATATTGCTTAAAAACTTACTAAAATCTTCGTGTCAGATACCCTCCAGGCATAAATTATGTCGATTGGTAAGAAAATAATTATCTCGGTTTTAGTAAGAATTCAAAAAGTTTTACGTTTAAGTGAGGTATACAAATATACGAACTTAATGACACTGCGAAACCGGTAATGCAACTTATTAAAAGTCGCACCTGGACAAATTAATAGTCATGACTAAGTGGAATAGGTGCGTATAATTTTAAGTTCATATCATGACCGAGTGACCATATGGATGCTTTCAATTAAATACACAAACGGACACCGATATATAGATATTCGTCAACAGCTGGTGTATATCATCTTTAACAATTAACAATATACGTAACACATCCTTGTGCACAAGATTGCACGTGGGTGTGTCGGAAATGAAACACTTGTTCGCCCATGGCAAATTTTTGAAAAAATAAATAAATATTGAAACTTATCCTGATCCTGTCTTGCAAACGTTACACAATTAACCATCACTAAACAAAACCACGCCAGCTGAAAGTCTATCTCAGTAACTTTACTCGAACGGGATTCAAACAAATCAGGATAAAGCGTTGATAAGGATGCATATACTAATTATTGACCCGTTATCATTATCACTAATGACGACAGATCCTATTTTATCGGATCAATCAGAAATCGATGAACTGACACATTTGAGTAACAGATGTATTGGCAAGTGGGTGACACCGACACGCGACCCTGCTCTCTCGACATAGCTCTCACTTGACACATTAGTAACGATTTTATTGAAATTTCAGATATGTCATCATTTTCCCAATGCCATATGCCCCCTACAAGATGACACTACAGCGGTCAGATGTCCGGTGGAGCCCCGGATGTTCGCTGACCCTGTTGCCAGATGTCAGTTATTTTAGAGCACATGGTGTTTTGGGTCGATGACTGCCGGGGCTATGACACCGGTCGTATAGATACTGGCGATATCTTGTCACGGGATCTCGCGGACCCTAAACCTGCCACCCGGCTTAAGTACAAAGCGGTCGTTAGGGCAACCTGTTACGGTACTTTTAAAAAAAGGAAACTTATTGGAAATTGTCTATTTCGCTTCATGTGCCAGAAGCTATGTACACCCCCTGTCACGAGGTTGACACTGCCATGTAACATATGTTTCACGTATATAGATCTCATCATGTTCACATTTGAAATGATCGCCTTTAGAATGTCACGTTAAAATTGCCACATTTCAATTAACATTTAATCTAATATTTTATTTTATATTAGCCATTTTTTTCAATCTCAAAAAGACCCCGTATATAAACATCAATCTATATATATTTCTCGCTTACTTATTAGAGTTGGGTTTCTAAGTTTGGTTTTTACGTCTAATTGTTATTTTGGAAATTATTCTGGTGTTCTATGTTTAAATGAAATGCAAAATATGTATGAAGGAATCTGCAAATTAAATGACACCCAAATTGCATTACATATAACATGTAACCCTACAACATAATGATCTTATTTCATGCGTATAGAACTATTTGCACTTCGAGATGAAGTTTTCTACATTTCTTATGTTTGGCAAAATTTTCCCATATTTAAAAATCGTATTAAAATGCATTTCAAACATTGAATCTGCAGTACTATACGAAAACATGCTATTTAAATATGCCTACCTTTGAAACTTTGTCTTTGCTAGCGATGGAAGGTACCATATCTCGGAGTCTGGCATACTCTCGGTCCCTGACACGCTTGAGATGAAGCTTGAGATGCTTACGGGCAATGGTCTGGGTTGGTGAGCGCTTGTTCTTCTTGATGCTGTTGAATTGTACCATCTGCACATAAATAAAAAGAATTTGACATTTTAATTGAAAAAAAATGATTCACATTTCGCCCATATTTTAATTGCTATTACAACATATGTTTTTCATGTAACTGTCACTGTGCCACAAGTAACATTCTATAACTTTTATAAATCTTATGTAATAGACATGGTAATCATTATGTATCTAACAGCTATAATAAGTTTTAATTATATAGTGGTAATGTATTATTTGACATTCTTTAAAAGTTAAATAAAATAATAAAAATTACATTAATCAGGAAGTGGAATGTAAATAAACCTAAGAAATTATATAAAAAGACGAAAAAGTTAAATTAAAAGAAATAATAAAATGTGCATTTTTTTTTCTCAAATAGCTTACCTTCATTTTTCTGTAAGTATTATAAATGTACAACACACGTGGAATGTCAAGTTTGTCGTAGAACAGGTAATTTCCAAACAGCTGTGTTAGTCCAATACAGAGATAAAAACTCGTTTGAGAAAACCGCGTGTGACAGTCGATATATAGCCTAGGCGGAGTAGTGATCAGTTAGTGTCACTCCGCGCGCAGGAAATAGTACTCAAATAAAATCAAATTAAAACAAACAAAGACTCACAAAAACTCAACACGAACACAACAACGCTTAATATGAATGTGATTTACGTATTTGTTAGCAGTAATCAAATTTATACACGCTTTAAATCAATTTAGGGAGACATTTGGTGAAACAGATGTGAAAGTAGTCCCGCAGGTAGAAGCAGACGGTCCGGTATCGTGGGAAAACGGAGTATTTGTCGTGTAATTACCCGCGCTTAACAAAAGGTGCTCTACCTGGCTGGGGCGTTACTGACTAAACCAAATGTTACTATCAGCAGATTACTCACGCCAAAAATCAGTGTCACCACTCGAATAACGTACTTGTCGCATCATGTCAACAGTTCCTGTGAAAGTAATACCACAGGGTGATCTGTTATGGCGTGTCATCACAGAAGCGGACGATTCCGGGATGGGTGACACTAAAAACCTGTTGTCATTTTGAAATGCATATCTTTTTTTTTTAGTATCTCGATGTCCATATGTATGTTATATTGGTATTGCTTACTTGGTGTGATTAAGATATGACTTTACTATATCATGGTCCAAAGTTCGTAATGAGAAAGAAACTGAGTCCTAGGACGGACCCAGAAATTCCAGCACTCTTTTTCATCACGTAATTGAATAATGTTGCTTAGGATTAAATTATAAAAGGATATATATTTCCCTTTTCTTCTAAAATACAATTCTTTATGGGTTTCTGGCTCGTCCTGGGGCCCGTCCAAAACTGGACTTAATTAATTTATAACCAAATGACCGCTTATGGTATTAAATCTTCAGTGAGCTACTCGAGAAACATTAATTAGAAAAATCGTACATGAATAACATGTTTACATGCATTGTCGATAAGGTGATCACTGTACTTTTTCATAAACATTTTTCTTTATTTGCAAAAGGGATTTTTTTTCTCGCAATAAATTTTTAATTGGCAGTACTTGCCAGTACGTTTCTTACATAGAAAAAATCGGGGGATGAGGAAAATAATTACTGTCAATCATGAAACAATATATATTATTGACGAAAGAAAACTCAAACGTTTTCTTTCAATTAATCATTTGAAGGTTTATCCATATTCAACATGTTTTGCAGAACGAAATTAAACGGTCAAAATGGTATAATTTCTTGAACAATGCAAATACGGCCAACAAGTTGCAAATAAGAGAAAAATCAGAGCAAATGAAACTAATTCGTCAATTTATTTAAATAAATTCAGGACTTAAAATGAAACAAATAAATAGAACAAAAGCAGTTCAAAACCTCGGACAACGCAAAATGATACAGACAATAGGGTCCGGCAAATATTCAGACATGGCGAAATGTAAAATATTATGAAATATGATTAATTTTTAATTAATGCTGGTACGGTTCGTTCGGCATGGTATTTCAGCGAGATAGCACTATAAAGTCGGTATCAGACTCGCGATCTCACAAGGAGACAGTTACACCAAAATACTGTCTCCAGAACACATACATTGTACACACATTCATTACATACAAGGATAAAGAACTTTAATGATATTAACCGTAATAGAATATTAAAAAAAAACCAATTTATTATGTCAAAATATGTCGATTTTTGTTTTCAACACGTTCTACTTAAATATCTATATCGGAGATGGATACAAATAATATCAACTGAAAGATAAAAATGAAAACCTATAGTGTATATGCAAAAAGTCCTTGTCAAAAGGATTGGCGAAATATTATTCCAAGCATAATGATTAGTCTCTGCTTTTGAGGAAATAAATATATTATTGTGAAACAAACAAACATAATATTTCTGATGCTTATTTCCTCACAAATGTATAAATTGATGTTGCCCCCCCCCCCTCCCTTTAGGGTATTTTTATTTAAACCGTAAAAGTGAATTATTCAGTGTTGTTATCATTCGGATACTTTCCGGAATTTTCAACACCTCAACGATGTCTCGAACTATTACAATGCCAAAAGTACCATTGCACGCGGTGGGAAAAGGAACCCTTCTTCCATATTTGATTTTCACGGCACCATGACAAAATGGACAGATTCTCGGCAATCGGTCCGACAAAGTCACCGGTTTCTATCCAAGCTCGGTCACCCGGATTAACATAATAAGCAGTGCATCTACGGGACAATAAGTTTTCTTCTCAGGTGACAAGTCAAATAATTTACCTAATTTCTCGAATGAGCTGTTCGCGTATGTCTGTGTATGTTTCTACTTCTCCGACTCATTACCCGTGAACAGTGGGGTATTCATTATTGATGAAGTCGCCACTTAACTCTTTGCGTAATGGAATACCGCTTAGTTACCTACATCACTTTGAAGATGGCCGACTCAATTATACCTGGGGTGGGACATAGGGGTATCACGTCCAGAAAGTACTGTTAGCACCGCCCGGACCGGTCCGTGTCTACCGAACTGTGACGAAATAACTGTGTATGACCAACTTACACTCTGAAAGACGTTGGCTGAAAGTATGATGATGATGATGATGATGATGATGATGATAATTTCACTAAGGCAACCGGGGTTCGATTCCCCGATCGGGCTTGAAAATGTTAAGGTATGGGATCAGCTGCCCGACCATTCTGGTTTTCTCCGGGTACTCCGGTATCCTCCCACATCAAGACCCCTCGTACGCTAATATCCCGGCCAACGCAAGAGTGATATAGTGATTGAGGTTACACAACGAGTTTTTGTTGGATATGGAATTATTTCACTCGAGGAAAATTATTTTTTAAAGTTACAAAAGACACGAGTTTTATGTTTTATAATTGTTGTTAAAGGTTGAATATACGTAAATTCTGAAAAATTCTAAAAAAAAAAAATCAGTTGATAACCATGCAAAAAACAAGCCTAAAACGAACTAAACCTGAGCGGTAACGAACAAGAAACTCTTGAAAGAAAAATCCAAAGAATTAAAAATAATTCAGGTGAGGCCCACTTCAATAACAAATCGGAGGTAGAAAACGGTTCGAAATGGTCGCGTGTTTACAAATAGCGTGTTTCAACTGCTGCTGTACCGGTAACCGCGAAAGACTTCATCTTGAATATTGCTGATATCAGTTAATCTTAACTAAATCTATAAATGAAAAAAAGATAATAGGCATGATTTTCGCTTCAAGTTTTGCCGAAAGTTACGTATATTGGGCCTTTAAATAAATAAAGTTTACTTTGACATGCAAAATGACGGAGAAAACTTAACATGGTACTTTAACATTCAGAAAATACATCCCTGGAAAAACAAAAACCGGTGATGAAGAACTAGTCTAGTCAAGATTTGAGAATTTAAATAGTTACTCATAAGAAAGTTCAGCTGGACATAAGACGGACCGCGATGGTACAAAAACAAAATGGAACCCTGCAAAGTGAGCAATCTAATTCCGTGGTATAATAAAGCGGAAGAATTTTTTTTCTTCAATAAAAAGATATATATCTAGAACTAAGGGCGCTGACACAATTGCGATGAGTCCATTTGAAAACTTTTGAATGGTGATAGACATTTATTCAATTACCTTGGTATACCCTGAAGCTAACCATACTTTACAATATCGATTTAGGAAAGGCTACAGAGGTGTTTCACCCCGATCCTAATCACGATGGTGTGTATACTTCACACAATGCCGAGTTATATAAGTGTTTACGCTTACAAATCGTCTTATCTCGGAAACGGAAAGAAAACTAAGGGGACTTAACTCTGTAATCTTCTACCGCCAAACACAAAAGGGTGCATTTTACGCCGGTAATCATGCATAAACCAATTTGTCGTGGGGGGCGATAAGGGTAATGGTGATTAGCTAGTCTTTTGACGGGAAATACAGGGTTTATAGATGAAAGGGCCGCGGTCTGCCCTTCGACACCCCGAACAATGGGCCGGACACCCGTCTTATGGAGGACTGTGATAAGGTGATATGACTCATGGCCCGGGGGTGCAGGGCGGACTTACCTGGCCATGCTGCCTCACCTGTTGTTCAACTATTATTATTTCCTATTACACTTGATTTCTTATTGTTAGTAGAATTATTAGCAGGTGAACCATAGTTGCTTGAGTTTCTGTCCGTATATAAAAACATGTTTATATATATAGAGCCGCAATAATAGCACTACAGTGCTAAAGTTTATTGTTTTAGATATGCGACTTTAAATAAAAATTCATGTATCTTGTATCTTGCATATATATTTAGTATTTACTGACAGAAACTCAAGCAACTGTGGATGAACAACACGCAAACGTATTTTTCTATGAAATAATAATTTCGGAAGAACAATCGTAATTGCAACAAAAATAATGGCGACAAAGAATTCAAGCTTATTATTCAAAGTATTTTACAGGGAAAATATTATCGTTATGTTTTAAATGTTTGAAATATGTAGAAATTGACGTTTGAAAAGGTTTTGTCGGGTCTTTATCCTAGATATAATACAGGAATTTCAGCGGTATAAACAGGAAGTGACGTATATACAAGTAATTTTTACTCATTGTTTTAAATGTGTCCGATTGTCTGTATTACAAATAATTAAGAGTCTCGTTAAAGGAATGATATTCAGATTTGTTTATGATGTTTTCTTCATTGATTATTGAATACTTTTTTTGGACTTTCAGTGATAGGTTTGATCGATATATGTCACAATGTCCAATTTTCTTCTGAGTACTTACATAAACCACATATTGCAATACACAAGGACTGTGAAAGTATTGCGATAACGGTTTCCAAAATTATTATCACCAGAAAAAGGGGTTCTGTATAAGATATTGTCAGAATAATAGGCGATCATTTAAACCGATTCACACCTCTTGCTATATGATATAATAAAAGCCCGTGAATAGGTTATATTAACATCTGTAGTATTCCGTAAATTCAAAAATACCTAGCCTCAGGCATAAGGCAGAATTACATACAGTATATTGCAATAACCACAATATTCTATTTGTGGTGCGATACGATATTCAGTTTTATTGCGATATAACGGTTTCCTTATATATTGTGACCACTCTTAAATATGATCAAAATTCCAAGGTATCATGTTTTCGGAAATGAAACTGTGAAACTGACACAAGTCTGACAAAACGCCATTTGGTACTCTTTGTTATTTGAAGCAAAAGGGGTGAAGGTTGGCCATTGTTGGCAGGTGAGAAAAACGAGTTTGTAATTAGATGTTTCTTTTTAAACTCTGGTTTGTGGAATGTTCCGTACATTATTAAGTTGTTTACCGTTATCGTCGGGAATTTCAAACTTTTAACACCACACTGATTATTTCTACCGGGTTGAACGGCCTTTTATTATCCTATATTTTCAACAAAGTGCTGTCCTTGATGGACACAGGGGATTGTGATCCAGAACATTTAAACAAAAATAACACACGAGAAAGACATTGAAAGTTCCAGAGAAAGATAACAAAATTTCTTAATCACATTCTTTCTATCGATTAATCAGTGACATTCAGATAATATGACGTATCACTGATCACGAAATGGAACATTCTCTATAAATTAGACATTAATTGTGTCGAAATAGATACTACAGGGACCTGAGAATTTGTTACAGCTAGTTTTGAACCTAAACTAGGGTGTTTAGAGTAAGTGGGCATTTTTTTCGAAAATTGATCCCCCCCCCCCCTCCCCATTAAGAGACTGTTTCACAATCTGGAAATCTATGATCCATGGAAAGAATCTGAAATCACTGGAGGTTTTTTTTATAGTTTTATACAGATAAATACCAGACGGCTAAGTACAGTGATTCTGAGTAATTTAAATAGGTAAATTGTTGACATATTCGGCATTGAATGAAATCTAGAGACATTTAACTTTACAAAAATGTATACTTTTGGTAGATTTTGATACGTGATGGCGGATTGATATGGAGACAAAAGTCAGAGGGTGTTCAGTCCCAATTCACGGTATTGACATGTACATTTCCGGTTGTCCGAAGCAGACGCCCGTAGCGAGCTAAAATGCCACGAAACTCCTGATAAAATGCCATTTGAAGTCTATGCTATGTATGTATCTGTAAATCCAGGCAGTTGTTACTAGTGTTGAACGTCAAATATTAAAGTTATTAGCTCGAAAGCTTAGTATTAACATACAGTAAATTATTTAGTTGTGCGAGTCCTTAACTCAATTTGAAGACACATTTAAACTCTTCCGATTCAAATGCTGGAAAAGTTAATTACGAAATTACAGGGATTGAAAGAGTTGATAAAACTGAAGGATATAGCCAAGGCAATCGGGTCAATGTCTTGTCTTTTTCTTCCGATGATGAATAAATGCTATTGAATGTGATATGCTAACTTGCTCAATTCTGCACACTATACACGGTTTACACCTCCCTGTGTCTGGGTCTCCGTTACGTACCTAAATAGGACCCTCCCCCCCATCCCCATGGAATGGTAAATCGATATCTTTATTGTTTGCCCCCAGGAGAAAGGACTTTTAATTCCTGTTTGTTGGTTGGAATAATGACTATAATTTAAATGGTTGTTATTGCCCATCCGTATACTCCGCGTACAGTAGCTACCGAATTTTCTGAGACTGTTTACAGCAAACAGTCTTTCAAATGCCGATTATTAAACTAGGCATGGAGGAAAGTAAGATCGGATAAGCCAAGTTAAAAAGAAACAAAACTTTTTCTCCTGTCAAATATCTCCACAAAATGTTCTGGAAACACAGGAACATATATATGCTTATGTCTGAGAAGGAGAAAACACACAATATGCTGTTTGCCTGCAAAGCTTTGTCATTTAGAGCATCAAGACTGTACCAAGGCACTTCGGGGCTTCAATAATTATGCTGACGTGTTTGCTGTTATTATTTTATAAAATAATGTCATTTCTGTACATTCATTCAAAACAATATTCTTCTCTGCTGAGACTATATACTTTGATAAAAAATTTGCCCCGGTCTCCACTATATACACATTATAAGGTGACAGGTCCCGGTGTTTAGAAACACCCCCCTTGGTGCCCTCTTTCCCCGTCCTCTCGACAACATCTTTGTTTCACAGTTGTTTTTTTCCGTGAGTCTACACTCGTTGCACTTCTCATATGATTTGTTCATTTTCCCACCGTAAGCCCTCCACCTGTTAAAACTTCTCATATAGGCACGTGCCCTGCACGCGCGTACCACAATGACAATTCATAATTTATATTGTATAAACCTATCGATAGATATCAAATATTTGTCAAAAAATATGTCATTCATAGAAATACAGTGCTGGACCAGACTGGGGCGTCCAGTCAAGTATTACCGAATAGCGCGGACCGTGTGAATGAGGATTTTCTTCGGTTCCCTGGGAATATCCTAGGTATAAATCGGATACAAGATAAAGATAATTCAAAGTTCGATTTAGTCACGTGAATGTATCGTGTGTTTCCGACAGTTGGCTTGATCGATTATAAGTCAAACACTACCAAACTATTGATCCAATCCGGAATTTTATTTCCGACTCCGGTGTTTGTTTCCGACCGTACGTTTTGATCTCGCGAGCGAACATGATCACGCGCGTGTGCCTCGTTAATAAAGAGCGGTGCTGGCGTGGGAATGAAGCTTTCCTAATGAACAGACATGTCAAATTTCTTTTGCACTGATTGTTAAAAATTACAGGGAAAACACCAGAATGCTATTATCGTGTATTCTTTATTGAGAGAAATGTCCTCCGTATTTTTCAGTAATCGGACCCCGTGGTCCGCTATCATCTAAATTATCTAATTCACTTTTGATAGTTCCCTTCCACGGTATTTAATTCTGCAAGAAAAGTCTTTTAATATTTTCGGCAATTAAATGAAATAAATAGATTTTATGTTCACACTAAACGTTGATCTCAAAATCTTAATGAGGAGATATTATCGATAAGAAATAATTCTTTGATATTGAAACGAATGAACACCGCCATAAAAACACCTACCGTTAACGGACCGAGGGCACAAACCGTCCCCATAGATGAAGATTTCTTATCAAATATTAAATTTTAAGCTTTAAAAATTTAACTGTTATTTGCTCGTGACGCACATTACCACTAGCCCTCCACCTCTGGGTTGCGAGTTCGAAACCCACGTGGAGTAGTTGCCAGGTACTGACCGTAGGTCGGTGGCTTTTCTTCGAGTACTCCGGCTTTCATCCACCTCCAAAACCAGGCACGTCCTTAAATGACACTGGCTGTTAATAGGATGTTAAACAAAATAAACCAAACCAAACCATTGTACGTGATGAAAACGTATACCAAAGTACTAAAGAAGAATACCTTCACGTGAAATAATTTGATAAGAACTTTAAAAGAGACGTAAAGACATGCGTTGCTTAAATTGTTTTTATTGTATTGTATGTTTTAGTTCGAGTCATCTCAATTATGATTGAATTTTGATTGCATACAACACAAGAAAAATAAAAAGGAGTTAAACAGTTAATCACTAAACTTAATATAGCTAGTAAGTTAGAGTTCCGAGGAGAACATTTTTCATATGAACAAAATAAAATTATTTTTTTCAATCAAATAAGCAAGAATTGCAATATTTCGTATTTGTCTGATGACGATTTCGTGCCGATGACGTCAACTTTCCCAACTGGCCCCGAAATGTGAATTTTAAATCCACCTCAATTGTATACTACGTTACAAAGAGTTTTTTGAAGAAAACTCACAAAATATCTCGAATGAGAGTGATTCGTTACTGTTGGTGGTTTGATTGCGTTTGAATTAGAATAGGGATAAATCTAAAATACTTCGAGATTTGCGCTCCGCGTCGCAATAAAACTCTATATGATTGCAACATACCACCGCAAATCTCAAAATATACCAAAAAATGGGTTTGTTATGGTATCTATATCACGCCGCAGTCAGAGATAACGATACATGATATAGAAATCTAGCGTTAACTTTGTCGTGTACAGGAGAAGTTAGCGTTATATCTTGTTCTCACGGACGAACGGACATGAGAAAGCAAACAGTGATACGGTCACTTAGCGAGGTGTGTACGGCTAATCAGCACTCTTCCGGTAATGGATTACGTCACGAACTCCCTTAAGTTAAGTACGACACGCAACATTCATAAGCCGGGGAACCTAGAGTAGGTGAATGTCACCCCTAACATACATTTCAATTTCTAACACCGGTAGTTTTATATCGAATCGAAGACTTTTATATCTTATGGCCGTGTTGAGAGGGCACTATTGCCTCATAGTTTGTCGAGGGATGGAATAGTGCATGAGCCGAAGGCAAGTGCACTATCTCATCACGAGACAATACTATCGCGTTATACGTTGACTTTTTGTTAATGCAGATCCCTTTTCAATATATTATGACCTTTAAGCAAAATGTATATGTAACAGGATTGGGAAATAGCACGGCCGTACCGAGGTTCGAACCCGTAGGACATTTCTGAACTCTAGACGGGCACACAACCAATTGGGCTATCTGATCGTTGACGATTGACCCAGTCCAGTTCCGCTACATCCCTCCCTCCTTCGCTCCAGAAGACACAACTATCTACAACCCTGGTTTGGATACCCTCCTTGCTAATTGTATCCAAAATACATAAAACAAGGGTCGGCCACAGACACCAATTTAACAGCAGAGACCGAAGTTCGAACCCGGGACCTTTCGAAGACCAGGCAGGCTTTTTTAACCAGCTGAGCAGTCTGGTCGTCGGCAATCGAGTTAGTCCATTTTTGCTATATATGTCATGACCATGTTATATTATTAGTGACCGAAACTATTTCTGTGCAAATACGTTCGCGATCTCCTTCATATGTTGGTGGTCAATAGCTTTCAACAAACTTCTTGTCGGATGCAAAAGCATATGTTTGTTGTCCGCTCATGTTTGTTGTCGCACAAAAGGGTTTTATTGGTAATGTTCAACACAAACCGGCGATAACATTTGACGCGTGATTTCATCGTTTATCAATCAAATTACTTCGCCACATTATAATATTTCTTGGTCATTTTAGACTGATTTACAAGCTTGAAATAGTCTCTCAAACGCTTGATTAGATTCTATGAGAGACCGGTGTTAATAAACTAACGGATCTTAGCGCGAAAAAGTACTTCCGAGTATATGTACACAAGGAGGTGATATCAACCTGTTAAGTAGGCTCACCTGTGACCTTTAGGGGTCGATCCCTTCACAAAGGCACAGGTATCTCGGGGATAAAATACAGGTAAAATCCCTGGGAAAATCTCTGCACTATGTCTTATACCTGTGGCCCGCGACAGATGGTGCGGAGGCTTATGAACAGAGAAGACGTTTGGATCGCATACCTTGCATGTTTTCCCACGAAATCATACATTCGGGATTTACGGGTGATTACGGACCGATATAATTTGATAAATATGAAAGTTAGATGTCATTTTAATGTCGGTACTTGATTTTACGGTATAACAGTTGGACGGTTATACGTATATATATATATGGGGCGCGTTGAATGGTGACGGAGTTTTATAAGGGTCTACTTATTATGATATCCTATAATTATCCGTACATGTAGATAATTACAACCACATAAAGATCATATCGGGAACCAAATCCATTATCTGTTTCTCATTTCAAGCTGGCTTGGTGAAGTCCTATTTTCATTACTCACAATGGCCCAATATACGTAACTTTCGGCAAAACTTGAAGAGAAAATCAAGCCTAATAACTTTTTATATTTATAGATTTAGTTAAGATTAGCTGATATCAGTAATATTCAAGATGAATTGTTTCGCGGTTACCGGTACAGCAACAGTCGAAACACGCTATTTGTAAACACGCGTCCATTTCGAACCGTCTTCTACCTTCGGTTTGTTGTTGAAGTGGGCCCCACCTGAACTATTTTCAATTCTTTGGATTTTTTTGTCAAGAGTTCTTTTTTAGTTACCGCTCAGGTTTACTTCGTTTTAGGCTTATTTTTGCATGATTATCAACTGGATTTTTCTTCAGAATTTTTCAGAATCGCGAAAATTTCCCTGAAGTTACGTATATTGGGCCTTTAAAGTTGAAAATCACGCCTACATGAAAGAAAAAGTATACTATATTTGTATAATTACAGTTCGGCTTTAACTATGATAAAAATCACTTACACTACAATATTCCAGGAAACATTGTGTTAGGAGTTGATAATTTCCGACTATTTAAGGATTTCAATAGTATTTTAAGATAATTACAACCAAAAGAATAAAATGATGAAAAAACAACCGATTTGAGAAACGGATTTATAAGACGTTGATGTAGTTGTTTCAGGTCTCTCGCATACCATGCTGTATAAAAGTGCGTTTTTTACAAGCAATAACCTGAGAGTTGTTTTCCAGTAGAAACGTATAACTATGCTTAAACTCGGAAATTTAATCATTAATATTTTCACATGGCTTCTTTAAAGATGACTTCAATGTCTTAGGTAATATTCACTTTCGATTCTGTATCCATACCCAAACTAAATTCAAAAGTACAGAAAATGTAGTTAGATTGAGCCTTCCTTGGTTTGCACTTTGTAGATTGAGTTTGAAAGTAATGTTTTGTATTAAAATTAATATAAAACAGACTTAATTGCATCTTTACCAAAAAAGCGGGAAAAGAATGCACAACCAGACTAGGGTTGAAAACCGGGACACTCCTAGTTGAACACCGACCTACCAACCGAGCTACCCGATCGCCAGCGTAACACGGGAAATGGAACCAAGACAGTTTCAATATTGAAAATGGAACCATGAAGCCATTGAAAAAAATATTATTTCTTGTAAAATTAGGAATAAATTTGAATAATACAGAATTACTTGCATTTCGCGAATTGAGATTAAACAAAAATCGCAGTTAGCAGCTAAATATACGCATGTCTTTGTACACAGTTACAAGATCTATTGTAGGAAAGTTTTCCAGAGCTTGTTATTTTTTTTCTTTTCATTTGTATTCGCTAGCCATTACAGCTGTTTCGGGTAAACAGACTGCCCCGCCCCCTCGCGGCCCTGACGGGTGCAGTGTGTTGGCCCTTTGTCTGCCCCCAGTGTTTCGGAATCTTCCCACGACTTACACAGGGGACAGTTGGCGCACAGGTCAAGTGTCGTAGAGTCCAACTCAAATAATACGTCATCTGGCCCGTGTCATACGTATCGGTAGATGTTGATTTACTTGCTTAGGTCAACTCTGAACACGTGCAGTGTCAAGTCGTATCCTGTCATAGATGCAGTGTTAATTGCCCGCCAATTAAAGGGACTCTAAAGCCAGGTCTGTAAACATAGAAATTGGACCCTATCTGTTATTAGCTTTACGAAGTACCCATTTCCTGGATACTTATGTAACTGTACGTCAATATGAGGTTATTTAAATTAAAGTATATTTTACGCAATTAAGACGAGGTAAACATTTTTTGTTGTTGCAAGTTTTGTTGTTTCCGTAGTTCATGTTGTTCCTTATTTAGTTTTGCTGTTTCCGTAGTTCATGTTGTTCCTTCTTTAGTTTTGCTGTTTTCGTAAGTCGTGCTGTTCCTTCTTTAGTTTTGCTGTTTCCGTAGTTCATGCTGTGCCTTCTTTAGTTTTGCTGTTTCCGTAGTCCATGTTGTTCCTTCTTAAGTTTTGCTGTTTCCGTCGTTCATGTTGTTCCTTCTTTTGTTTTGCTGTTTCTGTAGTCCATGCTGTTCCTTCTTTAGTTTTTCTCTTTCCGTAGTTCGTGCTGTTCCTTCTTTTGTTTTGCTGTTTCCGTAGTTCATGCTGTTTCTTCTTAAGTTTTGCTGTTTCCGTCGTTCATGTTGTTCCTTCTTTTGTTTTGCTGTTTCTGTAGTCCATGCTGTTCCTTCTTTAGTTTTTCTGTTTCCGTAGTTCGTGCTGTTCCTTCTTTTGTTTTGCTGTTTCCGTAGTTCATGTTGTTTCTTCTTTAGTTTTGCTGTTTCCGTAGCTCATGTTGTTCCTTCTTTATTTTTTCTGTTTCCGTAGTTCATGCTTTTCCTCCGTAGTTCATGCTGTTTCCGTAGTTCATGTTGTTCCTTCTTTAGCTTTGCTGTTTCCGTAGTTCATGTTGTTCCTTCTTTATTTTTTCTGTTTCCGTAGTTCATGTTGTTCCTTCTTTAGTTTTTCTGTTTCCGTAGTTCATGTTGTTCCTTCTTTAGTTTTTCTGTTTCCGTAGTTCATGTTGTTCCTTCTTTAGTTTTGCTGTTTTCGTAAGTCGTGCTGTTCCTTCTTTAGTTTTGCTGTTTTCGTAAGTCGTGCTGTTCCTTCTTTAGTTTTTCTGTTTCCGTAGTTCATGCTGTTCCTTCTTTCGTTTTGCTGTTTCCGTAGTCCATGTTGTTCCTTCTTAAGTTTTTCTGTTTCCGTCGTTCATTTTGTTCCGTCTTTAGTTTTGCTGTTTCCTTAGTTTATGCTGTTCCTTCTTTTCTTTTTCTGTTTCCGTAGTTAATGCTGTTTCCTCTGTAGTTTGCTGTTTCCGTAGTTCATGCTGTTCCTTGTTTTGTTTTACTGTTTCTGTAGTTCATTTTGTCCCTCTGTTATTTTGACGCTTCTTTTGAAAGCTCGAAGCATCATTGGTTCATGATTTGCTTTCTTTGTTAATGAATGATTCATATATACGTCGTTTATTTGTTTTTGCTTGCTTAGATATTTCAATAACGTTTATTCATACATATACAAGATAATAATTACTTTATACGTAATGTCTTTTTGAAAGAAAATATAAATAAAAATATAAATTTAATTGTTCTCGTAATATGACAGAAAGGACACGCAACCAAAAAGAGTTCCATACAGAAAACTCTTATATACACACGAGATATCGCGGAAGTCTCGTTACAAGTTCATCGGCGACGAGAGTCGTAATACTTGATACCATATAATTATTTAATCAATTGTACTTGGTTCAGTAGAGTGTACTAGCATCTGCGCATTCGTTGATTTCAATTTTTGATTGGTATTTTCATAAAATACCTTATATCACATAAAACATTAAACATTTTATTTCATTTTAATAGGAAAAACATGGGCATGTATCGTTCCGAACGAGAGCTTCGGATGATTGGTCATTTGAATTTTGCTTGTCGGGACAAAGCGCTACAGAAATCCATTGCTAAACATATATCCTCTTTGATATTGATTCCGTAGACTTTACCGGTAATCAGAATTTCAAAATGACTTCATTTTTCGTTACACTGAATGAATTATCATTATATCTGAATTACTATGGCAACTGCCAGTGAAAAACCCGCACGAGACCCTTCTCCACCCTCAAACCATAATCGTGTGGCTCACGTGACAGGAAACAAAGCTGCACGTGACATGCGTGTTGCTGGTCGCGTGTCTCCTAGAAACCGGATACAGCCATCGATTCCATTTGTTTACACTTCCATGGAAACCGATTAAGCTTGAAATGGACAATTACTTCAGAGGTCGAACAGCATCACTTGTTCCTGTACACGAACATAGCATCAACGGCGTGAATATTTGGTGTAGATAACTAGGATTTCGCGCGCATTTAAGCTTTACATTTATTTGTCAATGTGTTTTGCACCAAGGAATTAAATTCATTTAACCAGTATGATTTTGTTCCTCAAGACTTTCCACCGTGAAACTTGTGCTTGGATTTGTTATTTATACTGAAAGAAAAGATGCATGTGTTTTTGACATTGGAACCAATGTCTGAGGAGATTGAATATCATAATGCGGTTTAATAATTAAGACAAAATAATACTTATGGATGAAATTATAAAAAAATAACTACATTGCTTTGAGCTTTAATTGTCAACTCAAACAACGTGAGCGGAGTACATAATGGTAGGATAGATGTTGCGGTACATGTAGCACTTTAAAAGATGTCATTGGAATCACGGTCCCACTAAAAACAGAGCACAATACATCTGTATATTGGTTAATATATCTGTCCATTTTATTGGTTTAAATCTATCTATGTAAATCACTTTAGAGTGGTTTATGGTTGTTGAATAGGGCGCTATATCAACTGTTGTATATTTATTATCAACTTGCACTAAAACACGACCACAATCCAAACATCGGATCACAATAATATCAAACAGTGGTACATGATCAGGCACAATCCCACTACAGTTATATATTATAAAGCAACGGGGCTTTCCAGTTTTAGAATTTCCTTTATGTGAAGCTTTTATCCGACAAAATGTTCTTCAAATTATTTAAGATAAAGGACCTTCTATACAGAAAAAATAAATCATCCTCTAAGCCGTCTAAAACCCATAGCCGTATACTTTAGACCGGTCACACTCAATTTTGGTGCAAAATTGAAGTTAGGATCGTCCGTGGCTGAAGCCACATAGAGAGGGATGGCGAAAGGGTTAACTAGAGATGTTAACTTCAGGAATGTGGACACACGACTCTTATTTGCCGTGTAGATCTGTATTATATTTATTTTGATGTATGCTCCATGTTCCCTTGATTCTTTGAAGTTTGATTGTGAATCGATTTTGTCGAGATTGTATTCGTTGCGTGAAGCAATAAAGGGGCGTAACTATGTTTTGTATTTCGCCATACAAGCTAAACTTTGAGTAGGGTGAGAACTGATGTCTTGCGGGAACTTAAACAATGTTAAGTATGTCAATTTTAGGACAAAGGGGAGGAAGAAGCCTATTTTATCTAAAGGTCATAGGTCAATCTTTTCAGGACACAAATGTTTCCAATGAGGAGAGGAAGGACCATGTATTGTCCGAAGTCATAGGTCAGTATTTTCAAAAGTTAAAAAACAAAACGTTTAAACCTTGTTCTTGCAATTTTAATCTGCAGAGCATACATGTATCTTTAAAATATTACATTTAATTTTGACGAACAAGTTTGACCTCACAATAAACACTATCACAAATGTAATGGAAGAGACCATTGTCTTAAAAGTCCAATATACGTTACTTCAGGAAATTTTTCGTAAATCAGAAAAAATCGGAAAAAAATCCAGTTGATTACATTGTACCATGATAAAATAAGTCGAAAACGAAGTAACCTGAGTGGTTACTACCAAGAAACTCTTGACAGAAAAATCTAAAGAATTAAAAATTATTCAGGTGGGGCCCACTTCAACAACAAGCCGAAGTTAGATGACAGTTCAAAAAGCACGCGTGTTTACAAACACCGCTTTTCAACTGCTGCTGTACCGGTAGCCGCGAAAGAGTTCATCTTGGATATTGCTGATATCAGTTAATCTTAACAAAATCTATAAATATAAAAAAGTTATAAGCCAGGATTTTCGCTTCAGGTTTTGCCATGGCTGATATCTATAGCGTTTCATCGACCTAGATCAACGGGGAAAATCGCGCCAGATGGGTCGCTAACAACAGGAAGGACACTTGCTTCTGCGCACGTGTCACGCAACTTCTAAGGAAATGAAGCTGCGAAACCATTCCGCTCCGAGCTGTTGTTTTATAAGAAAGATGTCATTCCCAACAAAAACCGGTTCAGATGGCGCACTGCAGGACATTCTCGAAGACAGTACAACCGGTCGCCGGGGAAACTTGTACATACGGGTCACACTCGCGGATTCACGTTTATATGAGAGAGCTAAGCTGAGTGAGCACACGTTTTGATCCGAGGACAGTTTTTGACAAAACATTGACGGATTTCCCGCATCAGGGTCATGTGCTTTGAGCATGCGCCTAGATACTTGGGCTTTCGTTGATAAAGCCTCAAATCTACTCATGTATCAGTATTACATAATACTGATAACCATTATACAGAAATACGTTTGCCAGTTTTGAGATCTTGCGAGACTTCTTATTGTCTGCCATTTGTACATGCAAACTATATCTATTTATATATTTGAACAGTGGACATTGCCCGGAAGTGCTTCTCGCATTCCAGTGTCAAGACAATATGAACCCTCCAAAACTGGCCTTTGACTGGAACGAAAGTGCCCTTTTTTCCGATGAATACAGTTTAATGTCAAATCCTACAAACATTTTGAAGACGAATCGTGATAAAATCGTGAAAAAAAAATGACATCTTCTGTACTACTGTGACGTCACTTTAGGATGACCTTCATGAACTTATATGATTTCTGCCTCACTTCACTCTGATTTTAAAATCACCTTGCCCCGAGACCATGGAACAATCTAAGACTTAAGTTTGTGCTAAGCCAATCACGTTTGGCGATACTTCTTGTAACGTTTTTCGTGATTGGCCAAGTCAAAATTTAGACTTAATATTGTTTCATGATTCTGAGTTCTGGACCGAAGTGTTCATGCGCTTTTGCAAAACAGTAGTGCGACGTCGGTCGTCCGTGTGGCATCAAATTTTACTTCAATTAAACAACTTCTTTTCAATAACCAATTTTGATTGACGGTCACATGGGTGAAATGTTTTAAAATCCTAAAAAAGCAACTTCTCAATAACCAAAAGACCAATGATTTAGTAGCTTGCTGAGATAAAGGGTTACCAAGTTTGCTCAAATAAATTACCGAGACCGCATATATAATATCACAGGGGTACACTCTGTTTATAATCTTCGAAATACTTTTTCGCAATAACCAAAAGGTCCCGGGTAGTGATGTTCTGCCTGTAGCATGTTGGATGAAGGGTTAACACGTTTATTGAATAACTTTGACCAACATTCAAAGTCAAAGGCTCCAAATATGTTTGAAATGACTATAAACGACTTCTATTAACTTCGTATATTGATGTTTTTCATATATCTGAAAGATTCGGGCCTACTGGGCCTTTTGTACAGGATAGCCGGGAACCGTCCACACTTTCCGTTAACAAAAAATTACTTTTTATATTTCTCCGAAAAAAAAGAAGTTTTAAATTTTGATATTAATTTTGCTTGTTTTGATAATGATACAATAGACGGATAAATCTTCTTTACTACGCGTATATACTGGTTAGATTTCTGTAAAAGATCTTCACTGAATATGTTCCTTTACAACCCTCAGATATAAAGAGTTTTCATTCAGCTCAGCGGTTGAGTATTGGGCTGGATAGCGAAGGGTCGCGAGTTCAATCTGAAGCGACGGCTCTATCTTTATTCCTCGTATTATTACAACATGTACTGTTGATCCTCTCAGTTCAAGTGTGTTACGTCATCTTTTAAGTTAGGAGATTTTCTTGGTGGGGAGTCAAAGAACCTGGGTTGGTGTTTGAAAAAACAAGTGATAGGGTAAAAGATGTGCATTGATTACATATCCTTACAGACGTCTCAGTTGTAGGGAATTTCCCCTTAGTTTAGCAAAGAGCATCGGGCTGGAGAGCCGGAGGTCGCGGGTTCGAGCCCCAGCAACGACAATATCTTTATCAATATTACTCGCCCTACTGCATTTCTGCCATATATCACCCAAGATTGTTACCACGGCATATGGGAGATGGACATCAAAGATCACATGATTTGTTTGACTTCACCCCACGTGACACTTAGCCACGTGTCGGACAGAGTCTGCTTAAAACAAAATTTCTAAAATCCTTCAAACCAACAGAAGTAGCGACAGTAGCTCAGATGGTACACTGCGGGACACTCAGGAGCGAAACATTGTGACAAGACAGACGGTCTCTAAGAGACGCTACATACGGGTCACACTTGGCAAGTGGCGCGAGATTCTCGTGCGGACGAGAGTAATAAATTGGAGCTCAAGTTTTGATTGGGCAAATGAGACGGACAAAAACACCGGTTTGTGTACATATCTGGGTCACGTGTATTCGCGTGTGGCCCGAGACTTGAAAGTCTTCTGAGTGGGGTGGGCGGAGTTTTTGGTACATGAGGGGCACGTGCGGTCGCTATAGCACCGAGTCATCACAACAGCGCGCCCATCATTAGACTATCAGTCCGGAATAATCGGACATATGTCGGTAGAAAAAATCCAAGATTTTGTTTTATTGAGAAGATAAAAATAGAGTTAGAGATTTTAGCTGTACAGTAAAACCAGTCCATCCATCAACTCTTTCAAAGACAGATTGAATTCATTCTGGAAAAACCACCCTAGAAAATTTCACCCATCATACCTACAGTGATAATGTCTCAATCCACTATATATCGAGACCTTACTCGGGGAGCTACTGCCCCTCCCTTTTTATCAGTTTTAACAATTTTCTGTTCTAACAATGAATGGAACTGTGTACAGAATATTTTAAGATAATGTGTTCAAGTACCTAGAAGGTATCTACAGGAGTGTAGACAATAGTTATAGAAAAGTCCATCATATTTGCGCAACCGGAATATCCAAGTCGCGGAAATGTAACCGTATAAGTTGTGTGGAAATGACGACCCTATATCTGCCATAAGCTTTACCAAGCTTTCAATGATATATGTACAAAGACAGTGATTCAGTGATTCAGTAAAACTTAGCTATGATGTCACTTGTTTTGTGTGCCGCTAACTTAGTTCAAAGTATCGGTTTCGGGGATTTTGATAATTTCTTTCAGCGCATCCCACAATTTATTGCCAGATTTCTCTATAATGCCCAAACAAAACTAGACGTGATACGATGGCAATGTGGGAAGGTTTTGAACTCATTCACCCCTGAAACTTCATAATGAACTATTCCAACCTTCGCATTGGAAGAGATCAAGTGTATCCTCAAGGGTGAATGAGTTAATATGCACTAAAATTATGACAATCATGGTAGTTAAGAAAAGACTAATATAGGCTTTGCCTGTTGTCTAATCCATTTATTGATACGGATGTTTACTAATTCTCTTGTTTTTCTTGTTAATGTGTTTAAAGTATCAATAATAAGATATTTTGAAATTGAAATCGTTAAGAAAGACATTAAAAACCTAGTAACCTATGTCAGCATCATATACAAGAAACAGATATCAAAACAAATTAAAGATGAAATTTAAACGTAAATTAGATGCGACCACGAGAAGGCAATCAGGAAAATGATTTCATTGAAAAACTAGAATTATGTCAGTTTGACACCAAAGCCGCTCAGCTTTCTAAGCTTTTTTTATCAGCTTTGTCATAAAATGTGAATTCTTGATGAAGGACGGCCGTGTCATGTTTCTAAATTGACTTAATTTCGTAAATGCATACATGAAACACAATATATTGCTACCACAAGTTAGTGTGTAATTAAAAGAAAGAAAATCATTGTTTTGCTCAACTATCAGTAACAGTTAGATCTAGAGTACAGTTATCATCATTTCGACCTAAGCAAGGCAGGTAAATTGCGTAGCCATTTTGCAACACGTATCATCTATGTATGTGGTATGCTGCTTGCATCTTCCAATGTTTTATAGCTGTCATGATATAATTTATCAACGAACTGAGATTTATGTGCGCTCAATAGTGGAACTTTTAGAGACATACAAGTATTTTAATTTAATGTAGTTAATTTTAAAATGACGAACAGCTTATAGGAGGCACAGGGACCTGAGAATTTTGTTACAGCTAGTTTTGTAACAAATTCGTAGGTCCCTGTGATAGGAGGCGGAACATACACAAGTCAACATGGAAAATTATGCAACAATTTCGTTCCGTGTCATTGATCATATTACTAGTAGCGGTCACGCCTGGACGGGTAAATACACAAACATTAAATTGATTTACATTCCGCAAGATAAAAGATGACACCAGAAAAATGTATTTCAATCTAACATCAGAATAAAAATTGCAAACCAGAATTTTGTTTTCTATACAAATCCAAATGTCCCGCCATATATCTTCCATGCACTAATATAATATTACAAATGGGTGATGATATCACCCGGTTTTCCTTGATTCGGTTTATTAATCCTTGGTCTAAGATTTGCTCATGTTTCTGACGATCTACAATTAAGGTTGCAATAAACCCAAGTGATGTAGCACTTTATATGCTTGAGCTAGGCAAGGATTCCCTATTTTCACTGGACAGTAGATACACAGTTGCTTGAGTTTCTGTCAGTAAATAATACACTATATACAGTATATATAAGGAACCGCCCATTACAGAATTATACCCTTTCCCCTTGTCTTTCCTCCTACATACTTTATCCGTTTTACTGTTTTACCTATCTTTTCTCGTCCACCGAAGGTCGTACGGCCATGTGAAGACGTAAAACTCTCAAAATAAATAAAATGAATAAATAAGTAAATAATCAGAATTATGGGCGGCTCCTTATATTTACGTTTTTTTATTTACTGACAGAAACTCAAGCAACTGTGGTAGATATGAGCTTAGTTAAAAACAAATTGAAATAAACAGCGTAGCTTCTAGGCCAGTTTGGAAAAGGTTGATGTTTCACAAATGTACACAAATGGAATATGTCAGTAGTGCAAAATTTGTAGTGTTTTCAGATTTCTTTTTTCTGAAACTTTTTTGTTATTTTATCATAAGAAGATATTAACTTTTGAAACAATTCTGTTATTTTAATTGGTAAATATTTCTTTAAATCATGTTACAGGAGGCGACGAAACTCGGTTTATCGCGGAGGGTAAATGATCCGTTTTTCGATATTTAATTGTATGTTCGTGTGCTAGAGATTCAATGAAACTGATAACACAAGTCGAGCAAGGAAATAATTCGAACTATGCACTTCATTGTAACTCAATCAAAGGCTAACTTATTATTAAACATGACACTTACACGGCATGTGAATAGAAGACACAGTTTAGCCAGTGTTGTATATACGGGGTAAATACAACCTCTTTTTAAATGTCCTTTTCCATATTCTAAAGAACCAACATTGATTCGAGGGCACAGGTGTAGTTGCCATTGTGCAGACCTCCAGTCATGCGTGGGCGCCATTGTTGCCATGGCTGCCTGTGGCAACTTGCATTGTCGCGTGGCACGTGACTCGTCGCGAGCTCTGACGTGTCACAGCGTCAAATGTACAGTTAGTTAGCGTGTCAGATGCCAAGAACGGATTTTTTCCTGCCACGGTGCCATAAAAGTGGAACACATATGGTTTCCGAAAAACACACATGAACCATCTGTGGTGCCAAGCGGATTTAGAATAGGTTTCAGAGTCCTTCAAGAATTTAAATTTTATCTCAAAGTTTAAAATTTCGAACGACATTTGGATAATTATAGATCCGATCTGTTGAATTGTGAATGCCTATGGTTATCATCTTCATCGTATTTATTTAAATTTGCTTCCCTCGAATAAATTTTCAAGTACAACGACGAGAGCGTTAATATTTCAAGAATATCAAGTGCATGTGCAGCAACAATCATGAAATTATGCTAAAATATTTATATCGAAATTAATAAAAACATGGAACTCTATTACTTTATGTCCAATGGTAATTATCAGGTTATGACATGAATGTTATGCCATTGCTAGTTGCTGAAGCCCTTTAACCACATTCCCTGATTCTAATTTTTGAACTACTTTGAGACGACCTATAGATTGTGATAAAGCGGTATATCAGAACCTCGAAATATACTCATTATTATCATTATTATTATAAAAGTGCCCTTAGGATAAATATTGAAGATTTTGGTACTAAATTTGACCTTAACACGCAATGCATTAAAACGATATTATCAGATTGGATCTGGAAGCATGTCGTACCGTTTCCTATAGACATCAACTGTATTGATAGACGATATGACGAAAACACATTTTGTTTATGAAAAAACAAAGAAATACATGGATAAGGTACAGTTCATAGCTAACAAGAAATGGGATCAATTAAAAGGAGTAATAGAAGGAGAGAAGATACAAAGAATAAAATATAAAATCAGGGAAAGGGTTAGGTAGGACGAATGGAGTGGGAGTAGAGCCTGTATACAAAAAAGTAGTTGGTAATTTTCATCTATATGAAGTACAAAAAAGCGTAGAATATGTAAAATAAAAAAATAAAATAATGACAGACGTCACAAAAAGCTTTAATTTAAATTAATTTATTGCTAAAATTAAAAATTAAAATCATTTTATAATTTATTGAGGGATGATACCTTGGCCTAGCTGAGAATATGACCATCGGTTATCTCCCCTTGTAACACTCTTTCTATCTCAGGATTAATAGCAAGGACAATCATTTTAATTTAATCAAATTCAAACCATATTTTTGTATGTATATTTTTGCTATTTAATAAAAATCAAACATAATGAGTAGCTAATTTGGTGTTTCTGTTTTGTGTCTTTGATTATATCAAATCAGTAATAAAGATTCTGCCTGCATGTAACTGCATATAATATAGAATGACCAATTTTGACCAAATAGTATTCTCCTGAAGTTTTAGTTACACACTTATGAGCTAATATCTTCAATTTTCAAATGACTGCGGCATTACAAAGCAAGCCTTTTCTGTTGCGAAGATTCCGCCATTTTTTTTCTTTGCTGTGTCACAAGGAGTCGTCTGCTCCATAACAGCCTAATTGCAGTTTCCATGCAGTCTTTAGCAGATTTATTTCCATTCAAGTTAAATTCTATTACTAGGTGAATAATGCTTAAAGACGAGTAGAACAAATATTGGTTATAGACGAGTAGAAAAAATATCGCTTATAGACGAACAGAAAAAAATGCATAATACTTCTCTTTCTAATAAAATGGTGGAAAAGATATGCAATCGATTTGATATAAAATAGTTATCAGTAAGAAAAGCCAACAGCTTTTCCAAAGTAAATTAAGCGGACTCTTATGAAAAATAATTTAACTGTTTATGGAGTTATATAAGTAAGCCTTTTAGTTTGATAAAATTTATGTGAAAATAACAGAGATGCAAAGTCAATGAAAATACCGTAATGATAACTACATATTACAAAACGATCATGGGATAATAAATTCTTGGTAAATTCGGAATCATATTTCTACAGTAACAATCTTTTTTCTGTGATGTAAGCGAAAATAAACACACATGAAGTATACATATGATTTATAGCACCTGTTTTTCTCAATACTGTCATCGACGGGATGTGATGTCCATCGATTCTTTCTCTGTGACGTCACAATTAGGAGTACGTCATAGACAGACTGTACAGACATGTTAGTCTACTTGACAATAAAATGTTTTCTGTTAATATTTGACTAGAATCATCAAGACGTGTACCGGAAGTGCTGGAGCAGAATACCCCACTTCCGGTAACAAACCCCACCATTCAGCATTACGTAGGTGACGGTACCACATGTGGCAATGTCACCTTTCGTATTTCGCTTCCTCGCGATAATGCATGGTGTCATCCCTTTTAGTTTTGGTGTCTGCTGATTCCCTGTTTTTGTTTATTTTTTGCATCGGCAACAAATCCGGATTGATACAGAACCTCGAAACGAGAAATGGTTTATGAACGACAATGTATTTGTTTTCTCTTTACGGATGATTACAGATAAATTCTTACCTGTTTTAATCCCACCTTTCCAAAGGGCATGTGATCATATGCCATTGGGCAGCGTCCGTGGCCGCCGTCCGTATGTCAACGTTTCATATAAATCCATACTTGTCATAAACAGAAAAGCTAATTTTGACCAAATTTTGTCTGAAGCATCATTGGGTGAAGGGGACTTATTTTGGCACAGTGGCTTGAGGGGCTTGATTGTCCAATTGTCCATGATGGTTTTGATTTAATTAAGTGATACAAGCCTTCTGGGCCTCTTGTTTTTTTCCATCACCCAAAGCACTCCACCCTGTATCTCTCGCCCCTTACCTTGATGTGTGCGCGATAGTCCCATTGAAACTGATATGCCATATGACATTCCGATTAAACATCATTACAAAATCTCCTATTTTCATAATTAAAGGGAAAATGTTAACCCCACGTACCATATCACTTAAAGTGACAAAGCAAGATCTTATAACAGAATTGAAGAATTATAAACATTTCTGACTTATAATTAGCCTTAACCTTCTAAAATACAGCACGTCTGTCTGTTAGGCATTTGTAAACTGTAAATGAAAACATTCCAACATTGTTGTGTGAATTCTTAAACTAAGTGCCGGTATGAATGTTATGTTAATTATAGCACACCCAATTTGAGATTCTTGAATGTCGTATCTTAGTCATTTTAAGACAGGCCCCGACGACTTCATTCAAAATTGGCAAATAAAGAAATTGCCGTCATTTTGAAAGGTGAAACCTTCAAATCGTTAGTCGACGGTACATTCGGCAAATATAGGCAGATTCCGTACCTTATATCTAAATTTTACAATCGGGAACCCTCGACACTTTCCGTAAATGAAAAAAAAAAGTTCTCGTTTACGGAAAGTGCCGACGGTTCTCGATTGGTGAAATGTAAGGTACGAAATCTGCCGCGAATTGCCAATGTCCACGGAAGGTATTTTCAAATTAGCCCGGAGAAAATGGGTTCGAAGAGCTACCAAATTCGGAGTAGAGGTGTTATGTTGGAGGTTGTACAGAGTCGGGGTAGAGGTGTTATGTGGGAGGTTGTACAGAGTCGGGATAGAGGTGTGATGTGGGAGGTTGTACAGAGTTGGGGTAGAGGTGTTATGTGGGAGGTTGTACAGAGTCGGGGTAGAAGTGTTATGTGGGAGGTTGTACAGACTCGGGGTAGAGGTGTTATGTGGGAGGTTGTACAGAGACGGGGTAGAGGTGTTATGTGGGAGGTTGTACAGAGTTGGGGTAGAGGTGTTATGTGAGAGGTTGTACAGAGACGGGGTAGAGGTGTTATGTGTGAGGATGTACAGAGTCGGGGTAGATGTGTTATGTGGGAGGTTGTACAGAGTCGGGGTAGAGGTGTTATGTGGGAGGTTGTACAGAGTTGTGGTAGAGGTGTTATGTGGGAGGTTGTACAGAGTCGGGATGGGGGTGTTATGTGGTAGGTTGTACAGAGTCGGTGTAGAGGTGTTATGTTAGAGGTTGTACTTTTTCGGGATAGAGGTGTTATGTAAGAGGTTGTGCAGAGTCGGGGTAGAGGTGTTATGTGGGAGGTTGTACAGAGTCGGGTAGAGGTGTTATGTTGGAGGTTGTACAGAGTCGGGTAGAGGTGTTATATGGGAGGTTGTACAGAGTCGGGGTAGAGGTGTTATGTGGGAGGTTGTACAGTCGGGGTAGAGGTGTTATGTGGGAGGTTGTACAGTGTCGGGGTAGAGGTGTTATGTGGGAGGTTGTACAGAGTCGGGGTAGAGGTGTTATGTGGGAGGTTGTACAGAGTCGGGGTAGAGGTGTTATGTGGGAGGTTGTACAGAGTCGGGGTAGAAGTGTTATGTGGGAGGTTGTACAGACTCGGGGTAGAGGTGTTATGTGGGAGGTTGTACAGAGACGGGGTAGAGGTGTTATGTGGGAGGTTGTACAGAGTCGGGGTAGAGGTGTTATGTGGGAGGTAGTACAGTCGGGGTAGAGGTGTTATGTGGGAGGTTGTACAGAGTCGGGGTAGAAATGTTACGTAGGAGGTTGTACAGTCGGGGTAGAGGTGTTACGTGGGAGGTTGTACAGTCGGGGTAGAAATGTTACGTGGGAGGTTGTACAGTCGGGGTAGAGGTGTTATGTGGGGGGTAGTACAGTCGGGGTAGAGGTGTTATGTGGGAGGTTGTACAGTCGGGATAGAGGTGTAACGTGGGAGGTTGTACAGTCGGGGTAGAAATGTTACGTGGGAGGTTGTACAGTCGGGGTAGAGGTGTTTTGTGGGAGGTTGTACAGAGTCGGGGTAGAGGTGTTATGTGGGAGGTTGTACAGAGTCGGGGTAGAGGTGTTACGTGGGAGGTTGTACAGTCGGGGTAGAAATGTTACGTGGGAGGTTGTACAGTCGGTGTAGAGGTGTTACGTGGGAGGTTGTACAGTCGGGGTAGAAATGTAAGGTACGAAATCTGCCGCGAATTGCCAATGTCCACGGAAGGTATTTTCAACTTAGCCCGGAGAAAATGGGTTCGAAGAGCTACCAAATTCGGGGTAGAGGTGTTATGTTGGAGGTTGTACAGAGTCGGGATAGAGGTGTGATGTGGGAGGTTGTACAGAGTCGGGGTAGAGGTGTTATGTGGGAGTTTGTATAGAGTCGGGGTAGAAGTGTTATGTGGGAGGTTGTACAGACTCGGGGTAGAGGTGTTATGTGGGAGGGTGTACAGTCGGTGTAGGGGTGTTATGTGGGAGGTTGTACAGAGTAGGGGTAGAGGTGTTATGTGGGAGGTTGTACAGTCGGGGTAGAGGTGTTATGTGGGAGGTTGTACAGTCGGGGTAGAGGTGTTATGTGGGAGGTTGTACAGAGTCGGGGTAGAAGTGTTATGTGGGAGGTTGTACAGAGTCGGGGTAGAGGTGTTATGTGGGAGGTTGTACAGTCGGGGTAGAGGTGTTATGTGGGAGGTTGTACAGAGTCGGGGTAGAGGTGTTATGTGGGAGGTTGTACAGTCGGGGTAGAGGTGTTATGTGTGAGGTTTTACAGAGTCGGGGTAGATGTGTTATGTGGGAGGTTGTACAGAGACGGAGTAGAGGTTTTATGTGGGAGGTTGTACAGAGTCGGGGTAGAGGTGTTATGTGGGAGGTTGTACAGAGTCGTGATAGAGGTGTTACGTGGGAGATTGTACAGAGTCGGGGTAGAAGTGTTATATGGAAGGCTGTACAGAGTCGGGGTAGAGGTGTTTTGTGGGAGGTTGTACAGATTCGGGGTAGAGGTAAAATTTCGATTGTACAGATTCAAGTTTGAATCGTTACTTGTATATATCGTGATTATTTCTAATACATTTACGTATTAGAGATATCTTGAGTGTTTCAGATGGCAGAATTTACCCGCCAAGATAAAGTATGTCACATTCTTCGCTGAAACTACAACAGGTGACGGGTGCCAGTAGGATGAAACAAGGACAGGTAAAAATACACACATTGATCCAATTTTCGCTATCACCAGAAATCTTTAATTCTTAGGAAATCTTAGAGTGCTCAGGTTGCCAAAATTCCTTCAACACACGACATAATTATTCTTATTGAAGGAAAACGTTGACAAACACCTGCATGGGTAGATTATCAAATCAGACCTCATGGCCATTGATAAACTTCGAGTCCTTCGTATCAACAGGTGTCAATTACCGACCGTGAGAAAAGCAAACGGCAGACGACAGCTGGTGAGCGCGCGCATAGTACCACGTGGCCCCATCCTTTCGTGTCGTAAAATCTCCACCATTCATGAAATTTTATGAATGAAATCTTTCCCGCTCTGAAACCAAATCAGATTGTCACACCTGTAACAGGTAGGTTTTGTATTTAGGGAGCATATTGTTATCAAACGTTGTTGCGTGGGCCCCAACATCCGGCCAAAGTTAATAAAGCCGGTTACTTTATCTTGAATCAAAGTTATACGGAATAACTACAAAGATTATACGATAGTAACAGATTGCCTGCAGGTAATCTCGAATATCATTCTAGATTATAAAGGTTTCTAAACACCGTGAAGATATGAACCTATTACCCAAACAAAGATATGAACCTATTACCCAAACAAAGAGAAGCAGTAATTTATTTGACTTATATTTCGTAAAGATAATTGATAAGATCCTTTAATACTCTCAAGGACATTTTATTTCCGCTTTCCCATTTCCTATGTAAGTAAATATTTTAATAACCGGAGGCTAATTTTGAGAGACCGAGATTTCAATTGTTTACATAAATTTGAAAACGTGTGTTTTTTTTTTCAAATAGTCAGTATTATCAACATAAGAGCTATTATCGGTCGAAGCGACTATATAATCCCGTATATTAATTAGTGTACCACTTGAACTCTTTCTTTTGATATAATTGAGGACTAATAAATCGATGTGCGCACGCACTTGTGGTGATATTTGTGATTAAAAAAGAAAAAAAAATGACCAGAAAAGAAAAGAAAAATATCAACTTCATTCTTATTTTGAACATAACAACTTATTAGGATGCAAAACATTATATTTACATTCTGATTGTTTCTTCTCTATATGAACATACAAACTGAAATCAACAAACATCAGACTATGAAAACAGCATGAATACAGCATGAATACATCCATTCACGTGAATTATTTATGACGTTATATATTAGTCTTGCTCAATACGAGTCTTACGGATAACATTGAGAACGCCTCCGCGTCAAACGCTCAAATGACTACGGTAAATTATTGGCGCCAATTTTACTCAAATTATGGCTGTTCCGTCTTTTTCGTTTAAAAGACGGCGCAATAACAAACGCAGTTAATCAACCAGTTATTAAATAAATAAGAAATTGAATTAAACATTTGTTCAATAGTAAAAATGTAAATATATGGATTGAACTGCGTTGTTTTAATTTCCATGCCGGTGTGAATGCAAATCGGTTACATCCATATTGACCGTGAAAACCTATCGGGCTTCATGCAATATGGATGTAACCGCATTTCATTCATACCAGTATGCAAATTAAAAAACGTCGTCCAATTCCTATGTAAATTATGTTCATTATAGACAAGATACACAAACAGAAAACAGCCGAACCTTTTTATCTCGAATTCGTATAACGCAGAAGACAGTTCAATTAGAAGTATTTCATCGGTTTCGGTTAAACTTCACACTAACGTTCGATCTCAGTTACCTCGAATACTAAGATAACTCTTACTCGAAGTTTTCCAACGATCCCGCTGACTTCGAGATAACGAGGATTGACTGTAATACACTGTATGAACACAGATTATACTGACGGAATCACAAAGGGAGATAACTAACATCACTACGTCATTCTCTAATTAACACATTTTCAAAACTTTCAAAACACATTTTGCGAGACTAACTGTATGTCTTTCGAATAATTTGGCGACATTCCTTCTTTTAATTTTATTATACTCGAGCTTGGAGTATAGAACGCAAGAAAAGTCCTATTTTTAATGACGTTATCTTTAAAATAGGTTTTGTTAAATCTTGTACCTTACTCATAAAAATAATTTTGTTTAAGTTATCACACAAGAAATACTCAGCATCATCGGAGTTCCCATCGTCTGAATTGGTTCCGCGTATCATATCGTATGCCGTAAAAAATGTAAACTGCTTTTCGAGATTCTCCGCAATGATAAAAAGAGAAAACTTTTTAGTTTAAATGCTTAATATAGGCCCACGTAACTTTCGGCAAAACTTGAAGCGAAAATCAAGCCTAATAATTTTTTTATATTTATAGATTTAGTTAAGATTAACTGATATCAGCAATATTCAAGATAAATTCTTACGCGGCTACCGGTACATCAGCAGTTGAAACTCGGTATTTGTAAACACGCGTTTATTTTGAACTGTCTTCTAACTTCGGCTTGATGTTGAAGTGGGCCCCACCTGAATTATTTTCAATTCTTTGGATTTTTCTGTCAAGATATTCTTGTCAGTTATCGCTCAGGTTCACTTCGTTTTAGGCTTACTTTGCCTGGTTATCCACTGGATGTTTTTTTTCAGGATTTTTCAGAATCAAGAAAAACTTCCTGAAGTTACGTATGTTGGCCCTTTAATTGGAATTTACGTCTAAAGACAATACGCCAAAAACGGAAAAGTGAATAAAATAATAATATATCTAGTATAAGTGCCAAGTTTTGTGATGTTGGCAGTAGCGAATTCTTTATCTGTTCAGCATCCTCTGTCTTTGTGTGAAGACACATGGATTCCCGGCTCTGCAAATCGCCACATTGGTCGCCTCTTTAGACAACATGCAATGATAGAAGTCAGTTAAAATATATTGACTGTTTAGGGATTAATTGCAAATATAATGTCCCAGATCTTTCGACATAGATGTATAAGGTCGAAAACTAAAGAGTGAGCAAGACTAATATATCGTTCGTTTCTAACATTAACCATCTCTGTCGACAAAGTAGTCAGCAATTTATTCACAGAAATATCGAAAACATAAGTCTTTTTGTAGGTAGCAATAACTTTAATATTAAGGTAGACACAGGAACAATGATAACTTTATTATTTAGTAGGTACTTACGGAAACAGTGATAACTTCATTATTTAGGTAAACACTTACAGAAATAGTGATAACTTTATTATTTAGGTAGATACTTACAGAAACAGTGATAACTTCATTATTTAGGTAAACACTTACAGAAATACTGATAACTTTATTATTTAGGTAGACACTTACAGAAATACTGTTAACTTTCATATCAAGGTAGACACTTTACAGAAATACTGATAACTTTATTATTTAGGTAGATACAGAAATAATCATACCTTTATTATTTAGGTAGACACTAACAGAAATACTGATAACTTAATTATTTAGGTAGACACTTACAGAAATAGTGATAACTTTATTATTTAGGTAGATACAGAAATAATCATAACTTTATTATTTAGGTAGATACAGAAATAATCATAACTTAATTATTTTGGTAGACACTTACAGAAATACTGATAACTTTATTATTTAGGTAGATACTTACCGAAATAATCATAACTTTATTATTTAAGTAGATACTTACAGATAACTTTATTATTTTAGTAGATATTTACAGAACAAGTGATAACTTTATTTGGTAAGAAGAAACATATCTACCTAATACAGTGGTGTGTATTTCATTGTGAAGACCGCATCAAAACATTTGCGGAAAATACTCTACAAGAAAAATTCATTTTGATTAGACGCATTCTCTGCATCTGATTTTCCAATATATTTCGATTTTCTTTGTTTAATATTATCAAATAAGTCTATTATAAGTAGATGCATTGATACTTATACGATTCACCAAACTATTAAATTTAAAGATATCAAATTTAACTTCTATATATCCCATTCTCGTTTCTTTGTTCATTGTTAACACATTTTCATTATTTGATTATGAAATAAACTCTCGAAAATAAATTATCCTGTTTACAGGCAGCTGACTGCCAATTAACATTTGTTAAGAAAGTGCGCGCGCATTCAAGGTCAAAACGCACGTTGTTTCTCTCCATCAGCCCACGTCACATTTAGCTCGACAGCTCTTTATCAATGAACACTGAGGTTCCCATTGTACCGTACTTTCATTCATAAAATTCAAATTTCATTCAAATCTATTTACGGTTGTTACGCCTTGGTCCATCTTCACGCTGTCGGTGAATATAGGTCATCGCGAGACCGCCAGATGGCAAACGGGATTGTCAGATTGGGGGCTAGTCCCGCGCCTTACGATTTCTCGAGAAAGATTCTCCTTTGGTGTAACCCTAAACTAAGTTAACAAACGATGGATATGTCTTTTCATGTTGTTATTCTTTGAATTCATAGTTCATAAAGAATTCAGAAATATATTTGTGAAAAATAAAAATAAAAATTTGTTTCACTCGGACTCTATGCTACAAGTGTATCAGTCAAATTTGATCAGTTTTAGTAAATCATTGTTTTAAAATTTGTGTGTCTCCAACTAGCAACCGTACATGTGAAATCTAAATAAAAATCAAATTATTTGATACAATTCTAATTTCTGATTTAAAGATAATCTTATAACAAGAGAAATCTTTTCATCACAAAAACTGTTTAAAATAAGATTTTCGTCTCGAAAAATTGGAAACAATCAGTAGGGAACTGTTAAAAATTATTTGAACTGAGAGGTGACTTATGTGGGACTGAATGTCCTGAGAGGTGACTTATGAGGGACTGAATGTCCTGAGAAGTGACTTATGTGGGACTGAATGTCCTGAGAGGTGACTTATGAGGGACTGAATGTTGTAAGAGGTGACTTATGTGGGACTGAATGTTGTGAGAGGTGACTTATGTGTGACTGAATGTCGTGAGAAGTGACTTATGTGGGATTGAATGTTCTGAGATGTGACTGAATGTTCTGAGAGGTGACTAATGTGGGACTGAATGTCCTGAGAGGTGACTTATGTGGGACTGAATGTTTTGAAAGGTGACTTATGTGGGACTGAATGTTCTGAGAGGTGACTTATGTGGGACTGAATGTTTTGAAAGGTGACTTATGTGGGACTGAATGTTCTGAGAGGTGACCTTTGTGTGACTGAATGTCGTGAGAAGTGACTTATAAGGACTGAACGTGTGAGAGGTAACTTATGTGGAACTGAATGTCCAGAGAGTTGACGTATGTGGGATGGAATGTTGTAAGAGGTGACTTATGTGGACTGAACGTGTGAGAGGTGACTTATGTGGACTGAATGTTGTGAGATGTGACTTATGTGGGACTGAATGTTGTGAGATGTGACTTATGTGGGACTGAATGTCCTGAGAGGTGACTTATGTGGACTGAATGTTCGAGAGGTGACTTATGTGAACTGAACGTGTGAGAGGTGAGTTATGTGGACTGAATGTTGTGAGATGTGACTTATGTGGGACTGAATGTCCTGAGAGGTGACTTATGGGGACTGGATGTCCTGATAGGTGACTTATGTGGGACTGGATGTCCTGAGAGGGGACTGATCGTGTGAGAGGTGACTTATAAGGACTGAACGTGTGAGAGGTGACTTATGTGGGACTGAATGTCATGAGAGGTGACTTATGTGGACTGAATGTTGTGAGAGGTGACTTATGTGTGACTGAATGTCGTGAGAAGTGACTTATGTGGGATTGAATGTTGTGAGAGGTGACTTATATGTGACTGAATGTCATGAGAGGTGACTTATGTGTGACTGAATGTCGTGAGAAATGACTTATGTGGGATTGAATGTTGTGAGTTGTGACTGAATGTTCTGAGAGGTGACTTATGTGGGACTGAATGTTGTGAATTGTGACTGAATGTTCTGAGAGGTGACTTATGTGGGACTGAATGTTGTGAGTTGTGAGTGAATGTTCTGAGAGGTGACTTATGTGGGACTGAATGTTCTGAGAGGTGACTTATGTGGGACTGAATGTCCTGAGAGGTGACTTATGTGGGACTGAATGTTCTGAAAGGTGACTTATGTGGGACTGAATGTTCTGAGAGGTGACCTTTGTGTGACTGAATGTCCTGAGAGGTGACTTATGTGAGACTGAATGTTCTGAAAGGAGACTTATGTGGGACTGAATGTTCTGAGAGGTGACTTATGTGGGACTGAATGTTCTGAGAGGTGAATCATGTGGGACTGAATGTCCTGTGAGGTGACTTATGTGGGACTGAATGTTCTGAAAGGTGACTTATGTGGGACTGAATGTTCTGAGAGGTGACTTATGTGGGACTGAATGTCCTGAGAGGTGACTTATGTGGATTGAATGTCCTGAAAGGTGACTTATGTGGACTGAATGTCCTGAGAGGTGACTTATATGGACTGAATGTCCTGAGAGGTGACTTATGTGAACTGAACGTGTGAGAGGTGACTTATCTGGACTGAATGTTGTGAGATGTGACTTATGTGGGACTGAATGTCCTGAGAGGTGACTTATGTGGACTGGATGTCCTGATAGGTGACTTATGTGGGACTGGATGTCCTGAGAGGGGACTTATATGGACTGAATGTCCTGAGAGGTGACTTATGTGGACTGAACGTGTGAGAGGTGACTTATGTGGACTGAATGTTGTGAGATGTGACTTATGTGGGACTGAATGTTATGAGATGTGGCTTATGTGGACTGAATGTCCTGAGAGGTGACTTATGTGGACTGAATGTCCTGAGAGGTGACTTATGTGAACTGAACGTGTGAGAGGTGACTTATGTGGACTGAATGTTGTGAGATGTGACTTATGTGGGACTGAATGTCCTGAGAGGTGACTTATGGGGACTGGATGTTCTGATAGGTGACTTATGTGGGACTGAATGTTCTGAGAGGTGACTTATGCGGGACTGAATGTTCTGAAAGGTGACTTATGTGGGACTGAATGTTCTGAGAGGTGACTTATGTGGGACTGAATGTCCTGAGAGGTGACTTATGTGGACTGAATGTCCTGAGAGGTGACTTATGTGGACTGAATGTCCTGAGAGGTGACTTATGTGAACTGAACGTGTGAGAGGTGACTTATGGGGACTGGATGTCCTGATAGGTGACTTATGTGGGACTGGATGTCTTGAGAGGGGACTTATGTGGACTGAACGTGTGAGAGGTGACTTATAAGGACTGAACGTGTGAGAGGTGACTTATGTGGGACTGAATGTCATGAGAGGTGACTTATGTGGACTGAATGTTGTGAGAGGTGACTTATGTGTGACTGAATGTCGTGAGAAGTGACTTATGTGGGATTGAATGTTGTAAGAGGTGACTTATATGTGACTGAATGTCATGAGAGGTGACTTATGTGGGACTGAATGTTGTGAGTGTTGACTTATGTGTGACTGAATGTCGTGAGAAGTGACTTATGTGGGATTGAATGTTGTGAGTTGTGACTGAATGTTCTGAGAGGTGACTTATGTGGGACGGAATGTTGTGAGTTGTGACTGAATGTTCTGAGAGGTGACTTATGTGGGACTGAATGTTCTGAGAGATGACTTATGTGGGACTGAATGTTCTGAGAGGTGACTTATGTGGGACTGAATGTTCTGAAAGGTGACTTATGTGGGACTGAATGTTCTGAGAGGTGACCTTTGTGTGACTGAATGTCCTGAGAGGTGACTTATGTGGGACTGAATGTTCTGAAAGGTGACTTATGTGGGAATGAATGTTCTGAGAGGTGACTTAGGTGGGACTGAATGTTCTGAGAGGTGAATCATGTGGGACTGAATGTCCTGAGAGGTGACTTATGTGGGACTGAATGTGTTGAAAGGTGACTTATGTGGGACTGAATGTTCTGAGAGGTGACTTATGTGGACTGAATGTCCTGAGATGTGACTTATGTGGACTGAATGTCCTGAGAGGTGACTTATGTGAACTGAACGTGTGAGAGGTGACTTATGGGGACTGGATGTCCTGATAGGTGACTTATGTGGGACTGGATGTCCTGAGAGGGGACTTATGTGGACTGAACGTGTGAGAGGTGACTTATGAGGACTGAACGTGTGAGAGGTGACTTATGTGGGACTGAATGTCATGAGAGGTGACTTATGTGGACTGAATGTTGTGAGAGGTGACTTATGTGGGATTGAATGTTGTGAGAGGTGACTTATATGTGACTGAATGTCATGAGAGGTGACTTATGTGGGACTGAATGTTGTGAGTGTTGACTTATATGTGACTGAATGTCATGAGAGGTGACTTATGTGTGACTGAATGTCGTGAGAAGTGACTTATGTGTGACTGAATGTTCTGAGAGGTGACTTATGTGGGACTGAATGTTGTGAGTTGTGACTGAATGTTCTGAGAGGTGACTTATGTGGGACTGAATGTTGTGAGTTGTGACTGAATGTTCTGAGAGGTGACTTATGTGGGACTGAATGTTCTGAGAGGTGACTTATGTGGGACTGAATGTTCTGAAAGGTGACTTATGTGGGACTGAATGTTCTGAAAGGTGACTTATGTGGGACTGAATGTTCTGAGAGGTGACCTTTGTGTGACTGAATGTCCTGAGAGGTGACTTATGTGGGACTGAATGTTCTGAAAGGAGACTTATGTGGGACTGAATGTTCTGAGAGGTGACTTATGTGGGACTGAATGTTCTGAGAGGTGAATCATGTGGGACTGAATGTCCTGAGAGGTGACTTATGTGGGACTGAATGTTATGAAAGGTGACTTATGTGGGACTGAATGTTCTGAGAGGTGACTTATGTGGGACTGAATGTTCTGAGAGGTGAATCATGTGGGACTGAATGTTCTGAGAGGTGACCTTTGTGTGACTGAATGTCATGAGAGGTGACTTATGTAGGACTGAATGTTCTGAAAGGTGACTTATGTGGGACTGAATGTTCTGGGAGGTGACTTATGGGGACTGGATGTTCTGAGATGTGACTTATGTGGGACTGGATGTTCTGAGATGTGACTTATGTGGACTGGATGTTCTGAGAGGTGACTTATGTGGGACTGAATGTCATGAGAGGTGACTTATGTGGACTGAATGTTGTGAGAGGTGACTTATGTGTGACTGAATGTCGTGAGAAGTGACTTATGTGGGATTGAATGTTGTGAGAGGTGACTTATATGTGACTGAATGTCATGAGAGGTGACTTATGTGTGACTGAATGTCGTGAGAAATGACTTATGAGGGATTGAATGTTGTGAGTTGTGACTGAATGTTCTGAGAGGTGACTTATGTGGGACTGAATGTTGTGAATTGTGACTGAATGTTCTGAGAGGTGACTTATGTGGGACTGAATGTTGTGAGTTGTGAGTGAATGTTCTGAGAGGTGACTTATGTGGGACTGAATGTTCTGAGAGGTGACTTATGTGGGACTGAATGTCCTGAGAGGTGACTTATGTGGGACTGAATGTTCTGAAAGGTGACTTATGTGGGACTGAATGTTCTGAGAGGTGACCTTTGTGTGACTGAATGTCCTGAGAGGTGACTTATGTGGGACTGAATGTTCTGAAAGGAGACTTATGTGGGACTGAATGTTCTGAGAGGTGACTTATGTGGGACTGAATGTTCTGAGAGGTGAATCATGTGGGACTGAATGTCCTGTGAGGTGACTTATGTGGGACTGAATGTTCTGAAAGGTGACTTATGTGGGACTGAATGTTCTGAGAGGTGACTTATGTGGGACTGAATGTCCTGAGAGGTGACTTATGTGGATTGAATGTCCTGAAAGGTGACTTATGTGGACTGAATGTCCTGAGAGGTGACTTATGTGAACTGAACGTGTGAGAGGTGACTTATCTGGACTGAATGTTGTGAGATGTGACTTATGCAGGACTGAATGTCCTGAGAGGTGACTTATGTGGACTGGATGTCCTGATAGGTGACTTATGTGGGACTGGATGTCCTGAGAGGGGACTTATGTGGACTGAATGTCCTGAGAGGTGACTTATGTGGACTGAACGTGTGAGAGGTGACTTATGTGGACTGAATGTTGTGAGATGTGACTTATGTGGGACTGAATGTTATGAGATGTGGCTTATGTGGGACTGAATGTCCTGAGAGGTGACTTATGTGGACTGAATGTCCTGAGAGGTGACTTATGTGGACTGAATGTCCTGAGAGGTGACTTATGTGAACTGAACGTGTGAGAGGTGACTTATGTGGACTGAATGTTGTGAGATGTGACTTATGTGGGACTGAATGTCCTGAGAGGTGACTTATGGGGACTGGATGTTCTGATAGGTGACTTATGTGGGACTGAATGTTCTGAGAGGTGACTTATGCGGGACTGAATGTTCTGAAAGGTGACTTATGTGGGACTGAATGTTCTGAGAGGTGACTTATGTGGGACTGAATGTCCTGAGAGGTGACTTATGTGGACTGAATGTCCTGAGAGGTGACTTATGTGGACTGAATGTCCTGAGAGGTGACTTATGTGAACTGAACGTGTGAGAGGTGACTTATGGGGACTGGATGTCCTGATAGGTGACTTATGTGGGACTGGATGTCTTGAGAGGGGACTTATGTGGACTGAACGTGTGAGAGGTGACTTATAAGGACTGAACGTGTGAGAGGTGACTTATGTGGGACTGAATGTCATGAGAGGTGACTTATGTGGACTGAATGTTGTGAGAGGTGACTTATGTGTGACTGAATGTCGTGAGAAGTGACTTATGTGGGATTGAATGTTGTAAGAGGTGACTTATATGTGACTGAATGTCATGAGAGGTGACTTATGTGGGACTGAATGTTGTGAGTGTTGACTTATGTGTGACTGAATGTCGTGAGAAGTGACTTATGTGGGATTGAATGTTGTGAGTTGTGACTGAATGTTCTGAGAGGTGACTTATGTGGGACGGAATGTTGTGAGTTGTGACTGAATGTTCTGAGAGGTGACTTATGTGGGACTGAATGTTCTGAGAGGTGACTTATGTGGGACTGAATGTTCTGAGAGGTGACTTATGTGGGACTGAATGTTCTGAAAGGTGACTTATGTGGGACTGAATGTTCTGAGAGGTGACCTTTGTGTGACTGAATGTCCTGAGAGGTGACTTATGTGGGACTGAATGTTCTGAAAGGTGACTTATGTGGGAATGAATGTTCTGAGAGGTGACTTAGGTGGGACTGAATGTTCTGAGAGGTGAATCATGTGGGACTGAATGTCCTGAGAGGTGACTTATGTGGGACTGAATGTGTTGAAAGGTGACTTATGTGGGACTGAATGTTCTGAGAGGTGACTTATGTGGACTGAATGTCCTGAGATGTGACTTATGTGGACTGAATGTCCTGAGAGGTGACTTATGTGAACTGAACGTGTGAGAGGTGACTTATGTGGGACTGGATGTCCTGATAGGTGACTTATGTGGGACTGGATGTCCTGAGAGGGGACTTATGTGGACTGAACGTGTGAGAGGTGACTTATGAGGACTGAACGTGTGAGAGGTGACTTATGTGGGACTGAATGTCATGAGAGGTGACTTATGTGGACTGAATGTTGTGAGAGGTGACTTATGTGGGATTGAATGTTGTGAGAGGTGACTTATATGTGACTGAATGTCATGAGAGGTGACTTATGTGGGACTGAATGTTGTGAGTGTTGACTTATATGTGACTGAATGTCATGAGAGGTGACTTATGTGTGACTGAATGTCGTGAGAAGTGACTTATGTGTGACTGAATGTTCTGAGAGGTGACTTATGTGGGACTGAATGTTGTGAGTTGTGACTGAATGTTCTGAGAGGTGACTTATGTGGGACTGAATGTTGTGAGTTGTGACTGAATGTTCTGAGAGGTGACTTATGTGGGACTGAATGTTCTGAGAGGTGACTTATGTGGGACTGAATGTTCTGAAAGGTGACTTATGTGGGACTGAATGTTCTGAAAGGTGACTTATGTGGGACTGAATGTTCTGAGAGGTGACCTTTGTGTGACTGAATGTCCTGAGAGGTGACTTATGTGGGACTGAATGTTCTGAAAGGAGACTTATGTGGGACTGAATGTTCTGAGAGGTGACTTATGTGGGACTGAATGTTCTGAGAGGTGAATCATGTGGGACTGAATGTCCTGAGAGGTGACTTATGTGGGACTGAATGTTCTGAAAGGTGACTTATGTGGGACTGAATGTTCTGAGAGGTGACTTATGTGGGACTGAATGTTCTGAGAGGTGAATCATGTGGGACTGAATGTTCTGAGAGGTGACCTTTGTGTGACTGAATGTCATGAGAGGTGACTTATGTAGGACTGAATGTTCTGAAAGGTGACTTATGTGGGACTGAATGTTCTGGGAGGTGACTTATGTGGAACTGAATGTCCAGAGAGTTGACGAATGTGGGACTGAATGTTGTGAGAGGTGACTTATGTGGGACTGAATGTCCTGAGAGGTGACTTATGGGGACTGGATGTTCTGAGATGTGACTTATGTGGGACTGGATGTTCTGAGATGTGACTTATGTGGACTGGATGTCGTGAGAAGTGACTTATGTGGGATTGAATGTTGTGAGTTGTGACTGAATGTTCTGAGAGGTGACTTATGTGGGACGGAATGTTGTGAGTTGTGACTGAATGTTCTGAGAGGTGACTTATGTGGGACTGAATGTTCTGAGAGGTGACTTATGTGGGACTGAATGTTCTGAGAGGTGACTTATGTGGGACTGAATGTTCTGAAAGGTGACTTATGTGGGACTGAATGTTCTGAGAGGTGACCTTTGTGTGACTGAATGTCCTGAGAGGTGACTTATGTGGGACTGAATGTTCTGAAAGGTGACTTATGTGGGAATGAATGTTCTGAGAGGTGACTTAGGTGGGACTGAATGTTCTGAGAGGTGAATCATGTGGGACTGAATGTCCTGAGAGGTGACTTATGTGGGACTGAATGTGTTGAAAGGTGACTTATGTGGGACTGAATGTTCTGAGAGGTGACTTATGTGGACTGAATGTCCTGAGATGTGACTTATGTGGACTGAATGTCCTGAGAGGTGACTTATGTGAACTGAACGTGTGAGAGGTGACTTATGGGGACTGGATGTCCTGATAGGTGACTTATGTGGGACTGGATGTCCTGAGAGGGGACTTATGTGGACTGAACGTGTGAGAGGTGACTTATGGGGACTGGATGTCCTGATAGGTGACTTATGTGGGACTGAATGTCATGAGAGGTGACTTATGTGGACTGAATGTTGTGAGAGGTGACTTATGTGGGATTGAATGTTGTGAGAGGTGACTTATATGTGACTGAATGTCATGAGAGGTGACTTATGTGGGACTGAATGTTGTGAGTGTTGACTTATATGTGACTGAATGTCATGAGAGGTGACTTATGTGTGACTGAATGTCGTGAGAAGTGACTTATGTGTGACTGAATGTTCTGAGAGGTGACTTATGTGGGACTGAATGTTGTGAGTTGTGACTGAATGTTCTGAGAGGTGACTTATGTGGGACTGAATGTTGTGAGTTGTGACTGAATGTTCTGAGAGGTGACTTATGTGGGACTGAATGTTCTGAGAGGTGACTTATGTGGGACTGAATGTTCTGAAAGGTGACTTATGTGGGACTGAATGTTCTGAAAGGTGACTTATGTGGGACTGAATGTTCTGAGAGGTGACCTTTGTGTGACTGAATGTCCTGAGAGGTGACTTATGTGGGACTGAATGTTCTGAAAGGAGACTTATG
Organism: Mimachlamys varia; assembly: GCA_947623455.1. Taxonomy (NCBI): domain Eukaryota; kingdom Metazoa; phylum Mollusca; class Bivalvia; order Pectinida; family Pectinidae; genus Mimachlamys; species Mimachlamys varia. The sequence goes on from OX392539.1 coordinate 42,458,757, forward strand.
TGGGACTGAATGTTCTGAGAGGTGACTTATGTGGGACTGAATGTTCTGAGAGGTGAATCATGTGGGACTGAATGTCCTGAGAGGTGACTTATGTGGGACTGAATGTTCTGAAAGGTGACTTATGTGGGACTGAATGTTCTGAGAGGTGACTTATGTGGGACTGAATGTTCTGAGAGGTGAATCATGTGGGACTGAATGTTCTGAGAGGTGACCTTTGTGTGACTGAATGTCATGAGAGGTGACTTATGTAGGACTGAATGTTCTGAAAGGTGACTTATGTGGGACTGAATGTTCTGGGAGGTGACTTATGTGGAACTGAATGTCCAGAGAGTTGACGAATGTGGGACTGAATGTTGTGAGAGGTGACTTATGTGGGACTGAATGTCCTGAGAGGTGACTTATGGGGACTGGATGTTCTGAGATGTGACTTATGTGGGACTGAATGTTCTGAGATGTGACTTATGTGGACTGGATGTTCTGAGAGGTGACTTATGTGGACTGGATGTTCTGAGAGGTGACTTATGTGGACTGGATGTTCTGAGAGGTGACTTATGTGGACTGGATGTTCTGAGATGTGACTTATGTGGACTGGATGTTCTGAGATGTGACTTATGTGGACTGGATGTTCTGAGATGTGACTTATGTGGACTGGATGTTCTGAGATGTGACTTATGTGGACTGGATGTTCTGAGATGTGACTTATGTGGACTGGATGTTCTGAGAGGTGACTTATGTGGACTGGATGTTCTGAGATGTGACTTATGTTGCATTTAATGTTGTGCTCTGAGAGATGATGTTGAACTGACTGTTCTGAGAGGTGTGAAAGTTTAAGCCCGCTCGGGCTATTCATTCGGGCCTTGCATCTTTGGTCCGGCTGTCGTCGGTCATTAAACAATTCTTGCTATGGTTATTTCTTGGAAAACATTTGATTAATCTTTCTGAGATTGTATTTGTATCTCTCCCTTGGTCTTCTGTAAACGTTGTACACTTTCAATTCAAGACTGATCAGAAAAAGAAAATGGCTGACAGACTGCCATCTTTTATTTTGATAATTTAAGTTTGTTCTCTAATTCTTAAGATCTTTCTCACATTTCATAACTATGATTGTTTACCTTTGTGTTTTGGTACTGGTAAAAATCGCTCCAAGGCGGCCATGTTGATTTGTCTGAAATACAGAACTCTACTTTTTCAAATTCATCTGCTGGTTCCATTTAGTCCCTAGTTTCACCGGTTTGATTTTGGGAATGATCAGTAAAAACAAAACTGTTATCCGGCAGCCATCATTTATTTGTTTATTGAAGAGTTCTATAACTACATGGCATGCATTTCTTTTCTTAAAAGGAATTCTCTAATTTCATGTGATGAGCATATAAAAGGAAGAAGAGAAAAGAAGGGTGTTCTCACAAACATTTAATATGAGACTTATAGTGATCTGGCTTGATCGGCGCGACTCGATTGGTTCCTTCAAAACATTTTGTAATACAAATATATTTATCTCTTTGTTCTTTTTCTAATTCAGTTTACCATGTTCTGACTGTGCTAGTGGGAACATAAGGCAGCTGGAAATATCAGGACCGACCTTGATTTTGTGACTTCCGTACACGTATCATACATAGTAGATCCTCGGACATCGTCGGAAACCCACGATGCACTACTACCGAGGGTTTCCGACGATGATCCACGGAGCATTTTTAGTCCATGTCCTATATATCCATGCTAACTGGCTCCCGTCTCTAGAATAGTACACAGATATTAAATTACTTGGAAAAAAAATAGTCTAATAATTTCGATCACTTGGATGTCAGATTGAAGTTTGAAACTAGAGGGAGATAAGCTAGAAGTAAAATTCAGTAGAGAAATTTTCCATAAACTCCATGCAGACGTAGCATTTCTTTGACAAGGAAGGACGGCAACAAAGGCGAGATGACATTTATAGAACTAAAAGAGGGGGAGGATGGGGGGAGGGAAACACTTGAAATACACGAGTTATTTATGTTCGTCAGGTTATCATCCTCAACTTGCATTGTCATGGAAACGCTGTGAAACAATAGCTCGGTCTCATCACTGAAGACTGGAAACAAGGAATCTTCAATGGCGTTATTTTGAAAGTCATTTGAAAAAGGACCAACCGTCAATACAGAAAAAAGTGGACAAAAACAACGTCGTTTTCTATCGACACGTGACAAAAATGTCCTTGCCACGTTCGCCCTTATTTAGGGTCTATAATTTCCCCTTAAAGCTTTGTCCCCATTGACCCGGCGCTATTTCCCTGTCAGTCATTTCTTTCGCATTTTGCGACTTCCATTTACCAGCATCACCCATGATGCTTCAGTTCATCTTGTCGCGTGTCGTGCGCGAGCTATAGCACGTGCCACCAGATAAAATTGACGCGATGTCTCGTCTCATCCGGCGTAGTATTAAATAGTTCATTGAGGCATGAACGCAGAAGTCCGTACAGAATGCCATGTAATTACTTCAGTTTAATGAGCTCCGTTTTTAACGACGTTTGGCTTTTACAGCGTGTCAGGATATTATTGTTCGATCCGTGGCTGTGGCCAAACCGAACCTAAATTTAGAAAACCATCATAAATGTGTATAACATGTTATATTAACCGTATCAAGTTATTTCGTATATGAACGGATTGTAAATGTACACTAATAACCAGGTGTCTGTAGAAAGTGAGCGGTCTTTACCATCTCCCGAAACAAAACAGATTAAATATCCGCCATTGTTCATTCTAAATTTGTCAGCAAGAGGCAATAACAGTCGCCCACGAATTATCGCTCATAAAATACACGTTTGTCTGAAGTGTTATTTATAACAGGTTAAGACCTCGTTCTGACAAACCCGAGCTTTACGCATGCCTGATTTCCCATACGTTTATAATTTATTAACCGTAATTGTATGGAAAACGCGTCTGGTGTATTGTGGACAACAGATATAGCAACTGATAAGAACTATTAATGTCACAGACATCCATTTAAACAGCAAAGTATTTATTTTTGTATATCTTGTATTTCGAAAATAAAAATAAAAGAACATGGTCAAATTTGCTGCAGATGAACTCATTTATCGTGAGTATTTATTTTCTAGATTTTTGAATTAATGGCACTTTGTAAATGACCATATTGATATTTTAACGAAAACGAGCTTGATCTCAATTCGAAATATTCTGCCGAAATTCCATTTGTATATACGTTTTATACGTTTGTATTTCAAATCAATTGCTTTAAATTAATGACTAATACGTATCAACCAACAAACATCGCTTGAAAATCTTAAAAGAGTCAGAATTTTAGAATCGGTTTTATCAAAAGGTTTTTTTTTCAACTGGGAAATAAATGAAATTCTCTCTTTCTCATGGTGCGATGGTTCGCCACTTCAATTGTAACTATCCTAAGTATCAACCGTTCTTGTTTGCCAAACAATGTTTGTTATTTGTAGTACGATAATTTATCGGTGTAATAAGGCAGCTACAAGCGTCTACAGTGATACCGAATTAAGAAAAAGTTTTGTTTTTTTTAAAGATTTTTATTTGTCATTTTTGTTGGCCCGGATGTAAAACGAAAAAAAAACCGCCGAGAAAAAAACTCATGTTATCGGGCAAGTTCTGTCGGGAAATCGAACCCCGGTCGCATTAGTGAAAGGCAAGTGCACTATCCACTGCTCAAACATACATTATTTTACTGAGAACAATGAAACAGAAGAACGACGTGGGAGCGAGGTATTGTTGCATATTTGTAAAACAACAGAGTCAAATTCTAGATTCCTAACATAACAACGCCATTTCTAAACAAATACGCTCCCAAGAAAAGTCGAATTTCACATTCTCAACTGCCGAAAATTCTACAAAAAAAAATCCACCTGAACTTCGGCTAAAATAATATCGTTCACACTGTACTGTCAACCAATGCACAATTTTCCACAGTTCACAGCCGCCAAATATCAATTATCTAAATTAATGTGATGGTTATTCCACATGCCGCTTCGCCGTCTACAGTAGCCGGGGCCGCTCTCTTCAGCAGTCGTTTCGCTCGGTAGCGAAAACTTAATTATTTCAATTATCATATTTTTTTTCATCAATTACGGTTGTAGGCAGGTGTAATTTCTCCTGGCACTATTGGTTCACCTGAACTCTTATTGTCAGGATGTACTTTAACTCGAGCTTTTACCATTTGTATTTCGTTTTGTTTTGCGGGGAGCTACATACAATGTATTTGTCCGTTTAATACACAAACATGTATTTATTTGCATCAAATGGACAATTTAGTTTTTTTTAAAGCATCGCCAAATATGCCATAAAAATGACAATATTTTTAGGAAAGTCGATGATTTTGTTCGTTTTTTAAAATCGATAGTACAGAATTTCTCAGTCCTCTAACGATCAAATTCTGACCTCACATGCAGGGTGATACATTGCTACTTAAAAATAGTAGGTTACAGACGAAAAAAATATTTATAACAATAGAATAGTTGATTAGAAAAGTGCATAATAGCAGCCCATATGCAGCAGACTTATCAAAATCATTATTTGCAGTGTTGAAACCAAGCTTTCTGTTTTTATAAACTATTGTTTTTGTCAGTAAATATAAATTAGAGAATACCAAAGCGTTAAAAAAATCAAAATCCAAACTCAAAGAGGGGCTAAATATGTACAAATGAGAGATTTACATGGAGACCCATGTACAAGTACAAGATAATAAGACCAGGTGTTCCGGAAGAGTAAGCGTCTTCTACTTCATCGACGACACGCGCTATGTAAGTCCCATAGGGATCTTGGCGCCCACCATAGGCAATATTTATTTGTTCTTTAAAAGTTGGATCTTTTTTTTTTTTCTATTCTGTTACATTTATTTAATTTCAGATATATGAAATTTTGGAGTTCCTTAAGAAAAGCCAATAGCATTTTAAAAATTAGAACTTATAAACTCAACCAAGGACCAAGAGGAACATACATATGAAATTAAATAAACTTTCATTATGAAAATCCAAGATGGCCGTCTGACAGTAGTTTTTTTTTTATCAGTCCCAAAATCAAAAGGGCACAACAAGGCACCAAGGTGAAACTACATATGAAATTTAAAAAAGATCCTTACAGTATTTCTCATGAATTAGTAATGCAAACTTGATATTGAAATCCAAGATGGCCGTCTGTCAGCCATTTTTTATGATCAGTCCCGAAACAAAAGGGCATAACAAAGTACTAAGGGGAACCAACAGTGTACATGTGAAATTCTCAAGAAATAGCGCTCACAATCTATAACTGTCAAAATCCAAGATTGCTGCTTATCGGCCATATTGTTTGTTTTTAATCAGCAAAAAATGTAAACAATATACAACAAAGAACCAAAGTGAACCTGCATATGAAATTTCAGAATGATCGATCCAGTACTTCTCACAAAATAATGATCACAAATTATTAATCGAAATCAAAGACGGCTACCTGTCAACCATTTTTTTCAGATTAGCAATTGACAATGCACAACAAGGGATCAAGTGGAGCTTGCATATGAATTTTGAGAAGGACCATTCAGTACTTCTCAAGGATAACAATCACACACTAGTGATGCTTAATCCAAGATGGCCGCCTATCCGCCATATTGATTTTCGGATAACCAAGGGGAACCTGCATATGGAATTTGAGAAGGATCCACCAGTACTGATCAAGAAATAGCAATCACAAACTATCAATGCAAAATCCAAGACTACCTGTCGGCCATTTCGTTTTTCGGATTGGCTTAAAAAATTGACAATGCACAACTAGGGACCAATGGGAGATTACATATGAAATTTGAGAAGGATTCATGCAGTATTTTTCAGAAATGGCAATCACAAACTATTAATGTTAAGTTCAAGATGGCCGTCTGTCGGTCATATTGTTTTTCGGATCGGCTCAAAAACTGTACAATGCACAACAAGGTATCAAGGGGAACTTGCATATGAAAGAGAAGGCTCCGTGCAGTACTTTCCAAGAAGTAGCGATCACAGGAATTGTTTAAGGACGGGAAGTTGAGAAGTTTCTTGAAGATTTTAACATATTTGACCCATGTCACCTTAAAAGAGGGTCAAGGTCATTCATTTGAAAAAACTTGGTAGCCCTTCATCCCAGCATGCTATATGTCAAATATCAGTTCTCTGTGCCTTTTGGTTTTGGAGAAGAAGTTGTTTGAAGATTTTAAGACATGTGACATGCGACCCCTTCGACTTTGAAAGTTGGTCAATGTCTTTAATTTGAACAAACCCATTATCCCAGCATACTACAGGCCAAAGATCAGTTTCCTTGGCCTTTTGGTTTTGGAGAAGAAGTTGTTTGAAGATTTTAAGACATGTGACATGCGACCCGTGCGACTTTGAAAGTAGGTCAATGTCTTTAATTTGAACAAACCCAGTATCCCAGAATACTACAGGCCAGATATCAGTTGCCTAGGCCTTTTGGTTATTGAGATGATGTTTCTTGAAAATATTTACATATATGACCCTTGTGACCTTGAAAAAAGGTCAAGGACATTCTTTTGAACAAACTTGGTAGCCCTTTATCCCAGCATGCTACATGCCAAATATCAGCACCCTGGGCCTTTTGGTTATTGAGCAGAAGTTGCTTAAAAGGAAAGTTTATGCACAGCAGACGATGACGAACGGTGCACAATGGATATAGATCATTCTGACCCTTTGGGCCAGATGACCTAATAATCCAGTATTCCATAACTAGATTAAACTGAAGGAAGTGACTATATAACCAGTATGTCATATACTAAATGGGTAAAATAGTTGTCAGATACCGGGTGGTATAGCTCTTGCTTGCTGGAATGTACAGAGGTTACACAGCGAGTGGTTGTTGGATATAAAATTTATTTCACTCGAGTTAATTATTTTTTAGAAGTTGCAAAAGTCACGAGCTTTAGCAACAAAAGTTACAAAGTTCTTTTGTAACTTTTGAAAAATAATTAACGAAAGTAGCATTTTGAAGGAATAGTTGAAGAACAGGAAACTTGACAAGACGCACACTATTGCAGGAAACAACCTCTGCAACAAATCAACAAAACCCAATGATTTCTTCATCTTATAACAAATAAGATTAAATTTATTCGTGATAGCTACACCATAAACAGTATTTATACATGTAAACGATACTGACCAATACATGACCAATGGTCTTATTTAAATGAGTGATGACCGGTTGATCTCTGACCAATGTTTCTCGTTTACATAATCACTGGCCAGACTTGATCCTCGATATACCAGGGACAATGCCAACCAATAACTCTCTCTGAACCTCTGGAATGCCAAAGTAAAATGGAAGGCAACACTTGCACTACCTTGTAGATGGACATTTTGGAAACAAGAGTACAGTCCCCTGTAATCTTCAAAGAAAAGCAGGTATCAGCCTAGTGAATGGTCAGGGATTTTTTCCCCGAGACCAATCAAATGGCTAGACATATGCCTTATGACACATATTCCAGGGTTGTAGAGAGCGAAAATGAGTGTAGACCCTAGGCCTTGATGAATCCTGACCAATGGTTTTATGCAAATGAGGAACACTGGCCATTCTCTGACCATCAGTTTATGCATATGAGGAACACTAGCTGAACCCTGGCAAATGGTTTTATGTAAATGAGGAACACTGGCCGAACTCTTGACCATCAGTTTTATGCAAATGAGGAACACTGGCCGAACCCTGACCAACAGTTTTATGCAAATGAGGAACACTGGCCGAACCCTGACCAACAGTTTTATGCAAATGAGGAACACTGGCCAAATTATAACAATATATTGCATAATATTATATCTGATTATTGAGGTCACACATAATTTATACAATGATCAGTGTAAACACATAGTTACATGACACATATAAAGGCTGTAAGCAGAGTGGAACAACATCATGTACACATGCCCTATAAACCTATCAGCTTCAACATTTAACATTCTTTTATTTCAATGATATATATCCAGGAGTGCCAATATATAAATATTACTATCTTATTATCTAGTTTAGAATTATTTTAGTCCAATAGATCACGTTAGAACAAGATGTGTCAATATGCCACAGGCTCCTGCTGACAACTGAAGATAAAACATTCCCTATAGGCCTTTCCTAAAAGGGATGTTATTCCCATTGATTAGCCAAAATGGTGGATACAAGATGGATTTCCAGGAAGTGTTTTTGTGATAATTTGGCGCTATGTGACAATCGGATGAATTAAGTCATTTCTATTATTACAACATAATTACATGGCGCGAATTTGTTACAAAAACACTTCCCAGTGTAGCCATGATATGGCAAACAAGGGAGATAGACCTATACCAAGTTTTATTTTTCCCCGAGTTATGGCCAAATTAGTGTATCATTACCTGCATCTTATCATACAACTACATACCAAATAACAGTTCAATGTCTCTAAATAAATGAGTGAAAACGAAAATGACAGACTGATGGAGCAACAACCAAGGGCAGCACTATATGTCCTTCATGGTTGGGACAGAAAGGTACACTAAACCAGGAAATGTGTGCTGCAGTTCTAATTGTTCACCTTTAATTAATCATCCTCCACAGTACAGTACAATTAACACTGGGTAAAAATTGACTTCAGGAGCAAGCAAACAAAATTTCATGGTATGTATTATGTTACCTCAACTACATGTATTGTTAAAGACACTTTGACAAGAGGCCTATATGTCCTTTTTCGTGCAAAGACACCCTTCGTTTTCCATAGTCCAGGTAGAGCAGCTAACAGTTTCTTACACAGGCTGATGGCAACGATTTCATCTACAGAACCACATGGAAAATGTAATACCACTGACAACAGATTTCTCTGTTTATTTCTAACTTGTACAATGATTTTTCTATGGACATAACAGCAGAAAATAAATCTGTATTAGGAAGACAATTATCTGATCCAAACATAATGTAAAATTGCTTTCTGAAGAGCGACCTCACTTAATATCCAACTTATCATGGAATTCAAAGTGAAATAAAAATCTAAATTTACTGAAATTCAGAAAGCACACAGGGTGATGGCAACACTGTCATGACATGTACAGAACGATATGGAAAACATAATGCCACTACAAATAGATTTCTCCATGTCTACTGTTCAGTTTTTACTCGCAAAGACTTTTGTATGAACACTACAGCAGAAAATAAATCAATGTTTGGAAGACAGTTATATCTCATCAAAGCAAAAGTGAGCAAGACTTTTGAAATTATCTATAAATAAAGCATGACAAAAACCAACAGAAAAAATTGTTCCTGAAGTGTAACTTCATCTAATTTGATATCCAACTTATCATGGAATTTAAGACAAATTCAGATTTTTTTTTCACTTTAAATTGTTAATTTTGCCTAATATGAACAATCCCTCATTGCTGGTCAATGTGTTTTTTCTTTTAATCAATATCTAAAATTCTTTGAATTTTCAGGATTGAAGATTTATAATTATCATTGGAGCATATTAAAATGAAAAGAAAAAAGATACCAAATCAAGTAACGAAGGTGCGTTGTTCAATAGAATGCCCAATAATAAAACAATCTTTAGTCAAAGGGAGATAATTATAAAACAAATACAGATAAAGGGAGATAAAATTTGTGATGATTATTCTCTCAACGAAATGGTATTTAAAGGCCCAATATACGGGAGATAAAATTTGTGATGATTATTCTCTCAACGAAATGGTATTTAAAGGCCCAATATACGTAACTTCAGGAAATTTTTCGGGATTCTGAAAAATTCTGATAAAAAATCCAGTTGATAACCATGTAAAAATAAGTCTAAAACGAAGTAAACCTGAGTGGTAACTAACAAGAAAATCTTGACAAAAAATCCAAAGAATTGAAAATAGTTCAGGTGGGGCCCACTTCAACAACAAACCGAAGGTAGAAGACAGCTAGAAATGGACGTGTGTTTACAAATATCGTGATTAAACTGCTGCCGTACCGGTAATCACGTAAGAATTCATCTTGAATATTGCTGATATCAGTTAATCTTAATTAAATCTATAAATATGATAAGTTATTAGGCTTGATTTTCGCTTCAAGTTTTTGCCGAAAGTTATGTATATTGGGCCTGTAAAAAGACCAGATTGCATAAAAATGATATTTTCATTTATAATTTACTAGCAAAATGCCATAACATGACTTGAATTAATATGTTTAGCGCTAGATCAATTTCTGGCATTTCATACAGGATAAACCACAGTTTAGTGGGTGGGGTCCCTTTACAACCCTTTTTTCATATAAGTATATAGCACACAAAATTTTTAAATGAAATGTTCCAGTAGAGAAGTATACATATAATTACAATATTATTAATTCTGGACCTTAAAAGGAAATTAAATAAGCACAATCATCTTATTCAAATTTCACAACAAAATTGTAAACAGATTTTATAAAAACTTTTAAACAAATAATTATAGAATTTAAAAAATAGAAAATACCCTGGTAGGGTTTAAAAATCTTTTGTTATACTGTCGCTTGAACAGATTTGTTTGTCAGTGGAAATTAATAAATGATCATTGGTGTAGTGGAACAGGGATCTTTAAAAATCACATGGTTGGCAGTAAGAAAAATATCACATGTTCACAAAGCATTTTACTACATGTATATTGTATACTATACAATAGCCGAAGTTTCCTCTGGCCCCAGCACCAAGTCTGTTTGTTGTCAGCAAGATATAAAAATCGATCAAAATTACAAGCCTGAAGTCGAAGCAAGAAGAAACTCTAGCTACGATTATACGATATCCACGAAAGCACCAAGCAAAACTAACTTTGGCAAATAAATAACAGTAAAAAAATAGAGCTGTAAGGTCTTCAATATCGTTATTAACGCACCATTAATAACAATCAAAATTTATAAAAGCAACAACATACCGTAATACCTTTACAATATGACTCAACATTGTATTATATAATCAAACGGTTTCTATACGCACAACATGTATGAGTGTAAATACTTTCACATAGAAATGAGACATTTTACAATATTTCATGGCCCATAGACTTGGACAAAATATCAGCACATTAATAACGCAGCTTGAAAAGTGACAGAATGGAACACAATGAGGACAAAACAAACCAGATCTGTCACGAGGCTGCAACAATGAAATGGGAACCAGGGGCTGTAATTATCATAAAATTATCAAAACACAAGCACCTTCAAGTTGGTAAGAAACAATATTTGTTTAAATCATGTTTTTTTTTTTTGCTGAAAACATTGTCCTAAATTATGATTTCTTTATATTGCTTTCTATAGTAAGTATTGTAAGTTACGACGATTCATCATTTTGCTTATTTGTTCAAATTCTGTAGCACTGTTAAATTGAGCGCACCAAAATGAGTACTGCTGTTCTGAAATAAGTACTGCTGTTCTTAAATAAGTACTGCTGTTCTTAAATAAGTACTGCTGTTCTTAAATAAGTACTGCTGTTTTTAAATAAGTACTGCTGTTCTTAAATAAGTACTGCTGTTCTTAAATAAGTACTGCTTCAATACATTAAAATTCCATACGAATTGATCATATAATCGTAAACTGTCACTTTAAATTGTGTCAAACATATAAAAGACATAATTATCTGAACTGAAATCATCAAATATTATTACTAACAATTTTTAAATGTGTCTTAAGTAGTGCCATACCTATGTTCATCTTCAATCAGTCATCCTGTATGTACAAAATAAGATACATATTTTACAATACATTATCATTGAAACATTTATTTTACACACAAATAATTTACGATTATGTTAGCACAATATTGCCATCTTTGACAGTGATTTGTCCCGGCGTAGAACTATTGTCTGGAGTCTTAGGAAGACTGCGAGTATGATGATGAGAATCTGACATTCGTGGAAATGTATTTTGATTTGATAAACAGATTCTGCCATCGACCACTTGTATCGTATTGCTTGCACTGGAAGTGCCAGATACAGGAGCTTCAATTGTCCTGTAATTACGGAGTTCATCAATTGATTCGTAGTTATGTCCCCCTGATGGAGAAGTACTTTGTGACGGGTTGTCCGAGACTGTGGTCCTTTCACAATTTATTATCGGTATATCAGGTTCAACAGCCACTAGGTTCGGGGAAGAGCCAGAGTGATTCTGATTTGATGAAGAGTCTGACTGACCCTGCACAGATCTGTCCGGAATCTCCGATATGAAGAGATCTAGATCACGTTCCCAAGGAGCATCATACAGACTTTCGTCCTCCTCTTTGGCCCCTCCCCCACATTCTAATGCCCCACCCTGTGGGTTATCCCTAGGTGTGATGACGGATGAATTTCCTGCCTGACAAAGCCGATCAGACTCGACCGGTGGTATATTGTTCACCCCAGCTCCTTGTAATACTGACGAGCTTTCGGCTGTTAATTCAGACACGACACTTTCGGGTGTGTTTAAAGACGCAACATCTATCGGTTGCAACATAGAATCAGCAGGAGCAGAACGTGTATGTGGAGGTAGGTCATGTGACTCAATGTTTGCATGCAAGTCATGTGACTCGGTGTTTGCTTGTTGATCATGTGACTCAATGTTTTCTGGTGGGCAGCACGACTCGATGTTTGCTGGTAGAGGTTGTTGGGATTCAATATTTGGCAGTAAAGCTGGCGTTGCTATATCTGGAGGAATATTTGCAGGTAAACATGTAGCTGCATTATCAGTGTGATTATTTGGGAGTGAAGGGTGGGAAACATTATTAATATTTACAGGTGAATGAGAAGTGTTCAAGGGGTTTTCCCGAGAGTCGCATGAAACAGCCGCACAACCACCAGCCAATAAATCTTCACTATGGCGAGTGTCACTGGGAGTTGACCCTACTGGAATAGCACAACTGGACTGTGCAGGCAGCACTTCCTGATGATCGCCACCAGGTGGCGCTGATAAAACATGACTAGAACAGCCGGTCTGTCCTGATGTTGGTAGGGGAGGTAAGTCTCTCTGTGCAGCAGATGTTACTGGAGGGGGACAACCAGCGGGAGAAACAGCCACAGCACTTGCCGAGTCAGTTCCACCCAACATGATCTGCCCCCCCTGTACCTGTAGTTGAAGTGGGTGGGTATCTGTCGCGGTGGGTTCACTTGATGTAGGAGAACAACTCTGGATAGTAGGTAGATGTTGGTTGCGGAGAATTATTTGCCCACCCTGCACTGCCATATTTGGCTGTTTCGGTAGACCTCGGGAGGTTGAGGTGCGTGTCGAGTCTCCGCCACGCGGATGTTGTGTGCGACTAGATTGACCTTGACCTGCAGTCTGGCTCCTAGTCGTCTGAACGGACACGGAATGTGTTGGCGGGCGTGAATTGTTTTCTACAGTATACTGGGGTAATGTCCCCTGATTATCACTAGATGGTGCAGTTTGTCTCGTACAACGGTGAGGTGTTCGTCGATTATTATTTGCTGCTACCTGTAGTGAGCTAGGCCTCTGCGGAAATCTATCCAGCGTACTATAGTCTGGTGGTGGGGAGTTCCGCTGAACCTGTATTTCCTCAACCACCTCAGAATAAGTTGGAGGGGACTCCATTACCACGAACTCGGACACCGGAACGTACTGAACACCATTATTAACATTCACAATAATATTGCCGTAATTCTGTCGTCCCTCTAGGAATGGCTGACTCTCCTGTGCTTCCCCACTCCGACGAGAACTGTTCGAAGACAGAGGTTGTGTCCCCTGATGACGCTGTACGGCCCGTTCCCGCTGGTTACAGGCATCACGCTTCATCCTGATACGGAACACGGCCACAACGATGATGGAAATGAACAAGACAATTCCGACTGTACAGCCAATCACAGCGTAGACGGTGGTTTTAAGCCACGTCATCTGGTCCTCCTCTACGGTATCCTCAGCTGGGATGTCGACGGTGGTCTCATTTACTGTAATATACAACACAAATATTACTGTTTACATCACAAATGTTCCTTCATATAAAATGAATAATGTTTCCTGATTTTGAAATGTGAATACAACTAGCCCCAAAGCTTCTGTTATAAATTCAATTTACTCAACTCTCCAAGAAAATCTCGCACCGTCAAAAATTGTGGATATCCCAGTCCAGGGTAAGAGACCCCCTTTTCTCCCACACTCCATTGGTTCATTCAAATTTTTGCTAGGAGTATGATAAACTTGTCTCTTACGGGGGAAGGGAAAAGATAGCTTACACGTGTCCTTATTCTAAAACGTCTATCATGTCATAGCTTTATGCCGTGTTACTAAAAGTAATGTCACCAATTTTGTGAAACACTGCATCTGCCAGTGAAGATGGTGTGATGCACGGAGTTCACATTACAACTTATTTTATGTTAGTACAGTGTGGCAGAAAAATAATCAATCATCCCTGTATAATACAAACAGAGAACTCTCAACTCTCAGGATAAGAATTATGAATGTTAGCTCTCGGAAAAGCCTTGTGATAAAATTCATAAATCTAACCCTCGAGTTGCGATTCTTAGTCTACATCACATAGAAGTGAGAAATTCTATTAGTTTCCTAAGGTTAAACCTTGGGGATTCCCCTCATCATAACACAACAATTAAATGTCACCACAACAATATGAAGACTAAAAGTCAATAATTCGCAAACAATATCATGTCGACAAAGCATTGAGCCTCTACATACACATTATTTAAATGATCTCAGGGGGTGACAAATTTCTTTTCTCTTACCTTGTTGACCCTATCATTTAAATAATGTGTAAGAGAAAAGGAATTTGTCACCCATCTTGAGATAACATGGGGAATCTCTACCTTCGCGAGTTTTCCAATCCCCTTTTTTACATTTCTCCATCTCACTTGATCGCGAGAGGAAAAGTTCCACCAATCATACTTAATTAAGGACTTGTGATATTGGTTTGAACACTATTCCCTACCTGCAGTAAAGTACTGGGGCCAGTATAGACATTGTTCATCTGACCAATCTCCACAATCGTTCTCGTGGTGGATGTCGCAAACACGATCTCGGTCCACACAGTGGCCATTGAGGCATGGAAACTGGTCCGCACAAGGGTTTTCTGTTATACAGAAAGTATATATAGGTAGGTGTTGGATATGTAGGTTATCATTTTCTAATGTGAAACAGGGTGATACCTATATACCACAAAATTTTTGAAGCCTTTCATACCACGGGAAAATTGGTCATGAAGACAAATAATGTAAACAGCTGTCCATGCATATATACAATGTTACAGGTGAAATTACCACTAAACTAGTGAAATGAGAACATTTCAGTATGTTTAGACATACCATTATATTAACCCTTTTACCCCAGAAGACACATTTGAACTCTTTCAATTTAAAGAATGGATTACTTCATTGAGAAATTTCAGGGTTAAAGAACAAAGTAAATTATTATTCAATCTAACCAAAAATATATTTAAGTATAATCATATAGTATGTACAGTTTAAATCAAACCCATAAATCATAAACCTATTAATTGGAATAAAAGGCATTTTTCTGATCTTGGTTCAATTCATGAAAACTAGCTATAGAGCTGTTCCATAAAGGAAAAGAACCCCTGCATAATGCTGTTGACAGACAAAACAGGGCAAAATTGAAATTATTCCCAAAAATTATTCTGAATTCCAGTCTAGAAAATGAATGACAAAGAATGAGTATATAATGAATGAGTAATCTCATAGCAAAAATCAACATTGTAAAACAAATATTTTAAAGTGTGACAAGCCACTAAATAAGATCATCTCGATCAACTGAGTGCAATGTCATGATCAAAGGGTAATAACTCTGCCAAAATGCCATCTCATAACTGAACAAAAGGGAAAATGTCCCTGTTACCCGTACTCGCAACTTCTACACAGTTTAAATTTGCATATTGTAGCGGTTATCTTAGTTTTGCAATTTTCTCGCTAAATGCATTCCACTAATTATTCTTGTGCTTATTACAGATTCTGTATTGGTTTCTATGGCAAGTGTTGTTAGTGCACCAAAATAGGTATGTTTACAATAAACATATACTTCCACCCCCAAACCCTTCCCCCAGAGTTTATCTAAACAAACTGATTTAGGCACACTCAAATTTAGTGCATAAACAAATTTTATCAGAGAAGTGGATGATAAATCAACACACTCACAATACTGTATACAAAACTATAAAAAGCCAAATCAAAATTTAGCATAATGCTTTCAGCCAAAAAAAAATCGCTAGAATAAAATTACCGCTAAAATATGAATGTTTACAGTACATTTGACTTCAGTACCTTCACAGTTGTGTTCGTCCGAGCCGTCGAGGCAGTCCTCCTGGCCATTACAGCGGTACCTCACATATATACAGTGATGGTGTTTCTCACACAGAAACTGGGATGTAGTACACACAGCTCCATCTTTGGCTATAAAAAACAATAAAGTAAAATTGATCCTGATTCCATCTCCAGTCAATAGCACTTACTCTGGTCCATTGTCCATGCATTATTCAAAATTACTAAAAAAGAGGCAATCTAGATACCTGGTAAGTTTGTTTACATTTTTGTAATATATTAATATCGACAGATATTTTGACAAATCTTACTCTTGGGTCGAGATTTCTCAGTCTAGCACACATGGGTGATTGACTCTATTTTCCTCCTCCCTAAGTCAGATCAGGAAATGATGTTACCTGGTAGAGGGGATTCCCCTGTTATAACACATTGTGTGTCGTCACATTAACAATATCAGGCCTCGGCAGATGACTCAGATTTGCTTGAAATTACGGAATCTGATACTGAATATAAATAGTCACTCTCTGCTTTAGGGTACAGGGTACAAACAAAATACATCAAATTTACAATTTAAAATAACTCTTGGGATATGATTTATGAATTTTAGCACTCGGCAAAGCCTTGTGATAAAATTCATAAATCTTACCCTTACAGAAGTCTGAATTATACAAGGTTTATACAGTGTCAGCTGGGACTGTTCACTGTTTTAGATGAAGTGATATTCTGTTATTATACTCACACTTGGCATTAACACTGATGTAGAAGAGCTTCTGAGTGGAGCCCTGCGAAGTGTTGAACCAACAGGTATAGAAACCGGCGTCAGAACTGTTGGCATTGTCTATTATCAGTGTGATGGTGGAGTTGTCTACCCTTCGCTGGTGAACCTTGTGTTTCTTTGTAATCCAGGACAGCTGAGCATTCTTTACCACCTACAAAATTCAGAAGATATACCCCATATAATACTGTATGGTGTTAATAGGAATAGCCTAACATTCATTGTTTTAAAATAATTTCTCCACAAATAAGAAGAGATTTCATACAACATCAAAATTTATTATGAAAAACATGTTGATTTAATTTGTGCATGTTGCACTTTCATAAAAGCAGCAAAGTTGAAATAGAAATTTGCATTTAATAGCAGAACAGAACTGACAACACATGAACGTACACTGTCATTTGATACAGTATTTATCCCCGGATATTCAAACATTATTCTTTTCTAAACCAATTTTGATCTGTTATGACTTAAACGTTCACTTTCTACAACTCGGATATGGACCCATTTAAGGATTTTGTTACTCACGTGTGGGTAGAGTCGAGACAGATTGACACTACAGTTGACTCGCACACTTTCACCCTCCATAATCTGTATCTTGCGACGTGGGGGCACAATAGCCATTTCTACGTGTAGCATGTCCTGGATATTCTTGGAGTCCAAAACGATGTCGTGGATTTCGGAAGCAGCTTGAAACAGAGGTAGTGATGGGAAAGATGCTATATATCAACAGTACATACTGATCATAATGTTTAACATATGCATTGTACTAGTAAAATATCTCCATTTCAGATATTACCATATATCTGAAATGCTTACATGCTAACCCTCCCTCATTATGAGGGAGACTTCCTCATTTTGATCAAAATTTACCAATCTCCCTTGAAATCTCCCTCATTTAAGACCAAACTCATACAAATGCAAAATCTACATCATGTGTTCCAATTATCTCGTAGTTACTGCAGTATGTGTAATGGCTATAACAAGTGTGTCTGGATCAAATGAATCCTTTTGAAGTTATTTTGATACATAAAATGGGAAAGACTAATTGAGCGATGCAGTTTTGAGTCGCATTTCCACATACTTTCTCCCTCATTGGAAATATGGAATGAGGATATCTCCTCATTGGAGGTTTCCAAGGTTAACTCTATGGAAATGTAATTTTACAAAACGAAATGCTGTGATTTGTATTTTGAAAGCTATGGCACTCGTCTTTTTCAAAGTACAGTTCAAAGCCACAGCATATCATGCAAATAGGAGGGTGGGTGTGGAAGGAGGTATGCTTTCAGTTTTTCATACACAGATGAGTGTCCCCTTACACCAAGAGTGCTACAGACCAAAGGACCACATGTATGTATGGTTTTGCCTGTTTTTGCCCCCCAAATCTGTCAATTTTTAAATTTCATTATTGAATATACACTACATCCCTCATGCAATTGTAATACTATCTATTTGTTGTTTGTGTTATGGTAACCATGGTAACCATCCCGAGTATGCATAAATTATGCAAATGTAAATATTTGGTCAACTTTGGTCAATTTTAAAATAGTTTTTCACATAGCAACTATTGAGCGCTTTCTTGAACAAACTTTATATTTCTCCTAAAGATGTGGTGCAAGTGCCCACATATTCTCATTTGATATTAAGTTTGTTTAAGAATGCGCTCCATAGTTTCTAATAGAAAAACTATCCAAAAATGAGTCAAAATTGACTAAATGGTCAAATTTACCTAATTCATGCAAATTTGAGATAGTTGCCATGACAACAAAGTTGAAAAAACAAATAATTATTGTTTCAGTTTTATCAGGGATGTATTCCATATTTGAAATACATTGATTTGGCAGTTTAAAAATCTGTTTCAAAAGTTGATGCTTTGGGGGCCAAAAAAGGCCCAAACCATACATATTCCTTTAGTCAAAATGGAAAAGTAGTATTTTAAAGACAAACTTGAGAGACAGACAATAGATGTTGCCTCGTGACATAAGGTAGCATGCTGTCTAAAGCCAGGAATTTAGGTGTGAAAGGCAATTGTAACACCTTGTACTAAAATCTATATAGGGACAGAATCAAGGTACCACGACTACGGACGAAACATGATGACTGTAGGTCATCCTTACCCTTTTTGTCAGATGAACTAAAAACTAATACCAGGTAAGCAAGCTCTATTGTATTTATTGCTGAACCGATTTAATCGATAAGGAGATTTTGCAATCAATTGTTGTGAATCAGAAGGAATACCAACATTACGAATCGATCATCGTGACATTACTATAAATAACCTACCTTTTACCGTTACATAGATGTTTTTCACAATGTTTTTGATGCGACAACCATATTTCCCTGAATCCCCCATCATCGCTTCGTCTACGGTCAACTTTGACTTCCCAGTCTGGTTAATGTTGGACTGTCTGTAGTCCCAAGTGACCGATGGAGCGCGGTGTTTGAAAGTAGGGGGCAAGTCCCACTGTATCTGTCCACCTGTGTCGTAACTGTTATGGACCTCACAAGACAATTTGATTGGCTGGCCTTCCTCCACCGTCACATTTCCATCAGGGGAGGTAACCAAATAGACTTGTTGTGGGAGGCACTCAACTGCAAAAGATGTACGTATACCAGGTGTTTTGTTTGATAAATCAATTCATTAAAATCTTGTTCTATGAAAACAAAAAAATATACATAACTTTCAGGAATTTTATGTGTCAAGAATATATTGAGTATCTTTAAATCACACTATCTAAAATATTTCTTTTGATTTTGTGCATTTCATTACTTAAGAATATTATTCATTTACTGACGATGAATTCATTAAAACTATTCATTTTGTAATGATATGTTTTCAGTATGGTTTTCAAGTAATTAATAAACTAATGCTAGCTAGGTAATATACAAGCATTTTCACATAAACATGTAAATGTAACATGTATGTATTGCAAATCTTTAAAGTTTATTATTGCTTCAAATTAGCAGCTTTGTAATACCAGTTTTACATGTACAAACCTTATGTTTGTTGTTTAATATTATGTAGTGGATCGGGACTAGCCAGAGTTTGCTCTGGCCCCGACACCATATCTGGTTTTGGGCCAGAGCCCACATGCCTATAAAAACGTGGAATTTGTCGATATCAAACGGTATCGGATAGTGATTAATGAACAGAAAAGATGACGTCCGGAAATCTTCTGAACAAGAACACTAAACCCCCACTTTCCGTCCAGATCAGTATTGTTTGCTGCTTAGTCACCATGTGGCCTACTTACAAACAATGGAGACCGCTCAGGTTGGAAATTCGAACGGTTGAAAACTGAGGACTCTACTTTAGCGTGCAGAGTCACCCATCCAACTATACTGACCATGCTTACTGTTGCTTAACTATATTGAGCAGGCCCTGGGTTATACCGCCCGACTTCAAAAAGCTAGCTTCCCAGTTAGGCAGTATTTCCCCCCCCTCACATACCTAGCTGGACATCACATTATTCCCCCTTTCGAGAAGTCTCGTTCCGCGACTTGGGTCTTGGAATCCGTAGGTTCAATGTATCAATGCACTTCCTAAACCACCGGGAACTGGCCTTGTACATGATCACACAGAGTCACTACGTATACGCTGCCACCAAATGTAATGTGCAGGTGGTAGCCCATCCAACTACTGACAACGTTCACTATTGCTTAACTATCTTGAGCGGGCCCTGGGTTATACCGCATGACTGGAAAAGCTAGCTTCCTAGTTAGGCAGTATTTCCCTCTCATAAACCTAGCTGGACATTATACACTACTGATAGAAATTATGAATTGTTTGTGGTAATCGGAGTTGATTTGGGTCAATAAATAATCCATTTGTTGATATATGTGAGGTATGTAATGTGTCAGTCAATTTTTTTTTGTGAGCACCCCAAAACTCTCAGCTACCAAACTGTGTTGGATAATTCCATGTTTTGATATATATGATAAGCTCTATTTTAGCTGGCCCCACTCCAGAAATGTATCGGTCAAATTTAAATATATGATGTTAGGGCCAGCGGAAACTCTGGCTAGATCGGAACCAGGTTGATCATCAGCAATCAGAAAGCTCAATAGGCTGAGTGTCAGTTAAAGTCTTGGGTTCGAACCCCAGTTTGGCCTTGCATTTTATCTCTCCTGTTACAATTATAAAGCCCAGCTGAGTAAAATTGGTGCATGATCTTCGAACCTGTTTAACAGATCAATCACAGCGACATCTAACAATAAGAATGTATTTATAAAATGTATGGGAGATTATATTGTATCCACATATTCTATACACGCATTCTTATTGTAACGTATCCCTGTGGACTTGCTTCTAAATTATATATTTTTCATTTGACATAAGTCAAAGATTTTGTATTCTTGGGCACGATACGTTTCTGTACATATTTTCGTCTGCTGTGTAACCGAACTACGCCGTAGTTAAACGGACGTTACGCCACCAAACCAACAGTACATGCATGTATCAATTGCAAGCTAGCTTTCACTGCTCGAGTCATTATCATGTATCAAATGTTTTTCACTGTTTTCTGTAAATTCACAACTCGAACGCCCCACAAAAGCAATAGCTTTAGACTTATTATGAAGCATTACCTTTACCAATTAAGGTGAAGGCTACCATACCAAGCCACAGCGAGAAATGAATTAGTGTACCCATGTTATGGGCCAAACAGCAAACTGTCATCAATCGTAGACATTCTCCATTGTAAAACGGAAGTGGAAATGAACTGGAGGCGCCACCTGGTCGATTTTTCAGGAAACAAGATAAAAAACTCTTACAAACCAACCTGATGACGATCGATATTTGACCGAAAGCATGCTAACACAAGTACATAGTCAGGTTAAACTATTTCAAAGGAAAAAAGTTCGACTTGAAATTATTATCACATCATTATATAATACAATACAAGAAAAAATATACAAAACGTTTTATTATTTGTATATATACATGTATGGGTCAAAGAAGTAATATAAACGGTAGTTTTCCAAATAACACTGGATACTTACAAATGGATATTTATAGGATGCGAATAACTTAAAATTTTATAAAGGGCAAAGAAGTAATTCAAATAGTGTAGACAAACTGGTGCTGTCAAATTTTCGGAGCAATCCTTTGTCAAGACATAAATTAAAGAAACATAAGATAATAACAATACATAAAAACAATATTGAAAGTGTAACAAAAAAATTGTAAATCAATAAGCCCCTCGGCTAGTGTTAGCATGTTATACATGTAGATATACACATAGAAAAAATCTACTACTCTAAAATTTTAACACTAGATTCATATGAAAGTCCGCAAAAACTTTTTTTAGTACATACTATATGACGTAATCTATATGTATGAGGAAAAGTAGATGCATAGTCACGCAATCAAGTTGGAATATACCAATATAGATAATATTAATACAACTATTTTCGTGATGTCATGCATATGCCTATATCAGGGACGTATATATGAGTCTCACATTTACGTCCCTGCCTATATATATATGTATGTGAACATGACCACATTTGCTTGAGTTTCTGTCAGTAAATAATAAATATATATGTGTGAAATGAACCTCCCATTACAGTAATCTGTAATGGGCCGCGGCTCCATATATATAAACATTTTTTATATACTGACAGAAACTCAAGCAACTGTGATGTGACATATTAATTTCTTTCGCAAACCAAGAGGTACCACTTATTCGAATTCTGAATTATCGCGCGCTTACCCAGGGGCCGTTGGACATAATTGTAAATGTGACCTTCCAATAAGTCAGTGGTATCTCCGTGACATTTTGACTAAATATCATTTTTCTTTCTTAATTTGTTTCTACTCATCAACACACAAGCTGCAATAAAACCAAATATCTTAATTTAAGCGCACGCAACTCTTTCTAGCGTGTCCCGTCAAAATGCGAATCGATAAGAAGTTAATGAAGTGACATTTAAATGAAGGTTATTGTCACTAAGTTTAATAGATTATTCCATGTCGTCAACAGCAATTGAGCTAATTGCTAAATGAATCAAATCTAGCACGTATACAGTCCTCTTTTTTTTAAATTAAAAGAATATATTGAATGCTTTGACTCGTTGACTTATTCACTGAGAACAATGGCTAGTTGATAACAGAGAAATGAGCATTACTTTACAATAATTAGCAAGTAAAGCATTTTTTTTTATATTTCGTTATCAAACTTGACGGTATTGTCGTATTTACCCGCTAATAAGCCCTTGTTTGGTAATAAGCCAACGTGTGCATATTATAGTTGGGAAGACATATCACCTTCTATCAGACAGTGGTTTTACATGCACGTCGATAGAAAAAAATGTTATAGTCTTCAAGTGGGGCAAACATATTATGTTCAATGGATGTGTAACACGAGTGAAACTTATATGCAGAAAAAAATCACTAAGAATATTCTGTTTAAAACGTTATCATTTATGAAGATGAAATGGGGATGGGAGCACAAATCACAATTCTTCGTTTTCTTGTCTTTATTCATACTTTCGATTCATGTCACTACATCGGCAATGGTCGAGACGAAAAAACAAACAAACATTTTAAAAAACATGAAAATTCACGTATAAGTAACGTTTTACATACAAGTAACATTTTGTAGATTGAGTTGTAAATAATGTGACCTAACGTAAAAACAAGTGCATGTTTAATTAGTACTGAACATAAATAAGGGGAGTTGGAAGTACAGATCGCGATCGCCATCTTGGGATGTTGTAAAACCTTCTTTTATTAAACAAGCAATTTACTGCACTGAATGCTTTCATTTTTTCCCTTTTTCTTGCAAATATATAAAAGAACCGTGTTGGAATTCGACTTTTGAAAAATAGAATAAGTTCGGAAACAACCATGCAAAACGTGACTTTTATCGGTGGGCTGAAATGAATGAAATTTATCGTTTTTAATTTATATACGCAAATAAAACAGTTTCAATATTTTTTTAGCACTGTGCCTATATCTTCACCGAGTCTTTGAAATAAATCTGGTAAGAAACATCATGAAAATGAGTAAATTGCAATCTCTATAAATTCCCACAGCCTCAACTCTCTCTCATTTTTCTATGTACTAAGTTTTTGTTTTGTATCTAATCCCTATGCATACAAGTTTTGCCTTATATAAGTAAGACACACATGTAGCACCCATGTGGGTTAACTCTGTCTGCCATAGTGACCTCAGTTCAAAGATTTTAAAAAAAATATAAAAATATTGATTTATATAGTCATATTGGAACTTCGACTGATTATTTTTGTGGTTTACCATTCATTTTTCTCATCTTTCCAAATATGTGCTCAGGGAGAAAAAACAAAAACAAAATTTATGTACGATTTCGTCATGTTAAAGCGATGCGAGAAAAATAATCCATTATGTGTTAGGTATGTGTGCATGGGATAGGGAAATTCTATACCCTCAGGGGTAGGTATTCCCTATCTAACACACAGGGACCTGATAATTTGTTACAGCTAGTTTTGGACCTAAACTATGGTGTTTAGACTAATTTTGCCTTTATGACCATTGAGGGGGCATTTTTATCGAAATTTATTTAAATCCCCAAAAAGAGTAAAATTACTCTAAACACCCTAGTTTAGGTCAAAAACTATCTGTAACAAATTCTCAGGTCCCTGTGTATCAGAAAATATCTAACTTACTCCATCAGGGTGGCAAGGGTTTTCCTGACGCTCCAGTGTGTCCATCCTCGATATCCAGGGGTTACGATGCACATCTACACATAGTCCCTAAGATTTCCGTGTAGTTTCACTTGAATTAGTTAACATGCTTATGAGCTTTTGTATGTCGACATTTTGGTTGCCATGATAAGCAGGTCTTTTTTGCGAGTGACAACTCGTCCTAAACATGTGAACCAATTCACGTGAAAAATCTTAGGGACTATGCATGCAGTTTTTTTTCTGTCGAAAATGTAGTCAGCATGATAACCATGTCACTATAAATATTTTTTTTTGTTGGCAGGTTTCTTCCGGACCTGTGAACCAATATTAATGAAGGGGGTGGGGTATTAGACAATTAGTTAGCTTTTGGTACGCATTTCTAGCTATAGTTCATATTATTATTAAAAAGGGGGTAGCTGTTAATTTGACAAATGATACATAATGTCTTTATGCCCGTAACTACCCCTAGCAATGTGGCACTGTGTTTATCCTGTGCTAAAGGGGTGGTTCTCCAAAACTTCTTCTGTAGAACCAAAGCGCACGCAGTCATGATCACAGACTAGTAATCTGCCAATATCTAGTGCCTGGACGTTGGTGAAAAGGGTGCCCTAAGGAAAGATGAATGGACAGGCCCTCCGAGCCATTTATTCATGTTCAATTTGTAAGTTCACACTAGACATATTATTAAACTATTATGGCTGCTTTTCAAGCAATCGACATAATTATGTTGTCCATGATCTTTCAAATTTTTACCCAATCGCCTACAAAAGGCCCATATAAGCTTTTGGAGATTTTTAACAGGTTTGACCTTATTAAGCTTGAAAAAAAGTCAAATACGTTGAAAGAATTTTAGTTTGATCACCACTGGTTGTGTAAGAGAATGTGGTCTGATGGGTTCATTAGCTGTTATTTCTCCGTTGGTGCGGTGTTTTAATCCTCCCATTGTTTCCTACCACCCATCACCCAAAACCCACAGTGTCACGTAGGTTTCAGATGATGTTCTCCACCAACAAAACAACATTGGGACATTATGCTGAAAGCATGACCCTTCAAAACTTATATTTAATATTGACAATGAAAACAATGCAAGAAAAGAATTATTAATTATTTATTGCATAATACTTATGGAACAGTAAAACTTGTGCGAGTATAACATGCATTGTAGAATTACCGGTAAATAAACAACAATTCAATTTATAGGATTGTATCAATGAATAACTGAATAAAATAACATTTAATACCGTTAACAAACCATCACTGAGTGGAGAACCTCTGTTTACATTTCATCAATACAGGAAGAGAGGAATTAATCTCAGGAACATCACAATTATCATGATCTGACAACCATGTACTGATATGTACAATGACAATACAAGTTGTATATGTTTCATTAGTATAGGTGTTTTAGTAAGGTAAGCCTGAAGGTCCAAGTACCCTAGTAGAGTTCCTAGCTCTGGCCCCGACACCAGACTTGGACATTCACAGATATATATATAGATGACCGGTGTGGGGTTAGCTGAGTTTCCTCTGGCCCCCGACACCAGATTGAGACATTTTGACAGATACCATAGATGTCTGGTGTCGGGTAGCCCGAGTTTCCTTTAGCCCTGACACCAGATTGAGACATTTTGACAGATAGATGTCTGGTGTGGAGTAGGCCGAGTTTCCTCTGGCCCCAACACCAGACCGAGACATTTTGACAGATATACCGTAGATGTCTGGTGCGGGGTAGCCCGAGTTTCCTCTGGCCCCGACACCAGATTGAGACATTTTGACAGATAGATGTCTGGTGCGGGGTAGCCCGAGTTTCCTCTGGCCCTGACACCAGATTGAGACATTTTGACAGATAGATGTCTGGTGTGGGGTAGCCCGAGTTTCCTCTGGCCCTGACACCAGATTGAGACATTTTGACAGATAGATGTCTGGTGTGGGGTAGCC
The DNA here is from genome assembly GCA_947623455.1 of Mimachlamys varia. NCBI lineage: Eukaryota > Metazoa > Mollusca > Bivalvia > Pectinida > Pectinidae > Mimachlamys > Mimachlamys varia. The sequence goes on from OX392539.1 coordinate 42,485,336, forward strand.
CGAGTTTCCTCTGGCCCCGACACCAGATTGAGACATTTTGACAGATAGATGTCTGGTGTGTGGTAGCCCGAGTTTCCTCTGGCCCTGACACCAGATTGAGACATTTTGACAGATAGATGTCTGGTGTGGGGTTACCCGAGTTTCCTCTGGCCCCGACACAGACTTGGACATTTTGACAGATACATAGATGTCTGGTGTGGGGTAGCCCAAGTTTCCTCTGGCCCTGACACCAGACTTGGACATTTTGACAGATAGATGTCTGGTGTCGGGTGGCCCGAGTTTCCTCTGGCCCCAACACCTGTCTATAGTTTGGGCCCACATCAGATAATACTTATGGTGTTGGGTCCTGAGAAAATTTAACTGGGCACCTTAAAACCCATTACAGGGTTTAAGATTTAGATTTGTTGAAAAGAAACTTTTTTGTCATTACTTCACAAGAGATATGATCAACACAATCAACTCATTAACCCTTCAAGATACATTTGAACTCCTCCAATCTTAATATAGGAATAATTCATTATGAATTTCAGGGGTGACAAAGTTTAGGTAGTAATCAAAGGGTCATAACTCTTATACATGTGAAAAGATTACCAAGTAGAGATCACATATAAAGGGGAGAAAAGTTCTTGTATTTTTGAAGTTAAGACTCTTTTAACTGAAAATGGAAGCCATACATTAACATATTCTTTACCAAGAAGATGGACATATACAAAACCACTTGATTCCTAAAATAACTCACGCAGTATAGAATAATGCATTTTGTATGATTACCAATTTATGCATAACAATTAAAGTTTACGTTTATACTGTAAACCTTTATATACTGCCACCATATCCTCAAGGAAGTTTGGCGTTACAAAGTATTTTGACAATATATAGAGAGATCATAACTTCAGGGGTATAGAGCAATGATATACTTAACTCATTTACCACTAAATAACACTTGAACCTTAAAAATTAAACACTGGGAAAATCCTTTTTATATTTTATATAAGGGTGAACCAGTCAATTTCCATTGCAATATTCATCCTCAGTAATATAACATAAATGATATATATATTTCAGATAATAATACATTTACATCAAAATTTAAAAAAAAAAAAGGAAAAATGTTGTTCTTCCTTCCCAACTGTTACTATTGTATGAAGGTGTAAGGCAGTTTCTCTGACAGACTGCCCCCGTCTGTATCTGTACCTCCAGGGTCGTCCAAACTTCCGTTCACCTTCTCCACAACGTAATCGTCAATATCAGAAATAGGTGCTGAAATAAATAAGAAAACTTACTACTGTACATATCCATAGTATATTTATTACATAACATGTTTGACCGCATATAAACCCCCGCCCACTCCCAAATAGGCCCTCTTCCCAATTTGGAAAATGTCCCAATCTGATTAAAATCATATCTTGATCTCCGCGCCGTTCCGTAAACTTCTCTCTGCTGCGTTAAGATCTGAGATAATCCCATAGGGGGTCATGTCCCGATGACCTTTCGCATTAGCCAATCAAATTACTACTGGCAGAATCTTGACAGTGAAATTTTGAGGTGACAAAGCTTGCATTAACACATTTTTCCGTTTAGTCATTTCGTCACCAAAAAGTTCGAGCAGAATAATGTGACGAAATGGCTTGCTGCAACATGACAGCTCGTTGGAAAATTATTTTAGCCTTAAGTAAAGAGGCGACAAAGGTCATCTGGACGTGACCTCTTATGGGATGTTGTCAGATCCTTGTAAAACGGAGTGAGAACAAGGATCTGTATTTTAATCCGATTGGAAAATGTCCATGCAGGAAACGGGGTGGGTGCTTGTAATTATAAGCATGTTTAACTCTAGGGGTTTGGGCTTATATTATTAGATGTCAAATACCTCACTTAAATGGATGAAATTGCTATGGAGAACAAAATTTAGAATCTTGGTACAATAATTAATGTTTGACAGAATATATCATAAAAAATCATCTGCCATAATTGAAGGAAAATGAATTAGATACCAAGAATATAGATATTACGTTTTATTACATATTTACCAGTGAAATATCGAAAATTATTCATCTATAAAAATGACATTTTTCACTAGTGAGAAATATCACTTTTCCTGATTTGACCAATCAGAACGCTGCTTACAAATGACATTTGGGAAAATCAAAAGCTGCCACTGTAGATTTTGCTAAAAAAAATGTAATAAACAGAATATCTAACAGTATCTTCAGTAACACCATAACATATTTCACTCGTGTGGCTAATATTTTGATGTTTTTCTCTCGTGCTGTGCACTCGTGAAAAATATCAATATATTAGCCCCACTGTTAGATATCCTCTACATATTATGTTTTGTCATAGATAATGGATGATACTGGTCACATGACAGGACAATAGAACATCATGTCACTCTTAATATTGGTGCTCATTTAGAGCCTCTCTAGAAAAATTGGCAAAAACCGTCACCACACCCTAGTTACCAAATGAAGGACATGTTTGGCACATCTGACTAATTTCTCTGCTCATTGAAGTATCTTTTTATATAATAATGTATTTTTTGTTTTTGATAAAATACCTATTGCCCTTGCAGTAAGGAGTTTATATACTACAACTCATTTTCTTTAATTTATCCTAAGTTTCACATTTAAGAACTTAAATAGGCAAAGCCTGTTGTTCAATCATTTTGATGATTTAAATATTTAATCAATGAAATATTTTTAAATGAAAATCAGTTTCACATGGGCTTTGCAAAAATAGTATTGTGATTTCCTATAAGAGCAATAAATATATATTAAAAAATTAATTTATATAAACTGAACATGGAATCTTTAGTTAATAAATAATAATTAATAAATAACTGTTTCTAGCATTTCCCTCAGGCACATGTACCCCACCGATCAACCATAGTCCTCCCAATTCTCAAACTCCTAGATGGAAGTGTGTGAAAAATTAAATTAACTAAATCTGTGACACATTTGAATGGTACTCATATAAACACATGCATTGAAAAAAGTTAAAAAAATTATGAATAAATAAAATATCATCAGAACCATACTGATATCAAGAAAATCAGAGATGTGGAAAAACCATGCAAAACCATGGAAAAATCATGGAAAAAATTCTAAAAATTTTGAAATATCAGAATATAGCCCATGATACCCATATCAAGAATACCACATGGTGGAACAAATACATCCCTCGTGTGCCATTATTAACATCATTTGGACACAGTGTGTGGCTCCCCCTACCCATCATACCCCGCGAGTATCCTACAATAAGCCCAGGGGCCAACAACACATATTCAGTGTCTAATTTTTGTTCTTTGCTTGAGTTAGCTTTTGCTGTACAACTGTAAAATAATGTAAAAGCTCATCCTAAAATTCAACAAATTTTAATGAAATTGAAAGCTAGATATTTAAGTCAAATTTCTGATTGAGAATGCTCAATAACAATTTTTTATTTTAGTATTTTTTAATGCTTATGTTACTAGAATCCAAATCCAACTATTAACATGTGGCATAAAAGCAAACAAACAATGGAAACAACACACATGAAATGAATTATTCAAAAGTTGAATTAAATAATAATAATAAAAAAAAAATGAAAATTGTTCAAAGTGATTTAAAAATTGCTGATATTCTTATATACCTGTAGTGTATATCAGTTTCATTGCTGTATGTGGAACACGTATAGATTTATGTGTTGGAGACAAAAAAAAACTAAGAAACCAAATGAAATTTGTCAGACAGCCCCAAACTCTATACTTACATGGAAACTCGGAGCTAGTCCTGGTTACAGAGAGGATAATATGAGAATCATCCATGACCAAGACACATATATACCATCAATATGACAATTATACAGTATAGAACCAACTTAATAACACTTCCAAATTGTCAGGAGAAAATGTGATATTAACAGGAATGTGACATAAAAAGAAAAAGTGTTTTACTGACCATTTCAGACCCACCAAAACATGGAAATAACAATATTTAGACACATATTCTAGCATTCTTTTTTAAAAGTGAAAATAATCAGATTCTACTTGTGCATTTCATTAAAAAATGAAGTTGAATCACTTTCTTAAGTTCCTAGTGTGCTCTCCGATTGTAGTACATGCAAAGCTCACCGGCGGTAGCCATCGCAAAATGGCTTCTACACAAAAAATTCATCATAATAAGTTTATAAAATCTCAATACCAACATTTAAATGCATTTTTACACAAACGGTAGATACATATGTACATATGTTGATTTGATGAGTGTCAATAAGAATTGTCATGAAATCACAACAAATTCTAATAATTTTGTATTTGAATACTTACGACTCATCTGCCTCCAAACTGTTTGTAGGGGATAAGGGAGGCTCCGCCTTCTGTAATCAAAACAGTAGGTCAAGGTCAATAATGTTTACCGGGGAAATATTTCAGCCAAGTAATATTTTCACCCTAAACCAATTAAATCCATTTCCATTCAATGTTAGCTCATTCACCCCTGAAATCTCAAGATGAACTATTTCATTTGATTTGGAAGAGCTTCAATGTGTCTTTAGGGGTGAAAGAGTTAATTTTGTTGTTCGCATTTGGTTTTTATATTACCAATTCCTTTTCACAAAAGTAACAAATTCTTTCCCATAAGTGAGGGGTACAGAGAGGGAGCAAAACTGAGTCAATCCCTGGAATATCGAGGATGTCTGTGAGACAATGCCCCAGATTTGTATAGCATTTTATCCCTTTGGCACAACTGGAAATATGGTCCAGATGAAATCAGGTTAAAATCTGTTAACCTTTCCATGAGGCTTAGAATCTTTAGCAACAAAGTATTGTACAGATCCAGTCCAAGGGTTCAAAGTAATGACTAGGACACAGTTTCAAGGTGTTGATATCCCATGTTACCTTGACTTTGGGGTTAAGATCTTGGGTCAAGGTCATAACACACTCTTGGGATATAAGAGTTTAAAATGATGACAGTCAGTTTTCAGAGCATTGCATGGTGCGCTTTGACTTTTTGACCTGAAAAACAATCATAAGCAAGCACTTTCGAAATGGAAGCTTTGTATGCCATCTGAATTTCATTTTCCCAATTGAACATGACTTATTTTGTGGAAACCAGTTTTCTATTCATAGTAACAGCAATTTTGACCTTTGACATTTTGACCTGAAAAGCAATCTCAAGAAAGCACTTGTGGTAAGAATACATGAAGTCTAAGTTACATTGATAGATGTAGATGTATCTATAAGAACTTGAGCATTGTGCAGAAAAGGAGATGACACTGGTGGACAGACAGATGTATGTCTGACATTACAATTGTAATGTGCAGGCCGTCACTCATCCGCCTCACTGTAACCCGGTACTGAACTATTTTGAGCGGGTCCCCGGGTTATACCGCATGACTGGAATAGGTAGCTCACCAGTTAGACAGTATTTCACCCTCATATACCTAGCTGAACATAACATTATTCTCCCCTCAAAAAAGTCTCGTCCTCAGACTTGGGCTAGCTGGGAACCCATAGGTTCTTGTCTGTGTATCAATCAATGCACCTTCCCAAACTACCGAGAACTGCCTTAAATGATCACACATAATCCCACCGCTGTCACCAAATGAAATGTACAGTTTGTCATCCATCAAACTACTGACCAAGCTCACTGTTGCTTTATAAAGTATCGTCAGTGGGTCCCCATGTTATACTGCACAACTGGAAAAGCTAGCTTGCCAGTTAGGAAGTATTTCCCCCTCATATACCCAGCTGGACATAACACAATACCTGGTATATCTCCTTACGATCTGGGATGGAGGGGATATAAATAATAACCATATTCACTCTTTATAAACTGCTGCTCTAATGTTGAGTTCTTGTTTTGAAAACTTTAAGATGGACAGGAAATTCCATCTAACTGATTGATAATGTTCCGCTTGTTTGGATTGTTCTCTGTATCTTCTCATCCGGTGGCTTTTGTCTGTATATAATTTTATGCCTTCTATATATCACAGAGCATTTAATTGTAGCGGTCATTTTTACAGTATGTACCTGTTTGGTAAAGCCTGGTGAGGGGCCAACAAGGCCAAGGTCAATATAATGTACCTGTTTGGTAAAGCCTGGTGAGGAGCCAACAAGGCCAAGGTCAATATAATGTACCTGTTTAGTAAAGCCTGGTGAAGGGCCAACAAGGCCAAGGTCAATATAATGTACCTGTTTAGTAAAGCCTGGTGAAGGGCCAAGAAGACCAAGGTCAGTATAATGTACCTGTTTAGTAAAGCCTGGTGAAGGGCCAACAAGGCCAAGGTCAATATAATGTACCTGTTTAGTAAAGCCTGGTGAGGGGCCAACAAGGCCAAGGTCAATATAATGTACCTGTTTAGTAAAGCCTGGTGAGGGGCCAACAAGGCCAAGGTCAATATAATGTACCTGTTTCGGAAAACCAGGTGAAGGGCCAACAAGGCCAAGGTCAATATAATGTACCTGTTTAGTAAAGCCTGGTGAAGGGCCAAGAAGACCAAGGTCAGTATAATGTACCTGTTTAGTAAAGCCAAGTAAAGGGCCAACAAGGCCAAGGTCAATATAATGTACCTGTTTCGGAAAACCAGGTGAAGGGCCAACAAGGCCAAGGTCAATATAATGTACCTGTTTAGTAAAGCCTGGTGAAGGGCCAAGAAGACCAAGGTCCGCCTTCCTCAGAGGTCCACCTCTTCCTCGTAATATATCAGACTGTAAAGATACAATAAATACATCTGTAGTACAATTCAGAAATATAGACAACAGGTAAGTCACAGTCACATCTGTATCTACATGACTTACTGATAAACAAATGTCTATGTAAACTGATTCAGCTGAAACTGAAATCTTAATAACTAATTATCTATCAGAAATGAGTCTCTCACACTTTGTATTCCCTATTACACTTGTACAGTTACTGTTTTTGACCAAATCAGCACACAATTCACTTACAAAAACGCAAACACAGAGGCCCATGACTTAAACCGTCACCTGACTTAAATCTCAAATGAACGTAAACTTAAAAAGGAATATCGACCTAAAAAAAAATCAAACGAAGGGCAATCACTCTGTCCATGAATGATTCCTGAAAATTCCATGAAAATTAAAACAAAGGGACATAACTCTGTAAGTTGGTGTTGTAACTGAATTACGGGGTAATATATCACAACATCATAACTGAATACATGTACAATAGCATTGGTCTCAATGTGGAACTTGTCAATATATATATATATAATATTCATTCATATTTTCGTTTTAGTTCTCCTGACAAGGTCCAATGGTAATAATAGTATTACCAAGGGCCATAACTCTGTATGTTACAATCAAATTGGTCTGATTGTTAAACTCATCTGAGATCATATTGATATAAAACTGCAGACCAAGTTCAAGTAATATCTGTAAAAAGCCAGTTGTGTTCCCAAGTTACCTCAAGACACATGACAACAGATGAAATGCAATCGTGATAGTGTCACAAATGACCTAAAAATCTACATTTCATTTAGACATGGATTTTTATTATGATACATTTAGTAAAACTTTGATTAAGAATACAGAAGGGGTACTGAGCGATCGTGTGGACATACTTGCTGCTCTGAGGTCAAGTCTGCCTCGTATAATGGTCTCCATTTTTTTAGAGTTGTCTGAGTTAGGAGCGCGAGCATTAAAATGGTGAAAGCGCATGCATGTTAAATAATACAAAACTTCTGTGTAAATTCAAATAAAATTGCAGAAATTCAAGGTTAACTTCACAAGTTTTGCATGCGCAAAAATTAAATCATTTGCATGCGACAGGCAAAAATTCTTTTCTAAGAATAAATACCAGTGTAATTTTATTATTAATAAGCATATCAAACAATTTTTGTCGTATGTGGAGGTTTACAAAAATTAAAGAGTGTAGTAAACTGGTAGTTTCCTTCAAAATGGTAAACAACTGATGATATTCACTTTATGATTTAAACATGCAGGTATATATATATATCTTTTTAATACATGTATCTCCTAAACAATTTGTTGCATGAATTGTTTCTTTCATTTATTCCAGAAAACTGACTTTAAATTCCAAAAGTCATTTGAAAACAGATTCATTACTGAGAAACAAAATGGTACAAATCATTTTGGACATTTTCAAAATAGAAATACATATTTTTGGGCTAATTACCAAGCATATAGAGACCTTTATTCAGATAAATATAGTAAAATAAAGATAACAGTTTAAATACATGTGTGGCAAAAAAATGTCAACATAATTATATTCAAACATTGTAAAAGAGGCCCATTGGGCCTGAATCGCTCACCTGCTCTACAGGGTAAAAGACTTTGTCACTTAAGTCAACTTCTGCAAACATGAAAGTCATCTCCCAACATGTGCTTCCACACAAATACAATAACTTTAAAGGGCATATTAGTTTTTGGAAGCCAAGCAGCTTAAGGTCTCTCGGTCCGTTGATTATCGTTCTTGGCAAAAACATGGCCGCTTTGACGGATATCAAATTTCATACCTATCGTGGGTAAGAAATTCACCGTACATACGCCGATGATCATGCAATTTGCAATCCGGCAAAGACCCAAGCGTCTGCTAGAATCAATGTAAACGCTAGAAGGTTAAGTTGGTTGCGTAATTATCGACTATATCAACCTGATCTTATGTAAACGTGTTGTGTTAACAATACAGTATGGTATAGGGGAGGTAATCAGTAACTCCAATGTATTTGAGTTATTCCCATTTATCAGAAATCTGTTTATGTAAAACATACATTTTGGAGTGAATACAAGGACGTGGAACTAGTAACACGCTTTTGTGTTTTTATCTACAACGATGTCATGATTTGATTTTCATTATAAGCGAGTTCCCCACTCGCCCTCATTCATCTATATAGGCCCAAGCTTAGTAATGTAAAAACCAAGACAACCTACATGTATATGTCCACTTCAATTCTTTACAACTGCATCATTAAAATAACCTACATGTATATGTCCACTTCAATTCTTTACAACTGCATCATTAAAATAAACACATTGCTTTATATTTATTCGATATTTAATGCAACATGGTCTGATGATATCACTATTCAATTAATGTCATAAATGCTAGTTATAAACTATATTCTGTGTAATCTGATACCAGGCGAGCGGATACATTCAAATCAGGCTAAAGCAATCGATAAACCTAGTATCTCACTACTTTCAACGCATTATGTGATATGGGAAAATCTATACCTCCTACAATTAAGTCCAGTTGCAGTGAAAGGGGAGGCAATTGAAATAAAAAAAACAATAATTCTGATTATTTTCCCCAAATTTTAAGTGAAATAATGTTTTTTGGTTCAATTTTTTCATGCTTTGTTAAATAAGGATTGTTTCTTCACAACATAACTTTAAAAAATCAGTTTTTCATCCACACAATGTTTTGATATTTGAAAATGTTGATGAAAAACATACATATAATTGTTTGTTTTGTTGAATAAAAGTTATACGAAACGTAAAATATTTGCCTTCTTTTCTATTTTATATGTATATATAAAGTTGGCGTTGTAATACATCAAAAAGAAATATGTTAGTTGTTGATTTCGCTCTTCCTGGTGTTTTCCCTGCAAATATCAGTTTTTCACCCCAAAAAGATTTCTGCAGTTTTTCGGCCAATTACAACAAAAATACTTGTTCTTTATACGCTAGTAAACATTTGAGTGAAATTTCATGAAATTCCTATGGATATTGACAAAGGAACCGAGTGACCTTAAGATTCTTAACACATTTGATCTCTTTGACCTTGAAAATAAGTCAAGGTCATAATCATTTGATCAAACTGAATACCTCTTCATCCCAGCATGCTGTAACAGACCTTATAATATCAGCTTACAGGGAATTAAGGTTATTGAAAAGAAGTAATTTGAAGATTTTTACATTTCTGACCCCTGTGACCGTGAAAGTGGGTCAGGGTCATTCATTTGAACAAACTTATTAGCACTTCATCTCAGCATGCTCATTTACTTGTCCAATATCTGTACTATGGGCCTTTTGGTAATTGAGAAATCAAAATGATATGGTCAGAAAACAGATGCTGCACAATTTAATAATAAACAATTAATTTAATAATTTTATAAAATCTTTTGTAGGTTTTGGATAATGATAAGAATTATGATATTGCAACATCTGGTTGGTAATCATGCTTTTATAATTGTTAAATTTAAAATAAAAGTACATGACAAACAAGATTGATGTGTTTTCAAAATGGTGGCTGTGGTGGCCATCATGGATTTCAGACAGACCCGAAAAATAACAACACTTGGTCATGACCATCTCAGGATCATTTCAGGCAAGTTTCAGCTCAATCCCACTGGTGGAATTTCGGAAGTAGTTTATAATGAAAGGTTACGGATGGCAAACAGTGACGGATGAAGCACATTGACTATAGGTCATCCTGACCCTTCAGGTCAGATGACCTAAAAAGTTACATGTATTTTGACTATAAATGAATATAAGATATTAAAGTTCAGTTGTACAGTCACTATAAACAAAGCTAAGAACAAAATCATCTAATAGAGAAACTGCTGTAAGCAAGCTAACAAAGGTAAACTTTCTTAAGTGCTTAAAATATTTAGTATAAATATTTCAAAATCTTCAAAGTGCCATACTCCAGGAAAACATTCTTAAATCACATATTCCTTTCTCCATGCAAATTTACACAATTAAGTTTTTTTTGATGTGTAGAGTTACAATAAAAATCCAATTTCTGCAGCCGATAGATTAAAGGGCTATAACTCTAGTGAAAAAATAGTAACAACACCAGTTCTTTTCTTCTTGAATACCTTTATATATATGCGATGATATCAATATGATAATTTACATAAGCTTCATGGATCAGAGAGGAGACAGCAAGGAATATTCCAAAATCTCCCAAAAATTATAATTTGCTGGAGAATATAAAACTAAAGTCTTAAATTAATGAGAATAAAAGTTTTTTAACTCATTTACTCCTGAAATTTCATAATTATTAATGAACTTTCCAACCTTTGAATCGGAAAAGTTCAAATGCATCTTCAGGATTGAATGAGTCAAAGTGTTAACAAAAACAACAGGAGAAAAAATGTTGCCCTGGAAATAAACATGTATGTCAGGTGTGCTTGATTACTAATAAGGTGACAAATCGTAAAAGTTGAGGTGCCAGAATATACCGCAGCGCAAACCTCGCTTTCACGCTTCATCTCGGCCTTGTCCTGTTGCCGTCGCTGCAGCCTAAGCTTAAGTTCGTCTTTTCGGGCATTCCTCTTATGCTGACGAATTTCTTCCAATAATTTGCGTTCCAGCGCATTTCTCTTCCTCCGATTACTCTCATACACCTTGTTAATTCATACAATATTCTCGTAATGTTTTCATATCTTTGATTAAGTTGGTTGCGTACAAATATTTCAAAACGTTTTTTTTCTGTCTGGCAAATTGTTGCTGATGATTATAAAAACATTTACATAGTTTTTTAATCACCACAATTTCTTGTACACATAAAACATATTTTTCATGGTCACCGCAGCATTTCTATTAATCTCAATTCAGCTAACCATATTAAACACAAATTAAATCATGATTTGCAAACAGTGGCGATTCACCATTAAATTCATTTGTGACCCCAGTATGACCTATGATCTGCTCATCTTTAGTCGTGACTCAAGTATGATTTACGACCTACTAACCTCCAGTCGTGACTCAGTATGACCTACATATATGACCTGCTCACCTTCAGTTGTGACCCCAGTGTGACATATGACCTGCACACCTCCAGTGATGACCTATGACCTGCACACCTCCAGTTGTGACCTCAGTATAACCTATGACCTGGTCACATCTAGTTGTGATCCCAGTTTAACCTACGACCTGCTCACCTAGTCGTAACCCCAGTATAACCTATGACCTGCTCACCTCTAGTTGTGATCTCAGTTTAACCTACGACCTGCTCACCTACAGTCGTGACCCCAGTATGACCTATGACCTGCTCACCTCTAGCCGTTCTCTCTCTTCATTCTGAGCTTGTTTCTGCTGTAGGACCTTCTCCAGCCTAGCGGCCGCCTCACGGTCCAGAAACAAGGAGTCTTCGCTGGCCTCCGTCTTCTCTGTGGACAAATATCTTAGAAATTAGAATAGCTGTCATTTTCAGCAATTCTAATTACTACTGTAACAGTAATAGTTTCTTATTCCAGTACATATTTCTAGTCATTATAAACATAAAATATTTGATTTTGCATTTTTGGTTTTCTTCAATATTAAACATTTTACACTGTGGGAATAAGTTATATCAGATTATTTGTGTACAATACTATATGATAGGAGATATGACAAGATGATTAAATAAATAATCAGAGCAGAACCTCGCTATCTCAAAGCCAAAGTCTAAGACACTTTTTCATTTTTAAGAATTAAATCATAGGTCCTGGCCAAACTTCTCACTTTAAAACAATAAATCTCTCAATTTGAATACTCAAATAATTTCAAGTTTCTCACGTTCTGCCAACTTTGAAATAACGTGGTTCCACTTTAATCTTTTTTAATTGAGATTGTAATGTACATGTAACATACAGTTTCTATTAAACACCAAGGAAACTGGTATACAGCTCTTTAAGTTACAGTAGTAGACTGGGGGGGGGGGGGGGGGGGGGGAGTACTTATTATAATAATACAGTAGATTCCACTTAATATCATCCCTGATTATATCACATTCCTCTTTATATCATGTTTTCCCCAAGCACCATTTTTCATTCTATATAATCTAAAGTATGTAATTTTATTTGGATAATATCATGTATTTTGGAGTGAATTCCTCTTAATATCATGGGTTTTTTTCAACCAATTATCTAACATATCCAGAAAATGTTGTCATTTCCGATGATTTCAGATAGAACATGTACATAATATTGTATAGAAAATAAAAAATAACCCAAAAAATGATTTTTAGTTGAAATAATGTTATCTATATATTGAAACATCTTATTATGTACATTGACTAGCTAACTTTTAGTTATGGAGATTGGAAATGCACTAGGTTAAGTGGAAAAACATGTTTCTCTTAATGTCGCATTCCTGTTAATATCATGTTTTGTCTGACAAATGCAACATGATATAATGAGGAATGCACTTTAATACAAGAGGCCCAGAGGGCCTGTATCGCTCACCTGGACACATTGGTATCTAGGTAATAATGATAGATTATTTTCTTTTTGGCTCGCCCCTCAGCCCCCTATGGGATCAGTCCCACCATTAGTACAATTTTGAATCTTGAGCACCTAGGGATGGTTCCTGCCAAATAAGGTTGATTTACAATCAGTGGTTATGGAGAAGAAGTCACTTAAACCAATATAGCTAAATAACCCTTTTTGACCCTGCCCCTCAGCTCCCTAGGGGGTCAGTCCCACCATTAGTATTATTTTGAATCCAGGGCACCTAAGCAGGCTTCCTGTCAAATAAGGTTGATTAACAATCAGTGGTTATGGAGAAGAAGTCGTTAATATCAATATAGCTAAATAATTTTTTATGGCCCCCACCCCTAAGCCCCTAGGGGGTCAGTCCCACCATTAGTACAATTCTGAATCCTGAGCACCTAGGGATGCTTCCTGCCAAATAAGGCTGATTTCCAATCAATGGTTATGAAGAAGAAGTCGACTAAACCAATATAGCTAAATAACCCTTTTTGGCCCCGCCCCTCAGCCCCCTAGGGGATCAGTCACACCATTAGTACCATTTTGAATCCTGGGCACCTAAGGATGCTACCTGCCAAATAAGGCTGATTTCCAATCAATGGTAATGGAGAAGAAATCGATAAAACCAATATGGCTAAATAACCCATTTTGGCCCCGCCCTCAGCCCCCTAGGGGGTCAGTCCCACCATTAGTACAATTTTGAATCCTGGACACCTAAGCATGCTTCCTGCCAAATAAGGCTGATTTCCAATCAATGGTTATGGAGAAGAAGTCGATTAAACCAATATAGCTAAATAAAACTTTTCGGCCCCGCCCCTCAGCCCCCTAGGGGGTCAGTCCTACCATTAGTACAATTTTGAATCCTGGGCACCTAAGGATGCTTCCTGCCAAATAAGGTTGATTACCAATCAGTGGTTATGAAGAAGAAGTCGCTAATATCAATATTGGTAAATAATTTTTTATGGCCCCGCCCCTCAGCCCCCTAGAGGGTCAGTCCCACCATTAGTACAATTTTGAATCCTGAGCACCTAGGGATACTTTCTGCCAAATAAGGCCAATTTCTAATCAGTGGTTATGGAGAAGAAGTCGCTTAAACCAATGTAGCTAAATAACCCTTTTTGGCCCCGCCCCTCAGCCCCCTAGGGGGTCAGTCCCACCATTAGTACAATTTTGAATCTTGGGCACCTAAGGATGCTTCCTGCCAAATTAGGATGATTTCCTATCAGTGGTTATGGAGGAGAAGTCGTTTAAAGAAATTGTTGACGGACGACGGACGGCCGACGGACGGACTACGGACGGACGACGGACGGACGACGGACGCCACGGTATGGCATAAGCTCACCTCGGTCCTTCGGACCAGGTGAGCTAACAAGTGTCGTACCCCAGTAAACATGTTTGTGGTAAAATGAATGTGGGGGATATAATTTTCAACTTTGTAAAACTACCGGTAGAACTGTCGCTAGGATGGCTGACTTAGACCCACTGTAACCCCATGAGATAAAATAGATGCAAAATATTAATGAAAGATGCATAACTCCAGCGGGGTACATCTCCATATCTTACTGGCCAATCCCACAAGTTTTTAAAAAGAATTGGTGTTGAAATATGAGGAAATGCATAGCCTTACAAAATTGTGTTTATCTTATAACTCTCTGTGTAAGGTTGAAAATGCAAAGTTACTCTTGCGGGTACATCTCCATATTGCACTGGCTTAATTACCTTTAAAACAATGCTTTGAAAATGAGTGAATGCATAGCCGGACAAAATTGTGTTCATTTTTTATATAAAAGGGTGATAACTCTCTGTAAAGGGTCGGAAATGAAAAGTTACTTCAGGAATCAGGGGGCATATCTGCAAATGGTACTTCTTATTCCCACAAAATTTCAAAAAGATCCGTCCAAAAATGAGCGAATGCATAGCCGTTCAAAATTGTGTTCATTTTTTAAAAGGGGGATAACTCTCTGTAAAGGGTCGGAAATGCAAAGTTACTTCAGGGGGCACATCTGCAAATAGTACTGGCTACTCTAACAAAATTTCAAAAAGATCCATCATAAAATAAGCGAATGCATAGACAAGATCCGTCTACAGAGGGACGGACAAGCCGATTCCAGTATACTCCCCACCCCATTGTACATATATAGATAGACACAGATTGACGGAGTATGATAGCATGAGAACTTACAGGTGTTAAACTCTGGTTTGATCAAACCCATATTTCTACACCCATCATAGTGTGAAAGAGTCTCTTTTGAATACGTTACGGGGGGGGGGTGGGGGTTAATAATTTCTCAATTTCATATGACATTGACTGTTTGAAATAGAAACAAAGTAAGCAGGGACTCACATAGATATACCCCACAACCCCCACAAAGTGGTAATGTGTGCATGTCCTTTGATCTTTAACCTTGACCGATGACCACCAAAACCGAATCAGGTGTAGAACTTGATAGTGTGATGGTATGGTGTGAATATGAACCAAATATGTTCACGGGTTCATGAGATATATTGTACACAAGTTTTTTATTCCCATCATAAGTGGTCAATAGTGAGCTTTGACCACTTTCGTTGACCGATGACCATTAAAATCTACGTAAGTATATACCTTAATTCACAGTGTGATGCTATGGTGTGAATACGAATCAAATATGGGGTTTTTAAGATATGTCTGGTAAGGTCTGAACACACGCACATACACAAAGTGATTAGGATATACCCCCTTACCTAAGTGAAGGGTAAAATAAACATTTCCCTTCAAGTGTTAATAACTATACCTATAGGTACAGAGTTATAAGGTGTCCCCGCCTCCTCATCAGATCTGTGATCCTGCATCTCAAAAATTGAATGATCTTCCACAAAATCATCATCCTCTTCTAGAGTGTTGTCGTCTTCGTCTATTCTTTCTTCTCTCTCCGCTTGTCTCTTGAGATTCACTCTGTTTAGTTCTGTTGGGCAGTTGTTTGAAAAAAGATTTTCTGTCATATAGTTGTAGAGTGATAGATGAAATTAGGTGTATAGGTGTAGCTAGACAGGTGGCATACTGTAGTTAAACAGGTGTATTATACATGTGTAGTTAGACATGTGTAGTTTGACAGGTGTAGTTAGACAGGTGTATTAGACAGGTGTAGTTAGACAGGTGTATTAGACTGGTGTATTAGACAGGTGTAGTAACATTAGACAGGTGTATTAGACAGGTGTAGTTAGACAGGTGTATTAGACTGGTGTATTAGACAGGTGTAGTAACATTAGACAGGTGTATTAGACAGGTGTATTAGACAGGTGTATTAGTCAGGTGTTTAAGTAAGACAACTGTACCGTAGTAAGAGATATGTTGCAAAATTTGTCAATTTAGACTGATGTATTTTCAGACAGGTGTAGCTGGACAATAATATCAAGATATACTGATTAATACAGATCTACAGAGACAGGTAAATTCAGACAGGAGTTGTAACAAAGGTGTGAATCTCTATGACATCATAATTTGGTAGTTTTGTGATCATTATGACAGATTCTATTTACAACACTGGATGGTCCTAATTGGACTGGTGATATTAACAGTATACCAACAAAAAGTTTGATCTAATTTACATTTTAATAAAAAGAAAATTATTTAATCATAATAATCATAATAACCACTCTTGCATATGTTTGACTAGGTTGTAAAACTCACAAGGAATCATATATGGAAGGAAAATCTCATTACCAAGAGTAAATTGACAAAGGTCAGTTGACATTCATCCTTAATATCCAGGTGTTATGCTCACCTATGCTCTCTTTACTCCAGGAGTATTTGTGTCGTGGCAAAACTGAAGGTTCTGTGTGCGCCAACTTATTGATGAGGCAAGAAGACTGGTTCAACCCATTGATGTATATCAAAAGAGTTTTTTGGTCACATCACAGTAACAAGAATTATGCGTAATTATATGTGTTGCCTGTCCCGCTTTGACATTATCATATGCATTTTACACATCCCACAATAAACCTATAATCCTAGTTGCTGCTCTAGTTTTCATACTTTGTGAGATATTAACATTGATTTTTCTTCTAAGTCCAGAAATTTGAAGTTTCAGTTATGGAGAAGTTTCTTAAAGATTTTTAACTTATTTGAACCCTGTGACCTTGACAGTAAGTCAAGGTCATTCAATTCAACAAACTTGGTAGCCCTTCATCCCAGTATACTACATGCAATATATCAGCACTCTGGGCCTTTCGGTTATTGAGAAGAAGTTGTTTGAAGGAAAAGTTTACGCATGGCATACGACGACGGATGGTGCATGATGGCTATAGGTTATCCTGACCCTGGGTCAGATGACCTAAAAATGCAGTAATCAATGACAAATTTTTAGTGCAGTAGGCATTACTACCAATGCTACATCAATGATTGAGGTTTTGTTGAGCTAGCTTTGTCAAAACTAAATGCAAAACTTTAACATTGTTGACACCAGAACGCCGTCGGAAAAGCAACGCCTATGGGTGACATCCGTTGAAGGCAACACAAAAATTTGACAGGCTTTGAAGCCGGTTGCAGCTCCTGTGAAATCTTCAAAAGGCAGGCATCAGCATAGTGATTGGTCAGTTTTGTTTTACCAGAGCGTGCCTTCAGTTTAACCATGACATATTTCAGGAGTGTAGAGAGTGTGGGTGAGCGTAACCCAAGGATATTAAGGATGATAGTGACTGCTGACAGTGCTTCAAGTCTAAGTATTCTTACCTTCTCGAAAGTCGATGCTTGGCTCGGGGGTTGATGGAGGGGGAGGTGCCCTTTTCTTTTGTTTCAGTCTATGTACATAAACACACATACCAATAAATCGCTGTGCGAATCTTTAACTTTATTATAGTAAAGTCTGTATAACAATACACTGGATCCATTTGCAGTTTCTCCATCTTTATTTTCTAGTTAAGTTATCTAGCGGTCTTCATGAAGAAGTCATTTTACTTTTTGAATTTTGATGGGAGAAAAATGTAAACATAAAAATATTTCATCATTTTAAATGAATTATTGACTTTGAGCAATCTTCTATTACAGTACAATATGTCTGATGATTAGATGTGTTGGACTTGAGATCTCACAAATTCTTCAATAATTTTTCTTTCGGTTCTAATAAAGTTCAAAGCTATAACTATATATTCAGAAACAAGAGTTTCAAAGAAGTAGATGTGTCAGGGTGGTGCCAAAAAGTAGAAAGATAATTTAAGACAGATTCAATTAATATTAATTAAGAAATATTTTTCCAAATAACAATAATCATATAGGTATAAGCCAAAGGAACTCAGAATCTCACTGAAACCTTTTTCTGAACATCGGCTTTTAATTCATTGTAACGATGAACTTTATTTTTGACCTTCAGACCCAAAGTGCAATTTGTACCAAGGGCAAATTTTAGTAAGAAAGTAGTACTGTAGGAGGTTTGAACTAACTTTCAATCTGTCAATATACTGACCCCTTATCACAGTGACTGCGGTGAAGGACACTTTTACGTCGTAGCTGTTGTGCTTGCTCTCTCTAGCCTTATTATAGGTGATGAATCAGTGTGAGGTAGTTTTCCTAGTTAAGAGTTACTGCCCTTAGCAATGTATTCATCTTTCATTTTGATCATTTACACAGAGCAACATTGTTAAGCTATAGGATTGGCAGTGGTTATAATATCCTCCTTGAAAGTATGCCAATTAAGGTCTTTTTAATTCACAAACTTTGTTCAGCGGCTTCCTTCCATTGAAGCTTAAATAGCCAAATATATGTCTCTGAACCAGCTTATTCAGTATTTCAGGATAATTAAGACGTTTGAAGGTTTTGGCATATTTAACCACTGATAATGACCTGGCAAGTATGTCAAGGTAATTTTTATTTTCAAACTTCATTTGTTGGCTCTTTTCACAGAAGATAACTGCCAAATATCGCATCTTTATATATATAAGGCCTTTTGGTTGTTGTTTGAAGGTTTAAGGAAACTTTAAACGATACCATCCATGTATCATGATTAAAATACTCATGTATCATCATACATATCATATTTTCTTATGAAAATCAAAAACATGCAGATGGACTAATTTAACGTGCCCTGTACATCTCGCATGGCTTCTGCGAAGAGTGGTGCTAATTTCAGAGTTCACTTGTTATGCATTTTTACAATTGCACAGACAGCATTGTCAAATTGCCAGTGTTGGTTACATAAAAAATTTTGCACTCAAATAGTATGCTGATTACAATAGAATTGAAAGCATATGGTTTGCTATTGTTCTTAAGTAAAAACGAAATTCTTGACAAATCGTAAGTCTGAATCGGAGCGACACCCAACTTCATAAAGCTGGGCAATATTTTATTATAATGCTGCTTAAAATTGTGTTTCTTTATCATTACCATGTTGCATAGACCTATTAAGTGTACTGTGCCCTTAAAAACACAAAAGGGGCACTCTTAAATAAAGTGAGGATGTGCTAATGACACTTAATTATTACATTAGGTCAAATATGGTAATGTACATAACAGAACCTTTGATTTTGATCCATTACCAGATTTCACACCAAAACTTGTCTCTGTTCATGAATTTATTCAAGTCTGCCCTTTTATGTTTTTGCCAACACACAGTGCACTTTTTAGGTGGTATAAGGTAATAAAGGCCCAGTATACGTATCTTTCGACAAAACTTGAAGTTAAAATCAAGCCTAGTAACTTTTTATAGTTATAGACTTAGTTCAGATTAACTGATATCAGCAATATTCAAGATGATTTCTTACACGGTTACCGGTACAGCAGTTGAAACTCGGTATTTGTAAACAGTCACGCCCATCTTGAACTGTTTTCTAACTTCGGCTTGTTGTTGAAGTGGGCCCCACCAGAATTATTTTCAATTCTTTGGATTATTGAATATTCTGTCAAGAGTTTCTTGTTAGTTACCGCTCAGGTTTACTTCATTATAGGCTTATTTTTGCATGGTTATCAACTGGGGTTTCTTTTTTTTAGTTTCAGAATCATGAAAAATTTCCTGAAGTTACGTATATTGGGCCTTTAAAAAACGAGCCTGAATTTAATATGCTGGGAATATAGATAAATAAATAACAACACAGGTTATATTGAATAGGAGAAAGTAAAAGACAAGCCACAAAAAAGAGGAAGAACTATTTATTTAAATAATCAATAAAGACAAGGCATGCATTCAGCCAATCACAAGTGAGGAAATGCAACAGCCAATCATAAATAAAAACATGCAACAGCCAATCACAATTAAGCTAATCCTCAATATCTGGGGGTTGTCGGTCAACTACACTCTTCACACCCATTGAATAATGTCAAGGCAAAACACGAAGGTGAAAAACCTGACTAATCGCTGAAATTACAAAGGATTGACGTTCACCCGGACTTTAATTTTTACCGTTTTATGACCACAAAAGAGTCTTTTACTTAATGTACATCAAAGGGTCGAACCAGTCTTCCTGCCACCATCAACAAGTTGGGAATGTCTTTTCAACATTGATGTTCAACTGGGAGGGGTGTCTAGAGAGTGTAGGTGAGCGTAACCCCTAGATATCGAGGAAGAATTAAGCTGGGAATTAAGCAACAAAATAAAGGAAACAAAACATTCATTCTACAGTATAATGGGACATTTTTGCCGATATCTAATTTTAAATTTTATTTTTTTCTTTAAGAAATAATTAATTTAGGGCAAAGGACTTGGAACATTAAGGATTGCAGGTTTTGGCCTCATAAGAGGTAAAAATTTCCACTTGAATTTTTTCAAACTATTTCTTTAATAAACACCATAATGGTTCATTTTTCCTAGGTGTATATTTTTTACAATGTGCATTGTGTAGATGCCCCAAAAGAAATTGTGTCGCTTTACATGAAGAAATAACCAAAATATGTGAGTGATATAGTTTTAATCCTAAAATAATTTCTCAATGTGAAAGAGAAACTATTTTTTCAAACAAAATGACAGACAAATACAGTATGTGGGAAAACCTTCGGAAGATTGAGAAATTGGATACATGTACTTTCAAATTTACATCAATCAACATGCATAGTTGTAGGAAGAACTCTAAAATCTTGATAATAATTAAGAGACTTAAAAAACAGACTACCGTAACAACCTATCGTAAACCTTACCTGATATTACAGGTACAAAATGTATATTCATTCCATCTCATTATTTATCATGGCAATACTTTCATGAAAGAAAAAGAAAAATAAATAAATTTGCAGAATATTGTATTTTTCTATACAAAAAGCCATTTATCCACAGATAAATGAAAAATATTATTTCTATATGCTTTCAGAAATGTAAATGCGTTGAAAATACGCCAGGTTTAAAAATAGGCCTCAAAGTATCGCTTAACAAAAATAGAAATAAACTGTGGCTTATTATTATCAAGATTTTAGGGTATTAAGAATCGAAGAATATACAGTTGTGTCAAAGTATAAAGAATGCAAACAAAATATAATTGGCAACAAGCAGGACAGAAACATGCAGAATAAGTATAATGGAGAATCATGCATTTTACTAAAGGGACCATTTTTACCCTATTACAGTACATATACATACATACAGTATATGTTTTAGCACCTATTAAAGTCTTTTTTCTGTTTTCTGTCTTAAACTCATTGCAGGGGTTTAATTTTGTAGATCACAAAAAATTGTGATCATATTTTAGTTTAAATTAAAAAAAAAAAAATAAGATAACTGTTAAAATATATATACCTTTACAGTATACATAACCATGACCTAAACATTAAATATTAAATGTCACAAATTTTTATGCATTCACGAATTTTAGTGAAATTAAAACTCTCGCAAATTCAATCAAGAACTATACATATACACAGTATTATAATAAATCAATTATTAATTCTTTGTGTTTCTTAATTTTTGTCATTGAAAACAAATTAAGTCACTAAATTTTGAGACAATCAATTTAAAAATTGTTGTTGATGGATTTGATTATGATTGAGCTAAATACGGTATATTTATGACAGAAAATATATTTCCCCTCATCTGAATCTGAGTTACAAATTATCTCCCTTTGGTCATAAGTTAAACTCAACCTCTGTACAGAGATTTAGAAGTGAATTATAAATTATCTCCCTTCCATTCTATGTTTCCTTCTGTAGAAGCTTAATTCTAAGGTTCGTCGGATTGTATTTCAAATACATTCTTGAAGAAAAACATTGATCAGGTAGTAAATAATTGGTAAAAAAATTCAAAGGCAATTACTTGCAAAGTTTGATGATTTCAATCAATTGTACATTGACATTTAATTTATTTATCCCTTATTTAGTTGGAAAATTATTTTTAAGAAATTAACACTGAAAAATGTATTTTACCAAACAACCAATAACTAGTATAAAATGGCAGGAAAAATATAATCAGAAATTATAAACTTGATTGTAAATTAACTATTAAAATGAATTTAATTGGATTTGACTAGAAATATCATAATATTAAATAACGTGTATCGGAAGACAATGATGTAAGCCATTAAGGTTATGAAGTGTCTGAACTTTTCAAAAAAATTCCATAACATTTTCATCCTCATCCTCATCATCAGCATTGTTGTGACTGCCATACCTATTGGGACTTTGTTCGATGGGTGGTGGTGGAGGTGGTGGCGCCGGGGCTGATGGAGCCGCAAGCGGGGCTGGAGGCGCGGCT
This sequence comes from Mimachlamys varia, assembly GCA_947623455.1. Lineage (NCBI taxonomy): Eukaryota > Metazoa > Mollusca > Bivalvia > Pectinida > Pectinidae > Mimachlamys > Mimachlamys varia. The sequence goes on from OX392539.1 coordinate 42,508,135, forward strand.
GCTTTCTTTTCCTTGACAACCACAGCATATTCAGGTTCCTCATCATGTTGAGAACCCATCAAGGAACTCTCCTGCTTTGGAGGTTCTTTTGGTGGCTGTGTGCGGACATTGATTGCGGCGGATTGCACTATATGCAGTCCCTGAGTAAAACAGAAGCACAAATGACATTTCATAAAAGTCTGCAGGGATTATGAATTTATTTAACATTTCATGAAGCACACCTCAATTTTACAAGACCTGAAAAATTTACCAAGACTTAAAATTCCACAGAAGTGATTTTCAAACACATATGGTCTTTATGGATGGATGGACCCTTGATTAACTGCATGAGAAAAATTTATCAGAAAAATAACTTAAGAAAACAAGACCAAATGTTACTTTGTTAAGACAGCCTTGATTTCAATTCATTCACCCCTGAAATTTCAAAATGAACTTATCCAACCCTTGAATTGGAAGAGTACAAAATGTGTCTTCAAGGGTGAAAAAATAATGCCGTTATCACAATGCTGTTAAAGTGCAAACAAATTCATTACATTGATTGCACCATTTAATAGTAATTAAATTGAATATTTAAAACCAGACTGTATTGTATATGATAATGTCTACTCACAGATTTTTTTCTGATAACTAGATTAAGCTCCTTGCTGCTTTTAAGTGCTACAATGGCCTGGAATAAAATTAATAAATATTCATAGTCTAGCTGATGACATTTGATTAGCATACATTTGTTAACTGATAAATTAAATGTATGGGCTTTTCTCATCAACAATTCATTTCTAATATTTAGTAAGTTCTTCTATTCCATACAAATATTTCAGTTCTGTATAAAATGTTTGGCACAATATCTTAGAACTCATTCACCCCTGAAATTTCATAATGAACTATTCCAACCTCTGAGTCGGAAGAGTTCAAATGTGTCTTCAGGGGTGAATGAGTTAAGGGGATTAGTTTTAAGGATCCCCGTACCACTGACAAAAACTGCTTTTTAGAATTAAAACTTTTTTCCATTGAACTCTTGAACTATATAACTTTCATAAATTGTAATTGTCACTTCTAAATTGTGTAACAGTTTCTTTTTTGAAATAATATTTCGATTCTGTGATACTGACCAAGAAGAAATATACAAACTGAAATTAATTCTGTACAAGTTTAAAGTTATAAAAAACCCTCTTGTAGGGAGGTAACCGGTACACATAAACATTTAGAGAGTATGACTGTTTTATTATTGAATGCCATAATACACTCACACTCAAAATATCAAAACACTGTAATATACTTATTTTGATGCATTCAAATTTTAATGTACATTGTATAACCAAATTTATGAAGAAATGCACAATGTTGAATACTCTCTGTAGACATTACTATCCAGGAACTGTAATTAGCGCATTAAATTATCATAATAAAGCAGATCACTTTCCACGCAAAAATCTCTGAAATAAGATTAGGATCATAATTACTTCTTATATTCGAAGTACAGTAAAATGCTGCTTACTCCAACTCTTGGTACGAGGAAGACATGGTACGGTATTAAAGTAATATGAAGTTGTTTGAATATGTACAAACTTGTTCGGGACTAAACGAACTTTTCGACGAATGAGGGTTATATGAATTATATATGAATAAACCGGGGTCAAGTGGGGTTTTACTGTATGTGTAGTACAGTAAACCAGTGAATTGTTACACCTCAAATAAAAAACATATTTCCTACAATAGTAAAAGTTTCACCTCATTATGCTCTACATCAAGAAAGCTGATGCCGTTGACCTCCAGAATCTGGTCCCCGACTTCGAGGCCGATCTGCTCCCCCAGGCTCTGTGGCCCTACCCTATGTATGTATATCCCATGGCCGTGGGGGCCACTCATGATGCTGAAAGGAGGAATTTACGAATTACTGACAAATACCAAAATGTATGTATAAATAAAAAATATCAAAAAGGGCATCGTACATATTATAATTACCTATATTATATTGTACCTCATTCATTTACACATGTACATTATAGAATTACCTGTATGGGGGGTTTTGTGGTCACACCTGACTGGACGTAGTGCACTACTAGTTTACCTGTAGTTTAAATGTAGTGCACTACTAGTTTAAACGTAGTGCTCTCCTAGTGCACTAGGGTGTAAAGGTTAGCTTACACTCAATTGTAACTGCCTGTACGATTCTAGTAGTTGCTCCGGTCACTATTTTCTACATATTTTGATGTCATAATCGAGGATGACTTTATATACAATGTAGTGACGTTATTATTCCAGACAATGAGCAAAATGGCGTCTGACTTAATGGTCTGTTTTTATTGCATATTATGTGGTCGTATTTGGTAGATTCGGTATAATAAAACAAATATTACATGTCACTTTGGCAATATGGGAGTTTATGGACTGGACAGTCACCCAAAAATATGTATATAGACCTCAGCGTATTTGTTAAATATATATAGAATTTTTTTACCTTGAATAAAATAATTTATAAATTGTTTTTGATATTTTCTCTTCATTTTCTACACAATTTTGAAATACACGACAAAAGTGTTTAGATATATTGATCAAGCTGGCTCTAGTACATTCAGATCGGTATACTTATCTAGTTCTTCATCTGAGGGAAGGTCAGAGGTCCCAAAATTTGGTGCATTATACAATTTTGTTTACTTACCTACACCCAAGGGAAGGCGAGGTTCGGAGATTGGCGAACAGTTTGACAACTTCCCCTTCTTCCTCAGGTGCTGGTTGTTGTTGCGACTTCCTCTGCTGATGGGGAAAGAATAAAGATTTATTATCAATTTGTGTACTTTGACAAAACCATCTTGGTGAATTTATGTAAATATTCCATGACAGAAATTGTTTGCTGACAGCTTCGGAGTACCTTGGATTAAACAAAAGAATTGACAAACCTAATGCTATCTCGAAGTAGGCGGGGCAGTTGTAAAAGATTGTGTAATCCAAATATTTTAGCTAATTAAATGAATTCAAATATTTTGTTTGAAGATTGGCCTGGACCAAAGGTATACTTTCAAATAAATTGAGACTTCAAGTTATAGGTATTCAAGTAAGCAAATTTGACTGTACTCATTCACTCCTGAAAACAAATTTCTACTCTTCCAATTTGAATGTTATATGAGGTCATTATGCAATTTCAGGGGGTTGATGAGTTGAAAAGAAACTATCTTATCTATTACATATACAGTAATATAGAAATCAACCTGTAGAGAACAGCCTATAAAGAACTTAATACATTGTGTCTGGACTATCAGCTGAGACACAAGCACGATATATCATTGACAAATGGGTTTTCTATTGTAAATGAGAGTTATCTCCCATTTTGGTAGGTACATCAATACCATTGTGATCCATGTATATCATTATTTTGCTTACAAAACAGCATTTTTAGCCTACAATTTCATAAACATTTCCGTCAGTTTCTCAGCAATATAATGATGTCACAATGAAAATGATGTATTTTTACCTTACCCAAAGGGAGGTGACTCACTTTAATTTACCCCCTAAGATATTCTGCTGTAAACTTACAACACTTTTCTTCCGGTCCCGTTTCTCCACATACTTCCAGGTTAGGGCATCTCCTTGTTTCCTGTGTACGAAAGATAACATTAATTTATTGTACCATTCAAAATCTGTTATAAAAAATTGCATAAGCTTTTGGTGTCCAGCAGGATCCCCCAAATAATAATTACGATAATTTTAGGTTCTTTTAAACCACTTCATTACAACTTGATTCTTAGGTCTTATCAAAGCAAATCACAAATCATTATCTGTGGTTATAGGGCCTTAATTATAAGCAACCAGTGAATATCGTTCCCAACTCCCTGGGGAGCATACAACCTGTGCTGCCATTTTGGCACTCATAGCTAGCAGTTTTACGGTTTTTAGCACTTCCCATTAACATACTCATTTACAGCTGTGAACTCACTCTGAAACAGGTCACCTAAAAATCATTATGTTCAAGAAATAATTTAGCTAGGACACAAACTTGGATGGACATTATTTTCAGCTAATATTACTCTAATTAGAGTACTGCACTGACATTAAAAGAAAGTACTTTAGACACTTATAATCCTTGGCTATTGTCCTGATGTGAATGTGAGTGGCATTATGATATTTACAGATCAATGTTCATAATTTTTTTATACTTAATGGAACTGTTTCAGATTGAGGACACATAACAGATATTAATTATAGATCTCTATAGTGGCTCGGTAAGTAAAACTTGTTCATATACATTGTATATATATATCAACAAGTACACTTATAAATGTATTTAGAGGTCTGGATTAGAGAGGTGACAGATTACACAGTGTAATTAAGATATGTATATTATTTGTATAAAATCAAATCTGAAAACTTTCTGGAAATATTAACTTCCACTTTAAAGGATATGAACCAATATATTATTCCATAATTAAGGAATAATTTGCCTGTTTTTGTGAGGTCTATGCCTAAGGTGATAATTTATTCCATGTGAAATTGTGTAAATTAAATAGATGGCCTGAGGCTTGTAATAAACAGGAGTTATCAACTCATAACCTCATAAAAATACAAAAAATGCTCCTATATATCTACAATATTTTTTTTCGTGAATGGTTCAAACCTATTTTATTATTCATAATTGGACATTGGATATCAAATTTCATTTCAAAACTGATTTACATGAAAACGGTTCAATAAATATATAAAAGCATAGAAATTTGCATAAGCCATGGTTTTAACACCACTCTCATAATATTATGTCCTTATTTAAAATCTGTCTGAACTGATTTAGATGAGTTTCAAAATGCACCTCTATGTGACATGAGAAAAAAAACCACAATGATTAAATCATGCAATGTTATCAACTTTAAACTTTCTGACCTCTAGACGAACACTCTACCAACTCACAGCTACCTGGTTGCCAACATTGAACCCAGCTCAAGTAATAAAATACATTTTAATTCACAATATGTAAATGTAAACTTCACATTTAATGACAAGCTAAATTAATCAAAGATTAAAATGTTAAAATTTTGTCTAATTTGTAATGCCCAGGTCCACCATGGCCACCTGTGGTTAATATATTAGACCCAGAGATTTCAATCTGTATTGATGTTAAGTTTGCTGGGCGATATATCTGTACTCTGTAGAACTGTACATACAGTTTAATCGGAAATCCAGCAACACCAGGTATAAATACCCGATAATGAAAAGTAGAGATCTTTTCTGGCAGCATGCACACTGCATGATCAATATATTGGCCCAGCAAGTACATTATTAATAATTCAAACCAGGTCTTTTTTCTCAAGATCATGAAAACTCTAGAATTCATCAAGCACTGAGTCGAACCTATTTTGGTTGAAGAGTCTCGCCGTTATATGATAAGATCACAGCTGATAAATATTAGAACCAACTTTTTTTTTATTTGCACAGTACCTGTAGTGGTTATAATTGCACTAATGTAAAAGGTGACAATATCATTGCAGACACATATATATATATGTGTGTAATATATATCAACACAAGAGTTGTCCCATGGAGATGAACTTGACAACACCATGTATACCGCCATTGTATACTGAATGACAAGAATTACAATTAAGTAACAAAAATAAAAATTTAATAATAATTATTTTGGAATTTGATGCCATTAAATAAATAACGAATTCGAATTATCATTGCAAACATCAGCAACAGACAAAATTGGATATTGCATACCTGTTTAGAACTAATTGCATGAAAATCTAACCCGGGTTTTCAGCAGAAAAATGAAGAAATCGAGAGCAAAAATCTAAATTTTCCCCCAAAACTATTCAAACTTGAATCCATGAAGTGGATGTTGAACTCCATTAAAATTCTCATTGCAAAAATCAGCACAAATATTACTGAATGCATGGCAAACCTTTAGAGCTTGCCCTAACTGAAACTGAACTGCATTATGGACAGATAAATAAGCTGGATAGACAGAGGGTCCATGGACCACTGGGTGATTCCAGTAAGTTTGCTTTTGATAAAACTATAAAAGCAGTTAGTTTGCCTGTGACGCTTGTACCAACTTAGAGAAGCTCAGTCAGTTATATACATATAAAGTGGCAATTATAACAATGTATGGTCCTGGGTTTGAATCTTAATTGTTGCAGAAATACATAATTCAACTATCATTAATTTTTGTTTATTTCATTTCTGATAAGTTTTAGTAAAAGATTTACAAGTTAAGGGTATAGTTTTTCTTTTACATTCCGCAAAAATAACTTTCGAACACTTCGATTAATTTTTTGGCAGTGGTAGGAAAATCACTGAAAACACATTTGAACCCTTCCAGTTCAAAGGTAAGCTAGAATAATTGATTGACCTCTCAATATGTACTTTATCGGGTACTTTATAAGTAGATCAAAATGAATGCTAAATTTAATACATGAGGGATTCCTGTCCAATGGAGTTGATCTGCACCTTTATTCTTAAACCATGATGATTGTACGTGTACACCATCCATAATTAATATCACCATATATCATACAGTAGCTGTCACGCCATTGTGACAATTCCGCAGGGCTAGCCTTTCATCAACACAGACAGCGAATGTTGAAAATTATTAAACACCCGAGGGTATAAAAATGTTGATAATCAAATGTTTGTCTCATCAATTATGCCTGCTCAGGCAATTACAGATGTATAAGTCTATGCTACCCCTTTCCTGCCGTCATCAATATTCTATTAGTAGGAATAATTGTTAAAAGAGGTTTTGTTTACACTTTGAATGATATATGGTAATCTACGTAGCACAAATTGTATAAATAGATATCAGAAAAGTCAGAGTTACTGGTAAAACAGTACCTGAACAAGTACTACATTGTACATGTACATGCCAGTAAATTTTTTCTTTTTTATCACATAATCAAAATTTTCTGTATTTATTCGTGTAAAATGTCAATTTTCATACACTATTGAAATGTTAATGCCACCATTTTGACTCCAGTGCAATATAATGACATCATGCTTGTACAGTAATTATCCAGGGCATGACTTGATAATATTAAGAATAGTTGAAGTTAAAGTCGATCACAGGGACGATAGGTCATCAGGGCTTGAATTTAACACTTGACCTGCACTTGCTAAATGCGAGTTGATTTCTAAAATTGCATGTAGAAAGTTTTTGTACTTGCATTTTTTGGAGAGTGTTTGGCCTGTTAAAAGGTTACATTAATACATGTTTCAAATCTGATCACATGTCAGAAAACGTCAGCGAAAGTATAAAACAAATCGTGAAACGAACCATACATATGTTTTCTAATTTGGCAAATTCAAATTTAACCCACTCGCCACAAAACTTGAGTTGCTAAAAAAGTTAAATTCTACCCCTGCTCATATTACACATTAGTATTACACACAAAAATATGACACACGCAGTTCACTGCATTACAAGGCTTATATACAGTACCGAGCCTAGAAAACCAAACATTGCAGGCCTTAATATGTGTTATAAAGAACGCCCCCCCCCACTCCTCCACCCCCTACACACCTGCAGTTTGACATACATCACTAGACATATAAAGACCTACGACAGACTGACAGAAACACTGTAATATCCAATTAAGTAGGGATGAAATATTCATACAGATATATCTTCCAGAATTATTCTGTAGCCTAATAAACTATCAGATTATATTGTGGAGTTATAAATATGGGGGACAATGGGTGGGATGGGGTGTGTGGGGTGGTGTGTGGGGGTGTGGGGAGGGGTGGGGGGATGTGGGTGTAAAATTCTGGTACTTAACCCTGATTTACCCCTAAAGTCAAATTGAACCTTCCCATATCTATGACTGGGCAAGTCCACTTTAAAAGTACAGGGATGAATGAGTTACTGCATTCCAATAAGTAACATAACGGCTATCGTAACAGAGAGATAGTTATAACCCCTCCCCCCTCCCACTCCCTATAGTCCCCGAGACCGTAACATAACAGCCATTGTAACAGAGAGATAGTTATAACCCCTCCCCCCTCCCACTCCCTATAGTCCCCGAGACCGTAACATAACAGCTATCGTAACAGAGAGATAGTTATAATCCCTCCCCCCTCCCACTCCCTATAGTCCCCGAGACCGTAACATAACAGCTATCGTAACAGAGAGATAGTCAGAACCCCTCCCCCCTCCCACTCCCTATAGTCCCCGAGACCGTAAATTATAATAATTAAAGAGTGGATAATTTAATATTCATAATGAAAGCAACATGAGGAGGAATATTTTATGACATAAATACCTAAGGGACATTATTCATCCAATCTAATATATTTAGTTAAAGGAATAACACAATAGATAAGGTACCCCTTGTGACATTGTGTTTCTATATTGCTTTAAAGCTTCTCTCATCATCCGGTATACATTTTTTTTGTCGTTAAATTAGGTTCATCAAAAATAAATGTTGTAATCTATGGCAAGCTTGAAAATAATGATGCTTTATGTATCAATAACATGGACACATAAAATATTCATAAACACCATCAAGTTTAGGATATGTTTCTATAAAGTGCAATGATGATTTCTACATACTCCAGCACGCCCGCGCTGAAATTATCACTGAACATTTTTCAACAGAAGGAACATAGTCTCAGATCATGTTTTATGATTTTGTTTTAAAGAACAGCAATATTAATGCCATTCCAAATTGGTGTTATTAAAAATTTGAAAAATTAAAAACTCTGCAGAACCAAAATAATGGCTAACTTAGTTTTTACTCATGCATGTTAAAAAAGGATTTCAAATGTCGGTCATACAATTTTATCAAAACTTTAGCTGTAACTGTTGACAAGCAAAAATTAAGTAGATCAGAAATCACCAAATTATCAGAATTTGACCACAGGCACTTGTGGCCAGGAGAATAACCATCTATATATATAATGTATAGAATATAGCGAAATTTGAAAAAATAAAATGAAATATATAAACTAAATTCTCCAATTTTCTTTTTATGTTATTAATCATCTAAAACCATAATGAAAATAATTACCAAATTTCAGCTTGATACGTCAAGCGGTTAAATTTCACAAAAAATCAACTATCTGGAAGCTGTTCGTTTTTCTCTAGTATGAATGGAAAGTAAGTTTATTGGAGCGTTTTGTAATGTGGTCCAGGTATTTTCTGCCACTGAGTTGCATACCTTCTCTCTTTTTCAGTGTCTGATAGTAAATTTTTTGTGAAATTTAACCGCTTGATGTATCAAACTGAAATTTGGCAGTTATTTTCATTATGGTTTTAGATGATTAATAACATAAAAAGAAAATTGGAAAATTTAGTTTATATATTTTATTCTATTTTTTCAAATTTCGCTATATTTTATATATTATAATTTATAAACAAATAAATATATATAAACTAAACTAAACAAATATATATAATTGTTCAATAAATAGTTATAAAAGATGACGCTTGTTTTCCTTTAAGTTATTAGATTTTCACAAACAGCAATGGAATTCGGCACATTCTTTTACTTTTAGCAGAACAGTATATTATATATCTATATATATGGTTATTCTCCTGGCCACAAGTGCCTGTGAATTTGACCTGTGTCCTGGAGTAAATGACCCAGGTAACTTAAAGTTGATTATGCAAATGAGTCAGTTGTACTGATGATTACATCATGTTTATTTATCATAATTATTTAAGTAAAGCAGGGTACAGTTTTATTCAGAAATAATTTATAGAAGATAATACTACAGAAATAATTTATAGAAGATAAGAAATAATTTATAGAAGATAATACTACAGAAATAATTTATAGAAGATAATACTACAGAAATAATTTATAGAAGATAAGAAATAATTTATAGAAGATAATACTACAGAAATAATTTATAGAAGATAATACTACAGAAATAATTTATAGAAGATAATACTACAGAAATAATTCATAGAAGATAATACTACAGAAATAATTCATAGAAGATAATACTACAGAAATAATTCATAGAAGATAATACTACAGAAATAATTCATAGAAGATAATACTACAGAAATAGTTCATAGAAGATAATACTACAGAAATAATTCATAGAAGATAATACTACAGAAATAATTCATAGAAGATAATACTACAGAAATAATTCATAGAAAATAATACTACAGAAATAATTCATAGAAGATAATACTACAGAAATAATTTATAGAAGATAATTAATACTACAGAAATAATTCATAGAAGATAATACTACAGAAATAATTTCTAGAAGATAATACTACAGAAATAATTTCTAGAAGATAATACTACAGAAATAATTTATAGAAGATAATACTACAGAAATAATTTATAGAAGATAATACTACAGAAATAATTCATAGAAGATAATACTACAGAAATAATTTATAGAAGATAATACTACAGAAATAATTTATAGAAGATAATACTTCAGAAATAATCTATAGAAGATAATACTTCAGAAATAATTCATAGAAGATAATAATACAGACATAATCTATAGAAGATAAAACTACAGAAATAATTCATAGAAGATAATACTACAGAAATAATTTATAGAAGATAATACTACAGAAATAATTTCTAGAAGATAATACTTCAGAAATAATCTATAGAAGATAATACTACAGAAATAATTCATAGAAGATAATACTACAGAAATAATTTATAGAAGATAATACTACAGAAATAATTCATAGAAGATAATACTACAGAAATAATTTATAGAAGATAATACTACAGAAATAATTTATAGAAGATAATACTTCAGAAATAATCTATAGAAGATAATACTTCAGAAATAATTCATAGAAGATAATAATACAGACAAAATCTATAGAAGATAAAACTACAGAAATAATTCATAGAAGATAATACTACAGAAATAATTTCTAGAAGATAATACTACAGAAATAATTCGTAGAAGATAATACTACAGAAATAATTTATAGAAGATAATACTACAGAAATAATTCATAGAAGATAATACTACAGAAATAATTTATAGAAGATAATACTACAGAAATAATTTATAGAAGATAATACTTCAGAAATAATCTATAGAAGATAATACTTCAGAAATAATTCATAGAAGATAATAATACAGACAAAATCTATAGAAGATAAAACTACAGAAATAATTCATAGAAGATAATACTACAGAAATAATTTCTAGAAGATAATACTACAGAAATAATTCGTAGAAGATAATACTACAGAAATAATTTATAGAAGATAATACTACAGAAATAATTTATAGAAGATAATACTACAGAAATAATTCATAGAAGATAATACTACAGAAATAGTTTATAGAAGATAATACTACAGAAATAATGTATAGAAGATAATACTACAGAAATAATCTATAGAAGATAATACTACAGAAATAATTTATAGAAGATAATTAATACTACAGAAATAATTCATAGAAGATAATACTACAGAAATAATTTCTAGAAGATAATACTACAGAAATAATTCGTAGAAGATAATACTACAGAAATAATTTATAGAAGATAATACTACAGAAATAATTTATAGAAGATAATACTACAGAAATAATTCATAGAAGATAATACTACAGAAATAATTTATAGAAGATAATACTACAGAAATAATGTATAGAAGATAATACTACAGAAATAATGTATAGAAGATAATACTACAGAAATAATCTATAGAAGATAATACTACAGAAATAATTTGTAGAAGATAATACTACAGAAATAATTTATAGAAGATAATACTACAGAAATAATTTATAGAAGATAATACTACAGAAATAATTTATAGAAGATAATACTACAGAAATAATTTATAGAAGATAATACTACAGAAATAATTTATAGAAGATAATACTACAGAAATAATCTATAGAAGATAATACTACAGAAATAATTTGTAGAAGATAATACTACAGAAATAATTTATAGAAGATAATACTACAGAAATAATCTATAGAATATAATACTACAGAAATAATCTATAGAAGATAATACTACAGAAATAATTTATAGAAGATAATACTACAGAAATAATTTATAGAAGATAATACTACAGACATAAAATCATGGTTTAGGAGACAGACAGACACTGAAAAGACTTTGTTTATTGGGGAAGGGGGGGGGGGGTATAGAAATATTGATACTCACTCTTTGATAGGTAGCATTCCAACATCTGAAAAGTCAAAACAAAGATTATAGAATCAAGATTTTCTTAACACTATATTATAAATTGGCTAAGAAAATATTCAGTTAACAACTTCTCCATGATCAAATTCTCCATGGACATTTGACAATTCAAAGTCTTTCCGTACAGCATGTTCCATTTAATTAAATGTTACAGTTGTTCCAGAAAGAAACAGGCGTTCCGCTAAATTGAATGCGAAGTTCTGCCGGAATAAACTGGTTCGTCGGGAACATCTCAATTGAGGGTTCCAAGTTGGTTCCAATATGGCGGCCAGTGATCAAGGTCTCTTTTCAGTTGTTTAATAAGTTGTAAATAGATATAACTGTATCCAGGTAAGTTGTATTTCATCAGTAAAACATATCACTACCGACTCCCAGTGGTATCATAATGTGTAAAAACTTGAAAATAAAAACGATAACTTGCATTGATTTGCAGATTTTACTAACTGAACCCTTTGGGTTATTTCCAGAAATGTTGTTTCTTTTCCTTTCGGTTATTAGATTTTCACCCACAGCAACGGAATTCGGCACATTCTGTTCCTTTTAGAAGACCAGTTCCAAGTTAGCACAACAAGTTAGAACAACAAGTTCCCGCAAAAGGAATAAACTATTACTTAACCTCTGACATTTCTAATTCTAGGAAAGATCTCCCTCATCCCACATTTCCAATGAGGGAGAAAGTGCGTGAAATGTGACTGAAAAGCATTGTTCAATTAATTTCTTTCCATTTTTAAATAATGAGAGAACTTAAAAAGTATTCATTTGATCCAGACACACCTGTTATGATCATTACCCACCACCTGTAGCTTATAAGCTAGGATATCATTTGACAACAGGATGTAGCTTTTTAGTTGTGTGTGTTTTTGGATATAAATGAGGGAGATTTCAATGGGGATTGGTTTTTGGTGAAAATGAGGTTGTCTCCCTCGTAATGAGAGAGGAATAACATGTATACCTTATAGTGGAACTTGTTTTGAAACTGTGTGTCATCTGTTACAAGTACGTAACATTTGGTTTGGTGTTGGTGGTACAGAATCAAGATACAATTGTACCTACTTGTAACTTTCAGTTCCACAGCGTCCCGCCCTTTTATCAGGTTGAGAACTTCTTCATGTATGGCTTGGGAGATGGTGTAGCCGTTCACTCTAACAATCTCGTCTCCAACCTGTGGAAACAAACACAATGTTTAAAACAAGTACTCATCAATTCACTCAGACCCCAGATATTTTATGATGAACTATTCCAAATATCTAATTCAACCATTTCAAATGTGTCTTCAGGGTTAAGTGAGTTATTAGTATGTTTTCTAGTATATATATATACCATACACATTTTTACAGTCTTTTGATTCAGGAATATAAACCTGGCATTGTCATGCTAAAAGTTGCTTTTCTGCTCGATAGATCAAACTTGTGAGTACGCAAAAAAAAAAAAAGATAACAAGAGGCCCAGAGGGCATGTATCGCTCACCTGGATACATTATTTGGTATCTAGTTAATCATGGTAAAATATTTACCAAAAAGATCCCATGGACAGGGATAGACCTAAAGACCAATCCTTAAAGCATATCTGGTTTATCGGTGGGGTATCTCAACTGTTTTCAAGTTCAACTGAGAAACAATGCAAGGTCCCTAGGGCTATACAAGGCCAGACCCTGACATCAAACGTCACTGTACAGTACAATATTGTGCTGATAGTCAGTTAAAGTGAGCTGTATTAAAAGACCTAGCCTATACGTACCCTGAGGCCCTGGCGCTCGGCTTGGGATCCTGGATCCACGTGGGACACAAACACCCCAATTCCATGTTCGAAACCTGGAACATTTCAAATTAAACAAATTAAAAATATTAGGATTTTTCATAAATAAGTCAATGTTTTAGATGAATTTTAGACTACCAAGAAAAATGAAGTCAGACCCAAAAAGAGCTCACCTAGGGGACATTCTTGCTCATTAGCCTCGATCCCTGTCTTTAGTACCCTTTTACTTCTATATAACATCAATATAGATTCTTTTCTACGTAATGGTTTGGGAGGAATCCATTATGGTCTACAGTACTAAAAGTGATGAAAGGGTTACAGAAAAGATATAAATGTACTTTTACAGAGCTATATAATGATAAGTACAGAAGTTGCTTAATTGTTCAGAAAGCCGAGTGCATTTTATCATAAAGGCAAATAATGTTGAAGCCTTGTTTTTCTCTTTAAAGAATTTTATAAATGACAGCAAATTGAATGCCATTTTACAGGAGTCCAGACAAATATCGTCATGTGAGGTGTGTAGGGCTATGACAAGACTTACCTCCCCTGACAGCAAATCCTAAACTTTCGTTGGTACGGCGACGGAGGTTGATGATACGCCTCCCACGCCCGGGTGGTGTCGGAGCTAGTCTGTCAAACTCCATTTGGTGCTTGGCCGGGATCAGGGGCCTAAAACAAACAAATAAAACATACCAATAATATAAAATTTATTTCATCTTTGAGAATACAATTACTCTTGATATGACCAATGGTCAACGTTTGGTGTCTAGTCCTTCGGATAATCCATGCTGAATGGAGACAATCCCTGTGTGAAGCCACCGTCCCCTTGTCACACCTAATCTATCTATACCTTTATGTTTTTTCTGATTCTTTATTATAATTAAGAAAGCCTAAGTTTATTAAATGAAAACAAAAATTGTTTTGATTTCATTTGTATACATGGTTTTAAGGACATAAGGAAAAATCATTAACCTCTGACTTTGTTCAAATTCCTTGCAATTGGTTGATAGTTTTTCTTGGGTCAATTAAACCATGTACCAACCTCATCAAAAGGTCATAATTGTATTATAAATATAGTGAAGCCTAAATACAATGCATTAAATGTTACATTAAATTTGCAACTTCATTACTGCAGTCATATAATTAATGTATTATAATTCAGATTTTAATTCTCCCATTTTCTTAAGCATTTTTTAATAGACATATCCCTCTGCGGTCATTTATTCTGGGAAATAATGATCGGAAAATTTGAGTGTGTGAGCACGAGGGTAACATGTATTGTTGCCTCATCATGTGACCTGAGCATCATCCAATCAGACACCCTGTTATATAAAGATGAGGTATTAATAAATTTTCTTCACCTGTGTATCTGTTGCGGCAGACGTTTTACCCAACAATACTCCGAGTGAAATCTGTGGATCCAGTTTTCTGTCTCAACAGCCCGGATCTTTTTCTGACGTTTCTTTTCTGGGTTGGAGCAACAATCCATCGTAGTATTTAAAGATTGATATCTAAACATTGTTATCATAGAAATGGTCCTTATTATAATTTCAAGATATTGCTCTCAAAAAGTTTCAAATGAAATGATATTAGCTTCAAGATGAGAACATATTAAACTGGTCCATTGTATAAGGTCCCAATCATTTTGGTCTCCTGCATGGCCATGGTCACTAAAAATCCATTTTTACACACAAAATGTAAGTCAAGTAGATTTACATTGTGGTGTGGAGCCATCATGGTCCAGTAATGGTCAGAATTATATATTCAAATCAATGCAGCTACTATAGCACAGTACTCCAACTATAAATGCCTGATACGGTACAAATAAATCAATTTGCTTTTATCGTTATTAAGTAACTTAGTCACCATATTTTTAATACCAATGATACATGAAAAGTTTAATTGTTCATTTTAACTTCAGGATGTTCAGGTAAGACTTGTGTAAAAAGATTAACAAGGATTCCATCTAGATCTCTGTCCATGTGTGAATACTCCCCTGGTTCCGGTCTACTTAGCTGTAAATGGCATGGTTTGGCAGTACTAGGAATATTGTAGAATGCCAGCTTTGAGCTCCAAAATGTGAACACAGCTGTATATATGGGCTCTTCGTGTAATGAGAAAGATTAATATATTGGCTGTTTTGGAACAAATGTGGCTTTGAATGATTCCACAAATAATATATTTTGTGAATTGCTTAGAGATGACCTACGAACTAAAATGGTTGTGAAAATTAAGCGGTATTTCAGAACCTCAAATTACTGATGAATTTTCTGGTCGATCCATGTCAAGCTATGTTGATAGAATTCTTGATTTGGTTTTACAAGTTTTTAAAACCTGAAATGTTTTCATACAGAAAAACAAGGCCATAATGCACCTAAAAGATAAAAGTTGTCAAATCTACTACTGTACAAAATTGGTTGTCGGATGTTACAGTTGTCCATTGTCTGAACTGTTAACCCTACATGATTTTGTGACGTACATGAAACAAGAAAAGTATGAAGGACTCATGCATACAGAAATCATATCACAATTATGCATGCTATTTCAGCAGCTGTGATCTAAGTCGGACACCGTAGTACATGCATGTCTTCTGCAGCTGATTCCGTAATTAAAAAACAAAAAACAAAAAAAAAACATAGTATCAAGATTACAGTTAATTATTCCAAGCACGTAAGAATGAGATTGAACACATCACTGTGAAATTTCTAATCTTCAACTGCTTTTTCTGACCATTGATTCTGTCGTTTTGTTTTTCTCAACATTTCAGTCAGAAATTAATTCAAATCGCAGCAACAGGTAAGAAATCCTTGTATTTCCCAAATATCACAACACATAAATCCACGTAAATAGGAAGACATCAATATTACATTCCATCACACGACACCATTAAATCCACGAGGCTTGGCTGAGTTAGCAGCAATCATGCATGCTGCCTTTGCGGCAACTTTGATCAAAGTCTTTATCCCAGGAAACAAAATCTGCCGAACAATTACTGGCTTTCATCAATAAAGTAATTCTATACACACACTAACACTAAAAAGGAGCCAGCGCCAGACTCCGACCCTCTGACCATTAAAGGTTTATATACTAGGTAAATCACCATTAAGTCTGCTGCCGTACCATATTTTACCTGATAAAACCCCCAAGGGGAATAACTCATGTCCTTTCAAAGGGATAGAATGACTAACATGCTTTTTCGTTTTTGATATTTCACTCTTTATGTGTAACATTTCTTCATTATATTGAATAGTGCGTCTTTAAGAAACCAAAGAGTCATTATCTAAAAGATGGGTTAAGGTAGCCTGGAATGTAAGTATGGACTAATTATAGATTAAATATGGTATCCGGGTAAGTAACCAGCTCAGGGGGTTCCGACACTGTCTCTAGGTATGAATAATTTACTTCAGAGAAGCATAACAGTCCCGTAAAATGACCATCTGGAAGAATTCCTTTATTTTGAAATTCTTCTGTTTTTAAACTTGTTGGAATTGTGATCCACAATTATAAGTCTATGGTATAATTGTTTATTATGTTAATATTTTGTTTGGTTTGTTTGTTTTATGCCCTATTAACAGCTATGGTCATTTAATTAAGGATGTACATGAAGCAGTTTCAGTGGTGGAAGAAAGCCAAAGTTCCCAAAGAAAAACCAATGACCACCAACCAGTACGTATACCCACAGGGGCTAGGCACGGACCTATGTCACGATGAAATGATTGTCAGATATTTTTTTTACCTTTCTCGAATATAGCCCCTCCCACTACTATATATCTGTGACAAGGGAAAGAACTAGCCTCAACGAGAAAATCGACCTATTTTCACTCTAAGCTTGTTTTCGTCACTGAATGAAGTCCAATTTTTTACATGCATGCCTCATTTTAAAGGTGAAACTTTTATCTTTCAGCCGATACCAAATATATCCCGCTACACGCATGTAAAAGCTCACTAGGCTGTCTAGAATCCGAGGTTTTGCATGAAAATCATTAGGTGGGCACTTCCGTGTCCATGGCTTCATACCTCGTCTCGCTATTGGGCACAGCTTTATTTACGCGGCGATTAATGAAAACGGCTTTGTGGCTCTGTCACAAATGTTAAAGCACGTTATCCTACCTTGCAGTGGGGTGTTTATCGCTATTGTAATCCATGTCATCCGAGGTTAAAGTCACGGTTCGTCGAAGATGTGAACTTCAGCCGCCATTTTTCAAGTTTTATATAGTTATGCTACGCCTTCACTGATTGGTCAATCATATTTTCGGAACCTATCTTGACTGTCTCACTACTCATGTAGATCGACAACATGTAAATAAAACTCCGAACAGTTACAATGCAAGCAGCTAAACATGTTGACGAAGGAGCAGCAAGATGCTCTTAGTTTGGCAAAAAAAGGACATAATTGTTTTATTGGTGGGCAAGCAGGTACTGGGAAATCTTTTCTTGTGACCAAGATATTCGACGAGCTATCTTTACAGGGTAAGAAAGTGTCTGTGACATGTACGACAGGTCTCGCGTGTACTCACTATCCAGCTAGGTGCAAGGCATCAACCCTTCACAGATGGTCAGGCATACAGGATGGACGGTATGATACCCTTGAAATCGCGGAGTTGATCAGGCACAATGTAAAATTTAAACATGTGTACGAGACAATCTTATCAACCGACGTACTTATAGTGGACGAGGTTTCTATGCTGAGCCGAAAAATATTCGAACAATTAGAAGAAATCTGTTCTTTGAAAAACAACAAATTAATCTTCGGGGGCATACAATTGATATTTACAGGTGATTTTTATCAGTTGCCTCCTGTCAAAAACTCAATGTATGGTGATGATGGCAAATTTTGTTTTCAAAGTGCTCTATTTTCACAAGTGTTTCACAAAATTATATTAAACAATGTACAAAGACAGGCAGATTCAGAACTGGTTGACGTTATAAATGATGTTTCAAGGGGCAACATATCAGAAGATACAGTACAATATGTCACAAGCCTCAGTCGACCACTGCAACAAGAAGATAATGAATGTGGCGTTAAGCTTTTTTCAACCAACTTTTTGGTGGACAATCACAACAGGAAATGTCTAATGGACTGGCCAGGAGAAATGTTCCAATACAAGTGTAATGAAAAGGGGGACCAGAAACATCTCTCCAGAATTCTTGCTCCATCAACTCTGTGGTTAAAAAGAAACTGCCCAGTAATACTTCTACGAAACTTGTCAGACAAGTTAGTGAATGGTTTGATTGGAGTGGTTTTGGAGTGTGATCCATCAGGACCAGTTGTTAGGTTTCCATCAGTGGACATTACAACAACAATAGAGAAGGTAGCATTTTCTGGTAAGTTACATTTGTAAATACTTTAAGATGAAATTGCATTGTTGAAAGGTCTGTAAACTAAACTTAAGATATAATGAGTCTTAAATGACATTTTATGAAACAAGTGTCAAAGGTTTTAATAAAAACACTCACAAAATGAACACTAAAGAGAGAAGTTTATTAAAATCTTGTATGAATGAAATTAAAAGAAATTTAAGACACTTCTTATCACATATTCATTTGACAGGAAATGAAGCAGGATGCAACTTCATATTCAATGAGCATGATGAGTCAGACATACTTGTGTTGAAGTCAATGACATAACAGTATTGTAATTATGATTAAAGGAAACTTTTTAGCTATCACAATTGCACTAGGTCATATATACATGTAACTACTTACATTTGAACACTTCTATTTTGTATATGACATGATGCATGCACATGAAATATAAAAAAAATATTATGGATGCTTTCATGAAGTAAATAATTAATATGATGAAAATAATTGTTATTTATAATCATGCAATACACATTTATAAAAATGTACAGTTGTACATTTAAAAGTTTTACCTAATAACTTAAATTTTTATTTGTATAAATTATTAAGGTCAATAATTATTATGATGTTATACTGTGCATGTCTACATGTATGTACAGTTGTACAATGTATATTCCATTTATGTTGTAATCTGACAGAAGTAGATTGAATTGAAAAAAATGCTATGAAAAAAAATAAAAGAAATGAGTACTTCCATTGCTTTGTATGTATGCAGAGTATTCGCCGGACCTTAAGCGGAACATTGCAGAGAGGACACAGGTTCCATTAAAGCCAGCATTTGCCTTGACAATTCACAAAGCCCAAGGGATGACTTTACCCAGGTTTGATGACAGTTATTTTTATATAAAACTTAGTGAACAGTTCATAAATTTTATGCATACAGTATACATGTACATGTATATACCAGGTCTTATTCAACACTATTCAAGGATCTCTAGCATATTTTTCTGCATGCTGTTTATTCTTCCCAAAGCAATTTTCTGGCAACAATATTATGATAACAGTTTCACAGTTTATTTTATATGCAGATTAGCAAGATCTTGGGGACATTAGTACAAGTACAGTGCACTCCTCTTTGTATCATGTTTGCATGTGTCAGACAAAAACATGATATTAGCAGGAATGTGACATAAAGAGATCTAAACATGATTTTCTTCACTTAAACTAGTGAATTTCCATTTTCCATAACTAAATGTAAACTTTTCAATATATATAATAGGATTTTTCAATTTTTATATAACATTATTTCATAAAAAATGGGTGTTTTTTATTTTCTATGAAATTTTTATTAATTTTCTGTGCAAGTTGTATCTGAAATCAATGGAAATGACATCATGTTCTGTTTAAAGCATAATATTAAGAGGAATTCACCTCAAAATACATGATATTAACCAAATAAAATTACATAGATGAAATTGAAGGAAAATTGTGTTTGGAGAAACATGATATTAAGAGGAATATGATATTAACAGGAGTTATATTAAGTTCAATTCCTTGTATATTGCAACTGCAAGATTTTGATTATTGGAAGATCTTTGTTCATTACAGTATACATTGTACATACATGTACATTGTATTTTTTTTTCAGGGTGGAGATTGATTGTCGACAAATATTTCTGCCTGGCCAGCTGGGAGTAGGCATTGGAAGGGTGACATCTAAAGATGGACTCCGAGTGATAAACTTCTCCAGAAATTCCTGTCCTCCCCAGCCATGCATTATTGATGAGTTCATCAAAAGTGAACCAAAGCAGGAAGAACCAGGCTTACTTTGTTGTCTCAGAGAAAGGTAAACATGTCAATAATTAAAAAAACCCACCAAAACCCTCTTACTATGGTTGAATTAGGTTGGAGAGGGGTATTACTTATTAATGGATATAATTTTGCTCTTCTCTATTTAATTAAAGGGACATAACACCAAGTATCACAAAATTAACTTCATGTGGTATATGTAGCATACAATCTCACTCATAGGACAAGGGCAATATACCTGGGGGTTACAAGGGCAAAGGTCAGTGACACATTAATAAATTTCAACATGGAAACACCCACATAGAGTTCTCATTGTCTTTGATCACACTTCTAGACAGTATATTGCTTTTGCAGAACTGTGCAGTGTTAATATTACACATGTAAGCAGTATTGTGTATAATTTAAACAAAGAATATAAATGGGATTTATCATAACCTTAGAAAATTAGACTAATCAAACACTAGTGTTGTACACTTTCAGAAATTATCTGGTGTCAAAACTAATCAAGTTAAATTTCAATTTACAATAATTCTTGTATTTTAACTCGGGCATACACATGTATTGAGCATTGTCATACTCTCTACATTACTTAAAGAAGCTGTCTTTATCTTATTCAAACCCTGGTCATGAAACAGTCTAATAGCGAATTAGTTTTATGTTGGGCTGTGATTCATCACTTAGGCTTTTCTTTTTTTTCTTTCTCAGGGGACACTGGTTTTCAAATATATATGGCTGTGCACAAGCTGCTGGATTACACTTTGCAGCATTTGCTTTTTTAGATATTACAGACTGTCCAAGGATAATGCTATTGAGAGATTTCCTGTACTGGACAGCATTAGGGTTAGAATTTGCACCATTGTATGTGGATCGTTGCTGATTGAACTCATTTTCTATAACGTCAGAGTTGATTAGTGCAGGAGTAATAAAAACATGTTTGTCTTTGACGTTATGAAGGAGTTTAGCACACAACTCAACAAATCCAATAATACATGAAGAAATGTCTTCTAAGCACTGGTATGACATAAGACTTTGTTCCTTTTCTTTGTTAGATAATGACACATTCTCTTTCACTTCCTTTTTCCATTCAACAAACCAACTTAGTACTTCTTGTAACTGTTGTAACCTTATGTCATTTACACCAGTAACAGGTCTTGTGTCCCGGAATATGGTTATCATTCGAGATGTTTTTTGTATAAGCTGAATTGCTCCATTAAGAACAGCACCTTTAGCCCCTAGAGCACTTTGATACATCTGAAACAAGTGTAACATATCCTCATTTAGCACCTCTTCTGCTAAATGATTCCTCATTTTTGTCTGTTGTGATGGGAAAATGTGTTCATTTGTCAAATGTCTATGAATTTGGAGAGCATTCTGTCTATCCCAGTGGTAACAATCAATCCACATTTGCCATTGAATAATTTCATTGTTAGGTAGGGTCAAGTTTCGTGTGCAACCCTTTTGCAATCCACTTTTTAGTATGTTATTTCTAACTTTTTTGATGCAGTGAGAATAATCCATCATGAAAATAACACTTTCATTCAAGTCACATGGGTTTTTAACATTCATACTGGTGCTGGAAGTACTGCCTTGTCCCAAGTTTATGTGTAAGAAAGATCGGTTACTTTGAGCGCCATCCATACATGTAAAAGCAACATGGAAACCATACATCTGCAGATTGTCTACAGACTCCCAAAATAATGTGTGCAATTCTGTTGCCTGTACTTGATTGGAAAGAAAATGGGCAAATGGGAATCGAAAGCCGGTCAGTCCTAAGAATACAAACTGCAGTACATGGTTACCAAGTTGTTTTTCATTCTTTCCAGTTGTAAGTGTCTTGCACATATTTCCTTCACCCCCAAGGTCAGCAAAACCAACTAACTCTACTGCATCACCATTTTTAAGAATTTGTAAGTCCTCCTGTATGGCCATCTCATCTATAATAACTCCACCTACCCACCCTTCTTGGGGAATTTGAAGTCTCATGGCTTCCTTAAACATCCATTGAAATATATCTTTTTGAAAGCCTACCATTTGATGGACAGAATTTTTGTACAGGACAAGTAGAGAGGGAGAGGGAAGTATCAGAAGGTTACTGGAACGTAATGATGAATACCCCTGGGGTGAACGGTTGTACAGTTGTAAACAAACAGAAATAACAATCTTGCTCCATCTCCTTCCCCTTGGATGTTTTTCAGCATTGTTTGCTTGATTGAGAAGGAGCTCCAACATCTCATTTGAAGCACTGGGTATCAACTTTTTGAATTCTTCCTTTGACACCTTATGATCATTTGTACCTTGTGGATGGTCAGTTGTGGATTCAATCTTTTTGTCACTTCTGTTAGTATGACCAAAAGTCATCTTGTTACAGGTTCTACATGCATCAGATGATGACAGGAATTGCAAAACTCGAGAGCACATTAATGATCTAAGTTTTCTTGTTGTAACATTTTGTTTATCGGTCCATTTCTCAAGTGTATGGTACCTACTACACACAACAGATTGCTTTACAGATATGGCTTGACACACCTTGATCATCTCGACAGTTTTGCATATAACATTTACATTCTCTTTATCACATTTGAAGGTGTCGGTTATCCTCAAAGATTCAATGTCAATACATTTATTGGCTATTTCCACTTTCCAACGACCATTTTTCAGAAAGGTTACTTTCTTTATAACATCATGTCCATTTGAACTGTGTTGCGTTTTTATGTGACACACTAATTCATTGTCTGTCATTTCATCAACAGTGAACGTGCTTGGTAACATGTCTTTCAGTATGTTGATATCTATTGGTAATATTTTAGTTACTTTCAAGTCTGGATCCAACGGTTTTAATTGAATTCCATTAAAAAATTGTACTTTTTTCTCATTCACGTAACGTCTCTTTGGTTTTACATCAGGATAAACAGAAAACACATATTTGGAAAATGTATGTCTTTCACAATTTTCTTTATCTTCATCAGCATCATCATCATCAAATAATTCCATCCGGAACTGTTGATATAGTCTATCAGTCTCAATTTCTGCTCCACTTGAAGCTTGAGTTCTTGTTAGTAACCTGTCAAAATATTTAATGAAAAAACTTTAGGAATAGACAGATAGACAGACACTGACAGAAAGACAATATGCACCTCCATCTTCAAAAGCAGTTTTCACTTTCCTGACCTGACAGTCTTTACATTTTCACTGCAAATTTATGAATATGTATGAATTTTGTGTATATGAGATTTTAGTCCCCGATACAAGATTTTAAAAATATAATAACAAAAACAGATATATGTTTTCAGTCTTTTGGATTTTGAGGTGTAGTTGTTAATTGAATTCCATTAAAAAATTGTACTTTTGCAGTAAATGTTGGGATATTGTGTATTTCTTTTTTAAGATCACTCCTTTATAAATCTTGTAAACATATTTAAAACATAAAATTATCTACATGCCTTCCCTAACCTTCTGACTAGTTAGTAGAAACATATATTTTTTTGTGGGTGAGGGGAGAGTACGATTTTATCTGGTTTTGATGGATCATGTTAACTATCATTTATTTCATTATATTTTATAGGTTTCCTAAGCAAGCAGAAGCAGATGCATATACATTTACACCTGGTGACATTGAGGCACTTAACAGTCTGTGGTCGGAAGCTGACAATACTACTTCACAGGAAGAATGTCATATTGATGATGATGAAGATGACTTTGATGAGGAGTTTGATGAGATCATTGCCAGTCATACAGAAGATGACTTAAGTGATAATATCCCTGAACTTCCACAGGGATTTAGTGCGAGTGAAGTCCTGAACAGCTTGATAATTGAGCAAGTTTTCACTCCAGTACAGGCAGAAACAAATGATGCAATTAAACTTCTGTTGAGGAAAGAGTATACATCAAAGGTGAACATGTTTTGTAACAAAGAATTTTGTGCATTAAGGGAGCTTATGGAAGTATTGGACCTGAGCGATTCCGGACCAAAACCTGTGAAGGCCAACAAGTTGTCTGAATTTTATACAAAATGTCATGAACACCAAACATCTACAGAAATGAGATGCAACTCCATGCTTTTGTTCATCGACTTACCAAGCCCTGTTTCCTCGCAGGTTTCGGGTCACATATGCTACAATTTGCATGTGGCAATGAGAAAATATCTTCTCCAAGAAAAAGAAAAGCTATTTACAGTTCTTGGGAGAGAAACAAGCCAAAGACACATAACTTCAAGCAGCAGAGGAAAAGTCCGGTATGTCGCTGGATACTGTGTGGCCAAAGTAAGGTACAAGTACATCAAAGCGCAGTATTCAAACTGCTACAAGACTTCAACTGAGGCCCAGTCAAAGTATGAAGAAGCTTGTGGTATCATCAAAGTGCTGGATCAGATGAGACAGAATGAACAGTCTTTGGAGGAAACATCACTCTATCCAGACACTCTTTTGGAAACTGCTCAAAAACAGAATGTTTCTAGGGGCCTGTTGAATGTAAGTGACGACATGTATACGTTTTTCATAAAAGTGTGTGAAAAATGCCTAGAACTGCTTGTTGAAAAAAACATCAATATACATGGTGATCAACTTTACGAGTACTGCTCCTCTGTTTTGTGCGACTCTAAAGAGCTATATGAAGCATTCATCAAAACGGTATCGGCTACACAAATGCAGGACCTGTCATCAGAATTATCTGTCAGCAGTTTGCTTGAGGATATGGTGAGCATTGTGGCAGTCACACAACAGGTCTACAAAGAACTTATTACCAAATTCCTCCTTGTAATGTTGAACCAGTTCAGGAAAGACTTCTTACAGGCTCTTTCTGTGGAAAAGCGGATGGCACACAGGAAGCAAATCCAAGTGAGAACAAAGAAATTGCAAACCTCACCGAAAATCGATTTCGAGTTTGTTTCGAAAGACCGATCAGAAGGAAAATCAGTGTCACATAGTCTACTGAAGGGTATGATATTAAAAGACAAGAACTTTCTGACATGCATGACCAAGAAGCAGCTGACCCTTCTGTCCAAAGCCTACAATGCAGGATGTTTGTCAAAAGACACTAAGGCCACCCTAATCAAGAAACTGAATTCAGTCATTGTGGAAGAAAATTCAGTACCAAACACTGAATGTTTAGTATCTGAGGATGTCGACACTGGTCTCCAGGAAAGGAGTACAGAAACTGGTCCTTTCAGTCGTGAACCGGAACCTGGACCTAGTAATGAGTCTGCACCTGGACCTATGTATGAGCCTGAGCCTGGAGCTCGTTATGAGCCTGAACCAGGACCTAGTTATGAGTCTGAACCTGGACCTAGTCGTAAACGTCGACATAGTCATAAACCTCAACCTAGTCGTGAACCGGGATCTGAACCTAGTTGTGAACCTCGACCTATTCGTAAACGTCGACCTAGTCTTGAACCAGTATCTGAACCTAGTTGTGAACCGGTATCTGAACCTAGTTGTGAACTGGTATCTGAACCTAGTTGTGAACCTCGACCTATTCGTAAACGTCGACCTAGTCATGAACCAGGATCTGGACCTAGTTATGAACCTGGACCAAGTCAAGAAACTGGACAAAACATTTCTGACAGCCATGTTACTTATGGAGATGAACCTGAACTTAATGCAACTGAACAAGATTCATGCAAGATTTGCATGAGTGAATGTTTTGGTGACTGTATCTGTTGTGAGGGATGTGACCTTTGGCTCCATCGAAAGTGTGCTGGACTTGCAAATGTGCTTAAATGGAAAAAATTTAAGAAAAAAAATGTGAAATTCTTCTGCAAAGACTGTCAGTGAAGTATGTTTTTGCAACTTACGTTGAGGCTGATTGTATAACGACTTAAGAAATAATTTTTAAATCATTTGGCATGATCTTAAACAGTGATATTTATTCATGGTAGGATTATCACATAATGTGTTAATCCATGTAAAAACATGAATGTGATGACCTATTAGGGAAAAGATTGCATCAATTTATTTCACGAGAACACTTTGTAGTCACTAGGGTGCCCTGTAGTAATCACCATGTTCTTCCATCTGTCTGTCAATGCCATAAGGTCAAATGTCAAGGCCAGAATAATTGAAACCTTTTAAATTTCTATTTCAAAATGTATGTCTTTTATCAGCTATGTATTTTATTAGGATATTATGAAGCAGCGATGGCCACAATAAAAAAAGTAACACAGACTGAAGTTTAAAGGTCATGGTCAGATTTAATTTAATTTACATCTTTTAACTGGTTCATAACATTTCAACTGACCAAAACTCAAGAATATTAACTTCTTGTGATCAATCTAGTCTTTTTGTAATTGTACAAATGTACATTGTGATACCCTTTGATATGCACATGGGAAATAGGGATTTAAAATTATTTGGAAGTTAAGGTACTGTTCTAAGTTAGTAAATCTAAGTATTTAAAGCTGATATTTCTGTCATTGTTTTATTTTCAAAGAATGATACAAGATTTTCCCAATATTGATTTGATTTTCTGAGAATCTAAGAAAACCAATATAACCCTTTTTTTAAATTAAAGAGTCAATGATGATGATGATGATGATGATGATTGTCTTTAGATAATTGTGATGAAGATTGTTAATGATTATGATGATTGCTAAAAAGGACCCCCACTTATTTTCAGAATTCCCATTTAAAGTATGCAGAAGGACCAATTAATTTAGGAAAGGACCCCATTTATAAAATACCCAGTGCAACCCTGTTAATGTATATATATACATTGTATATGTTGATGAAAACAATGATTATGATTATGGTAATGATGCTTGTATGATGATGATGAATGTCTATGGATGAAGAATATTGTTGGAGTGATGATGATGATGATGATGATTGCTTATGGAACATGTTGATGATGAATATTAATGTATATACATATACATGTATATTTGTTGATGAAAACAATGATTATGATTATGGTAATGATGCTTGAATGATGATGATGAATGTCTATGGATGATAATATAAAGATTGTTAATGATGATTGCATATTGATGATGAATATTAATGGGTTTATATATATATGAAGATGTTGATGAAGACTGATTATTGTGATGATGCTTGGATGATAATGATGATGAATGATTATGTCTTTAGATGAATATTGTTAGAGTGATGATGATGATTGATGATGATGATTGTCTTTAGATGATGACGATCAATAAATGTCAAGATTGAAAATGATGATTATCATGATGCTTGTATTCATGATGATGATGGATGATGATGGATGTCTATGGATGCATACTCTCGGATTGGTAATTGTTGGAGTGAAAATGATGATGATCAGATGATGATTTTTTGTTACATTGTATATGCATGTTATAACGTGATGAAAAATAAAAGAAATGAAAACAATTATCGGCATTTATATTTTGTAGTTACTAACATACCACCATTCAAAAATATAAATAAAAGAAATTTAATATAATCCAAATTTTCTGAAATTTTGGTTGTTACAGTTTTCCCATATTTTGGTTACAGGCCTATTCAAAACCAAACGAAACAGTTGTGTTAGTAGGCCTACAGTTTTCAAGTTATTTTTCTTGTCTTGCATTGTTATAATTGATAATGGGAAATCATTTTTTCATGAAAAACGGAATGATTCTAACATTAATTATAGAGATATATCAGTAAAATCTTACCATGTTACGATGTGCATTTTGATAATTATGATCAGCAAAATTTTTTTGGCGACAGACATGTACATCACGCTTGAAAATTCCGCCAAATGTAACTGTTCGGAGTTTTATTTACATGTTGTCGATCTACATGAGTAGTGAGACAGTCTAGATAGGTTCCGAAAATATGATTGACCAATCAGTGAAGGCGTAGCATAACTATATAAAACTTGAAAAATGGCGGCTGAAGTTCACATCTTCGACGAACCGTGACTTTAACCTCGGATGACATGGATTACAATAGCGATAAACACCCCACTGCAAGGTAGGATAACGTGCTTTAACATTTGTGACAGAGCCACAAAGCCGTTTTCATTAATCGCCGCGTAAATAAAGCTGTGCCCAATAGCGAGACGAGGTATGAAGCCATGGACACGGAAGTGCCCACCTAATGATTTTCATGCAAAACCTCGGATTCTAGACAGCCTAGTGAGCTTTTACATGCGTGTAGCGGGATATATTTGGTATCGGCTGAAAGATAAAAGTTTCACCTTTAAAATGAGGCATGCATGTAAAAAATTGGACTTCATTCAGTGACGAAAACAAGCTTAGAGTGAAAATAGGTCGATTTTCTCGTTGAGGCTAGTTCTTTCCCTTGTCACAGATATATAGTAGTGGGAGGGGCTATATTCGAGAAAGGTAAAAAAAATATCTGACAATCATTTCATCGTGACATAGGTCCGTGCCTAGCCCCTGTGCGTATACCTGCCTCACTGCCTCATTATAGCCTTGAACCAGTGACCCAGAGGTACGTGGAGGGCTAGTGGTAGCAGGATGTCAGATACCTTAACCAATCACCTCGCCACTGTGGCCTCCTAGTGTTTATGTATAGAGCTGTAAGTATAGGTTTAAAAGTTTAACTTGTAAACTAAATTGTTTTCTCAAACATGATCAAGCTTATGATCTATATTGTTTCTGAACTGAAACATGTTTATACAGAGGTACGGTGGTCTAGTGATAGAACGCCAGGATTGTGATTGAAGGGTTGCGAGTTCGAGTCCTAGCCACGGTACTTGTGTTGTATCCTTGAGCAAGATACTCATTAGTCTTCTCGGCTGTTAATGAGTATGACTGGTTGGGCATGCAGTGCTAGAAATCGTAGAATGTTAGCTTTGAGCGCCGAAATGGTAGCACCGGTTGTATGCTCCCAAGAGAGTTGAGAACGATATTGGCTGATCTATTAACAGCCAGGGTCATTTAAGGACGTGCCAGGTTTTAGAGGTTGAGGAATGACGGAGTGCCCAGATCAGAGAAAACCTACCGACCTACGGTCAGTACCTGGCAACTGCCCCATGCGGGTGTCAAACTAGCCAACCCAGAGGTGGAGGGCTGGCTAGTGGTAGAATGTCGCAACACCTTATTATGGTTGTGATAAAGCAGTACATGTGAAAAGCTCGAAATATTATTATTTTATTATTATATGATACTTCAAACAATTGTTCAACATTACACACCTTTACACCTAAACCAAGTGGCTTTAACTAACTTAACACAAATAATTCTGTGTACAACGTATAGTGACCTTCACTTTGATTCCCAATTTACAGAAATCAAAACTTGTTACAAATATTTTGGCTGTTTAATTCCAAATTAAGGGCAATGACTCCCTTAGGGTTGAATATGACATGCCTGTATATCTCACCTATGTAACATTTGTTTGGTTTATTTTGTTTTATGTCCTATTTACAGTCAGGGTCATTTAAGGAAGTGCCAGGTTTCGGAGGTGGAGGAAAAGCTGGAGTACCCGATGAAAGACCACCGACCTACGTATACGGTCAGTACCTGGCAACTGCTCCATGTGGAAGTCGAACTTGCAACCCAGAGGTGGAGGGCTAGTGGTAGAATGTCGGGACACCTTAACCACTCGGCCACCGTGGCCCTATGTAACATTTATATATATATTCGTCAGATGTATACTGTACATACACATCTATCTTATAATGCACACCTGCAAACAGTCCATAAACACAGGTAGGTCGTGTGTCCATAATTAATGAATGTAAGTTAATGATGCTTTAATTAACAGTTAACTCTTACCTGTGAGTTCCACCTATATTTACCTAGCACGTCTGTAGGGAACAATAACAGACAGTATCTAGCCTTAACGATGTAATCCCAAGGTATGTATTTTTAACAATGCAGGTAAAATAGACAGTCTCCAATTGGATCACCTGTTTGATAAGAGCTTGTTATTATATCTAATGCACTAAAAAGTTATCAATATGTTATTACGGTCCGTGCCACAATAGTCACACATATTTCACCTTTTTGCATATTTAATTTTTAATAAGTCTGAGACGGCAAACATGATTACATATTTACCACATGCTACCAATATTTTCTAACACTTGGTACACTAAGGGTTAACTCTGTGTAATGAAACTGTGTCTGTAGCTAAATTTTAGTTTATGCTACGCCAATATGATCAAATACAATTAAAAGTACATAGGGTTCACTCTGTATAATGAAAATGTGTGTCTGAGGTTACATTAAAAGTTTTACTTTACAGAATGTATACAAAATATTTAATATGACAAAATGTTTCAAGACCAGCTTTACAGGTTCAATCAACAGTCAATTTCACTTGACAATTCAAGTGAAATTGACTGTTGCAATAAAATTATATTTGAAAGATTTCCTAAATTTTTAGCATACCTGATTATAATTTTGTGATATTGACACAATGATTGTATTTTGGCAAAAAATATTAAAAATGTCAAATTTGCATTATACTTACAAACCATCCTTATATTGGGTGGATCCTAATATAACGACTATACCAGTAAGCAATCAAATTTTCTAAACAATTCTGAACTCATGACTTTTTCTAGAATCTGATAATTACTTTTGACAGTACAGCTTAAAAAACACCATTTAAATATATTATGGTTCCCATGGTTACACAGAGAGATTGAAATTGAGCTTTCAATCTGAAACTGACACGTCATCTCCTACACCTAAATTTAAACAAGAGCACCGCAACCGGAGGCATATGATATGCCTGTTGTATTCTATTGGAAGTATAATTGTATGGAAACAAAAAACTGCTGTAACGCAAAAAGTTGCAATAACTCAACAAAACCCGTAATATATGTTAAATATTATAGCTTTTCGAAGTATCATACCAAATTTTAGAGGAATTGAAGAAGACACAAAAAAATTCTGACGTTTTCTATATAATGCCCAAAATTCCATCCGATAGGGCCATAACTCTTGTAAATATTTCCAAATCAAACTGTCATTCAGGAAAACATAACTTCATGTCATTGTGGCGAAGCCTAGCAAGTCTGAAAGAAATCGGACGGACAACGCCATACCATAATACGTCCCATCATTTTTGACGGACGTATAAAAAAGTGTGCAAGTATAAATTTGCAAGCAAAATAGGCAAAAGGCAGGATTAGCACCCTTCCACAGGCAGGTATTGGAATTATATAAGCACCTTTAATGATTGTGACACATCTAAATTTGTATGTTTACAGGGAAAAAAAGAGGCCCAATTGGTAGTGTTGTGTCGATGATCGGAAATGATCGATTAACAGTTGATTATTGTAATTACTGATTACGATTATCAATCATGTTTTGTATAATGGATTAATCGTTGTGTGAATAATATGTCATATTGTTCATTTTAATTGACATCAAATACATAATACCATTGGTTATAATGTAATATGTGCATTTTCATTTTCTAGTAAAATGAAATAACAGTTTCAAAAACACAAGTTTGATTATTGATTTCCATACAATGATTTTATTTTGGATATTAATAGTGAATTTGTGGCTCTTTCTGGTAAAAAAAAACATTCTTTGAAGATTTTAACATATTTGATCCATGCGACCTTGAAAGTAGGTCAAGGTCATTCATTTGAACAAACATGATAGCCTTTAATTCAAGCATGATGCAGGCCAACTATCAGTACACTGGGCTCGGTGAATATGGTATTTATACAATTTTTTTATACTTAGTAGCATTGGTTTGTTTTAAGTACACAGTATATGCATGCACATGCAACTCTCACAATTTTCAGATTTAATTTTCAAAGTTACCTCATTTTAAAACAATTTTCACCGTCAAAATCGCTTTCACAACTCACAATGTATATAAATTGTATATGGATGATAAGACTTATAGAATCTTCCACTACCTCAAGGGTGTTACAGAGAAATCTCCAACCCAAGGGGTGATTTTCTTGATTGCCTAATCCGAGGCTATGCCAATTAAAGGTTAGACAAACAAGAATATCACCCCGAGGGTTTGAGATTTCTCTGTCAACCTCTCAAGGTAGTGGAAGATTATTTTTCTCCCAATGTAACATAAATGCTGACGTGATGTGATTTAATTGTTGACTTGACGGTATTGTTGTCGTGACATCCTTACATTGTTGCCAGCTCATGCTATCTGACATACCATAGGGGGTGACACTAGAGAAATCTTGAACAGGTAAAAAAGGAGCAAAATCTGTGAATGATAGGAGAAAGTACCTTTAATACAGGTTTCACAATAATTTTTATTTACATAAGTGACATTTTGTGACATCTTACCTCACAAATTCAAACACCTCCATTTTGACGGGATCATCAAGTACAGTCTTCAGGTCCTGTATCAATCGCTGAAGATCCGTGGACCTGTACAAATACAGAGATTGGTTCAGTTCTATTTTACATCCTATCAACAGCTAAGGTCATTAAGGACAGACTTCCTGTACACACTATGAAGGCTTCCCTGCAATGGTGCAGATTGATGCCGAGTGTACAGTACAATGTATGTGTTGAGGGTGTGTGTATTTGGGAATTGGGAGGCAGTGGTATGTCCGTGAAAGCCTCCCTGCTGCAATAGTGCGGATCGAGTGATGCCGACTTAATAGTGCTATCTGCACACTCAAGTCCTGTAAAAGTGGCATGTTCGCGAAATTGTCGCTTATTTAACTAATACATTAAACTCTGGAAATACATTTATCATGTATATATACAAATGCAAACACATTATATTGGAAATTAAATGAGCTTTCTCTGAAAGCAAAATTTGAGATAAATTCCTTGAACTTAACTTCTTATAACTTAGGGTTCAATCCACTCAAACTGTAATAGTATTATAGGTACACAGTACGAAACAGCATGACTGAAGCATGAAAATTGTCACACCGCAAACAGTTTAGAGGCTCAGACTACCAAGCGAACATTTCCATGCCCAAAAATATTGGCTGAAGCACATGCAGGGACATGAGTTTTACAGAGTACTGTCGAAGATGAAGGCCCCCAGAAGAACATCCTATCCAGTTGTGTCATACTTACAACAGGTGAACCGTCTTCATTTACACATTAAAACGATGATAAGTTGTCATTCTTACATACTTCTTTAACAATTCCCATTCAAGAAAGGCATGTGAACTTTTAACCAACACTTCCAAGATGGCTACTATTGCAGACTTGAATTTTTCGAATATCATTCCTGTACATATGATTTCACCCTTAATTAATTTTGTAAATGTCATCTGTGTTAAGTTAAGTATAATTTGTATCTGAGACTCCAGCATTGCTGGATACCCACATTTGATTGCACTACGCTACGCCCCACTTATCACCCGTGAAAATCTGTGACGAAACCAATCAAATCGCATCTGCCGAAACGAGATTTTTTGACTGAGT
This sequence comes from Mimachlamys varia, assembly GCA_947623455.1. Lineage (NCBI taxonomy): Eukaryota > Metazoa > Mollusca > Bivalvia > Pectinida > Pectinidae > Mimachlamys > Mimachlamys varia. Next base: position 42,542,469 of record OX392539.1, read on the forward strand.
TGACCCACGGGTGATAAGTGGAGCGTAGCGTATAGTGCAATCAAACTCGGGTATCCGACGATGAGACTCCTGGCTGAGACTCCATGTATATCCTGTACTTACAATTTTCACTTCCCTACCTCACCTCCAAGGAGAGGACAGTATCTTTAAAGCTGTACTTACGATTTGTATCTCTTGAGAGCGTCAAACACCACATCTCTGTCTTTGACTGGTACCAAGTCATTTACCTGTAATGAGAAAATAACAGGTATTAAACACAGTTGAAATATTAACTGTTGACAGTATATTTCATTTAATATCACACCACTTAATGTCAATTTTCTGTTATTATGATGTTTCCTTCACATCATTTTTACAATGAGATACAATGCAGAAAAACCAAAAACATATCAAACTGACAGGTCAGTCAACTCATTCACCCCTGAAGTTTCATAATGAACTATTCCAACCTTTGAAATGGAAGAGTTTAAATATACCTTTAGGGGTGAATGGTATAAGGTAACTCATTCAATGCAAGTTCCATACATATCAAAACTGGACTTGCCAAAGTCCATGATTTTGTTAGTTACAATGTGAGATGAGGGGTGAATGGGTTAACCAGAGGGCATTACTAGTATCTTTTCTTATATGATATACCAGCATAAGACTGATTATTAATAGACACTAGTTAATTTTCATGCTACAAATTGTATATATTTATAAGTTTTTTTTCAATATATCATGGTGGGACGTGGTGCAGTTTATAATGCACTCACCTTCGTGTAAGGTGGCCTGGGTTCAATTCCAAGATTGAATGTTAAATTAGGTTAAGGGCCAAAATGCCTGATAACAGGTTTTCTCTAGGTTTTCCAGTCCCCTCCCCCCACAATAAGATAACCCCTCCCCCCACCCTTCCATGCACTAACATCCGGACCAATGAAACCTGATTAGTATGTAAGCAAGTTAGGTGCTATCATTGTCCTAATCCGTTTAAAATTGGTTAAGCTCTAAAATTTGAATGTGCCGAAATAAGTGTGTTTGCAGTAACTTTTGCAAAACTAAAGTTGACATTCCATATTTCAAGTTAGCTATATATACATTGTACTAAACACCCTTATTCTACTCTTCACATTCTTTTTCAGTTTCTAGTCCTTCTATCTATAACATCAGGAACTGAGACAACATTTCCCCGGTGTATTTACACTTTCAATTATTCCCCTTTGTGATATTGATAATCAAATGAATTTGACCTCTATATGTTCTCTGTTAGATAGAGGTTTAATTGGTTCATCTCCCAATCTCAAGGACATCTATATCATGCGCCTTACAAAGTTTTTAATTACCGCAGGGTCTGAAAAATATCACTGTGATTATCAAGGGTATAGACACTTGGTGTAATTATGTATCTATGTATGTCATCTTGACAATTCAATTTAACAACGCAAACTCAGAAAAAAGTGTTTGGTAATCCCATTCAAACCTTGCTCAAAACCACCTGCCTATAAAGACCATTTGTGTATAAAAACAACCTCTATCAAATGACTAGCTCTATAAAGCCAATTAACTCGACAATGTGCAAAAATTCCACCTGCATGTATACTTGCAACCTGTGTATAAAGACCACCTGTATACTGGATAGGCATAGTCTTAATTGCAACCTGTGTATAAAGACCACCTGTAAACTGGATATGCATGGTCTTAATTGCAACCTGTATATAAAGACCACCTGTATACTGGATAGGCATAGTCTTAATTGCAACCTGTGTATAAAGACCACCTGTATACTGATCACAGTAACCAATTTGTCTCTTTGAAGACTGATAGTCAAAACAGTTCCTATTATTCATGATCAATATATTATTCATTGAAGTTGATTAATAAACGTTTCTGTAAATGCATGTGTATACAAAATTTACAGTTTATGCGCTATATGTGTCTGTTAGGGGAAAGCTTAAGCTATTAAATAGACTTTGCCTGTTGCCCAATTTTGTTTTGTATCCAAGATCTGATGAACAATCAATAAGAAATGCCTGAAAATGTCTTTTAAGCCATGCATGTTTATCTCCCTTGGGTGGTCTTCACAAAATGATTTGACCTTTTGGTTTGTTTTCTTTGTTATTGAGGCTAATTACTAAAAACTCCACTAATTACTTTCTAAAAACCCAACAGACTCAGAAACTCAATTATTTAAACTGCATTCATGTTTAAATTACTGTCGAGTGTGTATTACAATGCATGACAACAACAACAAAAAACATGGAACCTCAATGCTGACCTTGACTGGGACATCCATTATCAATAAAATGATCCTTTTTATCATTTCTTAATTAGCAATTATATTTTTTTTTATCACCAGAGTAGGAATTAATGCCCAGCTCTAATTAATTTTAATTCGTGATAAATTATTCAACGCAGTGATGCCGGTATAGCACCAAACACACATGCAATTTGTATTTACGAATAGCAGCACGATTATTTTTGGAATGTTCAAATTGGTTAAAAATGTAGTCAGTTCATCTCTGGTAATTTATTTTTTTAATTTTCTCTTGAAAGGCCAAATTAGGAATACACATGCACCACTCCATCAAGATGAGATTGACTGAAGAGATAAAACTCATTAAAATAGTCTCCGGGCCATCAATTATTTAGTCTAATGTTATAACAATAGCACTCTATACATTCACTTTAAACTCTGATATAATGTAATATACTGGTACATTGAGAACTCCATGTCTGCCATTGTCTACTGCCATTTATTTTACGAGAGCGATGCTCCAGGTTATATTATATACTAGCTGAATCGTCGGAGAATGAAGTATAACTATTACATGTATGTGTTCAGTACTTAGATATTATGAGTAATATGTGACCAAATTTCAATTCAATTGGATAACCATAACACTGAAAAAAATTGGGCCACAGTGGCCGATAGGACATTCTACCATGTGCACTGGCCCTCCATCTCTGGGTTGCGAGTTTGAAACCCTCGTTGGACAGATGCCAGGTACTGATCTTAGGTCGTGGTTTTTCTGTGGGTACTCTAGCTGGCCTTATTTTCATCCTTAAATGACCCTGGCAGTTAATAGGACGTAAAACAAAATAAACCAAACTAAACCAAACACTGTGACTTTAACGCAAAAGTTAAATTGAGGCAGTTATCGGCTATAAAAGTAATTCGCTATTCTTGACTATTGCCTTTCCCTTCTAAACGTTCTATCTATTTATCATCAAAACTCTGATATATTCAGTCTGATATATAGGGTCTGTCATTACTATTACTTCTATGACCTTCTTCGAATTCAGTTAACACAAATCAGGAGGTGAACTAGGTTGGGCTACTTTTGATCTACATTTAGTTGTTTGGTCTGAAGTGCTAGTGTAATAAGACGAGGAAAAGTGACAAAGATAGTGCCGTCGCTGGGGCTTAAACCAACAACCCTTAAATGGCTCTCCGGCCCGATGCTCTATTGACCGAGCTAAAGGGAAATTCCCTACAGCTCATGCTTGTAAGGCAACCTAATCAATGCACATTTTTTACAATTGTGCACATCCCCTGTTTGGAGATTCCCCAAGGGGTGAAACTCTGATACCAACGGTTAACATTCTATAATCTTATCCAGCAAGTGCTCAGTTATATCCATTATTGATTTGTTCATGGTCAATTACTTTCTCTTTTAAATATTTAATATTGAATACAATTTATTTCTATAGCTACATGTAAATGTACCATCAATTTTGTTTTCAATTAATTACTATTAATGTGAATTCAAATTAGTCTCTCTTTTTTTTGTTGAAAATGAGATCTCGTAAATCATGTTTTACTCACATGCACTTGTGAAGAAATAAATAATTCAAGTGTCCATTTCATTGATTTTATTTCTCAGACTATTACTAATAACACCTGTCACCCCTTAAAACTCTTAATGAAACAGTACATTCAATATAATTTAGTACTTTTGCAGGTGGATTGAAATGGGTTATTTCAAGACAGAAGGGATATATTGGGAATAGGTTTGTAATTTGGTAGGAATTAAAGCTAAAAGCATTACTAGGATTGATTGGTTTTCGTATGTAAAAAAATATATATAGACATCAATTGAATTTGGCAATTTGGAAAACAGAATAAAACAAAAAGTAAGGATTTTCTTTTATATGGCTACTGACTATATATTGTTCAATCAATACATTTTAGCTTATTTATTCATTAGTTCTATCATTATTGTTATGGCTTGTTTTCATCAGGATTAACGTCCTCATGCAAATTAAGGATTACATGATATGGTTTTATCAAGTTTAGCAATTTCCTATGAACAGCTGAAGTCATTTAAGGATGGCCTCCAGGTGTATGTACTGCAAGTGTCTGTGTTAAGTCCATGTGTATATCAGAGGGTTCGGAATGTTTGTTTAAGTCTCCTTCCAATAGCTTGGAACTGATACCGACTTTAAAGTGCCACCACACTGAAGTATACTGTTAAAGGCCCTCAGCAGAACACCCTGCCCAGTCATAATGGCACTGGCTGAGGCGGGGAGTAAATTATATTTTTTGAGACTCTTGTAAATGTCTCGGCCAGGGGACAAAACCTAAAGCCTTCCTCACAGAGATGAATTCTCAACTAAAGACCAAACGATTGTCAAGAGATAGAGACAAAAGAAAAAAAAACAGTTAGAAAGGGAAGAAAGATAATATAATATCCTAAAAGTCATGCACCTCCTTAGATTATGCAATGGGTGGACATGATAGCAGGTACAATTCCTACTCTCTACCAGCAGGTCCAAGGCCCGGGGGCACCCCAAAGATGACAGTGTACTGCTTAAAAATGGGACATAACTCTGTACATAGACAGGAAAAAAATAAGATTTCAGCACAAAAACACACCTGCAGTTGACTACTATACCATAAAGTACGGTCACATAAATTCTTGCTTTTATTTCATTTGTTATGTTGAACAATTACATATTTAATTATGATATATTTTCATTTCCATTGCACAGAAACTTGATGAATCTAGCTACTGGACCCATGTCTGTTATTTCCCAAAAACTACTAGGCCTATCTCAAAAGTGATTATCTCCTTTGTTTACCATATCATGGCCACACTGGGAAGTGTTTTTGTAACAAATGTGTGCTATGTAATCATGACGTCATAATTGGCAATTACATCCTCCGATTGTCACATGGCGCCATATCATCAGAAAAACACTTCCCAGAAGTCAATCTTGTATCCACCATTGTGGCCTATCATGGGGAATAACAACACTTTTGAGAAAGGCCTATACTGTACTACATACATGTAGGAAATATTGTGACATTATTATTATGCTATCTTATAACCATTCAACATGTATAAGGTATGAATGTCAAAACATGAAAATCATACAATCCTTATATTATAAGTACCAAATACTGAGTATTTGAGGTGATCGTCACCCACCGCTTACAAGTTATTTAAAGGCCCAATATACGTAACTTTCGGCAAAACTTGATGCGAAAATCAAGCCTAATAATTTACTATATTTATAGATTTAGTTAAGATTAACTGATTTCAGCAATATTCAAGATGACTTCTTACGCGGTTATCGGTACGGCAGCAGTTGAAACTCGGTATTTGTAAACACGCGACCATTTTGACTGTCTTCTACCTGCGGTTTGTTATTGAAGTGGGCCCCACCTGAATGATTTTCAATTCTTTGGATTTTTCTATCAGGAGTTTCTCGCTAGTTACCGCTCAGGTTTACTTCGTTTTAGGCTTATTTTTGCATGGTTATCAACTGGATTTTTTTTCAGAATTTTTCAGATTAACGAATATTTTCCTGAAGTTACGTATATTGGGCCTTTAAGGTAGCACCATGGGCACTTCTCAGGTCGAATACGCTAGTACTTGTATTGTTTCTTTCCAAAAACAAACTCATTTAAAGGTGATACATTTCAGCACCATGCAATTTCACCATGTACAGATACACATGCAGAACCTTATTAACACCCAGCCCCATAACATTGTTTTATACACGTATATATACACATATAGTACAACACATTAGCCAAGAAAGCCTATTACATTCAATATTATCATAAAACATAACATCATATTTCTAACTACATTTGTAAGATCCCATACCAAAATTTGCTAACAAGAAGCACATGAGCAGCACACGAGAAACTCACATGAAAACTAACGTCATTTTCTCATGTGCATTTTAACATGCAAATGAGGCTGAAAGCTCACGTGAAAAAAGCTCATGTGAGGAAAAAAGCTCATGTGAGCAGAAAGCTCACGTGAAAAAAGCTCACATGAGGAAAAATAGCTCACATGTGCAATATTCAAAATAAAACGGCCCCTGACCCTCAGTAAATTTGAAAAATTGAAAACATTTTCATGTGATTCAGACTGTTCTTTTGATTAAACAACAGATCAGATGTACTTAATATATAGATACATGTCATTAAAGGTTAGCTGAATCCTAAACAGCTTTAACTCATACAATTGTAGCTATAGTTGTATGTGCCATTTCTGTTAGACTTTCAATCACTCTATGAAATTGAAGGTCAAGATTTTGGAAAGTCTTAATTTAACATACTGATTTATAATATTGATCTTGTTTCATAAACATTGTAATTATACCTTTCTTGCTAATACATGTACATGTAGAGTTGCAATTGCAGTACACTATAGCTATACCAAGTTTCTGTCAGTCAAATTCCTTCAGAACATATTGCTATTTTTAAATATAATAGGATCAATTATCAACTAGTTTGAAATCTGTGCTAATATATGGAAATTGGTTTTTATAATCATGCAAAACAAACTACATTACCTTATCAATCATATGTATACAGTAATAGTATCATGTGATATCACAGTGATCTGTAAATTCCATTTAATCCTGGAGCCATGTGCAATGCAACAGCCTTGTGTCGGCCATTTTGCCAGATTCAAAAATGGCAGTTAAAGTTTGAGAGGGAAGTGGCAGATAAGTTGATGTAGGAATAGCTCACGTGAGCAGAGATTTCCTAACATGAGCTTATGTAAGAATATATTTCCTCATGTGAGGAAAATTTTGCACATGTGCAATTGAGGTGAGGAATTTCCTTGCTAACATTAACTACCCTAAAGCTCATGTGCTTAACTTAATTTGCATACTTTCCTAACATGTTTCTCGTGTGCTGCTCATGAGCTTCTCATGAGCTTCTCATGTGCAAAGGTTAGGTTTTTCTGTACAGGTTAGCGTGATATTTACATACCTTCTTGGCAAAATCAGCACCAGCATTTGACTTCGCCATTTTACTTCCGGTATGATTTATATACGTTATAATATAATTCAATAAAATGCTGATTTTAATATTACAATGACTTTAAAAAAATCAAACTAATCCTTCACTTAGGTGACCTTTATCATGCAATAGTCCGTTGGTCAAAATATTTTATCGATACTCGACATTAAAAGATCTAAAATGGAGCTAGCATGCAGAGTTTGTGTCCCGACAGGCCATATCAGTCCTTATTACTTCTGTGTTATTTTCTTATCATGCTACAACAAATAAAGGGAGATAATATTTCCACTGATCTTAGCCTGTACTTCTGTATTACATTGTATATGTGCTTTTTGATCACAGTCTGGGACAGGCACAAGGAAATGTTCCATTCGAGTCTACAGCGCCTTAACTCATTAACACCCCCATATTTCAAAAGGAACTAGTCCATATTTAAGATTTTAAAGAGTTAAAATGTGTCATCAAGGATGAATGTGTTAACTGTATATATTTTACCTTATACTTTTTCATTTTTTTTTTGTATTTTTAGAAATTTGGGGGTTATTTTCCTGCAAAACTATCAAAAAATTCCACTTATGCAAACTCTTTTGAGGGGCTTTTGATAATTTTCTTCCATTTGATAAAACAACAAATTCTTGTAAACCTAACTGTTAGAGGATTATCTAACATAAAATATTAAAATCATTTTTTTTATTAGGGTAAAAACTCAAGTCATGTTAAAATGTCATTGGTCAATAGAAATCTGTAAAACATCATTCTTTGTATAATTAACCTCACATATTCCTGAAAGCAGTTCGGTTTATTATAATTTTTCCAAGTTGACCCATATTTTTTTATACACTCGAGCAGTTCCAAAATTAGACTTAAGGGCGAAATTTATAAAACGAAGAACTAGCATCACTGACGAGCCCTAGGAGGACAAAATAGCTATATGATGCAGTTTAATTCATTTTTTCCGCATACTGTATCTATAGCTATTACCGGTACTAAATTTAAAAAGTGCAGCATGTATGTGTTACGTCGTCGTAAAATATCTTTCATGAATAAAAAAAATATTACATGCATTTTACAGCACTGTTCATTTAAACATGCAGGAAATTTATTAACATGTTTGATCCCCGTCAGTGATCACTTAAAACATTTTATCACCTATGCTATGCTCTGATATATATGGCCCTAGAATTTAATCAAATAGTACAGATAAAAATCCATACTGATAAAATTTTACAGGAAATGACTTCTACCATATACCTGGCTGCGACCACCCGTGTATCACGCTGGGGAGAGTTCTATCTTGGATATATTACGTTATCTAAATATCTTACATCAGGAAACTTTCGTGATTTTTGTAACATGGATGTATTGATCTAAATTAACTCCACAGGGACCTGTGAGCAAATCTGGACTGAAAATGAATTGGGACCTTAGAATTTGCAACAACCATATATCTGGACTGAAACAAAAAGGTTGACAGTATTGAAAGTAACAAGTACCTAAACTTATATTATACAGGTTTAAATCCATTTTCGGAAAAATTATATTAAATCTTTTGTTTCCATTTTTACTCGTAATTGATCTAATATTGTTTACTGAATGTCTCAGTTTAGGTCCAAATTTATTGCATTGCCTGTAACTGTGTTCCTCAGGTCCCTGTGCTTTGTTTACTAAAGGCATGTCCATGAAGGAGTCTGTGCAAGATATCATTTAAACATATTGTAATTACCTATAATCTTTTTTAACCTAAAGATGACAAATGAAAGGATGACAAAAATGTATAACCTGCTGTGCATGCAGAATGGAAAGGTGAATTAGGATGAACAGACCTGCAGGAAGTGAGCGGAGGCCCTGGAAGCACCAAATTTGATTCAATTTGTAACAGATTATGTTAAACACTGCAAATGTATGTATATTTGATATTTCAATTCTTAATAACCTGTTTCAAACAATTTCATTTTTGGATCTGGGAATGACATTTTTTTAGCATTTTGCATTGAAAATGAACTAATTTATTCATTATTCATGAAAGTGTATAAAAAACGTCTAGCATATGAAAAACTGTTAATTGTTTTGATTAAAATAAATTGATGTGTGTTATAGACATGCATGCATTAATTATTGTCGGCTAGAATGTAAACAAAAATCTTGCCTAATTCATACTTTCACTCACTATTTTTGTACGAGTGTATTTAGTGCAATATAAATTTAAACTATATATTATGATTGATGTCAATTTGTACACATGTATATCAAAATTAAATCCTTTAACTTTGAGAACTATGATTAATTCTTGATCAACATTCTCAAATGTAATTAAATGTGACCCATGCAAGTACTTATGGACATAAAAGTGGTTTTGTTTTTAATTTTTACATTAAACATGGTAAGTAAAGTACAGTGTGTGTGAGGCAAATTATTTGATAACAATTAATCAAAATTGGATACCTAATTTCAAAAAGTGAACATATGCATGTATACATGTATACATATACAATACCCAAATAAAAACTTATGCAGGGTTGTTATTAAAATTACACTTTTGAAATAAAACATCTGATTGTTTGGCAAGATAATTTATTTGCCTTGTACTTAATTAATTACCATTTCTACTGGAAACATATCTTCATGTCTCTAAGTTAAGTGCTTAAGACACAGACTGTCAAAGGTGCCAGGCTCTATGAACAGGTTTATATATTTCTATATGGTGTATGGTAATTATAATAGGGTACAGAGTTACGGCCCTTACATCATGTAACTTTCATTGTAAACACAATCGATCCTGTTATGATTATAAGGTAAACGTAGGTATATATATTTTAGACCTGCGTGGGTAGCTACAGGCCTCGACGATTTTACTCGCTTTCTATAGTCAAATACCTTGTATTTTATTAAAACTACACCACGAAACAGTCAAAAACCTGTCATAAATCTCCCCTACCCGTGTACACCACAACAACGCTATCAATGACACACTCGATAACGGAGTGTGAGTGATCGTGACCTCTATGAGGTAATATCGAGACAATAACATGCAGTTTCACTTATTTACCTCTTGAATAAATCGTTTTACGACGTAATTCTCCTCTAGACTGTTATGGAGGGTCATGGTCAGGACTTTTCCCTTCCGACTTGACAACAAATAGTTATCACCGTACGTTTCACCTGTGGGAAGAGATGCTTTGAACTTTGACCTTAAGCACCTGTGATTGACCAGCGCCATCTGTGATGAATTTCAATATTCATTGCGCGCGTATACGTATGTTTCTTTATTGCGTAAAATAACTTACCCGAATTTTGACATTACCGTTGATAAACGACATTATATATTTGTGTGAGCAGTCTTCTTAACAAACTTATATTTATTGCGTGTTGAATGTATTGAACTTCTCATTCACATCAATCGAATTTTTAATTAAGTATTAACACGGAATTAGATAGCATCTAATTTCGTGGTATTAAATAATCCAACCGACTCTGCACACAAGCATGCACGTGTATTACAACATACACGATACAGTTATACCTATATATGTTATAGAATATTCGTTTGTATGTAAGTCGGTGTCAAATCGATATACAGTATAAATATGCTTGACTTACGTATACGTAGATTATCAAATAGCGAATTATAAAGCGAACCATACATGCAATGTACATGTTGTTTTTTTAACAATGTACTTTAGAAATTGATCACATTGGCAGGAAACATATATAATTATGTCCTTCTCAAACTAATCTAATTCCGTGTTCTTGCATAAATATGTTACTAAAATTGACAAAAAATGTTAATGTTCACACGGAATTACATATCTAAGTCCGTGATGTTCACAATATATAATATGCGTATATATATGCAGGGACGTATATGTGACATATACGTCCTGGTATATGTAAATACAATTGTAATTCGTTAGAAATGAAAACTAAAAAAAAACATAATTGATTTCTCAAATTGTGTACTAATGTAACATATATCCTAACTCTAAGATATATACATTGTAATTTATTGTAGCCTATACAGGGGCGTAGCTTCCTATACGCGGGTACGCAGGTGCGCACACATAAATTAAAAAAATAATCATTTAAAACACACTTGTAATAAAAAAAAGAGAATATTGTATAAGAAAATGAATGTGTTTATTCTTTAATTCATTATACCTGAAAATTGGCACTAGAACACTTTTTACTTGAGGGACACCCCTCCCCCCCCCCATCCCCACCCTTCCAGGAGGGGGACATATATCCCCCTCCCGTACCAACTCCTCCTAGCGCTCTGGGTGCTGTATTCTGCACCACATCTGCGTACACTTCAAAACACCCTAGCTAAGCCGCTGGTATATAGCATTTACATGCACATTGTATATATCATTGGTTTAATGCTTATTAATTAACAATAATTTATGGTTAATCCTTAATCGCAATTCATGTTTATATACGACTGGTTGAAGTAAGTTCAAATTATATGTTTGACTGAAGTTCTGAACTTTTTCATTTTTTTTCTTCATCTCGCCACAAAAAAACCAGTGGCGGCAACAATGTAAAACAAATTGGCATCACTATCGATCAATTATAACCGAACCTCACGGAAGTGAAGGTAGATGTTCAATCAATCAATCAATCAATCAATCAATCAATCAATACTTGCAGTCACGGGTACCTGGTGTTTTTGTATCAGTTTCTTTTACATGTATTACCAGAGGCGAATAAAAGTCTTTGATTTTACCTGATTTTTTTTTTTAACACCAGTTAATATTTTTTATCATGATGGTCAATTTAAATACACTCAATAATGTACACGATGAGTATGTGGTTGTGTCTGCAGACAAGGCTCTTGTAGTGCAAGGGATAGCGCATTTGCTTCACACCAGGGCGGGCGAGGTTCGATTTTCCAATCGAACGTCAAAAGGTTTGGACCATCTCCCCGACCTCGTTGTTTTTTCGGGTTCTCCGGTTTCCTCCCGCAATAAGACCTACCTCTCAAACTAACGTACGGACCAACAATTCAGAGTGATCAATTGATATAAAAATCTTACCTTAGTTTAGGTTCAAAATTATATATATATATATATAGGATCTTACACGATTGTCGATGTAATATGGAATTATTAAACGAGTTCAATAATTTAATATGTAATGAGCCTTAAGGCGAGTGACATATTACAGTCTTAAACGAATTTAATAAATGTAATATAACATTGACACGAGTGTAAGATTCTATTTATCACATAACTTATATTTTTGAGAAAATACACCAAAACTATCAAATTCATTCTCTATAAGAAAAGCAAATTTCTAATTTGACGGTTATTATTTTCACTACCGAGACAATCATTTGACGTTGTTTATGACTTCACAATAGCGTTATTACACGTGTGTAATACCATGTTTATTGCATGGCTGTATAACATGACTGAATGGGTCAGTTATGTGATAAATAGCTAGCTGTAACAAATTCCCAGGTCCCTGTGCTTCATTCCAAAAAGGGATGTCATCGAGCGCTTTCATTTTGCAGAAAAAAATGGACGCTGCAGAGTTTGTGAAAAACAAAGCACAAGCCAAGATCAAATATACTCGAAGTACGAATGATTGAATTTCTGGTTAAAATAAGTATTTGAGTTTGGATGAAAGATTTTGCCAACAAACTGTTGACATTCCTACGGGAACAAAACTGTGTGCCCCACTTTTGGCTGACTATTATTTTTTTTCACACGGACTGGTCTGGTCGAGGGGGTATATATTAGACATGTATTAACACAAATCTGACAAAATCTTGAAGATAAAACAGGAAATTGTTGACCACGTCCTGAACTTCAAGGACACATGAGACCCTTCTTCTTCCACCTGTTATCTCGAGCTTGAGTTTACGAAGTTATACGATAAACATGACGATTTCAATTCAATAACATCCCTCTTCTTGGTACATTGTAATAATACATTTGCTTATTCAACCAATAGTGTATACATTTTTCGTCACAGTCGATTCGTTATGATAAAACATGCTCTAAATATCGAGATTTTCTTTATAGGAATCGGCTGCTGACGAACAAAATTGAAAAACAAATGGATGTATCTAAGAGATGCAGCTGGGTGACGTCATGTGTGATATGAAGGTGAATGTCTTTAAATATAGAGAAAATAACCCCTATTCTCGCTTTGAAGACGTGGCATCTACATGGATGTGACTTAGTTTACCCTTCCTGAACACTTTGTATGTATTCGTTCTTGTATTTTTTTTCAATGGTCTCCATGTAAGTCTTAGTACCTCTGTTCATGTTTTGCCCAAGTTAAATCGATTTTGAGTTCGAATTATGTGTTTTTTGAACGCTTTGATGTTTTCTGATATTTTGTAAAGAACCAACATACGGCATCTATAGATATCGTATGTTGTTGTTCCCATATCTATATATAGTAGATCTGGTCTGACTTTCCTTAATTCTCATTGGCTAAAATACGGTCACATTGTGGCCCATATTTTGTGATATCGACCTGACGTTTCTATTTTTAGAAACACGGAGTCATAATTGATTATGTGACGTCATAATCATTGTGACATTATATTATCCGTGCATGCAACTGTAAATTTCATTTTTGATCAAGACAGATATAGTACAATTTAAGTCTTTTTCAAACAAGTTTCACATCTAATATAAAAATAAAGGACCTTTGATTCGGTTAATATATATATGGTGTTATACCGACATGGTGGAATCTCGGGCTAACGCCCTTGGTCAATATTTGATTCTACTAGGTTGGTATAACACCATATTGACCCGAGAAAAGGTCCATGATTGATATGTATATACATGGGTATAACTTTATATGCCAAGTCCCTCAATTGCACAAGACGTAATACACTAACCAAACTTTAAATCTCATTCAGCCAGCCCGATACTGTGTTTATATATTAATTTCATTTAGTTGCTTTCGATCATCGTTAGAAATGACTTTATAGTTGCTATTCTTTAATATGGAATGACATTAGCTTTGTTTATCCTCGGTCATCTGCATATTTGATACACGCGTGAATACAATGTATATATATATCCTGGTACATAGCTCTTTCTCCCAGTCAATATTAAACATTATACCAACAATACTAACATTAATTATTGATAATCTTACAGACCCGCGTCAATGAAATATTCATATACGTATCGATTCGGCCCTCGGATGAGCAAACCATGCATAAAAACAATCAAATTAGCCAATATGTATCAAAATATGCATCGACACGATAATTAGATTAACTGTTTTGCATAACAAATTATATTTTTAATGATCTATTGATTAGCAGAAAGCCATCATCCATGTTACTGGTATTGCTATAAAGTGTTTAAAAGTATTAGATTATTAGTATATAACTGACTTATATCAATTATTTTATAATAAATAAAAATGGACCCAATAACATTTTGTTTTCCGAACGAAATTATGTTTTAAATATGCATTGATGGGAGAAGGTGGGGAGTCCCCGGGGGATGGGGACACAATGGATAATGTTCTTACATTTTACCTGCCAGAGTTCGATTCCCCGTAGGACGTGGAAAAGTGTAAGGGGTCAACAGGCTCTCTGGTTTCCTCCCACATCCAGATCATATTTCCGCTTCTATCCAGGCCGAAAAGGGGTGATTAATAAAATATTTTATTTTCAATAAGAATAAGTCATGTACAAAACTTTTCTCTTGACTATTGATAAAATCTATTGTTGACTTAGCATACATAATAAGCACGAAGAACTAATTTCATATCGGGACGGGGGCATTCATGTCTCACAGACATTTCTGGTTTTCTTTATCGTCTTAGCAATTCAACTTCGGGACGCTTTCATAAAAAAATTGCACAAGGGAGACAAAGCAACATCCGCCAAACCATTCTGAGATAATCTCCAGGCCGATATAAAGTTGCTGAAGTGGAATTTTAATTTCTATTCGTCTGTTGAACAGCTTAATATTACTTAATGAATATTCAACGGATATAGGCATATGCATTAGCTATAAAACAAGCTAGAATGCATAAGGTATTGAAACTCCCGTAAATAATTTATGAAATAGACCATATCTATGTAACGACTATCACGCAATAAAGACAATCTACATTGTATGTATGTAGCGATCTCCATGTTACAACAATTGCAGGTCAATTCATCGGCAACCGTCGGCACTTCCCGTATTTAATCGAGAAGAAGCGTTCCCAGCACAGGGGCTAGGCACGGACCTATGTCACTATCACAGGGGCTATGCACGGACCTATGTCACTATCACAGGGGCTAGGCACGGACCTATGTCACTATCACAGGGGCTAGGCACGGACCTATGTCACTATCACAGGGGCTAGGCACGGACCTATGTCTCTATCACAGGGGCTAGGCACGGACCTATGTCACTATGAAATGATTGTGGGATACATTTTTACCTTTCTCGAATTTAGCCCCTCCCACTACTATATATCTGTGTCACAGATATATAGTAGTGGGAGGGGTTATATTCGAGAAAGTAAAAAAATTATCTGACAATCATTTCATAGTGACATAAGTCCGTGCCTAGCCCCTGTGGTTCCAAATGGCTGACAAGCGACCATTTTTGATTTGACAATATTATCATTGATATTTTTTTTCGTGCTGACCTGTATGTGGGTTTTCAATGCTAATTCACAATAATTGACACATTTATGAACATTATTTTTGGATATTCTTTATCTGCAAAACACACATACAAACAAAAAAACGATGGTTGCCCCCTATCTACAATGTATATCCTTGAAAGCAATTTCCCATAAAATTTTACAAAATCGAGAGCAAGTAAAAGAACAAAAGGGAAGCAAAGAAGAAAAAGATTCAACTATCAAAAAGAAAACTTTAATACAGATCAAACAGTGGTGGGCGCTAAGATCCCTCTGGGATTTCTTGTTTTATATTGGTCTCCACCTCTTAATGTAACGACCTATTGACTCATAGAAAAGTGGATGTGTGGGTGTGGCGGGGGAGGGGCGTAGTCGAGTGGTAGTCGATACAAGCGCCCTCGTGCTTGGTACAACTGGTTTGATCTATCTAAATAACGAGGTAAAACAGAAACAATTCCAATACCATTTCAATTTGTCAGATTGGATGACGAGAATCAATCCTGTAGTCTTTTTTTTCAAAATGTCTGCTGCGCAGGGACCTGAGATTTCAATACAATATATAATAGCTACGATTGGACCATCCTCGATATCCAGGGGTTACGCTCACCTACGCAGCTACGGTGTAGAGAGCGTATTTAGTTGAGCGTTACCCCTTGATATCGAGGAAACGATTGGATCAAAAATAATGTAATGATACACAATTAAAGGGGCCTGAGGATTTGTTACAGCTAGTTCTGGACCTAAATTAAAGGGTTTAAGCACAATTTTATACTTTTGGGAGGTTAAGATAAATTGAGAGGGACATTTGCTATCGAAAATTAACCTGAACACCTCAACAATATATAACTGGGCTAAAAACCTTAGTTTAGATCCAAAACTGGGTCCCTGTGGCCTTTTGATAATAAAACAGCAGTAGAAATTAAAGGTTATTTCAATATCGTCAATTGAAATCAGAAAAGTGGGGCGAGTTAATAAGAATGATGCTACGGTAGGTCTGGCCTTTAACTCGTTCACCTCTGAAAACTTATTTAATAATTGAAAGAGTAAACACATATGTTGGTGTAAAGGACATGTCTAGATTTTCTATCTCTGTTGTACTCCACAGAGACCAGAATGACTTTCATGTTAACATTTTGACTAGAAACATAATTGCTGTCCTTCCCCCATGAGATCTCTCTGCTCTTTTAATTTCAGATGAAATGGGGTTTACACGACGAAAATGACCCAGTTTTCCGTGTATGTTTACAAAAAAAGCAGCAATTTCTAGAATATCATTGAATGCAGTTACATTTGCGTGAAATACTTATTTTTGCAATTATTTGTCATGATCAATATAACCGATTGAGTTCTGCGACACGATTAACAAGGGAGGCAACTCCCCCTTTTCTAAACTTTTTCTCCGAGTTGGAAAGAAAAACGAATAAATGATTTTATGTGACGTTTCGATGAATATTACAATATGTAGCGTTTGTCAACCACGTCAGACAAATGATCAATAAATTATGACGTTTGGAAATGAGCACAAGTTGTCTATGCAAATCAATGTCCTTTTAGGCTGGCATTGTAAAACGTACAGGGAAGAAGTCATAAATATGAATATTGACAAATGGACCCCTTTTGGTCCCCACCCCCAGGCCCCTGAAGGGCGGGGGGGGGGGGGGGGTGGGGTGGGGGGTGTCAGTCCCACAGTCCCATCATTTGTATAAATTTGAATCCCAGCCACATAGGTACAACACTATATTTCGGTTATTGCCAGTCATAAATGTTTCGTCTTTATTTAATTAATTGCTAAATATCACCCGAAACGTCACTGTAACACCATGTACCTTGTCACATAATAATACTGTTCAGTTTTTGTTTCTCAGCATTCTTTCAATGAAGATGACGTAAATCACATATATGCTGCACCATTTAAATTCAGTTATAGATACAGTATGCCGAAAAAAAATGAAATAAACTGCATCATACAGCTGTTTCGTCGCCCTTCAGGGACTCGTCAGTGATGCTAGAGGCCAAAAGATGGGATACAACATTCCCTAATGTAGAAGAAGGGTCATGTGCGTAAACCCCCTTTATCTTATGAATTTAGTAATAAAATTAAACAAGTTCTGTTTTATTTCAAATCGTGTACTACGAAAATGTATGGACTGCGATGTGTTCCAGTTTAGCACTGGATTCAACAATGCTTATATTATTCATAGCAGCTAATATTGCAACACCAGTTAGTTTAATCACCAAATACGCATTTTCTCTCACCATATCCGGATCCAGCAATACAATCTTCTCTCCTTTATTATAAACAAACATTGATTATATATATAGTTTTCATTCAAGCTTTAGATGATGATATTTCATACTATTCTAGTCAATGTTATAAAAAACAATGACGTGAACTGTTTAGGTTGTTATCCCTTCAACCATTGCATGGGTCCTAGACCCATTTGTTCCAAAGGTAGTTAGATTAATCAGTAATACGCGCAAATTTTAATTATCCTGTAACTTTAAAATGAAACCATAGATTTAGTTACAACATTCTATGTATTAAATATCTAATAATGCGGACTTACCAAAAAAAAAAACGAGCTATAAATAGCTGAATTTTTTTGTTAAATAGTGATTAAAGCTAACCATCTTTTAAACAAGTTGGCCCTGTTGGTAATGAAAAAAAATCAATATAATTAAAAAATTATCTAATTAACATTTCGTTACTTTAGATAGGGTTTACTGGTAGCATAGGTGTCACTAGTCGTGTCTTGTATAATGTATAATTATCTGTACAATACGTTTAAATCGAACTTTGCCATCAATCATTGGTGAATTATTTATCACGTGTCTTTTGACTACAAAGTAAGGCGAACGATTACGCCTGAATTATTCAGGCGATGACCGGGCGGTGTTCTAGGGCTCAGCCTACGGTTCTGTCACACGAACACAAATCATTGAATTTCAATTTAAACGTATTTTTCCTTCCTTTTTTTTCTTTCTTCTTTTGGGAATCTGATTAAAGTTACAGTGTGTCTGAGTCCGGATGTTCTGACACACAACAGCTGTATATTCCTACAACAATAAATATATTTGAGAACATTTCAATGATGAAATCTTTGTGCGTGTACATGCATACAAGTAAGCTAACAATCCATTGTCCATTGTTTGACGAAACATGCTGTTTAAAAGGCATGGTTAGCTTGATTATTGGCTACACAAATAGCAATGACAAAAGGAATAATGTTATATAAATTAATTAAGCTATCTATCTGATAATTGGTGCAAAATGCTGATTTAATCCGTGGAGTGGTATCGATGGCTCTTTGTTCCAGTACGCGATGCTGATGATAGCCCCAAACAATGAAGTAACACGGTATAATCGTGCCTTACACATAGTTTATTTATCCGAAACCATTTATTACTTACTCAACCTGTCACAATCACACGATTTGTGCAATTTTATGCATATACTAATGCCACCAAAGCAATAGGCAACTTATAAATCAAATATATGGCTTACATCCTCGATATCCCGGGGTTACGCTCAGAGCGTAGGTGATCGTAAACCCTTGATATTGAGGATGTATGACTTGATGCCTACACGTATTGTATTTTATCTGTATTATGTAACATGTTTGTTTATCATGTTACATGTATAGTAAACAATCATGATTTTGTTTTATGTTTTTTTTTTAAATAAAACGGCAAGTTTCAATCACATTTAATCTCCGGGTTGTTGTTTTACTGTACAGTTGTGTTAATCTTCATAGTCTGCTAGTGACGAGTTTGATAGGAGAACCGCATATTATAAATACTAGTTATGCATACACAGCTACACTTCAATAAAATTATAGACACAAATTACACGTACACACACCTACTTATAACTACACACATGAGGTTCATGTGTGTACACTACATATACATGCACTTTTCTTTTCAGCACAGTTTCTTTTCAGTTATTTGCTGTACAGTTTGGTTTGGTTTGGTTTATTTTGTTTTACGTCCTATTAACAGCCTGGGTCATTTAAGGACGTGCCAGGTTTTGGAGGTGGAAGAAAGTCGGATTACCCGATGAAAAACCACCGATGTACGGTCAGTACCTGGCAACTGCCCCACGTGGGATTCGAACTCGCAACCCAGAGGTGGAGGGCCAGTGGTAGAATGCCGGAACACCTCAAGGACTCACACATCTAAATCAGCCTTTGTAGTCCCTACTGGAAATTTGTTCCGGCTAAGTACAGTGATTCTGAGTAATTTAAATAGGTAATTGAATGCATTGAATGAAATATATAGATATTTAACGTTACAAAAAATATATACTTTTCGTAGATTTTGATATGTGATGGCGGATTGATATGGGGTCAAAAGTCAAAGGGTGTTCCCGTCCCATTTCACTATTTCCGGTTGTCCGAAGCAACCTGTAGCGAGCTAAAATGCCAGTAAACTCCTCATAAAATGCCATTTTAAGCCTTTGCAAGGTATGTATCTGTGAATATAGGCACTTGTCACAAGTGTTGAACTTCAAATGTTAAAGTTATTAGCTCGAAAGCTTAGTAATAACAGATAGTAAATTATTTAGTTGTGTTAGTCCTTAACCACTCGGCCACTGCTGCACAGGAAAGATTTTTTTTTCGTGCCCAATTTAACAAAACTGTCTGTTCCTGATGTCCGAAACTATTCTCGGCACATAATGATGTACAATTTGTTCAATATCTGCAGGAATCGGGATTCCCGATAAAACCATTAATTTCTCTTCAGATTGGGTTTAAATAGGAATTCTTAAGAGAGGTCGAATGCAAGTTCCTTCAGTCTTAAAGATTCTGAACTTTTTGTTTTGAAAATAGAAGCACGGTTAATTTGATAATAATCTGGTGAGAAAATTGATCTACGGGAAAAACACGTGACTGTTAATGTACAGACCAAGAAATAATTGAAAAAATAAGTAACTAAATTGAAAAAAAATATTTTAGGCATGGAACAATATATCTTATAATTAAATTCAAATTTGTTTGCGTGCTAGTGAAAGTTTCTAATTTGCTTCCCTGGAACAATTATACCAAGTTCACACACCTGAGTGCTATTTATAACACCCAACGGTAACAGGGGCCTGGCACACGTAGCCGTTTAAACCTGAATCCTATTTACAACACCCACGAGGGCACAGGGGCCTGGTACACGTTGCTGTTATAACCTGAATGCTATTGATAACACTCACAAGAGCACAGGGGCCTGGTACATGAAGCTGTTATACATGTAACCTGAATGTTATGTATAACACCACGAGGGCACAGGGGCTTGGTACATGAAGCTGTTATACGTGTAACCTGAATGTTATATATAACACCCACGAGAGCACAGGGGTCTGGTTCACGTAACTGTTATAACCTGATGCTATTTATAACCCCCACAGGGACACAGGGGCCTGGTACACGTAGCTATTACAACATGAATGCTATTTATAACACCCATGAGGGCACAGGGGCCTGGTACTCGTAGTAGTTATAACATGAATGCTATTGATAACACCCACCAGGACACAGGGGCCTGGTACGTGTAGCTTTTAAACCTGAATGTTATCTATAAAATCAACGAGGACACAGGGGCCTGGTACACGTAGCTATTATAACCTTAATGCTATTGATAGCACACATGAGGGCACAGGAGCCTAGTGGATGTAGCTGTTATAACATAGATGTATGTTATCACGAGAGCTTACTGCTTGGGAAGTGGTTTTGGTCAAGATCAAAAAGGAAAGATTAATATACATGATTTTTTATTTTAAGTTGCATATTTAAAACAATAAACGTTTAATACGACAAAATAAAAGAGGCATTGTGCGAACAAGAAAAACCTATTAATAGTGACCCGTTTCCATCGCAACCAATTTTTTAAAATTTAAACAGCTATATGTACATCTACACATGGTCCCTAAAGTTTTATGAAAATATGTCCACTAGTAAAGGAGGAGTTTTGCGTAAAATGTATGTGTGTACAGACAGACAGACAGACCGACCGTCGGACAGACAGACAACTTGATTCCAGTACCCCGCCCCCCTCCCCCAACTCTCTGTGGGGGTATAATAACACATATAACCTGTATTTTGATATAGGATGGAATAGCGTTGTTTTAATTTCCATGCCGTTACATCTTTATGAATGAAAAGCGGTTACATCCATATTGCATGGAGCCCGCTAGTTCTTCATGGTCAATATGGATGTAACCGCTTTTCAATCATACATACCGAAATTAAAACAACGCCATTCAATCCCTATATATACATTTATACTGTTGAAGAATTGTTCAATTTAATTTCCTTTTTTATTGAATAACTGGTTAATTATCTGCGTTTGTTATTGCGCTGTTTTTCAAACGAAAAAGGCGGAACAGTCATACTTTGAGTAAAATTGACACCAATAAATTACCGTAGTCATTTGAGCGTTTGACGTTGGGGCGTTCTCCGCGTTATCCGAAGCGGAGCCGTAAGACACGTATTTAGCAAGACTAATATATTACGTCAAGTCACGTGAATGGACGTATTCAAACTGGCTTTGTGTTGTATTCATAGTCTAATGTTTGTTATTTTCAGCTGGTATATTCATATAGAGAAGAAACAATCAGAATGTGAATCTGCTCTTAATGTTAATATTTTTGCACTTTAAAAATACACGTTCCCCGCTAAATGACCCCGATAGGTACATTATTTATTCATTGGCACGATAATAGAAGATAATGATTTGGTTCTATTTCGGATTATAAAAAAAATATAAATGTTTGAGACTAATGAACGTTTGACCTTCTTCAAGAATACAGGAGTAATAATATTTTTCTATTTCTGAGCACAATGATACATTTCTACATTAATTATTCATAAATTCCTGCTTTCAACGATAATGTATTAATGGGGCCCTGTAAAATGTCTACGTTCTCGTACCGTCGCATAAAAAGGATTAAAAAGAATCACACAGCATCATGTTTCTTTAATATACTCTTCTATTTTTGAATCAGGATAAAAATTCAGGAACTCAATCTTGAATAGTTTAACTCAGCACGAAACAGACTCCATGAAAGTGTTAATGATGACCGATATCCGGTAAGCCGAAAGACGTCCTCTATAAAACAATTCTTTGAGTTTGATGATGATGATGATGATGATGATGATGATGATGATGATGGTGATGCTAATTACGACGACGACGATGCTGGTGGAGGTGGTGGTGGTGTTGGTGCTGCTGTTGATGACGACGACGACGACGATAACGATGATGATGCTAATGACGACGACGACGACGATGGTGGAGGTGGTGGTGGTGGTTGTGCTGCTGCTGCTGATGACGACGACGATGACGATGCTTATGACGTCGACGACGATGATGGTGGAGGTGGTGGTGGTGCTGCTGATGACTACGACGATGACGATGCTAATGACGACGACGACGACGATGGTGGAGGTGGTGGTGATGGTGGTGGTGCTGCTGATGACGACGACGACGACGACGACGATGATGGTGGAGGTGGTGGTGGTGGTGGTGATGATGATGATGATGATGATGAGGATGATGATAACGAAGACTGAGAAACACTTGCCTTTGTCTGCATGTGAGATTGTGTGTGTACTGTATGTCCAGAAAACAAACGGAAAACCAAACAAAGGCGTTTTTTATTTTTTAGTTCACTGTTGACATAAGATGACAAAGGGATAAGTCAGTACGGTTTACCAACTTATAAATAAATCTTCCGTAATAATGACCCGGATAAATATACAGTTTTATTTTGAGTACAATGCAAAACCCTGATTTCATCTAGTTCGGTTGATTATAAGATTATTCCATTAAGAAGCGTATACATATCCATGTACAAAGAAAATAAGTATATTATTATCATATAAAGTAAAACTTTAATAAACAAAGACGAAATTTGGCTTTTATCCTGGGCCCGTATTCATGAAACTGTTTTCATGCATGGATTCTGTGCTCAAGCCAGCTTTCTTGAAACTCACCTGAATCACGTCGAAGAGTCAAAAAGTCATTGTAAATGTTGAAAACAGCTTTCGACTTCATGTCTCTTCAACTTTTACTAAAACTTGGACAAAATTATATTGTTTAAACAATCTATAGCCAAAACAAGAAATATCGCTTGAGCACAGAATCCCATGCTTAAGCACGAGAACGGTTTCATGAATAGGGGCCCTGGTGTTTAGATCAACTTTACTGCAAAGGTTGTATGCTCGCGATGTCGAAAAATCGACCCCAATTGCAACGTACAACTATGCTATAGCTGATATACGAACAATGCTTCGTACCGTTGGAAGGATTGATATTTTTTTTCTCTTTTCTTTGAAAAAAATGTCTTGAAATCTCTGATTTTTCCTTGGTGGTATGAACGTCATTTCAATATTGAAGAAGAAATGCATACACCGCGTAACCTCTATGCTGTTTCAATGATAGATAAGGAACATTTTATACCTGACATAAGTATTGTGTATTGCGGTAATTCGATTTTCGCCAATATCTCTCTATTGAATCAGTGTGTTTTCTCTTTAGAGACCATATTGAAATAATGCAAGCTACATTCATTTGATGGAGATTAGTCAACTTAACGATTTTTTCTAAACGTACAAATCAATTAATATTTTTTTGCACTTCTGGGCACTTCTATGATTTATTTGTTTCTAAAATTATAAGATATTTATAGGATAATGATATGTTCTTTTTTTACTTGGATATGAATAAATTAACTGAATTAAGTTTTGTTCCCAGTAAGTATTGAAGCTGACAGGTCGCGGTTACCGTCGGAGATGGGTGTACTTTGGGGAATTCAGCTCAGCATACAACTTAGGGACGTCGGACTGAAAAGTTATGCATCATTTATAGTAGCGGTCAATATAATAGCTTGGGTGTTTTCAAAACAGGGAATGAACTTATAAAGAATTCAGTACCCACTATCATACACTACCAGCTTCATCGAAAATAACCAGCAACAGGAGCTAACACGTATTAAGTATTGATGCGAATCCTTTTGGGTCCAGACAGACACGTTTTGGGGTCAGAAATAGCCCTTTATCTTCACCTCCATCAGAGGGAATGTCAGAAGCACTTATTATTTGTTTGTTATACATATTTGATAGTGATGAGCGAAACCCGAACTTATAGAGAAGGGTGCTTAATTATGAAGAGTTAGGAGAAGGAAGGAAAATGGAGAGAGAGAAGGGGTGAGTTTAGGGTGTGGGGCGAAGCAAATGGGGGGGGGGGGGGGGGGGCAACTTAATAAATACTAACAGTACAGTCAAAACGTTGGTCAATTCATTTTACTATCTCGTATACTTCATACGTCAGTACTAGTACGCTTCACACTGGTCATTAGTCATCCCCGATATCCAGGGGTTACGCTCACCTACGCTCTCTACACCACTGGAATATGTAATGGCAAAAATGAAGGCTCCATGGGCGTCACTTTGTTGATGAGACAAGGATACTGGTTCGATCCTTTGATAAACATCAAAAGAATCTCGTGGTCACATAACGGTAAAAATGACAGGCTTTGGAGTCGATTGTGGCTCATTTGTAATCTTTAATTTTTTTACCTGAACGTGCCTTCAGTTTTGCCATGACATATTCCAAGGGTGTAGAGTATATATTAAGAAACACTTTCATACGATACCTAATATTGTAATATATAATGAACTCTACCAACATCAAAGCGTTAAGAAATTTATGTACATTTATCTAAGTATTATTTTAAAAAGTTCTATAATTTGTCCTCCATGTGTATTTTTTGTATTTGTTGCAAATTGTAAAGATGTTCTCTCTAAACATTATATTTATGTAAAGAGAAAGAATAAATAAAGTTGAAAGTTGAGAGTGTAGGTGATCGTAACACCTGGATATCGAGGATGGTCATTTGTCTAATGAAGGTGATAGTGTAGTCGTCGAATCGTCACACTTGAATCTCCTATAAGTTGTGTTACAATAACTTCTAATCTGTTGACATAACCAACTTAAAATGTTTCAATATAGTGGACGAATACTTTTTTTGCCAAAAAATGCAATTGTGAGTATTTAGAACAATTCATTTGTTTTCATCTATTTTATCAGATTCCACTTTTTTCCTGTGTTTCTTTATTTTGATACGGAACTCTGTGAATTTTGTGACGACATCATTTTTGGAGGTCTTTATTTTAATCATGACGTCATCAGTAGCTGCCTTACAGTAACGGCAACGTATTTGGTGGTGAAACGCAATTTTTGACAAACAAATTGCATTTATATTTTATCTAAAATTTCATTTTATTCTCATCACACGGGGATGCTTCTTAATGTATTATTAAAAAAAATATCACATTTAAATTTAATACATGTATCTATATTAAACATTCCATATTTGAAAGTACTTTGATTAAAAAAAATACATATTGATATCCACGAAGAAATATTTATTATGTATGGATCTTCATCTATATGCACCAATCGTATTGCATATAAATGTCTTTTTAATATCAATAGATTTTTCTTGAACATCAAAAAACAATAATCCATATAAATATACCATCTTTTTGATATTATGCAAATTTATGCAGGATTCATGTTTATATTTGGGTGTAGGATTTGTCAACACTTGACGCGCAATTTCCCGGTCGTCCCGCGCATTGTATGGGCCCTATTCTGTGTTTTAACCCTATTTCTTGTTCTTTGGGATGTAAAACCAAAATTTGAAAGTAGCATTGCACAAATGGGATATTTGAATTGTATATATATATATATGTGTTTATAGGAAGGGATTAATTGATTCAAAATGCATTAATAATTTTATAACCGATGGCTTTGTCCCTAAGCATCTTTGTTTAAAAATATAAGAAATTCATAGCCTCCTGCCAACCTGTTACGCGCCCCGGCTTGTAGATTAGCTGTACCGGTATTAATTACTGATTAATTATTGATGGTACGCTGGCCGTATAAATGTTATCTGATGTAGATAATCGCTTAACTGAAGTAAGATACAGGTAACTACCACACTGGGAAATCAAATAAAATCGATTTCTACACTCAGTAGTCGAATGTGTCCGATCTACTCAGCAGTCGTGTGTTTCCGTCTTTCTCAGCTGTCGTGTGTTTCCGACCTTGTCACCAGTCGAATGTTTCCGATCTACTCAGCAGTCGCGTGTTTCCGTCTTTCTCAGCTGTCGTGTGTTTCCGACCTTGTCACCAGTCGTGTGTATCCGTCCTCGTCACCAGTCGTGTGTTTCTGATCTTTTCGTCTGCCGCGTGTTTCCGTCTTTGTCAGCAGTCGTGTGTTTCCGACCTCGTCAGCAGTCGTGTGTTTCCGTCCTCGTCATCAGTCGTGTGTTTCCGTCCTCGTCATCAGTCGTGTGTTTCCGTCCTCGTCATCAGTCGTGTGTTTCCGTCCTGGTCAACAGTCGTGTGTTTCTGTCCTCGTCAGCAGTCGTGTTTCCGTCCTTGTCAGCTACACCGGAAACAATTTGAACATTTAAGGACATCATAATTTTGAAATTTTATGATCGTCAACAATAACTATACTTATGGACGTAAATGATGGAATATTTATGAACGTCAGCAATAAGGGCATTTATGGCTGTCAACTTCTGTTGGCTGTTCCTTTGGGTAAAATGTACGGATGAGGGAAAAAGAAGTAGCAGAAGAACTTATGACAATATATGTACCATTGTATGGCACTGCTTCTATATAACCCTACCGAATTCAGTTGGAATTCATAAGGCCATGAATGCGCACTTCATTGAATATGCATTTGTCCAGTTGGCAATCATATTGCCTATGAAGTTTTAAACTAAAATCTAGTGATTCTATTCGAATTTCTGAACAGAAGTAAATAGACATTCTTCACGTGCACCGATCGATTCATCTATGTACAATTTCAGATTAAAACAGAAAGATATTAAATGTTTAAATATATATGATAGCCGCGATAACATTATACGTTTTTCGATCATGCGTCACCCTGCCAGTTTCACTGTACTTTGGCCAACGACAGGTGACTCCGAACATGAATCTTTCATGCATGCTGTATCACTCGGCGATCGCTGCCAAATCCCTAAGGAGTATATCCAATTTTCGCAATAAGCCCTCCCTCCCTCCGGTAAAGTTCAGATGAACTTCTTGGAACTTCTTTCACACCGACCTTTTTTAAATAAAGTGAAACTTCTCACAACACAAATATCATTTTACTCCTCAAACTGGAGGAACTAGATGAAATGACATTTCACAAAACATAAAATTCTAACATTCTTAGCCCAACCGTATGGTTTAATAATATTTGCTTGTGATCTTTTGTTTTCATGTGAACTTTTTCGAGAAATTATCCCCTATCCTAAGTTCATGTGAACTATCACGGGTACAACGATGACCTTTTGTTCACGTGATATGCGCATGCGCAAACTTACATGTTGCACGCACCATACCATTGATTTAGTTCCGTACATATGACAAGTTATGAAATAATAATAAACCAGTATTGAATTGTCTGCTATTTCTACAAAACACGGTGTTTTTTGAAACAGCAAACTTATTACGAGTTAGTCTCAATTCGGTCGGAAATAAATTATTAACGGTGCGCATTAGACATGCAATAACGTCTGCCTCAGAATCGGCGCGGCAGGCGCGTTCGATCGATCGTTCAGTGTACTCTCGGTCGAGGCACAGGGACCTGAGCATTTGTTACAGCTAGTTTTGGACCTAAAATAGGGTGTTTAGCGTAATTTTACACATTAGGGGGGTTAAGATCAATTTTCGATAAAAATGGCCCCTCAGTAGTCATAAAAGCTTTTATGACTAAACACCCTATTTTAGGTCCAAAGCTAGCTGTAACAAATTCTCAGGTCCCTGTGGGTCGAGGCACACAGACTGTCGTTTACTGAACATCATTTAATACTTGTGGGACATTTTTTTTGGAAATCCGTGTTAATTCTTACTAATAATTACACTTGTCCACACTCAAATATTTCCTGTTTCATGCTCTACCACAACGTTATAACTTTTTTTTATGAATTCAGGAATCCGGCAGTCGGCTACGGCTAGTAACTCCAGCCTCTATCTCTGGGTTGCGAGTTCGAGACCTACGTGGAACAGTTGCCAGTTACTGACCGTTGGTCGGTGGTTTTTCTCCAGGTACTCCAGCTTTCCTCCACCACTTTATTAACCCGCCACTTTTCCGATCGTCGCAAATGACGTCACAGTGAAGGGGAGGTAACTGCGTAGTTATTTACGGGTCGTTTACGTTTTTCTTTTTTTTAAACTAGAATGACAATTAATAATTGTATATTTTTTTAACATTTTGACACTAAATTTGGCGGTTTGTTTTTAGAATTTGGTGGTTGTTCACCTTTAAAAAGACCGTACCTGTTAATTGGACGCAAAACACAACCAGAACAAAACAACCATGAATTCTGATGCTCATGCGCACATTAATATTGTGAACATTGGTTTCAAAGCAGTACATGGTATGTCATACGATACGCATGCTAGTCCGAAGGGTTCTGACTCTCTGACCCGCTGAAAAATGGGACAGCTGGCGGGTGAGAATCATGCAAAATTTTAGCGATCCGTGTTTATGTATGACTTCCGTAATGCATACATGTATCATATGACTGTAATATATGAATAAATATATTGACTGGTAGATACATGTTTTTTCTTGCGTCATATTTGATTCATGCTATACACGAACTACGGTTTATACATGTACAAGTATGACTGTTATACATGAATTAGGTATATTTGAGTTATGTTACACATGAATTACGTTGACTCAAAATAAAGAGTTTCGTTTACAGAGAGTAAATCGTACAAAAATAGAATTACAACGATATGGAGTTACGGAGTTGGGTCTTATGTGAGAGGTATATTCGTAAACAGACAACAACTTATGAAATAAACATCAACCATAAATCGATGTACGTATTTATTAATAATGATTTTGGCTGATAACCAGCGATAACATAAATAATTTGATACAGACTATATATAGTATATACAGTATAACAAGGTATACATGTTTTATCATATTGAACCATTGATAAAGCGAAATCTCCCTAAAATGCTCCAGTGAATTTACAAATGAATGAATACCAGGAATGTTATAGAAAAAGAAAGACGCAGAATATCATTCTTGTATCGTTGGACTATACATTTGTAAACTAAGATCCTACCCGGAGAAGCTGGGTTCATGTAAGTCCGGCTTTGCCTTCTGCCCAATCAATAATTAATAGCTATTCTCCCTTAAATATTTAATGTGTTTGCATTTTATCGCACTGGCATTAGAATTGCGATTGCCATCTTTTATCAAAGTTATCAATAATTGATTATTTTGAACAAATTAAATATTCATGTTCAATGCCTTTTGTTTGGTCCGTCCATTTTCTCACCATATGGCTTGTACCATGTACCTATTATTTTGATTAAAAAATGTCACACAAAAAAAACCCCCACAAGTCCAACAAGTATTTCTTGAGTTTTTATATTCCTTATTTCGGAATGCGAACATTTTTAGTACGTACTAGTTACAAATGTACATGTCATACTATACGTATTTTTTATAGAACACGTGACCAGTAGGATCGCTATTACAAAATGTAGCACTATCAAGACGTATCATGCAATCAATGACGCTATTTATAGAAGCACT
Organism: Mimachlamys varia; assembly: GCA_947623455.1. NCBI lineage: Eukaryota > Metazoa > Mollusca > Bivalvia > Pectinida > Pectinidae > Mimachlamys > Mimachlamys varia. The sequence goes on from OX392539.1 coordinate 42,572,975, forward strand.
CTATTGTATTCCAAATAGTGTTTACAGAACACATTTTTACATAACACGTGATTAGGGACACGTGTGAACAACACACGAGCATTTTTACATCTTATGTGCTCACTATTTAAGTGTCACAGAAGAAAGAGAAAATGTGGCGTCCAGACGGGGTTCGAACTCGAGACCTTCCGAACTCTAGACGAACACTCTACCAACTGAGCTACCTAGCTGTTCGCCGTTGATCGACCCAGTCCAGTTCCGCTACATTCCTTCCTCCTTTTCTCCAAGTCTTCGCCCCCGAAGACAACTATTTATAAGTTCGCATATCCCCTTGCTAAGCGTACTCTCAATGCTTTAAACAAAGGTTAGCAAGCTCGCCAATTTTGTAACAGGAGAAAGAGAAACTAAAGCTTCCAGACCGGGGTTCGAACCCAGGACCTTTCGAACTCTAGACGAACACTCTACCAACTGAGCTACCTGTTCGCCGACGATCGACCCGGTCTAGAGTACATGTTTACAAATCCCATGTGTTTATCGTATAGAATTGACGTTTACACAACACTAACATGTTAAATTACTGTATTATGTTCTGCACACTTTTTATTATTTGATTTAGCATTGTACGTATAAATTCCAAGCTTTGTATATAGCGATTTAAACTTTAATCGTAAGTAAAACTTGTGTGACATGCAAGTTTTCAAGGTTTAACCCATGCTACCTTTAGGTATTTTATTCTCAATATGACTTCTTTGTGACTGTAACTAAGGCCCACGTTAGGACGATTAACGTAATAAATCACGTGATAACTATTTCCAACTAGGTGTCACGTGCCACGGAGATTTGATCACATGACAATTCGGTAAACTTCAATCAGTGATACGTTATTTACGTATCTGCTTCAATCGATCCGCCTGCGCGGTCACGTGATAATTAAATAGATTTAATCAATCCCCTATGTTCTATTACTGATACATGTATCTATCTCCGGATGTCTATTCCTGGTCACGTGATGATAATTTCTGGACCAATCTGTGTGCGGAGCATTGCAGACAGTTAGTTTAAACGAACAAATTGAAATTATTTTCATCTAATTATATTTTTCTCTCATTTCAAAGAGTTCACCCAGTTACAGCCTTTTGCACATTTAATACATTCACTTTCGCTATCCTTAAAGTTATAATACATATATATAATGTATCCAAAAACAACAAAAAACTCCGCCGCAAGTATATATAGTGTATCCATATATTTTTGGTTAATATATATTTCATAAAAAACGTATTGAAACTCTTCAAATTTAATATAAAGAAGACATGTCAAAAAAGTTCAAACAAATCGCCTTGAGCAGATTACACAGATAGATATTGTTTTTTGGGGTACTTATCATTGAAAAATAAGATTTGTTAATAAAACAAAAACGCAGCATCATCAGGAAGACTTCATGTAGTCAGGTTCACTTCAATCGATCACGGCTATACCCGATTTGGCGTTATTTTGTCCTTATCTTCTCAGACCAATTGGTAAGTGTATGGTACATGTGTACATTGTATGGTTTTATTAACAATAGTGTCAACTTATTCAAATGTTCATAACAATGCGTGTGATTTCATATTTATAACATGTGTGCTTTCATATAAATATTTATAACATGTGTGCTTTCATATAAATATTTATAACATGTGTGCTTTCATATAAATATTTATAACATGTGTGCTTTCATATAAATATTTATAACATGTGTGCTTTCATATAAATATTTATAACATGTGTGCTTTCATATAAATATTTATAACATGTGTGCTTTAATATAAATATTTATAAATGTGCATATACATACTTCCGTAACAAAGTGTACACGGGTTTCCATAGTGCGATGTAAATGTGTTGTATACGTACATGAATGATACAATACAGATGTGTTCCTCGGTAACACGTAAATATGTATTCCCATTCCTACACCATAGAACGTTAAACACATGTACATGTAAAACCTCGCTTAAAGACCACCTCATCATTAAGACCATCTCTCTATTGTAACTGTTTATCTAATGTTATTAAAATACAAATATTTTTGAAATAAAGAATTTACAAATGTACTCCATAGTACAGTATACAAGTGTACTTCATAGTACAGTATACAAGTATACTCCATAGTACAGTGTACACGTATACTTCTATAGTACAGTGTACATGTATACGTATACGGTAACACGTAGATATGTATTCCCATTCCTACACCACAGAACGTTAAACACATGTACATGTAAAACCTCGCTTAAAGACCACCTCATCATTAAGACCCTCTCTCTATTGTGACTGTTTATCTAATGTTATTAAAATACAAATATTTTTGAAATAAAGAAAACGAATGAATGTAGATGTGTACTCCATAGTACAGTATACAAATGTACTCCATAGTACAGTATACAAATGTACTCCATAGTACAGTATACAAATGTACTTCATAGTACAGTATACTAGTGTACTCTATAGTACAGTATACAAGTGTACTTCATAGTACAGTATACTAGTGTACTCTATAGTACAGTATACAAGTGTACTCCATAGTACAGTATACAAGTGTACTCTATAGTACAGTATACAAGTGTACTCTATAGTACAGTATACAAGTGTACTCAATAGTACAGTATACAAGTGTACTCCATATTACAGTATACAAGTGTACTCTATAGTACAGTATACAAGTGTACTCTATAGTACAGTATACAAGTGTACTCTATAGTACAGTATACAAGTGTACTCAATAGTACAGTATACAAGTGTACTCCATAGTACAGTATACAAGTGTACTCTATAGTACAGTATACAAGTGTACTCTATAGTACAGTATACAAGTGTACTCCATAGTACAGTATACTGGTGTACTCTATAGTACAGTATACAAGTGTACTTCATAGTACAGTATACAAGTGTACTCTATAGTACAGTATACAAGTGTACTCTATAGTACAGTATACAAGTGTACTCAATAGTACAGTATACAAGTGTACTCCATAGTACAGTATACAAGTGTACTCCATAGTACAGTATACAAGTGTACTCCATAGTACAGTATACAAGTGTACTCCATAGTACAGCATACAATGTACGCCTTAGTACAGTATACAATATACTTATTAGTACAGTATACAAATGTACTCAATAGTACAGTATACAAATGTACTCAATAGTACAGTATACAAATGTACTCAATAGTACAGTATACAAATGTACTCAATAGTACAGTATACAAATGTACTCAATAGTACAGTATACAATGTAATCCATAGTACAGCATACAAGTGTACTCCATAGTATAGTTTACAATGTACTCTGTAGTACAGTATACAATGTACTCCATAGTACAGTATATAAGATTACTCCATAGTACAGTATACAAATGTATTCTATAGTACAGTTTACAAGTGTACTCCATAGTACAGTATACAAGTGTATTCCATAGTACAGTATACAAGTGTACTCCATAGTACAGTATATAAGTGTACTGAGAACAGTATACAATTGTATTCCATAGTACAGAATACAAGTGTACTCCATAGTACAGTATACAAGTATACTCAATAGCTCACCATACAAATGTACTTCATAGTACAGTATACAAATGTACTCCACAGTACAGTATACATGTGTACTCCACAGTACAGTATACAAGTGTACTCCATAGTACAGTATACAAATGTACTCCATAGTACAGTATACAAGTATACTCCATAGTACAGTATACAAATGTACTCCATAGTACAGTATACAAATGTACTCCATAGTACAGTATACAAGTATACTCGATAGTACACCATACAAATGTACTTCATAGTACAGTATACAAATGTACTCCACAGTACAGTATACATGTGTACTCCACATTACAGTATACAAGTGTACTCCATAGTACAGTATACAAATGTACTCCATAGTACAGTATACAAGTAAACTCCATAGTACAGTATACAAATGTACTCCATAGTACAGTATACAAATGTACTCCATAGTACATTATACAAGTATACTCCATAGTACAGTATACAAATGTACTCCACATTACAGTATACAAGTGTACTCCATAGTACAGTATACAAGTATACTCCATAGTACAGTATTCAAGTATAGTCCATAGTACAGTATACAAATGTACTCCATAGTACAGTATACAAGTGTACTCCATAGTACAGTATTCAAGTATACTCCATAGTACAGTATACAAATGTACTCCATAGTACAGTATACAAATGTACTCCATAGTACACGTACACAAATGTACTCCATAGTACACGTATACTTCCCTAGTTCAGTATAGATGTATACTTTCAGGGTTAAATTTCATATACACTTGTATAGTACAGTGTTCATGTATACTTCTATAGTACAGTGTACATGTATACTTCTATAGTACAGTGTACATGTATACTTCCCTAGTACAATGTACACGTATACTTCTATAGTACAGTGTACATGTATACTTCTATAGTACATTGTACACGTATACTTCTATAGTACATTGTACACGTATACTTCTATAGTACAGTGTAAATGTATACTTCCCTAGTACAATGTACACGTATACTTCTATAGTACAGTGTACATGTATACTTCTATAGTACAGTGTACATGTATACTTCTATAGTACATTGTACACGTATACTTCCATAGTACAGTGTACACGTATACTTCATAGTACATTGTACATGTTTACTTCTATAGTACAATGTACACGTATACTTCTATAGTACAGTGTACACGTATACTTCTATAGTACAGTGTACACGTATACTTCCATAGTACAGTGTACACGTATACTTCTATAGTACAATGTACACGTATACTTCTATAGTACAGTGTACACGTATACTTCTATAGTACAGTGTACACGTATACTTCTATAGTACATTGTACACGTATACTTCTATAGTACAGTGTACATGTATACTTCTATAGTAAAGTGTACATGTATACTTCTATAGTACAATGTACATGTATACTTCTATAGTACAATGTACACGTATACTTCTATAGTACAGTGTACACGTATACTTCCATAGTACAGTGTACACGTATACTTCTATAGTACAATGTACACGTATACTTCTATAGTACAGTGTACACGTATACTTCTATAGTACATTGTACACGTATACTTCCATAGTACAGTGTACACGTATACTTCTATAGTACAGTGTACATGTATACTTCTATAGTAAAGTGTACATGTATACTTCTATAGTACAATGTACATGTATACTTCTATAGTACATTGTACATGTATACTTCTATAGTACAGTGTACACGTATACTTACATAGTACAGTGTACACGTATACTTCTATAGTACAATGTACATGTTTACTTCTATAGTACAATGTACACGTATACTTCCATAGTACAGTGTACACGTATACTTCTATAGTACAGTGTACATGTATACTACCATAGTAAAGTGTACACATATACTTCCATAGTACAATGTACACGTATACTTCTATAGTACAGTGTACATGTATACTTCTATAGTACAGTGTACATGTATACTACCATAGTAAAGTGTACACATATACTTCCATAGTACAATGTACACGTATACTTCTATAGTACAGTGTACACGTATACTTCCATGGTACAATGTACACGTATACTTCCATAGTACAGTGTACACGTATACTTCTATAGTACAGTGTACACGTATACTTCTATAGTACAGTGTACATGTATACTACCATAGTAAAGTGTACACATATACTTCCATAGTACAATGTACACGTATACTTCTATAGTACATTGTACATGTATACTTCATAGTACAGTGTACACTTCTACTTCCATAGTACAGTGTACACGTTTACTTCTATAGTACAATGTACACGTATACTTCTATATTACAGTGAACACGTATACTTCCACAGTTCAGTTATAATTTCATAGTACATTGTTCACATGTACATTCATTGTACAAAGTGCAGTCTATACTCCAATACGTATTTTTTGCATGTGTATAAATGTACGATATATGAACATAGTTAGTGATTGTACACATGGTCCCATAATGCATTTGTAATCGTCGGACTGAACAGTGTTTTTAACTAAAATAAAACGAATTGTGCATTATCAGGTGTATTCCGCCAAAACAACCACTCTGTCACTCTCCAGTAAACTAATGTTGCTATCTACCTCTGTTCGGAGTCACATGTAGTTGTACAGCCGTTTATGTGTTCTGATGTCAGGCACATCAAGGGTAGATGGATACATGATGTATATCATTGCATAATGATCGCATTACCTTCAGCAGTTCATAGATCGTGTGACCGAGAGTGGGAATGCGATATTAGTTCTTAAAGTGTTGTTGTTGTGAAATGTATGAACTTTCTTTTAAAAAAAATTATAATCAGAAATACATATCTATATTACACTTATATATGAACGTCCTGTTACTTATTTATTTATTTTATTAAAAAAATATTACATCTATATTATCGTTATTGCCAATTTAATTCCCACATTGTCATTGATAGAGATATATAGTTTCCACGTAATGTTCCATCGGATTTAGGACTCTTTTTTCACAGAACACTACGCATGCGCATTATATTTTGGGAAGGGAATCTTATTTATCTTTACATGTGCCCATCGACACGACTCAGGTGACATGTAATTAAAGGTACGTTTAATTATTGATACTGTAACCAATAATGGATTCTATACCAGTACTCGCCCGCCCACATTACATACACATATAGTCTGCTCAAAGAGTCATTTAGAGTCGCATTTCGCTCATCGATACAAAGCTCGTATTAATTTGTTTGTTGAACATTAGTTTATAAATACTAAACAAGAATTAACCAGCTGTTTCCTAAAATATGATCGCTTCGTTACTCAGGTGTATTGTCTCCGCCTACCAATACCTGGCTCGGCCCCGTAAGCCCTTGTACATTATATCGACTCCTATAGACGCAAGCGCGCTACCGACATTAATTATTCATGGTGCGGCGGACGCTTTTCAAATAACCTTCATGGAGTAAAATGATTAAGAATGCAGTGAAACTAATAATTTACTACGGGAAAGGAATTCATGTGAATTATTTATCAGCGTAGAGTTTTAGGCGATAGAAACGTGGTTAGGACTAACACTAGCGGTATACCGGTCTCAGTATCAGCCGACTGTACGAAGAGGTAACACTGCTTCGTACAACCCTTCAGATATATCTATATAGCCATTCTCAAACTTTTAACACTGAAACGGTAACTTCTGCTTTAAATATTCAAGGATGTTGGAGAAAAACATTTTATCAGACTTAAAAACATACAGTCATGCTGTGAAACGCGACCTTGAGTAGGATTATATAGAATTGATTTTGTCAAGAGATCTGTGACGTAATGGGCGCTGTTGTAAAAGGAGTTTAAGCGCACACATTACTTACGGAATACGGAGTTCTACAACTTGTTGAAAAAGATATAGAAACTTTCTATAAAAGGATTTTTTTTTCTTTCTTTCTTTCGTGACAATTATTGTGTTTATATGAGGCAATAACGAACTTTACATAATTTAAAATGGAAGTAGCTAGCGAACTTCAAATACATATCAAGCAAGAACCTTTGGAAGATTTTGGTTGCGAGCAATTTGGTAAAACATGTACAGAGCAACTATCAAGTTCATCTGACCCACTCTCCGAGATTTCATCGAGACCGGAAAGTGAACGGAGTGAAAAAAGAAAAGAACCAATGGACGGTATTACGGAAACGATATCAGAGAAGCGGAAACGTTACAGTGTGACCGAGGCTAGTGACGTAGAAATATTCGCTGACGATTACGTCACAGGAGCCCCAAAGGACGGTCAACATCAGGACAGGGGCAGCTCGGAGGGTTCAAAAATCATAGGCAAGCTAGGTAAGTTTCAGTGCCTGCTGTGTGATGATGCGTTTGACACTGAAAATGAACTCATGGTTCATTTATCTGTCGTGCATAAGCACGTGCCTAACAATCGCCGTCAGTCAAGTAGATTTTCCCGCCATACTTGTCAAATTTGTTTTGCGCGGTTTAGAACTTTGAAAGATTTCTTCAATCATACTTCTTGTCATAATTCGCATCCTGGCCTAGCAACGGTTGATAGGGACCTGAGCACACGGGTCTCGAACAGTCTCAGTAAAAATGCCCTACATAGTTATTTCCTAAATGCAGCTTCCGGTTTTAGCAGCCGAGATCTAATGCAGCCTACATTTAAATGTGATTGTTGCAGTACAGTGTTTGCAAATAGAGATTCGTACGCCATGCACGTAATGATGCGAGTGAAAAACGAGTCTTGTAAATTATTAAATGGCGGGGAACCGACGCCGGACTTGACCATATTGAATTCGGGAAGCGGCACGACTAACGGCGACCATTCAAAGTCCCCGGGGTCAATTACGGGGTCACCGGAAGAAAACGGAAGGATAAAGACAGACATTGGCTCTCCGCCCGGACTTCATCAGGCGTACTACATCGATGTGACATCACAGGCAGAAAAGGACGAGTATCTACAGTCTGTGTTGGCTAAAAATAACAATAACTCACATCAACCAGATCACTTTGGAATTGATAACATACGTGCAGCGATCAAGGAAGGCAGAAAATGCGTCGTCTGCGAGCAAATTTTTGATGACCAGGATTCCTTGGCTATGCACGTGATGTCACGTCATTCGGACAGTATGACGTCATCACAGCCTGCCGTAAGTTCAGCTCAGTACAACAAAACTCCGTCTCCGCCTTCATCCTCTCGCGTCATGAAATATTTCTCACCTTATGCGCATGACAGACTGTTGACGTTACAGACGGAAGTGCTGTACTGTGATCATTGCGGACAATCATTTGTTAATCGGGACGCTCTAGCGATGCACGTGCTTACGCACATGCGTGACCAGGAGCCATCGGTGAGTCAGTCTTCGTCATCAGTGACAGAACCAATGCGTCTGAGTAACCGCATTCAAGAGACTCTAGACAACGCGAGATTTCGTAGACATCACGAGAGTTCGATCAGAACATCGGTTGATATAGATACTAATGAACCCTTGGACTTAGCAGCTAAGAAAACTCTTTCAATTGAAAGTTCATCAAGTGGAAAGGAAAACAACGGGCCTTTAGACCTGAACCTGACGATAGACCTTCGTACATCCCGTGAAGACTTACAGACAGATAAACGAGAGAAAGAAAACGATACTCAATTTACTGAACCTCGCTTTCAGTTACCACCAAAAAATGACGAAGCCTTACGTCAAGTGCACAGCAACCATGCTAGAAGCAATATAACAACAGAAGATGTTTATCAACAGTCTGAGGGTCCACAGGAAACCGGCTGGACACGAAGTGCAAGCGTTCCTAGTGTGAATTGTCATGAATTCCCGGGAACAAGTGAACGAGCAGCATCAACCGGATGTTTACCTTCCGCCCGCCAAATGGCGGGAATACCGACAGACTTCATTTTTGCCGCGCAGGAACCTCGTCGACAACAAGAGACTGCTCTCGAAGAAAGAACTCCAAACGGAGGACAGAATATTAAAGTAAACGAAAGTTTGGTTCATGGACAAAAATCGGAGTCAGCGTTAATACCCAGAAAGACGCTGCGTGGCAAGGACAGCCTCGAAGGTTTGCTAGGTTTCAAGACACCGGAAGTTGTCACAACTGCGTCCGCGTCACAACTTGTCGGATGCCCTTATATGTCGTCTGACGGGAAGGAACCAAACATCATGTCAGCTTTAATGAAAAACAAGGACTTGCACATGTGTAAATACTGTGAAATCATTTTCCCGAATAGGACTCTCTATTATCTACATATGGGCCTCCATAACGTCAACACGCCTTGGCAATGCAACATGTGCGGCAAGGTATGTGGGAATGTGCATGATTTTAACGCGCATATCATTCATCTATAAAATAACCACGCCCATCGGGAGAAGGACATATGACACAGCTATTTGTTTCATATAGCTATAAATATAATCTCGCTGATGACTTGCTCAATCGATCAGTCAATGTCCATAGTGCATTATTTTTTATTTATTTATTTTTTTCACCAAAGAACGTGTGCGTGTGAGGCAAAAAAAAAACCGGAATAGACCACATGTCCGAGATTTAAGTGAACTGTGATTTTAGAACAAAATTGTGAATGGATTCATAATTCCATATATACTATAACTGGACCTATTTTGAATGGATTTTAACTCAGCTGATAATGTTTTTGATATTGGAAAAAGTACTCCGTTAAACCTTATTCTTTTTAGATAACTTTTCAAAACATTTTTATACAGGGTTCATGATATTTCATTGCCAATATTAATTTGTTTCCTTGATTGGGAAATATCATAACTCAATATAATCCCGAAACAAACGCGTTGGTGTCGAGCAGATTCCATTGAAGTTTAGTTTTAAGCCGAGCATTTTGATTGGATATCAAGTGATGGTTTTGTTTTTTGTTACCGTATCTGTGATTGGTTAATTAGTGGTGTACTGGATTAACGCGATATACGGAGATATTTAGTGGTCTCTGCGGACTCGCTATATTGACACATGCATTGCATAAGCCTGTGGAATTCATTGTTAATTTAACATCTGATCCGAAAACTGACACTAGACAGATCGATAATCGGAATCAATATATTGATTTTTCAATAAACTGACACATTTCCAATTAAAAATTTAAAACCTGGAAGATCTAAAGTGCTTTACCTACACTTGCTACTCTTGTTAACTGATAACTAATCAAAAAATATAAATTAGAATGTACACGTTAAAAAAATATTTCAATACATTTTATTCACATAGACTGTGTGTATTACGTTTGTATTATTTACCATTGACAATTTGATTAAGATTTGTGATATGTTGTTCATTTTAAGCGTTGTATCTATATAAATATTAATACACATTATTCCCATTAAAAGAAACATTAATTGATTTGACTGCAGCTGTTATTTTTTTGTAATGCACATGTAGCTCTATTGATCGAAATGTCAGATGAATTCTGCTATCTGGAGAACAAACTAGTCGATAAACTGAAATAACATCACGCACAGGAGAAAATAATGTTTTTATTTGGTGTTTTTCTGCAATCTATCTTGAAAAATAACCAAGTCGATAAACTGAAATAACATCACACGAACAAGCAAATATTCATTTTCTTTGGTGGGAAAACTTGCATTTAGGGACAGTATCTACCGCAAGCGTTGCCGAAAACACACGTAGCTTTTCTACGGGTTCTCCGGTTTCCTCCCACAGTAAGACCCCTGTCGCGCTAACATCCGGGCCAAAAAAGTGAGTTATATAAGTTGGATAACTTGTTTCATAACTGGTGTCAAATAAATAAAGTTTATTTTTATAATGATATTGCACCAGAAGTCATCACTATATTTACAATAATACATCCGCTAGGAGTCGAACCTGTGACCTGTTGATTACCAGAGAGAAACTCTCCATTATCCGACTCCATTGGAACTGGTCCGAACTTTCCTCTACTCAGATGAAAGTATGATAAATATATTGACCGCGAACGTAAGTATTCAAATTTCACATTAATAATATACACGACCAATTAACGAAAACTAATTAGGCACGATGCTGACCAGTGTCGGCCTGTAGTTAAAAGCATATGTTTATAAACTGTTCATTGTTCTCTACCAATATACGGATATTCTGCATACCTAGTTGAATGGGGCGTATGCTTTTTTTACGTAAATTATTAATAAATTATCGACAGAATGATTCAATCAAACTGAAACCTAATTAACGGATAACAAAATCATATCTCTGCCATGTTCTCATATTAAAACATGATTCGTGAATAAAAGAGAAAAACGATAAAAAGTATATTTGTATTTAATGCATTTACATAATACATATTTACTTATTTTATCAGAATTGTTAAATTTGTTTCGAACACAGTTACTTGAAACTAATTAATCTTGCAAGATTTATGATTTATTTTGTCAGAGAAATATGAATGTAGAACAAATGAAAACGACCCTCTTGATCTAATCCGTGTATACATGTAGCACCTGTAGTAATTGTTATAGCTTGATTTGAACCTAAATTATAATTTTAGCTCGATTGTATACTTTTGCGGGTGTTAGATCAATTTTCGATTACCCTCCCACCCCCCCTTCACATACACAAATTTATTAATGGTGATGACATTTTTTATCGAAAACGATATGAAATTGCACTATAAACCTTAGTGTAGGTCAACACTAAATTCCTGGGCCTCTGTGGTCCTTATGACTATACTATATACAGTGTAATTAGAGCTCTTTAAAGGCGAAGTGTCTTGAACTAATATACTTATTCGTGGTAACGTTTAGTATTAATGCGAAATGTGTATAGTTGACTATACTGATTCGGCACCAAAAGGGCATTTACGGTAGATAGAAAAATAAGAGAGGTCAGTTATACGGAACAAATATACCTCAAATAAAACTAAAAAAAATCGGTAAAAAGAAGGGGTTTTTTGTTCTGCAATAACATGGGTGAATACTTTGATAATAAATCTATAAACATATTTTATTTAACACCGCTTTAAATGTTTAATAATTAATAATTAATAAACAAGTATACACATGTTGCCCCGTTAATAATCATTGGGTCCACAGGACACCTATTTCCCCTGAACATGCTTTGTTAAACACCATTGTAGCTCTTAATCAATTTAGTCATCTTGTACATATAAAATCCATTTTATGTTCGTATCGTCTGTACGCAATCAATTATTGAAGACTAATTGATTGAGTCACGTGGTCGGTTAGAGATACCGTCCTGTAGCTATATATACCAGATACACGCATATGCTGTAGCGGAAACTAATGGAAAATGGGGATAAATAATGAAGGAGCTAAAACGTTTTTATAGGGGGTTCCCCCTCCCCGTTTGCATCATATAAAAATGTATCCGTCTACTCTAAATAAAACTTTCCCGTTTAGATTCGTATGTTCTTGTTACAAAACATATTCATAAGTCAATGAAAAATATAGGGACAGTTGTACGTGTGCATGTACATATGCACACGTGTATATGTCAGTTGTACGTCTAATCTGGCCCTGACATTTTTGACAGATATAATTCTGGTGTGGGGTAGCCCGAGTTTCATCTGGCCCCAACACCAGATTTGGACATTTTGACAGATAGATGTCTGGTGTGGGGTAGCCCGAGTTTCCTCTGCCCCTGACACCAGACTAAGATATTTTGACAGATAGATATCTCGTGTGGGGTAGCCCAAGTTTCCTCTGGCCCCAACACCAGATTTGGACATTTTGACAGATAGATGTCTAGTGTGGGAAAGCCCGAGTTTTTCCTGGTCCTGACGCTATACTTAGACATTTTGACAGATAGATGTCTGGTGTGGGATAGCCCGAGTTTTTCCTGGTCCTGACACCAGACTTAGACATTTTGACAGATAGATGTCAGGTGTGGGGTAGCCCGAGTTTCCTCTGGCCCTGACACCAGACTTAGACATTTTGACAGATCGATGTCTAGTTTGAGAAACCGAGTTTCCTCTAGACATGTGTTACCCCCTCCTAGCGCCATATATGTGCGCACGTGTTACCCCCTCTTAGCGTCAGATATGTGAGCAGGTGTAACCCTCTACTAGCATCAGATGTGATCGTACGTGTTACCCCCTCCTAGCGCCATATATGTGCGCACGTGTCACCCCCTCTTAGCGTCAGATATGTTAGCAGGTGTAATCCTCTACTAGCATCAGATGTGATCGTACGTGTTACCCCCTCCTAGCGCAATATATGAGCGCACGTGTTACCCCCTCTTAGCGCCATATAAGTGCGCACGTGTTACCCCCTCTTTCCGTCAGATATGTGAGCAGGTGTAACCCTCTACTAGCATCAGATGTGATCGTACGTGTTACCCCCTCCTAGCGCCATATATGTGCGCACGTGTTACCCCCTCTTAGCGCCATATAAGTGCGCACGTGTTACCCCTCCTAGCGTCATATATGTGCGCACGTGTTACCCCCTCAAGCGCCATATATGTGCGCACGTGTTACCCCTCCTAGCGCCATATATGTTCGCACGTGTTCCCCCCTAGCGCCATATGTGTGCGCACATGTTACCCCCTAGCGCCATATATGTGCGCATGTGTTACCCCACTTAGCGTCAGTTATGTGCACACTTGTTACCCCCTTCTAGTGCCATATATGTGCGCACGTGTTACCCTCCCCCTAGCGCCATATATGTGCATATGTGTTACCCCACTTAGCGTCAGATATGTGCACACGTGTTACCCCCTTCTTGTGCCATATATGTGCGCACGTGTAACCCTCTTAGCGCCATATATGTGCGCATATGTTACCACTCTTAGAGTCAGATGTGCGCACGTGTTACCCCCTCCTAGCGCCATATATGTGCGCACGCCATATCCCTCCTAACGCCATATATGTGCGCACGTGTTGCCCCCTCCTCGCGCCATATATGTGCGCACGTTTTATCCCCTCCCAGCGTCATTTATGTGCGCATGTGTTATCCCCTCCCAGCGTCATTTATGTGCGCACGTGTTACCCCCTCCTAGCGCCATATATGTGCGCATGTGTTACCCCTCTTAGCGTCAGATATGTGCGCACGTTTTACCCACTCCTAGCGCCATATATGTGCGCATATGTTACCCCTCTTAGCGTCAGATATGTGCGCAAGTGTTACCCCTCTTAGCGCCATATATGTGCGCACGTTTTCCCCCTCTTAGCGTCAGATGTAAGGGCTTGTGTTACTCCTACAAGCGTTAGATCTAAGTTCATGTGTTTCTCCCTACTAACGTCAGATACATATGCACGTGTTACCTCCTACTGGAGTTGGAAAGTTGCGCCCAGGTTACCTGTAATAGCATCAGATATTTGCCCACGTCTTACTCCATACTAGTATCAAATGTGAGCGTTTGCGTTACCAACATATTCAATTAAAAGCGCACGTGTTTCCAAAAATGAAGTGTAAGTAAATTTGTTGCATTTAGTAGGATCAGATGTAAACTCACGTGCTACTGTAGAAGGATCAAACGTAGGCGCTCATACCTGTCCACGTGCTAGCCTCTTAGGAGCATGTGTACGTGCACGTGCTACTGGGTCCTTTTACTGCGAGTACGCGCACGTACTTCTCAGTCGTTTTCTCAGGTTTAAACACACATACGGATGTATTACCTGTAGTCAGAAAGGAAGAGACTACTGAGTGATAGTTGTATGTCGTGAAAGCCTGCCATAGGGTTGTTGTGCACACAGGCACGTGTGGTCAAGAGAAAACCATATAATATAGATATATAGCGAAATATGAATAATTACAAAAAAATATAAAAACTAAATTTTCTAATTTTCTTTTTATGTTATTTTAAAAGCATCTAAAACCATAATGAAAATAATTGCCAAATTTCAGCTTCATACGTCAAGCGGTTAAATTTCACAAACAATCGGCTATCAGACACTGAAAATTTCTAACAAATCCAAGATGGCCGTCTGTCGGCCATATTGTTAATCGGATCTTTCCGAAAATAAACTGTGCAGAACTAGGGACTTTTTTAGCCTATTTTCCGTGTCTCAAAGTTTTCGTCGGCTTGCCTGGCACTTTTGCATAGCGTTTTGACGTCACTGCACGTGCTGGCCTTTCGCTGTCATTGGATGGCGGTCTTCCTCTAAATATAGGCTGGTCCCTGTGGTCCCGTGCAGAAATATGCCCCGTTCCCACCGTGACGTAGCTTCCTATTTGTGTACCCGGTATTTGAAAACGGGGTATCAAATTCGTGCTACACAGAGA
Source organism: Mimachlamys varia (assembly GCA_947623455.1). NCBI lineage: Eukaryota > Metazoa > Mollusca > Bivalvia > Pectinida > Pectinidae > Mimachlamys > Mimachlamys varia. Next base: position 42,588,724 of record OX392539.1, read on the forward strand.
TATGTCGCGATGTCAACAATGACGATGACAGGGGACGGTTCAAGTCTTCAACACAAGATTATACGAGGAAATAAAGTATTGTCACGACCACTCCTATTGCAAAACAACAACAAAAATAGATGTTCACGATATCGACACATGGTCGGACACTGACAGCGGTGACAACAGTATAGAAAATAGAAAAACATTGAATTTTGAGAAATTGAAACAAGTCATTGGAATGCTTAGATTTTCACAAAATCATCTCTACCTGGTAGCATAATCAACATATGGAAGTTTTAAGGAAATCTAGCGGTTAAATGCGTAAGGGTCGAGCGTCCTTAACATTCGGACAATTCTCGTTTTATTTAATTTTTATCTCAGTACGGCCATTTTGCGTCAAAATGGCAATACATGTAGTTGTTTTCACTGTCTACTAGATGTCATCAAGAAACAAATATACGAGCTAAGGCTTTCCTCGGAAAGACTTACATATACTGCTTTAAATAAAACATATCAATATCAAACTGATTTGAGCAGTCAGTGGTTGTAGGGCTTCATATAAAGCACATCTGCACAGTTTGACTAAAACCGACATCACACCACTCCTGAGGCTGGTGTGGGTAAAATCCAACACGTCCCCGGGGAGTCATAACTAACTCGTGAAGAGAAAACCTGGCTATTTCCGGTTTATTTTATTCCGGATTTTGGTACAACCAAGCAAATTTTATATAACAGTGTAAATTAAATATTTATCGTGTGCATTGTCGAGTAGGGTTATCTGCATTAGATTTTTGATGGAAAAAAGTCGCCGTCATGTAGGATTTAGCCAGGCTTGTTTCAGTTCAATGTTGTAGCTCTAGGTTGAAGTTCTTAAATTTGATGACTTAAATATCCCGTGTTTTTTGGGCCAATTGAAGTTTATTGCTAAGTTACATGCTTTCTTTCTTTTGTAAGACAATACATAAAATATATATCGACTTAAAATGCGTGTTTATTTGCTGCCGTTTATGGATTATTTGTCAGAATAAACAAAATCATGTTTTTATTTATGAAATCAAGTTATATATTATATACTGTGTTCTCAATCTTGGGACATTTCGAAGATATAGGACTTAACCGAAGCACAGGGACCTGAGAATTTGTTACAGCTAGTTTTGGGCCTAAACTATGGTGTTTAGCATAATTTTACAATTTTAGGGGCCTTTATGGCCATTGAGGGGGCATTTTTATCGAAAATTGATCTAAACCCCCCAAAAGTGTAAACTTAATCTAAATATCCTAATTTAGGTCCAAAACTAGTTGTAACAAATTCTCAGGGAACCGAAGGTATGATGCAGTGTTTTGCAATAAGCCCTCTTGAGAGTCTCGCAGGTGTTCGAGACCAGTGGATCAGTTGCCAGCGTTGGTAAAGATCGTGGTTTTGCTACTGCTGGAGCCCCAGATTTTCCCCACCACTAAGACCTGGTAGTCCTTAAATAGACCAAGCTGTTAATAGGATGTCATTTATGAACAAACCAAATCATTTGTTCTCTCAAGCGCTTCTTAAACATCGACATTTGCAGATTAAATAACCCTATTTAAAAATAATTATGATTACTTTCTAAAAGATTCACAATAAATAAAAGAAACAAATGTGCAAAATCGGGGATTTCCTGATTTGCGTTCAGGTGTGAAATTTAGTAAAATGGTCAAAACTTTATAATTTTTACAAAAAAAAAAAAATTCGTGCTGAATCTTTATTTGCTTTTCATGCCATTGTCCAAAATTTGAAACATCAACAAAAACACATAAAACTGTCAGATAATTGTAAGTCAAAATCCGAGATGATATGGAAGGGAGATAACTCGATCACAAAAAAATATGTTACAAGGGTACGCGTATTCCTGTCAAAAACTGTCAAACCGATCAAAACGGGGAGATAACTCTACATGTACGCTAAAACAAACTCGCACTATGCGGAGGATAGGGATCCTTGCATTCGCTTCCTGTGATATTGACATTATTGCAATAAAAATGGAGAAGGACAGAAATTTACTGAGGAGGGAAATAGATACCATTACTAAAAGGTTGGTGGGATGATGGAAAGAGAAAACGAGGGAGGCTACAGACAACACGAAGGTGTAGAACAGTTCGGGAGAACGGAAACAGGGCGGGTGAGTAGTTAAACAGAGGAGGTCGAAAGATAGCGAGCTTTGAGGAGACAATGTGTACTCAAAATGGCACAAAACTATGAGAACTAAGCATAGTTTCTTTGTTGTATACGAGCTCCTGTGACTTTATTAAATGTGTTGGTTAGTAGAAAAATATCTGTTCTTTCCATTGATACTTAATTTACATGTGATCGAAAATGTTTCATATCATAAAACACGGCTTAAAAGGCGACCCGTGCACGGGTTGGTAAAATTTCCACTTTTTAACTAAGGAGGAATTCTGACTCTCGCACCCGTTGTCGTCAAATATTTAGCGGGTCATGAGTCAGAACCCTTCGGACTAGTAGCATGGTTGAGATTTATCTTGCGACATTTGATTCCATTATGTTGCATACTTAATTCCGAATAGTTTGTATTTTTTTTGACATTGTTCTTCAAAATTGTTGTAGCAGATAAGGAAACCACCTGAGGTTGAGTCTTAATTTGATTGTGATAGAAACGATGCGCAAATAATGGTAATTCCATATTTATGAAAGAACGTGTATACGGCAATTTTTTGACTGTCAAAGTGTTAACAGCAATTTTACGCTTGTGGGGGTTAATATCAATTTTTGATAAGAATACATCCCCCTCCCCACAATGGTCATGAAAACTAGGACCACTGAGGGAGGCAAAAAATATAAAATTGCTATAAACACATTAATTTAGGTCCAAAACTACCTGCAAAAATCCTCAGGTCCACGTGTCCCCAATCGGTTAGCTGTAACGTCACTTTCATCGTTCTACTATAGCGTACCTAGCAAATGACGTTTACTATGCGCGAGACATGAACAGTTTAAGGCGCGCGCCCGGGGGGCAAGGCGAGCGTGCTTATGTGTCTCGTGATTAATATTTAATACCCCTTCCTAAGTTACGTAATCATCCTGGCTTCCAATGGAGTATACTCTGGACCAAATCCGTTTTATTTTTAGAAAATTTAAACACTTGGATTCTCGAGAGTTTTGAAATATGCAAGAAAATAGGGCTTCAGATGCGTTATTGAAGCACGGAATGGAAAAGTAATAGAATTAAATGTGGTACAGGTCTCAAGATTTTAACAAGATTTTTTTGCATGACGCTCCATTTCTAATTAGTTCCCAAATACCATGCTTATTAAATATTGATAGAGGCAGTTATTTCGCCAGTATTCTTGCCTAATGCATACCAAGATGTTGTTTATTAATCTCCAGTCCTTCCCGCGGTACTGAATAAAATTGCTGATTCATCAAATTAGACAACTAACTAATCAACATGTTCTGTAGATCATGGATTTCCCAAATCGTCACTGCCGAGTTTAGAATTGAGGACGGGACCATTGATTAAAGGCCCAATATACGAAATTCAGGAATTTTTTCGGGATTCTGATTTTTTTTTGAAAAAATCCAGTTGATAACCATGCAAAAATGAGTCTAAAACGAAGTAAACCTGAGCGGTAACAAACAAGAAACTCTTAACAGAAAAATCCAAAGAATTGAAAATAATTCAGATGAGGTTCAATTCAACAACAAACCGAAGTTAGAAGACAGTTCAATATGGACGCGTGTTTACAAATGCCGAGTTTCAACTGCTGTTGTACAGGTAATAACGTAAGAATTCATCTTGAATATTGCTGATATCAGTTAATTTTAACTAAATCTATAAATATAAGTTATTAGGCTTGATTTTCGCTTCACGTTTTGGCAAAAGTTACGTATATTGGGACTTTAAGACTAACAAATGAAAAAAACCTTGTACATTTGGAAGACAAGAGAATTAGAAATAAGCCAATAAATCCATCTCTCTCTCTCTCCGTCGGATTCCGGAAACCGTTTTGGATTCGTTCCGGAGTTGTATACGTAACGAAGTTTCAAATTTCATTGTACTGACTCTCAATAAAACAAGAACTACGCGTAATTATATGTGTAGCCTGCCAAGCTTTGTCAATATCATATGCATTTTATATACATCCCACAATAAACTTATAATCCTAGTTTGGCTGCTCTAGCTTTCATACTTTGTGAGAAACATTGATTTTTCTTCTAAGTCCAAAATTTGAAAGTTAAAAATACAAAAATCGTTGAAATACTAGTAAAGAGTGTAATGCATTGAGAACATAAAACGATAATCCTATAACCCGAATTCGGTAGCTCTAATATTGATACTTTGTCAGAAACAGCCAATATATACAAGAGCCAAACCCAAAACTTAAAAGTTGATGTTGAAGTCCAGAAATCACCTTAATTTGATTGTTAATACATAATACTAAAAAAAAGTTTTTACTATGGACAACATTTCCACCATGTTGTAATAGTATTCGGGAACCAATCAAACGTCAAACTGATACTTCGACGGAAATTCCCGAGTGTTCCCGATTGAAGTTTGTCACCAAGCGGAAAGGTCACCATGGAAATAACAACCTCGTTCCTATTCCATCGTGAAATTTCATGATTCGATTTGTGTTCATAACGGTATGGATGACCGATGTATACAATTTAATCAAAATACGCATGTTTACATTTAGTTATACTTTTGTATATTCATACATTGTAAAAAGCGTCTGGATTGTCACTGCTTGCGAGATTCTTACAACAGCGTAGGCCTAACGTCACCAAATGGTTTGCTTCTAAAGGTTGTCTGGCATTCACCGAGACAGGAGGAGAATCTTCAAAATGACTGACCCAATTGCGTTAATAGCCCTAGAACGCATTTTCTTTTGTAAATATTATTATGAACGTCATTTGGTCAGTATCATTTTGAAGCTTTTGACATCGCCTCGAGTAACGCGCGACGACAAACATTTTGGTGACGTTGGGTTGTTCCTGTAATCTGTTTTGCATTGACGATATATATGCATTTAGATATCCAAAATTTAAGTAAACACCTTATATGAAACTTGAAATAATGTTCTTTAATCCTTACCTCACAAAGTTTGACTGCGTGATGACGTCATAAATTCGCGAACATAATGACAAACTCGGCGCAGTTGTTCAAAATGTCTTTAGTTTGATAACTCTTTAACGACATTTTTCAACCTTTGATAATTCTGTCAATATACAAGGTAAAATTATACAATTTTGCATGCAAATTAACATTAATAGATGTTTTATTACTAGAAAGTTGTTACTAAGTCTATGGTTTCATTCAAAAGTTACAGGATACTCAAAATTTGCGCTAATCTCTGATTAAGCTGATCACATCTCGAATAACTGGGCACTGGTGTCTGTTCACATTTCGAACAACTGGGTCGTGATGTCTGTTCACCTTTTGAACAAATGGGCCGTGATGTCTGTTCACCTTTCGAACAAATGGGCCCTGGTGTCTGTTCACCTTTTGAACAAATGGGCCCTGTTGTCTGTTCACCTTTTGAACAATTGGGCCGTGATGTCTGTTCACCTTTTGAACAACTGGGCCCTGGTGTCTGTTCACCTTTTGAACAACTGGGCCCTGGTGTCTGTTCACCTTTCGAACAACTGGGTCGTGATGTCTGTTCACCTTTTGAACAACTGGGTCGTGATGTCTGTTCACCTTTTGAATAACTGGGCCCTGGTGTCTGTTCACCTTTCGAACAACTGGGTCGTGGTGTCTGTTCACCTTTTGAACAACTGGGCCCTGGTGTCTGTTCACCTTTTGAACAACTCAGTCGTGATGTCTGTTCACCTTTTGAACAACTGGGCCCTGGTGTCTGTTCACCTTTTGAACAACCGGGCCCTGGTGTTTTTTCAAACCGTCCTTTTATGCATGCTCAAGTTTAATTTGTTTCGTGAAAACTATTTTAGCAGGAACTTTTTATTCGGGTCATTTGTAATTGCAATTTTCGATCAGAATCTTCAATCTGTTTGGAACGTTTCTACTAAATGTAAAAAAATCCATAATATTTACCTCTCATATAATTGATTCTTTAAAATTCTTTGTTTTTTCTTTCTGAACACTTATAAGCAAGAGCAACACATATCTGTAACGTTTACAGTTCATTGTATAACGTTTCTTTTAATTTCCATGTAGAAACAAGGCAATTATAATTTCAGGATAGTCCGGCATTAGAAAATGATAAATCAAATATTTATCAATACAAGGAGCACCGTAAACTGATTTGCATAACGAGGTTCTAAAACGTCTATGTTTAGACTTTGGCATGTTAATCTGTATACATAATACAATACAGCCCATACCAAATACTGCATTTTTAGAAAACAACACCGAGAAATTTGTCTCCTAATCAATAAATATTTCATATTTATATTACAATATTGCACTCGTTGTATGACCCATGGGAGTCCGAGTCAAATAATCTAAAATCTGATATAACGACGCTTAAGGGCATAACGTACAATGTACACAAATCCTGGAAGTCATGAATAGCTACAAAGAAGTCAACTCATGAGGATCTGTGTAATTAATTTTTCTTGAAAAAAGGGTATTTATTGATATTATGAATACAAGAAATACATCACAAATGAGAAAATAGACTGATAGGTCATTGTTTTTTTATTTTGATGATATAGGGTTTAACAATTTGACGGGAAAAGAACTCCTTTAGATTTTTTATAGGAAATGCATCGCGTAAAATACGTTTTGAAAGCTTAGAAATATAGGATGAAATAATTAAAATTTTGAAATATTCTGTCAGAGATTATTCAAAATCTATATTTCAACACTTTAAAAAGTTCTGGCTATGATAAATGGGAATTTGCTATCATGTATGGTTAAAGGAAACTTAAGAGGAGTTCCGAAAAATTGGTCAATTTTCTACACAAGCAGGGCCAACTCCCTTAAAATGCTCCCCACCGATAGGTATCAACATTTAAGTTTAAGATCAAATTCTTTATCACCTTTCGCTTCGTCGGTTCCAAACTGACATATAAAGGTCAAATATACATTCTGTACGTAACTTTCAGGAAATTTTTCGTGAATCTGAAAAATTCTGACAAAAAATTCAGTTGATAACCATGAAAAAAACCCCAACATAAACGAAGTAAACCTGGGCGGTAACTAACAAGGGTGTCTTCCCACTCAGCCAACATATCCTATTTTAGTATAGGGCACAGGTAGTGTTGTTACAGGGTGAGAACAATAGGTACTAATTACAGGTAAGGCTATAGTCTGTTTTTGGAAAGTGTCTAATTCTTAGGTAACAACTTACATGTGAAATTATTTTGAACTTGAACTTATTCATTTTTATCTCATTAAAAAAAAATCTAAGGTATTTTCCAAAACATAGCCAGTTTTTATAGTTGTTATAAGGTTTAAACAACACATATACAAGGTGTATATGGAGAAATCAAGATAAAATTATTATTTAAACAAGCCTTAATCAACTTACTGTTATATAAGTTCCTTGAAGTTTTGAATTTGTGGGAATTGATAAGCTCTGATGCAGAATCAGACCACACATTGCAAGTTTTCTTGGTGTTACCTTATCTGGAGAGACTTGTTTAACTCCAGCGGAAATGTTCACATGAATAACATTTCTCAATTAAAAAGTGCATATATCTGTCTCATAATATTATTTCAGTTGATCACATAGACGGCACTTGCTTCTGTGGAATTCTTGTTTAAACCTTATAACAACTATAAAACACTGTCTATGTTTTGGAAATACTTTAGATTTTGTTATATTATTACGTTTAATTTCCAGCATTTATAATATTCCCTAGCTAAAGAAGTTTCAGAATTTATAGAATAAACTTTGTATCATTTGGGTACAGATATTTTCATAAGTTCATTCCTTGAATTTAGTACTTTTATTAATATGCATTGAATCATACTCTTTGATAAAAATATCACACAAGGAAGATAAAAAAGATCAAATAAATAAATAACTTCTTCCTTGCTTCAAATAAATAATAATCTGGTACCCTTCTCCCTTGTCTCAATCCCTTAATAATCAAAGTTAAAGTATAATTCTTTGTTTATACTATTGTAATTTTGCTGTTAACATGAAATAGAATGAAATTGAAGCATTATCCAGTTATGCTTTCAATAATGCTTTATATATGTTTCCTGCTAGCAACTGTTTTGTTTCTTATCCCTATTCAAAAAGGAAATAAAAGAGTTTGATATACAGATCGATCATTCATAAATGTAACAGATATTATCATCAGATCATGATTTATTTTAATTGGTGAAGCTTAAGAGAAATAACAACTTCTTCCTTGCATAAAACATTATTTAGTTAAAACCATCTAAGTTAAATTTTATAAGATTTTATGACATTTTGTATCTATGTATGAAAATAATTTAACTAAGAATTTGAATCTACCTGGAACCGAATGATAATCAATTCCTACCATTTTCCAGGTGATCAACTGTTATCCGAGTGTTTGCTAGTATGAAACAAATACAATGTATGGTTGTTTATTACAGTCTAAAAAATGATTATTTGTAAATTAGAAAATAAAAACCAAAACCTAAAAGAAGAATTCTAATGCAAATTTGTTCACTCAAATTAAGAGTGAATAATCATTCATTGTTTCTATATATATATTGCATTCGTAATTTCGGACTTAATAGCATCTAATCAAGTTCCGTGATTTAATGTAAAAAGAAAGTCATACCATGTATATGTGTTATATACGTCTCTGGTAAAAAAAAATAATATACAGTGTAATTATGTGCTTGGTGAAATGGTTTATGATTTTTTTTTTTTATTTGTTTTTTTTTTCGATCAAGAAACGCTTGACAGAAAAATCCAAAGAATTGAAAATAATTAATTGAGGTGTCCCACTTAAACAACAAGCCGAAGTTAGAAGACAGTTCAAAATGGACGCGTGTTTACAAATACCGAGTTTCAACTGTTGCTGTACCGGTAATTATAACCGCGTAAGAATTTATCTTGAATATTGCTTATAGCAGTTTATCTTAACTGGATCTATAAATATAATAAGTTATTACGCTTGATGTTCGGTTCAAGTTTTGCCGAAAATTACGTATATTGGGCCTTTAACTACACCAAAGTACATGGTGCATATCTGTGTATATCATGGACATGGTGACATTTCGATATTTTTGAGGAATTCATTATTCTTGATTCCAGGTTAGGAAAGGTTAAGCAAAATTTAATCATCAAATTAATTTGTAAATAAATATCACAAAAGATCATTTGACAATCTAAACAAGTTATTTCCTGAATATAAAGAGATACTCTTCTGAAATTTCAATAACGTCCGAGTCTCGTTTGATCTCGTGTAACAGTACCAAAAATAATTTTCTGTTCTTTTATATAAGAACCTAAGAAAACAGCAATTCGGGGGCCTATAAAAAAGGGATGATTGGTTTGACCATAATTTTATTCCACGATCGACGTAAACCATGACGTCAGAAAAATACATATCCATAGTAGTTTGTCAGCAACCAATAGAAATAGACAGGTGTAACATTCACAGACAGAATCATTCATCATTTGCAAACGCCATTTTAAACAAACATAGCTACGCAAAACACATAATTACAACGGTTCCTCAATTAATAAACAAGGACTTTTGCTGCAGAGAAAAGAGCATGCGCAATAACAGACAGGTGCCCTTCGAGCTCCCTAACGGCCGACATGGTGTTGTTGTGTCTCAATCGGAACAGAAGGTCCTCGGCTCCCGGAAATCCTTGACCGCCATAATGGTTGGTAGCACTGGGCGAATGTAATAGGTGTCTGTAACATGACAAAATTAGATCTTTTTGTATAATTTTATATAGTGTTATATAGATGTTAAGTATGTTAATATGAGTGGTGCTGGCTTGATTTTTAAAAGCAACCACTTCATGTGCTTATTTGGTATAATACCCCAATTAGTCGTCGCCGAACAATGGATTTCTCTTCGAATAAAAGGACTCAAATTTCAAATCGAGGAGAGTGTAATTATATCAGAGAAATTAACTTTTTATGGAAGTAAAGGAATTTTAATTTTAACAAATAATTATTTAATGATCAAAACACAAACTGTTTATATCATTATGGATGGCATTTTCTTGCAATAATGAGGAAACAAGAAATTAAACAAAGCAAAATTCACAAATTCATATAATTTTCAAAATAAAACAGAATTTTCATTAAAAATTGTTTGTATGCATTTACTTCCTTTTCCAAGCAATCAAAACGTTTATTAGTTTTAAAGAAAACTCAACTATTCTATACAATTATCAAATTATGCTTGAATGTTGCATGTATATAACGGTGGTCGGGTGGTGCAATGGATAGTGTACTTGCATTTCACTAAGGCGGTGGGGTTCGATTCCCCGAACGGACGTGAAAAGGTACGTGGGTTTTTTCCGGGTACTCCGGTTTCCTCCCACAATAAAACCCCTCGCGCGCTTACACTGCACATCCAGCCCAACAAGAGGGGTTGATATAAGTTGGATAACTTGTTTCATAAATGTTGTAAAATAAATAAAGTTTATATTTTAAATCATGCTTGAAAATCGATTTGTCAAGAAAGTTTTGGTGGGCACTGAATATCCCGTACGATAGAGGCTAGCTGGTTTTGTTGAACGGTTTAGTGTGATTTAGTCTGTAATACCAAGTCAAAACTATGTGTGTCAGTGTTGTTGGCATAGCAGTATTCACCTAAAACCTGTTATTGAGATACATTAATTATTCATTCTAAGCTGTATTCAAACCTGACTTCGCTCTCGGTATCATTAACCAAGCTATTAATTCCCATTAGACGGTGTTATAGCGAACCTAAATTATTCATGAAGTTTCCTATTAATTTCTATTAATATACAATCAATATCGATAGTTGAAAACCAACCACACGACAAAGCGGTTTCTAAAAAAATATATTTATAAGCAATCAGGCCAACAATGAGGTCGGTGTTTTGTCCATAGTTTTTCTGACCTTAAGGATCAATGCTACTTAGCTGCGATATGAATCTCCTTTACGAAAGAGTTCCAAAAATACGTATAATTGATTTTATTGGTAAACTTCATAAAAATTTGGAAAAAAAGGTGATAATTTTTAAAAAGGATTTTGGGATAAGGATCCCCGTATAAATGGCTGTAAAATGTTTCTACGCCTAGGAACTATTTTTTCTGGTAGACTTCTGATAGGATATTTTTAAAAATTCGTTTCCTAAAACTTTGCAGTATACTTGTGAACAAATACTCAAGGGGATAAAAACGAAAGATGACCTGTAGAAGTGTTATAGAGGGAACTTTAGGCAGGTTTATACACTCCATACAAGGACCAACCCCGGATGTTCAGCTTGTTATATTATCAATCTCACAGACTGAGCTACCTACCGAAACGGAATTGACCTGCCCTAAAGGAAGTGACCTAGCTAAATTCTGAAACAACTTATTGGACTAAGACCACAATCAAATGCTTCCGGGTTCAGTACCCACGAATGAAGTCCCTTAGAAATCTAGGTGTTTTAGTTAAAACTATACTATGTCTGTTACAACTTGGTATCTGTGTACAAGTTTGGTGTTAAAATATTCTAGAGATATCATTCTAACATTTACTGTGTCAATTTTTTATACTGTGCATGTTATTTTGGCGCAGGGTTCTGTATGACAAGTCCTGTTTTTACCCCTACCCCCTGACCAGGAAGTTTATATTTGACGTTGATGACACATGCAGACGATTATCTCAAGAAAAGGGCCAACATGCTATGCTGAAAATTTGATATTTTACTCGCAGGATGTTACTCTTGACAGTTTAGAAAGGAAAGTTTGCTATCGGATTTAGGGAACTTGTTATAAAATTCAATGTTACAATGAAACATATAGTAAAATTAATTGTGGTCTTAGTCCTATTGTAAAACGGGACCAATTAGATAATATTCATTCTATAAGATTTTGAATTCCTCTGCAAAACAAGTAGAACAACTACAAACATATGAAATAAGATATTGTCATTGTCAAATCCAAAATGGCCGTCTATTAGTCATTTTGTTTTGCTAAAGTCCTAAAATCGAAAAGGCATAACTAAGCACCAAGAAAAACATACTATGGAATTCGGAAACAATCCATTATGGTCAAGAAACAATGATAACAAAGTAATATTGTAACAGGCGGCCATATTGTTTATCGGATCTGCCCGAAAAAGGACCATGCTCAACAAAGGACCGAAGGAAACCTACAGAATGATTCACCAAGCACTTAAGAAATAGCGATAACAAACTAATACTTACAAATCCAAGATGGCCGCCTGTCTGCCATATTGTTAACGGATCTTATGACGTCATGTAACAAGGCTTTGCTACGTCATATTTTATTATGTGGTCCTAGTACACAGAATAAATCGTCGAACTTTGTTGGATAAAAAGGGTCACCATCAATTCTCAAACCGTACAAAAAAAAACCCCAACCAAACAAACAAAAAACACCTTTTTGCTCTCATATAATGTGTACATTGTTTCTGATGCCGTACGAAATTTAAACGAGATAAGCCGTAGTGGCATATCATTGCTACAATTACATCTACTTTCAGTTTCGAGATTTTCGGACGACAAGGTGTCCTTGGCGTGAAATTTCTTAATACCTTTTAAAGGTCAGTCATGTATGTATCTGAGTGTCATGCAATATAGATATAACATTATCTGGGACAATTAGGTAATATCTACGTTTGTGATACTGTATCTTTGGTAATGTTGTCACGAACTATTTGTAATGTTGACGGTGACACGAAATCTTAGTGTCGTCGGTATGGGACACAGTTTGTGAAACACGAACCATTTTTAGTGTTGTCGGTATGGGACACAGTTTGTGAAACACGAACCATTTTTAGTGTTGTCGGTATGGGACACAGTTTGTGAAACACGAACTATTTTTAGTGTTGTCGGTATGGGACACAGTTTGTGAAACACGAACCATTTTTAGTGTTGTCGGTATGGGACACAGTTTGTGAAACACGAACTATTTTTAGTGTTGTCGGTATGGGACACAGTTTGTGAAACCCGAACTATTTTTAGTGTTGTCGAAATGGGATGCAGTTTGTGAAAAAACGAAATATTTGTAATACTGAAACAGTGACACGCGAACTTTAAGTGTAGTCGGTATGGGACGCAGTTTGTTTAAACACGAACTATTTGTAATATTGAGACGGTGGCACACGAACTTTTAGTGGGATCGGTATGGGACGCAGTTTGTTTAAACACAAACTTTTTGTAATGTTGGCACAAAAATTGATTGTAACACATATACTCACTTTTGACAAACATGTGCGTTAATTTTACAGTGATGTAAATCTTGTGTTGGTACGAAACATCGTTTATAGCAGACAACTTATATAATCACCTGTAGTGTTGTCGGTACGGAATCCCATTCTCATCAAGAAACGCTCTTTCCAATGCCATCATCTTGTCATTTAGATTCCTTATCGCCAGGGGACTGAAAGGAATGGAAATATTTACACGTCAATAAGATGACGTAACACACATATGCTGCACCTTTCAAATTTAGTGATAGATACAGTAAGCCGAACAAATGAATTAAACTGCATCATACAGCTGTTTCGTCCTCCTAGGACTCTTCAGTGATGCTATGTGCCAAAAGATAGGAATCCAAAATTTCTAAACTAAAGTAGAAGTAGAAGGGTAAGGTGCGTAAGACCCCTTTAATTTATGAATTTAGAAGTAAAATTAAACTAGTTATGTATAATTTCAAATCGTGTACTACGAACATGTGTATTTTATGTGCCATGCCACTACTCAAATGAGATATCTGTGCAACAAGTTATGTGTTGTTGTATTCTGGGAATTCTATCTCGTCGTCTTTAATTAATCAAACTTGGTGCAATTCAATTTGATTTGTATTTGTTTTCAGTAGTCGGGTATAGTGCAGTGGATAGCACACTTGGCCTTTACTAAGACGACCGGGGCTCGATTCCCCGATCGGGCGTGAAAAGGTACATTTATGGAGGGCCACCTGCGTAGTCACTAGGGGTTTCTACGGGTACTCCGGTTTCCTCCCAAAACAGGACCCCTCGCGCTCTAACATCCAGGCCAACAAGAAAGGATAACTTAAGTTGGATAACTTGTTTAAATAACTGTTGTAAAATAGATGAAGTTAATCAATTAGATTTGGATCTAAGAGCATTCATCATAACAACTGGATCCTTTACGTTATAACAAAAAAAATACGGTAAGCCTACAAGAAGCTTTGAAGCAACTTGGAGGCTCCAATATACAATGTATATGCTCCGACCATTTCATGCCTTGGAAGCTTAACAATATGAAACAAACTTTATTGAGACAGAGGTCATACTTCTGTAGATCAAGGTTTTTCTTTGCTTCCTCAAACTTGGCAACAGCCTGCAACAGCGCTTCAGTTCCCTCCTGGATACCCCCTGAAACAAACGGATATGTCCTCAATATTAAATTGTACATGCGGTTACTTTAATGCACAAGAGCAGGGGAACAGTTGTAACAGGTTGTTTTGGAACTTAACTAAGGTTTTTAGAGTAATTTTACACTTGTTTTGCATTTTTAATAAAATGACCTCATCAACAGTACAATATTATCTAAAATCTTATTTAATTTTCGACCCTGATAATTAACATGTCGTTTCCGAGATACTTGGTCTCCCCGAATTTGACCGGTGTACTGCCAAAGTAGCGATATTCAAAAGAGCAGCTACTTTGTTAGTCTAGAGAATGATACATTTCGGTACTTTTTGTCCTATTTTACCGACATTTTACTCCAAAAAAAGTTGGTTAACTACCGATTTACCCTTACACCTGGCCCTAGGATCATGAAACAATCTTAAGTCTAAATTTATCTTAAGTTTTGACTAAGCCAATCACGATTAACGCTACAAAAAGTAACGTCATACGTGATTGGCTAAGCACAAACTTAAGTCTCAGATTGTTTCATTATCCCGGGGCCTGAAGTATACATGCCCCCCTTATTGTACCACTCGACTGCCAAATCATGTGATATTTATTCCATTTTTAATTGATAGAAACCTCTATAAGGGAACTGGATGCTGGAGACAAACACAGAGAGTATGTTCATCGTCAAGTTCTGGAATATCAGCCAAAGGGAAATAATTCAATTTTGATTCAACAACTACTGATTTTGTGGCTTGCAACGTACTTATATATTTTTCTTCGACGATTTCAGACACGGATAAGCTTAATGAGTCCACAGACACTCGCAAGTCCTCGGCGTAGTCTCTCACTCCAAGTGGAAGTACAAGTGAATCTGTAAGTCGTCTGCCCGTCTCTGCGAGAATTCCCGCCATGGCACCGCATAATTTATACCCAGGGTCTATCATCAACAATGTATTGGTAGTTTCGTATCTTGTGTGATACAATGGTGTAATAAAAGAGTTCCATTCATCCTGTTAAAGGAAGTGGATAGATTGATCACGTGGTTTCAGTGACTACTTCCTGTTTATCTTTACAAGCTTTCAAACAACATATTGGTGTTTCTTAACACTTAGACGTAAAAATCGATGTTTTCTTCACAAATTGTACTAAACTTAAATCAAGACGTAAAAAGTTATGAATACTGAATAAATAAAAGTGGCCCCTTATCGAATATCACTTACTGATTGCAATAACAACATTGTACAGGTAGTTAATTCTTCTTTTATGATAAAATTCAACGAATAAAATCAATGATTTCATATTCTTAAAGATGTATGAACATGGGATAAATGTTATTTTTATTCCGATTGATTCAAATTTACAACCCCTTTCTATCTGAAACACCCAAATGGGAAGGCTTTTCCGAGCACGCGTTTAAAATCAAATACAAGAGCACTTCTCAGTAGTTAATCAAAATGTTTGAAATTCAGTCTTACAGTGAAAGCAAAGGTAGCGGAAAAGGACGGAACTCCGGCATTGGCTACGAAAGGGGTGTGGTCACTTCCGGAACCAATTTTTCCTGATCTGTTACGGGAGAAATGAATTTCAATACATTCCTATTATAAAGCTATTGATAAAACTAATGAAGTTAAACATACTGTAACACAAGTGATTTTATATGACCAGTGTGATAGCAACAGACAAATTATTTATATCATCATTCAGTGCATGAAGTTGTTGATTGCACAAGTGAGGGCGTTGATAATGTTCATAAGTAGCTTGTGCCCAATCAATTTGCTAATTAGCAATAACATATGTTTAAACTAAGTGATTTTTATAACAATAGTTTAGTCATTGGTAACCCCAGTCAGTTGTAGATGATGCGATGACACAAGGTTACTTATCTAGGATTCAAGTTAAAATTTACGACACACGACAAGTTATTGATGAACCAATATTCATTCGTTTATAGATTGACAGTACAAAGTCATAATATATGATATAAACAAATGGCGTTTCGGAATATGAAATTGACTAAAAGAAAAACTACATAGATCTGGCTTAAAACGTACTTAGGTTTGTCCAGCTGTCCTCGCCAATTATCGTAAAATGACTGACCGGAACCATGGGGGTCTGGGACCTAGAACACACAACAACATGTGGTACCAGGTAAACATTCTTTTATATCGACTAAATAATAAATCATACCAGTCATATAAGTGTAGGGACATGATCAAAATGCTCTTATACCACTATAATGATTGAACGACCACTTCACGCCGATTGGATGGGTTTCGCATATGAAAACCCGAAAATTCTCCTTTTTGATATTTGTCGTTTTAGAAGAACATGTCACTTACTTTACTTATTTTGGTATCACAAAAGCCGAATTGATGGGGTTGGGGATGGGGTACACAGTGTACAAACCGGAAGTGAGGGTGGATATTTCAATATGGCAGCCACAACAGTTCGGCAAAATGTATGTGTCTGCTTCCAATAACCGTTCCTCCTAATTGTGAAGCTTTAGTTGGTCATGTTTTACTGTGGGTAGTAGGTAGACTTACATTGGAGTATTTACGCGAAGAGTTGCGAAAATGCGATTATCACACTAACTGCCTCATATAACTGAAACACATTGGTTGGAATTAAACGGATTTTTTTATCACATCGGACTCCTAATGTGTGTGATGATATTTGTAACAAACAATCTCGATTAGGGTAGGAAGCAACACAATGTTTAAATGAATCGCCAGCTTTTTGAAAAAGAAAAGTGTTATTAACTTTATTCAACTTGAATATGCCAACATGCGATTTTCTTGCAGTTCTGCACCAAAAATTCTACACAGAAATGGTCCATATTGGTTCCATGAATCGCCAACTGTTCATGGGAGAACCTGGTTTTACTTTTGTCGATCCTTTTCGCCACAACCATGAAATGTTTCAACCCAACCGGGTACATGACCGTGTGACAGGGAGCACTTGGGGGAAACATGCTATACATGCAAATGTATAACTTTACCTGTTTTGTGGCGTCAAAGAAGACTTGCTGTAACAGTGGGACTGTCCATAAGATCAGTGACTTGTTACCTGTCAAAATACCACAAAGCCAAAAGGTCAGACACAACTATTTACACTTTATATATTTCTAAAATGAACGATAACAAAATATCAACAAAAATTCCACAAAGGACAGATATGCTTTTTAATCAAGATTTTTTTGGTCTAAAAACCACGAAGAAACATAAAGAACCAAGGAAACTTAAGTTATCTCAAAGAACCTGTTTTGGACTGAAGAGCAATTCCAAGCAATGACTTTCTGTTTGATAGGTCCGTGGAAACTTGCACGAAAACCTTTTCGTCGGACGACGTAACCAACAAACGTATATTATTGCCGCCATTTCAGACGACACAATAACCAGACTATTAATATTGCGGTATCTAATCAGAATTCAAACACTGAAACCAAACTAGTTTTATTCATTCTATTTTGGAGGAACCACCCTTCTATGCCCAACAGCAATTTTAAATGGATATCGAACTTGAGCGGATATCACAGAAAGATGCGGAATATTGCGTTGGTATTCCACCCCCGGAAAATGCCGAACACTACCGAAGCAATCCCGGTAACGTTACACTCACCGGATACAGCCGAATCAATGTTGAGATAGGCCACAGCATTTGATGTCAGCCATTTCAGATTTTCCTGAAAAGAACGAAGCATGCTTACTTTAACAAACACATTTGTGCATTCGATGAATTTCTATAATTTTATAACATTCATTGAGATCTTCACAAGAGGGTATCACCCACGAAAATATCAGTTTCTACTATCACAGTATGATATTAACTCCTTCACCCCTGAAGTGTCATTGGAAGAGTTCAAATGCGTCTTCAGAGGAGAATGAGTTAAATGGCAATGAATATCTAACAGAAATGATGGTTATGGTTGTAAGTAAGAAAAAAAAAGACTGACAAGCTACTGTTCGAAATTTGAATGTGTACATCAAGATTTTATATTTACACCTCCCTTCCTGAGCTTAATAAACTCTGACTGCGAATACATTTATCGTATACGCATTAAAAAAAAGGCTCGGCGTATTCATAAGGATTGTACCTCATTTTGACTGCGTATACGGTAGTATGCCCGCAGTTGGCAACGAACATATTCACTATGGAGCGCGGCATACTACCGTATAACGCAGTCAAAATGAGGTACAATCCTTATATTTACATCATTATTCATTTTCAAGTGATATACCAAGAAAAAAGCATTCCAAGCGGGTTGCTAAGATGGTAACTACGATGGCCGTGGTTGCTAAGATAATATAGTCCCATTGGATTTCATCAATATATTGATAAATTTAGAAAATACACAGTAAACAACACTATTTTTCTTCATAACATCATATGTAAATTTGGTATAAAATGATATTTCTAGCATGTGGAATTTATTTCTTTATTTATAACGGTCTTTATGTACACGCATTGACACAGTGTTCTGGTTGTGACGCGGTCCGACGTCAGACGTCACAACTGCAGGGAGCCGCCATGTTTGCGTTAACGTCAAAGAATTTCGAATGCGCATCGTTTGGACTCAAAATTTTGCTAGAAACCATTTATTGTTTAATCACAGGAAATTGATTCCATATATGTTCCATGTTTCAAAATCTTGTAGGAACCAAACAATGGCCGACAGCGAATGCTTATTATTATGAAGCGTGAACGACGCCATATTTGAACAATATCAATCCGCCGAGCCTTTTTTCACTGCGTATACGCCAATATATTCGCAGTCAGAGTTTACTAAGCACAAGAAAGGAGAGGTGTAAATATATATTTGTTTAAATATGGCGCGTTCACGCTTCAGAACAATAACTATTCGCTGATGACCATTGTTTGGTTCCTTCAATATTTTGAAACATGGAACATGTATTGGATCCATTTTGTCTGATTAATTATACAATAAATTGTTTCTGGCAAACTTGATTCCAATGACACGCATTCGAAATTCTTTTACAGTATCACAAACATGGCGCGCGCAGCAGTTGTGACGTCCTCCATGATGAATATATGTTCGTTGCCAACTGCGGGCATAGTTACAGCATACGCAGTCAAAATTAGGTACACTCCTTATGTACTGCATCCTATATTGTTTATGTAGATATAAGTTATGACTAGAGTGATGTTTTCTCTATTTCAAGCTGTCATGTTATTGACCCTTTACAGACCACCAGTTGGTGAATACACTGAAGATCTTGCACTAGTGTCAACGAAATATGGAATTATTAAACGAGTTTATTAATAATTTGATAATTATCTACAAACGAGAGTTAAATAAATAACATATCCAACAACCAGGAGTTGTGTGACATGTTTCTACCACAATTTCAGGCGAAAACTGAATTAAATATAAATGAACAGCGGACAATATGCGCGTAAACATATCGAATCGTATTTTCCCGCAAAATGATGACGTCATCAACAATCAGCAAATGGCGTTGTTCATGTCAAAGTTCACAATGTCAGCCAATCAAAATGCATTTTAGACTTTATTCTATGTGTGGTATAAACAACGTATTCAACAGTTGTAATGGTTACTTGATACAATGTACCTTGAGATTTAAATAACACCCACCCCTATTGTGGTAGAAATTGAATTATCTAACCAGTAAACTCTCTAGTTCATTTTCATAAGCAAGGCGAATCTCTACTTTGACGGTAGGGTTTTCACTACCGAGGCAATCATATGACGTCATAACGACGTCATTTATTTATGCCGTCACGATAGTGTAAATATGAATAAAAGTAAATTTTGCCTTCTTCAAAAAAGCATATGAAGGGATTAATATGTATTTATAAGTAATTTCAGTGATCACTCTACATGCGCATCCAGAGTCCTGTACTCAAAGAATTTTAAAGGGCCGATATACGTAACTTTCGGCAAAACTTGAAACGAAAATCAAGCCTGATAACTTATTATATTTATAGATTTACTAGTACACTGGTACAGCAGCAGTTGAAACTCGCTATTTGTAAACACGCGTCCATTTTGAACCATCTTCTACCTTCGGTTTGTTGTTGAAGTGGGCCACACCTGAATTGATTTCAGTTTTTTGGATTTTTCTGTCAAGAGTTTCTAGTTAGTTACCGCTCAGGTTTACTTCGTTTTAGGCTTATTTTTGCATGGTTATTAACTTTTTTTCCCTTGAAGTTCCTGAAGTTACGTATATTGGGCCTTTAAAGGACCCAATGAATTTATCAAAATGATTTCATTTTATATTGTGGGATCCATTGTTTTTGGCAATATGAATGAAAAGGACCAATTAAAAGTAATTGTAGATTGATCACTGTAATTGCATGTATGAAATATATGCATATTAACTCTTTCGGCGCCAAATTACCTTTTTAACATATTGGCCAAGCGCTAAATATTAATTACTAATATTTTAAAAGTTAAAGGAATTTTAATTAACAATGTATGTTTTTTCTTATTTGTTGGTGTAGGGACATGCTACTTGGTGGATATAAAGTTCAGATGATGCTTTACCAAATGCACCTCATCACAGGTCATTCAAGGTCAATCAAGGTCATGTAACCTTGGCGGCCATCTTGGATTTTCATAATTTGATAAAATTGTTGATTTTACGGCTATATTTCTTTTTTTTCACTTATCTGTAGGTTTCGATCTATATTATGAGTGTCTGTATATATATCTACTGATATAATGAAGAATATAAGTGGTGGCAGGCATATATTACAATAGGAAATAAAGTTACCAAAACATGTAATTCTGACATAATATATATATTTATTGCTAAATATATATTTATGCTTAACACTCTATAGCATTGTTTTAGTTGGTGTAGGACGTGCTACTTGATGGATATAAAGTTCAAATGAAGCTAGCGCTGTATCTTTTGGACATTGTTCACATTCAGTCAAGGTCATGCTACCCTGGCAGACATCTTGGATTTCCAAAATTTTATAAAAATCATAAGATTATTGTTTTCAAAATGTCGACTATAGTCGACTTTGGTGCTCGTCCTCGCTGTCGACAAAAGTCGACTTTGGCGCCGATAGAGTTAAGTGAAGATGACAATGCGTTCCTACCTCAACCCATTCGTATGAACCTACTAGTCCATATTCTTCAGCATCCCAGCTACAAAACAGAAGGGTCCGTCTTGGACGCCAACCTACAAAACAGTTTGATGATGATAACTCGATTTGGCCTATCATTATGCAGATGTCTGTGTGTATTTCACGGACACATTTGTTTTTATAATGACAAGAGACCCCTTGCGGTAACAATTGTAGAAAGTGTACACCGGGAAATATTACCCCTCCCAATACTATATATCTGTGGCACATAATTATTATATAGTAGTGGGAGGGGTATATTCGAGAGAGGTAAAATAATTTTCTAATTATCATTTCATAGTGACATAGGTCCGTGCCTAGCGCCTTTGGCGTAGCGTAGTGGATCGCGTACTCTGGGCACAGATGTTAAAAAGGGGATAACCTTAATCATTTGGACGACTCGGGTTAGACAAAATAATAAGACAATAACTGGTATTGTCAACTATTGGATCACGTGTCCGACCACGTGTGTTTTCTTCGGATAGCAGCGCTTTCATACAGGCCAATAAGAAGGATAATGAAAGTTGCAAAAAATGTCAAGTTTACTGAGTGAAGGGAAAATAACATGCCTGTTGCCTCGATTAATTGTTTTCAGTTTCATAGTATCGAATGGAGAAATAAGCAGTGTATCACGCAAATATCAATATAGAAGTGTGTGTGCATAATCCTATCCCTGCAAGACGACAGAACGCCTCGACCAATCGGTCATCTACATGGAAGAACTGAAATCGAGGCGAGATGTCCCGAATTTGATTATTAAACACACTAAAACAGAATATTAAATATAAACCATCGGATGCATTATTAATTACGCTTAAGGTACATGCAAATTGATATACCTGTTTCGTGTAATTTTCCAAACATCCGGGCTATTTCCATAAGAACGGTCGTACCGGAAGCTGGATCGGTTCCTCCATAGACCCAAGCGTCTCTATGGTTACCAAATATGATGTAGCGGTCTGAAAATATAGATATGTTTGAATTTAACTCGCATATGGTTAAGAAATAACTGCATTAAATTAAATCCCACTGTACTTTAGCAAATGATCTAAATATTACAAATATGACCGTTCGTTTAACATTATCTTTATTCAAAATGAAGACCAACATTCAGCAGAACAGGTTTAGATAGATTTCAGGTTGTTTATTCTGCTACATGCATACACCAGTTTCGTACGTATTTGTAGAAAAAATGCCAAAAAACCCCATTTAAGTAATGTCCTTTACAGTAAAATAAAAAGGCAAGATAGAAATTGTAGATAAATATTTTTAAAAAATACTCACGAATTTACCTTTTGAAAAAACAAACGTTAAAAAGTGACGTTTATTTCAGTAAAGCTATAATAACATACCTGGTTCAATTTCACCAGTGATCTTGCCGATTACATTGTGTATTGGAACTGTACGATTCTCATTTTGGACCACAAGCCTAATTTTCCTGGTAATACAATAAAAACAGCAGAAATGTAAAACACATATTCCCATTGTCATGCCAAAGTGGAGTGCAATTGCATTTTGTTGTATATATATATGCATTGTAATAATCTGATTGCAAAAAAAAAAAATATTTGTGTTTCAAGTAAATCGTTCCAAGGAAAATATGAGGGGTGTACTATTTTATCCATTATAGACCAAGTTCATGCTACATAAATGTTCCGTTGGACGTTATTAGCGTGATGCTGACACGCTTTCAGTTGACCTGCAAATCATGTGACTTTTTTGTCGGAATAAAAAAAAGACGCAATTTTTATAACGGGCGCAATAACAATAAACAGAACACAGGCAATTGCGCGGATGTTTAAACACGTGTACAAACCTGTTATTGCGTAACTTAGGGCCGAACCTGTAGGTGATGTTCAGACTCCCCCGCCATTCTGGTAACACCTCCTCCCCTTCCATCTCCCTGGCAACAGGAAATATAACAGATCATTTTTGCATATCTTAAGTGTATATGATACGTTTCATTTTTTCCAATAAATAACATTGAAACACAAATGACGAAGGAAGACAAGTTTTGACTCTGCTGCTGCCCGGGCCTCGAACTCACGATATACGGCACCAAATCGCCTAGCCAGAAATACCCGCGGCTGTAACCATTGGCCAACGCGATATTCCCAAAACTATGTTTTGATATATTTTTGTGTACAGGTCGCATTCAACAAAGGTGTTAGGAAAGTTTTTGAGAAAAGATTAAGAAGAGTGGCTTAACAATGTTACCTCAATATATTGTATGCATCCCGATATCCAATGGGGTGGCAAGGGATGCTGGGGAGTTTCCTCTCCAACTCCTCGTCCGACAATCTTTGTGTGTACCCTGTAATGGAAAAAAAGTCAGGGTATGTTGGTGTACTTCCTTGTGATAGCAAGGTTCTTAAGTCGACTTTGTAGTGCCCCCTCACAGAAACACCATGCCGAACCACCCAGATAACAACGGGTGAACCAGACGTCGCCATTTACCTTATTGCCGAACCTTAAAGGCCCAAAATACGTAACTTTCGGCAAAACTTGAAGCAAAAATCAAGCCTAATAACTTATTGTATTTATAGATTTAGTTAACATTAACTGATATCAGCAGTCTTAATCTTAGCTAAATCTTTAAATATAATAAGTTATTAGGCTTGATTTTCGCTTCAAGTTTTGCCATAAGTTACGTATATTTTGCCTTTAACTAAATCTATAAATATGAAGATAGTTATTAGGCTTAGTTTTGCCGAAAGTAACTTATATTACTTTCGTGGCTTGAAATGAACACCGGCGTTATAAACGGTCTTATTTCGTCTTTAAATGTATCGTTCTGATGTTTTCAGATTCTTTGTTGTGGATAAAATATAATCTTCACTAAAATTTCATTTTTTCCGCCACTAAAAAGTGTAGGAAAGCAACTAATTACCTGAAACAGACAAGATATTTTGTTAATCTTACAAAGGGCAGGATATCCCGGCGTGGCCTGGTCACCTTTGGTCAATATGATATTGCCCCTTTGCATCCCAGTGTCCGGTAGCCACCACGTGTCCGGGTAGGGGTCAGTTTCATCGTCAGGCGGGCCGTAGTCGGCAGGGTCCGAGTACAGTATCACGCCTACACTACCAGCTTGGTGGGCAAATAGAACCTAGAGAGGTTGGGGTGGAAGGAATAAGGGAAAAAGGGAGTGAGGAGAAAGGAAAGAGAGGAAATGAAGGAGGGAAGGAAAAGGAAGGAGAGGAAATTAATGATAAGGTAGGAGGAAAGAAAAATAAGGATAATGTTGACTTACGGGAATGAATACTAGAAAAGAACAAACACACACTCAAGAAAAGAAGAGAAAGTACGATGTAAGAGCGATAACTCGTACAAACATCTGTAACTTGTTTTCGTTTAGCATCAATTATTGATGTACGTTCATGCACAGGGACCTGAGAATTTGTTACAGCTAGTTTTGGACCTAAACTAGAGTGTTTCGAGTAAGTTTACACTTCTTGGGGGTTTAGATCAATTTTCGATAAAAATGACCCCTCAATGGTCATATTAAAGGCTAATTTAATCTAAACCACCCAATCGTTTAAAATTAATCTAAACACCTTTGTTTATGTCCCAAACTAGCTGTAACAAATTCTCAGGTCCCTGTGCGTACATGGACACATTTTGTATGCATTAATACCTTATTTCCTCGGAAGACTCTGCCATATCTAATGATGACAATTTTACCGGAACAATTGACTCCAAGTTCCCGAAGTTTATCAAAATCCTCTGCCCTCCCATAATTAGCGAACACCAACTCGGCCTTAAATAGAAAAACAGTCATCTCTTAAAAAATATTTCTGAACCAGTAACCTTTACAAAAGTGGAAATAAAAATAAAAACAAGAACATTATCTTCAACATAAGTTTGAGGGTTAAAACACGTTATTGTATAGTTGTACACAAAATTCTGATTGAAAAAGTGTGTTCATTACATTAACAGCTTTACGGGTGATTTACGTGTGAGGGTTCATTAATTAAACCATGAATTTCATCAAGCGATAAAAAAAACCCATAATGTTGTCGTTTTTAATATTATAGCCCACAATTATGGTTTGGACAATATTTCTGGATTTTCTCTCAGCAGAAATTTATCAATTTGTTCCAATTTATACTACACGCCTTGCGTGTTTAATAGCTTAACGGAAATCGGGCAAACTACTAACTGTGACGTCACCGCTTGGAGAAAAGGCATTGAAGGCATGTACTTCGTCCGGATGTCTCGTATCATCCCGCGTCAACTCCTCTAAAGACAGCGTCCGGTATTCAACAGTTCCGGTTTCACTTAGGACAGCAGCCTGGGGTAAGATATAAACAGATATAAACATTTAATAGTAATGCAGAACACTTCAAACAGGAGCTGTGTCGCTGTCTTCGATTATTCAATGGACTTGAGTTAGACTTCGTCAGTTTATTCAACACAAATATGTCGGTCTTGTTCAAGTCAGTGATAGTTTACCTGTTTCGTGTCGTCTAGGTTTTTCTATAGACGCTTCTATTCTTACCCATTAGATGATTTGTTTCCGGTTCCGGTTGGTCAGTGACGGTTATGGAAGTTCGGAGTCGGACTGTTGATTACAAGTGTATGCACACACTATTTAACTGTCTTTATTTTTGTTAACTCGAACATTTTTACAGCAAACCTACATTTATCATGTCTGCACTAAATTGAAAATGCATATGTATAGTACACAGCTGTTTTGATATATAAAGTGTAAGAGGACGAGGAAAAGTGATAAAAATAGTGCCATCGCTGGAGCTCGAACCGCGACCCTTCGCTCTCCAGCCCGATGCTCTACCGACTGAGCTGAAGGGAAATTCCCTACAGTTTACGCTTGTAAGGCAACCTTTTCAATGCGCATCTTTTACATAAAGAAAACAAACTACACACTAATAAATGACTACACATTGAATTTAATAAGTTCATATGATTGAATACTCACATAATTGCTGTGTTCTTCCACTGGGTACGACAGAAACACGTCATACGTGTCTATCTGTGACGTCAGACCGTACTCCTGAAATAGATTGTGCACGTAGTCTGCGCTTTCCCGCTGACTGTCAGTTCCGGCAAGCCTCGGTTTGGATGTCAGCTCTCTGTACAGGAAGAGTCAATGATATCAAATAAATTTCAATCGTGTTGCTAATATTTTTGAGCGCACATAGTTGAAGAATATCAAACTATTAGCTACACGAGTGAAATATGTTTGATATTACTTAAGATACTCTTTTCTATTAATACATTTTTTTTTGTTGCAACAAAATTATACCGGGGTCCCTGTTTGAAAAATCGACTTACCACTAAACATAAAATAAAACTCTTACAATCGATGATCTGGCTGCAAATGTTTGCTTTGATTAACTTAGACTTTGTGACACCGCAAATAAACGGACAAACTGCATCATTACATGCAGCAACTGAGTTGTCAGGCGCACACGCCCTTTACCAAGGCGGCCGGGGTTCGATTCCCCGACCGGACGTGAAAAAGTATGGGGTCATCTGCAAGACGACGTGGGTTTTCTCAGGGTAATCCGGTTTCCTCCCACAATAAGTCCTCTCGCGCGATAACATCCGGACCAACAAGAGTAATTGATTGATACAAGATAACTTGTTTCATAATTGTTGTAAAATAAATGATCTAAAAGTTTACATTTTTGAGTTGTCAATAGTTGTTTATATTCTTATTTCGATCAATGTTCAGTGATAATTGCACCCAAATAATCATATACAAGATTGATTTATAACTCTTAAACGTGTTTACGATGTATAGTTATTCAGCTCAGGTTCAAATATTGTAGTCCTTGTGACAGAAACGGTTTATTTTAAATATCCTTAATGCTTGTCATCTTTCTAGATCTGTTCCTTTACTTTTCAAACTTAACCTCAAAATACCACAAATATATGAGTTCATAAGTTGTTACAACTTTTTTCTCATTCATTTGTCGTTGTTTGACAATAAAATATGTTTAAATCACCACAAATATGCATTTGATATTTATAATACATTTCATCCAAAGCGGCAAACAAAAATCAGATTATGTTTTTTCAACGCTTTGTTGAAAAGATTTGCAAGTATCATCAATTTATTTTCACCGAAAATTAAACACATATTCACAACTATACAAGTACATGTCATCATTTCAGTATTAAACTCGCAGCAAAACGGAGACTTTCTCGTATTTGTTTTCTGACAGTAGGCCTATCTGCCGCGATAAGCAGTCAGAGCGGTAGGTCTGCATCGCGGAATATGCCGCGATAGCAAGATAAGGGATAAATGTATATTTATGTACAATGCAATAATATGATAAGAATGATTTTTTTTTGAAAACAACTTCTGAAGTTAATTTTGATCTTCTTGTTATTGAAACACTTGTTATAAGGTTTGAACGGCAAACTCGGGTTTGAATGTCGAACCCGATATACCGCCAAACTCGTTATATCGCCAAAATCGCTGAGAACAGAAGGTGGCGATATAACGAGGTTTTATTGTACATTGTTTTTGTAAACATTTTCTTCAGATTGGAAATTATGATTTACGTAAAGATTATTTTATACCTGTACACTGTATCCATCTGCCGTGCATCAATAAAGGTCAGGAGGGTATCGGTAATACCGGGGTCCGCTTCCCTCGTCAGCTGCTGCAGCTCAGCTCCCGGGCACGTGTCCGAGTCCCGCCCGTTGATCGTTGATGAGAAGAAACCAATCACTATTCCTAGGACAAACACGAGCACGGCCACCAAGACCGCCACTGCTATCCCCTTATAGTTGCTGACAGCCATTCCCCGAGGGTTGGGCTATTTTAAATCCTTGAAGTTATACAAAGATTTAGTTATTTAATATTACCGTCAATCCGTTCCCTAGCCCTTTGCTTACGGTTAGGACGCTGGGCTATTACTGTATGTGTTTCTATAATGGTTCACATATGCCCGGAAACATATATTACAGTGCTACAACCGAGCGGCCGTTTACACGATTCTCGGGTCAAGTATGTGCATGTGACCTTTGTATAATACAGGACATCCCGAACAGAACAGACAGTGTACATGTATCTCCCCTAATCACCACATGTGGATATTGTTATTATAAGCGAGATGCTGACTCAGCATTTCCAAAGAGACCAACTATTATTATATTTTGATCGTAAGGTCACTAAATTAACAAACAAAAACAAAATGACTGACAGGCGGCCATTTTGGATTTTGACTATGAAAATTTGTTACCATTATAACTTGATTAGTCCTACGTGAATCTTTCTGAAAATGCACATGAAGTTTCCCTTTAATCTGTATCCATTTGATTTAAGGACTGTTTGGAAAGACAAAAAGGATAACAGGCGTCCATCTTATATTTTGACGATGAATTTTTTATCGCTACAGTTAATGTATACTTTCTCAAATTTCACATTCACGTTCTCCTTGTTATGCCTTTTGATTGTGGAACTGATCCCAAAATCAAAATGGCTGACAGGCAGCCATCTTGGATTTTGACATTGGAAATTTGTTACCGCTTAATTCATGTCTTGAATGAAAAATACATGTAGATCTATCAAAAACATATGCAGGTTATCCTCGTTATGCCCTTTTGATTTTGGGACGGATCGAAATAACACAAGAATTACGCGTAATTATGTGTGTCGCAAGTCCCGCTTTGTCATTATCATATGCACTTTATGCAGAAACGCAAGGAAAATTTGAACTAAAAAATGATATTGAAGGTTATATCTTAAAGTGCTAAATATCCAAACACTCAGAAGGTTTTTACTCTAAAGTTACAAACATAGTTTAAATGCTAGTTCAAGTGTTATACATTCAGGTATACCTCCCACGATAACATTTACCCCAAGTTTGGCTGCTTTAGCTTTAATTCTTTGTGAGAGTCCAAATAAAGATCTATCAAAAGTGGGCACCAAGATCCCTATATTGGATATTTTGCTTAAATATTAATTTCAATAAATCAATGCCAAAATCCAAGATTGCTGCCTGTCAGTCATGTTGTTTTTCCGATCAATATATCATTATCGTCTGGTACATGTACCAACAAATCATCAAATCATGTGAACAGAAAAAGTCAATGACTATTTTACCTTTACGGGTTAGTGTTACGTTCGTTGGTCCCAAGTGTTAAACTTGCACTAAGTATAATGGGGATTACTACAGATGTCCCCCAAACCCCCGCAGTGCTAAAATATATCAATATACCAAATTTTAAACATTGGACAATATCTAAATTTCGACCAATCAAAGGCAAAGGAATAGCGGCCATTTTGTAAAATTATGAAACCGAGGTTATAGTTGTGTTCGTAGAGTCATATTACACCTACATATGTACATACCAAATTTCAACCAATCAGAGGCCAGGTAACTGAAGCTATTTTGTTGAATCATGAAACCAAGGTTGTGTACCAAGTTTCATCAAAATCGGACAATATTTAAATTTCAACAAATCAGAAGCAGTAATGTTTGTCTAATTTCGACTTTTTTTGAGAGAGGGGGGTGGGGGTGGCATTTGATAAGAGTATCATGTGAATGATTGACTTTCTATGAAATTTCATTTAAAATGATAGTTTTGGAAGGAAAAAATATACCTATTGCACATCTGGAGCACAGGGACTAGGCACGGATCTATGTCACTATGAAATGATTGTCAGAGAATTGTTTTACTTTTTCGAATATAGCCCCTCCCACTACTATATACATGTATCTGTAACACAGATATATAGTAATGGGCTCCACCCCTGTGATCTGGAGTGGCCAACCAATACGGACTACCTACAAGTATGTGAAGTAAACAATCAGAATAAAATAGAGATCCTCATTATTATTATCGTGTGTAGGATGATAGGATCTGACAGCGAAAAGCTAATTTCGATTTGTTTCTACACTTGTCGTGAGTAAAGTAAAGTAGCAAGAAACCCGAACGACCGTATACAAAAATGGTGGCGCCCAGTTAAGCGGTCCCTACGACAAGGCGTGGGTTCTTTTTAGAGATCATCTGTTTGATATGCAGTTTTTCGTTTGTCCGAAAAGAAATAACAGCTGGAGGTAAAAAAATTATCCCAAATATACTGATCAAATTGTTATAAAATGCCCTGAATGATTTTCTCTTCTTCGCTTCGATCAGACGCCATTTTTGTTCGTCTACCAAACACCGTTTACAAGGTGCATTTTGATTAGCTGTTCATTTTTTATATATGAAAATAATAAATGTCATCTGAACATGATCTTCAGTATACTGGTCGCTGTCAGATCCTACTCATGAAAGTAATAGTGAGGATATGTATTTTAATCAGATTCAGATTGTGAAGTAAACTTGGCGTCGCTATAAGAGTTCTGGACATCGTTTGGCTGAAGATGAAAAAGAGAAGAACAATTTTTGTACTGAATGAAATCCAATAAGTCCCCCTCCCCCACATTCGTATGAAGGACATGATTACGACATATCTCAAAAGTATAGTAAGTCTGTGCAGCATCACAATCCAATATGGCTGCCTGTCAGTCATTTTGATTTTCCGATAAATATTTCATTTATCATACTAATAATAGATTAGTATGTTTTTAGATTTGGTATCTGATAAAAGTATCATATGATTGATCGGCGAAGAAACACTCGATACTCACGGTTCTTAGGCTGGTCTGTCCGACTGTCGGACATGGGAATCTGGTTGTACCTCTGAGGAGTTGGGGTCCTTTGGATTGGGAACGAGGCTGGGGGTTTCCCTTCCGACCCGCGGCTCTGGATTGACTCAACTCTCGAGACGCACTGCTAGAATCATCGTCATAAACCCACGTGACACTGGTTTTACGTTTGTATCCATAAGAGAAGTGTCACTGCCTGGGTATCCGACGACAGGCTAGAATACCCTACAGCTTTATATACTCGGTCTGCCATTCCCATACGCCTACCCGTTGTAGCATACAGATATTGTACAAATATACCAGCCCACAAACAAGGCCAACTGTTAATTTTGTATAATCTATCAATGAATATAAAACAATAATTTATGCAATTGCATGTTTTGTATTGGATGACAAATCAAAAGAGTGTGACAAATGTATAGTTTAATACATGATAAATGAGATTAAAACACGACGACCGACTTCCAAACGCTTTCACCTTCTTCGGGGCTCTTCAGGAAAGTTTTATTTCAAAACGTCATAAACAAAGATATATGTTCACAAATCAAGTTTTTCAAATGGCGCATTTTTTCTACGGCCGGTTTAAGCTTGGTTTTAATATTTTCATAAGTTGCTCCTCTTTCTGTTATAATAAAACGGTGTCAGACGAATGTAATGTGTTTTCATTTATTTTATCTTTTTAGGTAACTGCATATCTTTTCATAACAACAAGAACAAGATGACCGCAAACTGTAGGAGGAGATCTCCGGGCAGACAAACATTTTGGGCAGAAATGCATTTTCTACATAATGCCCATAATTTTTATAACTTTACAATGCTGTTATTCGAAAAGTTGACACAACAAAACAAAACTCGAAATATTTGCTAAAAGTTATTGCTTTTTGAGATATCATACCAAATTTTAAAGAAAATGTTCACAAGGATTCTGACGTTTTCTACATAATGTCTGATATTACATCATACACAAAGTCCCAAAAAGCTATAACTGTATTAAATATTGTCAAATCAAACTGCCGTTCAGGAAAACATAACTTCACGGCGTTGTGATTAAGCTCATCAAGTCATGAAAGAGATCAGTTGAAAATTGAAGGTAATATCAGGACCAATAAAAGTTGATGACGCATCGACGGAGGGACGTCATACTACGTCCTGTCAATTTTGACGGACGTATAAAAACAATCATTTGACGTCAGACCAATT
Source organism: Mimachlamys varia (assembly GCA_947623455.1). Classification (NCBI taxonomy): domain Eukaryota; kingdom Metazoa; phylum Mollusca; class Bivalvia; order Pectinida; family Pectinidae; genus Mimachlamys; species Mimachlamys varia. Next base: position 42,621,088 of record OX392539.1, read on the forward strand.
TATTCTAGGTCATTGTGCTCTCTCCGGATTCAAACATTAACGGTTTCTACTTGATAACAAGCATATTGAGTATTCCTGAAGCAATACATGTCCCCTACCGGCCCCTAACGGCCCCCACCGGCCCCAACAAGCCATACAGATGCAATGATTCATTAAACAAATTACAGAGACTTGGCGTAAATATCGTCATGATGTAGCTGTATACCAAATTTCAGTCTAATATGTGCACACATTGCAGGGATAATGCCCGGAATCTGAATTATCGGACTTTTTCTAAGACCATTTAACCGTAATCAAATTAGTACTTGACCTAGATATCCCCATGATTTATATGTATACCAAATTTCAGTTCAATATGTACACTCGTTGCAGAGATAATGCTTGGAAACCCCAAAATGTGACAGACAGACGGATGGACAGACGGTAGATAAACTAATAGTCCCCTCCGGCTTCGCCGGTAGGGGAATAACAAGCTATTACGCCTGAATGAAAGAAAAACTTAACAAAACACTTTATTTATCTTTTGACTTTACTTCATTTCATATTTTTATCAGCGGCAATACGCCGTTTTCGAGATACAGTTGTACAACTTTTCGAAATAAATACCAATAATAGCTTTTTTTGCATAATTTTTGTGCTAGTGGTGCCTCGGCTGTACATCGGAAGTTTACATGCCTCCCTCCATATCACGTGTCATGCGTATCTAAAAACTGGTCGAATCCGAAGAGAAAAGGCATCTCGAAAACGATGTATTATACGTTAGACGTACTGCAGACGGTGTACATGGCAACACAACTAAAATATTAACAACACACAAAAATCCTTTCGTCAAGGGGTGGAGATTTGCTTACACACAATATGGGGGCTCGGAACAAAGCACAAAATCAATCTGTAAGTATTCTTAATTGACACACGACAAGTGATCAGCTCCTCCTCCAAGAAAATCCCCCCCCCCCCGAACCCAAGGACACAGTTAATGTTTTGGATTGTCATATTAATGATTATGCGTATCAGTATTGGAAATTACACATGCACTGAACTTTCATGCGTTTACACTTTGGAACAGATCTCTTAAAGTCTTCTGACGTATCTGCTTAAGACAACCTGTCCGTTGTGTCTACTTGTGCAATGGACGGCATATGTGGCTCATCAAAAAAGTATTTGGTGTGTTCCTTTGGTTTTTCGATTTTTCTTTTACGAGGCCAATTAGAAAATATTCTGCGTAGTTAATCCAAACATTGCTTTCCCAGTTCAATGTTTCAAACTGTTCACTTCGATGCATGTTTATCTCTCGATCAAAACTGGTATTTCATAGCAGATGATACCGGTACATATTTGTTAAAGTAATCAGAACGTCTCGCGCGATGCCGGTGTCAACCGCAGAGACCCATGGAATTTTTTTCCAATAAATCAACTCAGTTTTAGACGTCTAACCTGTTCACCCCTATGTGAGTTATGTCGTCTCAAACCAAGCGTCTACCTGCATGGTTGAGTTCATTATGGTTCACAGTGATGACAGGGTTAATAAACTACATTGCTTGATGTGCTATAAATTTCAACATCTCGAGAAAATGAAAATGTTTGACAACACTTTTTATCACAAAAAACAAAAATCGGAATATCGCGTTTCCATAGTAACTGATGTCTTTAGCAAATGTCGTTGGGATTACATCTACGTGTTAATTCACACCACAACAATTAACAAATCATCACAGCTTTTGACCTTTTGACCTGAGGATCCTTTACTGCGGCTGTTAATGTACCAGGACTTTGGCTGCAGAGAAGAGGGCGTAAGCAATAACTGAGAGATGTCCCTCAAGCTCCCGAACGGCATCTTGGGTGCTGTTGTGTCTCCATCGGAACAGAAGATCCTCCGCCCCCGGAAACCCCTGTCCACCGTAATGGTTTGTAGCACTTGGTGTATGCAGAAGGTGCCTATGAAATTATAGTAAAAGGAAAGTGAGCAGGGGCTCGCATAGATTCCCCCCTCACCATCCCCGGAAAAAGGTTAAGTGTGACTTTTGATCTTGACCAATCACCACTAAAATCAAGAACTTGAATGTGTGTTGCTATGAATCAAACCTGTCAAGGGGTTCCTGAAACATCGTGTATACAAGCGTTTTTATCCCTTTACTATAAAAAATTCAACAGTGGCCTTCGACCTTAAAACCCTGACTGATGACAACCAACATATGGTGTAGAATATGATAGTGTGATGCTAAATGGTGGAAATATGAACCAATTTTCCAAGAGGTTTTTTAAGATATCTTGTAAAAACGCTTTTTATTCCCAAAGTGGTCAACATTAATCTTAGACCTTTAACACTGACCGATCTCACAACCAAAATCTAATCAGGTGTAGACTTTGATTGTGTGGTGCTATGGTGTAAACATGAACCAAATCTGACTAGGTAATCATAAGTTTAAGGTCTCATGTACACAAGGTCCGGACGCATTCTCACACGGACGTACAGACAATGCTGCGCACTTGTGAAAAATATCAAAATATTTGCCCCACTCGTGAAATATATTTGGTATCACTGAAGACACTGTTAGATATCCTCTATATATACCAATTTACATGTACCTAAGTGGGCTATAAGCTTACATTTAGATGTTTATATATGACATCAAAATAATTGAACCTTAATTGACATGTGTCATAAGAAATAGTAAATTTGTCGTTCGTCCAGTCTAATATTTGGTCTTTACTTTTAATATCCATATTCGGCCAACATAGGTAAGTATATAAGTAATTGCTTACACTGATTTGCTATTGTGAAATTAAATTCCCGTAAATAATTCCCTGTGTGACATGCATAGTTGCCAATGTCATTGCATTATAAAGGTAATCTAATCGAAGTGGAATTCATTCCATTTGGAAATATAAGCAGTTAACGGCCTTTTGTTGGTGTATATTCGTCTCTTGGCCTCTTGTTTAAAGTCATTGAAGCCGATTTCAGCGCATCATCTTCTTATTTTTTATCATATAAATTGAAACTTTATATTGTTCTTCTCAGTTTTGCGATACATATTTTAGCGCTTTTCTTATTTTAGCGATTTTTGCGCTGAAAGCATTTAGCTAAGTTATAATGCGCTAATGATAGTTCAGTAGGATGCTTTCTAGTACGGCATGTATTGTGAGTACACTAATTCATTATCGCGCTTATCAGTTCAAGTTCGGTTATGCGCTAAAATTTGAGTACACCAAAATAAGAAAATTTACAAAGTACAGTGAAAATTCTCTATAGGCCTATCTCAAAAGTGTTGTTATCTCCCTTGTTTGCACTATCATGGCTACATTGGGAAGTGTTTTTAAAACAAATTTGCGCCATGTAAGTATGACGTTTTAATGGAAATGACGTCATCCGATTGTCATATGGCGCCAATTCATCGCTAAAACACTTCCCTGAGGTCCCTCTTGCATCAACCATTTGGCCTATCAAGGGGAATAACAACACTTTTGGGAAAGGTCAATTAAGACCACCTTAGGGACCACACCAAAGGGGTCCACATACGGTCTAAATAGCGGGGTTTCCTGAATACCGAGGATGACCATGCAGACAAATTTCTCTGAAATCCACTTTTTGACATTTTTTCATGGTCCATTAACTAATATATGGGCTTTATACTGTTAAACGAACACTAATAGCCAATTTGACACCAAAATACAGCTTACTGATCTGACACTTGACAGGTGTACACAGTGGAATACACACCAAGTGACTTTGTGTTTGGTCGGTGGTCTAAGTAGTGAGGTGGAACTAAGTTAATAGTGAGATGGTCTGAATAGTGAAGCTTAAAATACCAAGATATTAAGATGATTTTTAACTTACTTGTATTGTTGACGGTATGGTACACCGTTAATGTCTAGGAATGCTCTCTCTAATAGCATCATTTTGTCGTTGATATTTCTAATCTCTATAGGACTGAAACGATATAACATTCACATATGACGTCACGTTGTTTCAAAGAAAGACTACTAAAATTGAAAATTCGAATATGTAAACAGAAATACAGGAAAATCACAAGTATCGACATAACATCTAGATTTTTGTTATGAGTTATTTGGTTACATTTGTATGTTGCAAAGAAAGTCTTCTAAATTCAATCCTTGTATGATATGAAGAAGGGCGTTTTGAATATGGTCATTAGAATGCCAACTTGTGATTGAGAATTATGCCTCAGTTCTTACTTTGGAACCATGACATTAAAATCGACCTGGCTTAGATTGGCATGGTGGGTGTCGTCGATGAAGAAGTAGACGCTTACTCATGGTCTTATTCTCTTGTACTTTTTCAAGGGTCTCCCTGTAAATCTGTTCTTTGTTCACATTTTGCACCTGGGTTTGGTATTTTCATTTTGTTGGGTTTTTTCAATCAAAATTGATTTTGAAAGGCATCAAAGTGACAAATAACAGAAAATCATTGTTGCACAAGCACAAAAAACGGTATCTGATTGGATAAGTTCTTAGTCGATTCAGTGAATAAGGGTTTTCATGACAGGAAATTAATGTGAAATAATTGGAAATTAACAGGGTACGGAATACAAATCTAAGATATTATAATGAGATAAAAGGAAATAAGGTATAAAGTCAAAAACAAGAAATATAGAGTTAAATTTGAGATCAAAAATTAAAATTTCAAAATGAAAAACAAATCTTATATAAGAAATAAAAATAAAAGAAAAGAGAGGAAATATAATTAAACATTAACCTTACACACACGTGCTGTGCCTTTTAAGTTTAGTAACAGATACAATATGCCGAAAAAATCAATTACATTGCAACATACAGTTTTTTCGTCATTCTAGGACCCGTCAGTCACTTTGCGTGCTAGGGGCCACAAAACTTCGGAATAGAATTTTCGTAACTACTGTAGAAGCAGAAAAATATAAATCAAGTCCGATTTAGATAAATAAAGATAGAATTAGAAGACAAAACTTGAAAATATTGAGTGAATAAACTAGATCATATTAAATAAAAGATCAATCCAATGTGATTATCGAAAGAAATGCCATACTTTTGCTTGTCAAGGCTTTCCTTTGCTTTCTCAAACTTGTCAACAGCCTCAAACAGTGCTTCAGTGCCCTTCAAGACACCCCCTGAAAAAGACAACCCACAAATAAAGTTAATCTGAACATGACATATTTTAATGACTTATTAATCTTGAAGACTCGGTTATCACTTTTAGGACTTGATGGTTACTTGAATGTGACCAAGATTTACTTGGCGAGTGTCGTCGATGAAGTAAAAGACGCTTACTCTTCCGGAACACCTGGTCTTATTATCTTGTACTTTTCCGAGGGTTTCCGTGTGAATCTTTCCTTTGTTCATATTTTGCCCCTAGTTTAATCGATTTTGAGTTCGGTGTAGGTTTCCTTGGCGCTTTGGTATTCTCTGATATTTTTAAAAACGATTCTGATATTTAACAGCTTAAGAAACAAAAACAACCACACAGTTCAATTTTGATTTTCCTTATCAGATAAACGGCAACTGAAGAACTTGCGCAGACGGTTAATACTTTTTTTGCAAGATGGCTGCTGTGAGGGGTCGTTTTGGCTTTTGGAAAAACCCGAAAAGCAAGACAAGAGGCCCACGGGCCTTAACGGTCATCTGAGTTTTGATGTAATAGTAGTACCAATGACTGCAAATCTGGGTCTATAAAGAAGAAGATTGTTGAAATTTTAGCCAATTTGACCCTTTTGAGCCTCTCCCCACTGCCCTGGGTATGGGACAGGGTCAACAATTTTTCAACATCAAACTGTCATGTCCTGGTAATTATTCGAACCAAGTTTCAATTATCTCCAACTGAAAATGAACAAAATATATCCAAAAGTGTCATCTGCCAATATAAACTATAGAAAACTTAACCCTCTCCCCAGGGGGGATGTGGAGGCCGGGGGCATGAAATTAAGTTTTGATAAAGCACCTTCAGGCCTTTCCATTTATGAAGAGTTTTTGATTCCAGCATATCTAAGTATGGAGAAGAAGATTTGTGAAACTTTAGCCAATTGACCCCTTTTGGCCCCTCCCTCAGGCCCATACGGGGTTAGGACCATATAATTCAGAACATTTGTGCGCCTTTAGCTAGGAGAGGTTCCTGTCAAATTTCATTCAAATTGGTTCAGTGGTTTTTGAGAAAAAGTTGAATAAGTAAATTGTTCACCGACGCCCGACGCACGACGCACGACAGACGACGGACGACGACGGACAAAAGACGATTAGAAAAGGTCACTTGAAACTTTGTCTCAGTTGACCTAAAAATTTGATTACGAATATCTCTGAATATTTCCTTACAAGTTTGAACTAAATCTAATCGGTAAACCCGGCAGGAATTTAAATTTTTTGTTTTTCACAAAATAGGTAGATGGTTTAGCAATAATGGCTCAAAATATCCGCCATACCAATCATGTTTAACATTTGAATCGTGCTGAAAAAATAAGAACACTAAACTTCGACCAAATGCCACACAGCTAGAATTACACAAAAAGTTGTAAATGTGTTTTCAATATGGCGGAGTTGTGGCGGCCATTTTTGATTTCAGGCAGACCACCAGAAAATGGACATGCCTTTCAAATTTACACGAAATTCCAATGGTTAAGCATAAGAAGTTTAAAATTCTTACGGTTGCAAAATCTTTCTCATTGATAGATATGTTGTATCCTTGTTTGATATGAAAATGGACGTTTTCGAATATTCTCATTAGTATGCCTACTTGTTGTGATTGAGAATGATGTCTTAGTTCTCCCTTTGAGGGTGTGACATTAACAACGATGTGACCTTGATTCGATCACGGTCACGGTGTAATATTGCTTTGTTTATATTTTGCCCTCAGGTTAATAAAGTTCAGACACATTTACTTTATTTATTTTGAGGTCATATATTTCGAGGTTTCTTGTATATCAAAAATGAAAAGGTTGTAAACTATTCTTGTTGTTTTTTTATGGCTTAATAACAAAAATCTGGAATACTGTAAAGTAAGTTTTGCGCGGAACGAAAATTTCGCTTATTTCTCTTTCATTAAATCTTCGCGAATATATACATACGCGAATATATTAAACACTTCTCAAATTCTATAGTGTTTCATAATGGTAAAGGCACACATTTCCAAACAGCATAACTGACAGCGCAAAAAGTTCCACACCGCGAACAGTTTGGAGGCTGTGTTAGCAAGAATTCCACGCGCGAAAATATCCATTTTTGCAGTAGGATTTTACATATAATTGACCAGTGTTTATTTCGGACATACATATACATGATTTATTTATTATTCTTTTCATCATTGATCCATTCGAACTTGTTATTGTCACTACGATAGTCAACTTTCTGATAAAGGGAGATAATTTTATGCGATTTATACAAATTTAATTATGTGTCTCCTGACACGAACCTTTCAACGTACTTATATACTTCTCTTCAACAATTCCAGCCACAGAAGCATTTAGAGAATTCACGGACACCCTAAGATCCTCGGCGTAGTCTCGCACTCCAAGTGGAAGTACAAGCGAGTCGATAAGTCGTCTGCCCGTCTCTGCGAGAATTCCCGCCATGAAACCGCATGTTTTATATCCGGGGTCTACCATCAACAGTGAATTGGTAGTTTCGTATCTAGTGTGATACAGTGGTGTTGATCCCGATTCCCAATCATCCTGTTAAGACAGAGAAAATTTAGGTCACGTGATATGCAAATAGAGAATGCATTGTTTGTTTGCAGCTAGGAATATACTGCTCTTTATATTACAATGGCAGGTTGAAATTTAAGCTGTTTTTATTTCATAAATTTAACCGGAGTCACGTATTCCATTAAGCGAAGGAAGCAGTTTTATTACAGTTCACTTTATATTATCAGTGAAAAACGTTAAATGATAACATCCTTAAAAGGTTTTAATCAATTAAAAATATATTGGTCTGTATCACTAAGTACAAAAATAATGTAGATAAGGAGTCTAGTACATCACGTAAATTATTTGAAATCATGAGGTGTTGCTGACACTGAAATAATAAGCCTTGATGAAAAGGGGGCTCATCTACGGATATACTTCATTTGTTTAAATAACTTTTGACCCAATAATTTCATTCTGACTTAAGCAATTTTTAATATCATCAGCCTTGAAATGGAAATTCTTCAAATTTGAATACATTTCGATCATTCTTAAATTTTGAATAGATCACGATATCAGAAATAACACAACCGGGAAAAAATAGGTCACTACTACCCATTTGGATGTCATTACGTTGCAATGTATACTAATTGTAATTTAAGTTTACATTAAAATCTGCTAAATGGTTAAAAGGTTTCACTTTTTGACGTGTACTATCTGAATTAAACAAGCATAAAACAAACAAAAGAGAATTTGACAGAGGCCATCAAAGTTAAATTCTAACCCTGAATGCAAATTTTGCATAAAAGGACGGAACTCCGGCATTGGCTACGAAAGGGGTGTGGTCACTTCCGGAACCGACTCTACTTGTCCTGAAAAAAAATGAAACGTGAAAATGTCATGACAACATTGTTGTTATCATCTATATAAAACAATATTTTTTGCATATGTTTCAAGATTAAAGTATCATTTAATGATTAAGCAAGAATGAGGAAGGCATCATATAGCTGTTTAGTCCTCCTGGGACTCGTCTGCTCGGGGTCAAAAAGTGGGAATCGAAATACTCTACTTAAGAAGCAGAAGGGCCAGTTGCGTAAAATCCCTTTAACTTATGAAATGAGTACTGTATAATTTCAAATTGTGTACTACGAAAGTGTATATATTAGTGTATATATAAGTGATATGTCACTACTCAAATGATGTAACTATGTCCATCAAGACTTCAGCAAAACCTCAGAGACTAAAGAATATGCAATCTGAACAAGTTATTTGTGCTACTACCTTGGTTTTTCAAGTTCTCCTCGCCAGACATCAAAAGCCGACTGCCCGGAAACATGCCGATCTGGAACCTAAAACAGTTAAACAATGTATTGCCCGGAAACATGCCGATCTAGTACCTAAAACAGCTAAACAATGTTATACCGGTATATCTACTTCCTACATGTACAAAAGGTGCTAGAATTTCTAAGAGTTATATATATGGTGCAATGAGATTGTATTATACTGATACGATAAACAAAGAGATGCATTTCAGAAACGGACACAGTGGTAAAACTGGTAGAAATGCCCCTATCGTGCTAGTTTGAACCGGTCAGTAAAATATGGATCGCCTCCAAATTACAATGTAAGTGTACCTTAAGTGTAAACTATAGAACAACCCCAACTTTCGTGTTCATGTTTGTAGATATATCTGTACGTGGTCACAAAACTAGGTTTACTGGCCTGGTGGTATCATGAAAATACAGACAAGTTTGCTCGATATTTTGAATGTAGTGTTAGCTGGTAGGTATAATTTACTGTGGTAAAAATCATATAAGTTTGACTAACGCTGAACAACAAATAACAGCATATCTATTCTCAATTCTGACTGGTTTACATTTTTTTTTCAAAGATGAAAAAATCATATGAAAAACAAGAGATTAACAGGGTTGCGGGCAGCAGATCAATAACGATTCATTCACCCCTGAAATTTCATAATGAACTTTTCCAACTATTGAATTGGAAGGGCTCAAATGTGTCTTCAGGGGGTGAATGATAACTGGAACGGTTTAAATTTGTCTTCCTGGGTGATTAAGTTTAAGCATAAAAGGACACCGATAAAAACTCAGATGGTACAGCGGACATAAATAGCCACGTGTAAGCAGGATACAGTAACAATTCCTTACACACATTCAGACTTGTAGAGGTGCAGCAATATGCTTATAAGAACAGGGCGAAAAGACTTTGTTTTTTTCTGTGTTGTAAGTCCTATCAACAGCAATAGTGATTTAAGACATGCCAGGTTTTAATGGTGGAGGAAAACCGGAGTACCAGAAGAAAAACCACCGACTGACAGACAGTGCCTGACGACTGGCCAGCATATGTCTCGAACTGACAACTCGGAGGTGGAGAGCTAGTGGCATCAAAATGTCAGACACCTTAACCACTAGACCACTAGACAACCACAACCCAGTGGTGGAGAGCTAGTAGCATCAGAATACGAAACACCTTAACCACTTAGCGACCAGGACCACATAACATTAACGGGAAAAAAAACATCAGTTTACCTGCTTGGCAGCGTCAAAAAAGACTTGCTGTAACAACGGGACTGTCCTCAAAACCAAAGACTTGTTACCTGTGGAAACATGAGTTTCGGACATCTGATAACAAATCTAAAATGAGAGATAAAACGATATAAAGATAAAAAATGATATTCACCTCAAGTTATCAAGTTATATTGTATATATTAAAACAGTATTTGACAACCCCTTTTTGTCAAATATAGTACTATTTTAGCGCTGGACATTAACGATTAGAAAATGTCGGAAAAGGCCGGACAATACCGAGCACTGTCTAACCTTTTAGTACCAGCGATATCTCGACCTGATATACTAACCAGTGACAGCAGAATCGAGATTGATGTAGGCTACAGCATTTGACTTCAGCCATTTCATATTATCCTGAAATACAAATATATTAATATATAATATCTAAACGTATTCCTGCTTAAGAAGTAGGACAGAAGCAAATATACGAAGTATACTTGATAATTCTTAACAACTAAGGAACACGACCCTGTAACAAGGAGCCAGCTTAAACTTCAGTATGAGCGAATCCCGTTCCCTTCTTTAAAATCAGAGAATACCAAAGCCTCAACAAAACCATAATTAGACCTCCAAATCGATAAAACTAGAAATATAAACAAAGAAAAGATTTACACAAAGACCCTTGAAAACGTGCAAGAGAACAAAACCAAGTGTTAATCTAGGTCAGATCCACGTACATGTCATGGCCTCAAAGTGAAAACTGAGGCATAATTCTCAGTCACAACAATCAGGCATACTAATAAGTATATCATAACTAACTTGGTCGGTTATCTGGAACATAATCCTAACTGAGGCAAAAGTCAAAGGTTAAAGCAAAGTCTGCGACTGAGATAACTCTATCGTGCTTTATTACAGGTTCAGCTGATCTTTGTTATCTCGAACTCGTAATACTCGATGACTCCGTTTAATTCTAAATATTTTGTCGGCCCGTCATACTTCAAACCAGACATCCGAAACCGCTTAGCTTGAACACTACTTAAAGTAAGCAGTTTTCCTGAGGTGCCGTAGACTTCGAAATACAGAGGTTCGTCTGTAATTGTACGCTTAAGTTCGAGAAAAAAATCAAACTGCTAAAGATTACAAGTAACACACATATATAAACACTGTTAGTGTTTAAAACTTTCCAAAACGATTTCATACGAAACCAGCTTGTTTAACCTGATTGCTTGAAAATGCAAAAGAGAGACATTTTCTAATTGAACTAATCATGTTTATGTTCCTCGTTTGCGGGTCAATTTATTAAGAAATACATACGTTCACATAAGATCCTTGAATGCCTTTAAAACAGACAGTCATTCAACATGACTTGCCAAACATGGCAGGGCACAATGACGTTTGCTGAAGTTTGAATGATGCATGAGTAACGAGAAACCAACCAGATGTCACTATATATTGTGTAATCGGCAGTAATGAAATCTAACATGTGTTTTCCTTACTGATAGTTTCCGGATGGATGTTTCTCTTTGGACATTCAATGTACGCGGTTTTTAAAGTTCTCTCTTTTTGATTGCAACGACCATCTTACATTAATTAAAACCTGTGTTTTTATTACAACTAGCATTTGACTATCAGCTGACCAAAAGATTTTTCTTTAATATCATTAAATGGATTTAGTACATACAGTTATTTGACAACTCCCATTGTTCCTCTCTCTCCTCACTAGTTACTGCTGATCTAATATTTATCGAGGAAACCACTTCTCGTAAATCTTTTACCTCGACCCATTCGTAAGAACCGACCAGTCCAAATTCTTCCGCGTCCCAGCTACAAAATAAAATAGTTCTTCTTGGACGCCACCCTACAAACAAATTTAAAGATGATTATTCGGACTATCTTTACAGAAGACAGATGTCATACCGTCTATTTCACCGGTTACCAGCAGTATACACTTTATGATTATACGTGTCAACTAAATAGGGGTCACAACAGACAGATGAGTGCATCGGTTCATCAACTGCTTTCATTATATATGGTTATAATTCGAGGTTCTTATATACTGCAATATCACAACCTAGTTCGTAAATCGTCTCAAAGCGGTTCACTAAATATTTACTATCATTGGTTGCATAATGCACAGCCGGTGCTGCTATTTCAGTGCTCATAGCCGGCACTTTAAAACTTCAAGCTTTGTCCAACCACGTACTATATATAAGATATATAAAACAAATTGTCGTGCCGTGACTCGAATCTGCCACCCTTCGATTACGAGCCCGGTTTCCTACATGTACCACTTAATCGTCGTGCCTACTCCTTTTTATCTATATCGTTTTGTTTCGGTTCTAGTACCTCTCGTACGTGATATGTCTTTCTCTACCTATCCTTATAACATTTCGTGGTTCTAACTGCTTCACTCTCCAAATAGATACATAACAGTTCTAGTGTATCAGCGCTTTAGAAATAATAGCATCACAACATCTCAAACTAATTTTGCTGCTGCAAAGTCGAATGCCAAAGGTAAAACATAAACAAATATATCAACAAGCTATTTAACTATCTGTCTAACTACAAACTAAACACAGCAATTTTTAGACAGTGCATCTCAAAAACCTACAAAGATACCTGTTTCCAGTAATTTTCCGAAAATCCGGGCTATTTCAATCATAACTACACCACCGGAAGCTGGGTCCATTCCTCCGTACACCCAAGCGTCTCTATGGTTACCAAATATAACATAACGATCTGAAATAGTGAAAAGACGACCTTTTCAAATTTGTATTAAGATTTCAAATAGAATATGAAAGATGTACTTGTAATGCCATCTTAATTCCAAACGATATATTTTTCTTGGCATACATTGTAATTGGTTCTGATAGATATCAGTTACCCATACCATGTATGAATATTGTTTTGACACACACAAAAATCAGATCACATGGAAACAGTTTTTAGCGCGATTGAAGTTAACCAATCAAAATGTTCTGCAGAGTGATGTAACCGAACCAATCAAAATGTATTAGATCTATGATCTGAATCCATTAAAATGTACTTTTTTAAAAACCAATATCATTCAAAATTGACTTTAAAGGCTCTATATATATATAACTTCAGGAATTTTTTCGTGATTTTGAAAAATTATGAAAACAAATCCAGTTGATAACCATGCAAATATAAGCCTAAACGAAGTAAACCTGAGCGCCAATTAACAAAAAACTATTGACAGAAAAATCCAAAGAATTGAAAATAATTCGTGTGGGGCCCACTTCAACAACAAGCCGAAGTTAGAATAAGACAGTTCAAAATGGATGCGTGTTTACAAATATGAGTTGCAACTGCTACTGTACCGGTAACCGCGTAAGAATTCATCTTGAATGTTGCTGATAACCGTTAATCTTTAAAAAAATCTAAGAATATAATACGTTATTAGGCTTGATTTTCGCTTCGATATTATGCTGTTCAACACAAAATGTTTGTGGGTAATTTCCTGGATGATTAAAGCCTTTCAGTTCGTTTCGTGGTACACACCTTCTCGGATATCATATATATTAACAAACAGTAGACACGTATATTATTCCAATTCGTTGTATGTATGGTTTAAAAGCAAACTAAGAGAATCATTTTATGTTATAGAGTAATTTACCTGGTTCAATTTCACCAGTGATCTTGCCAATAACATTGTGTATTGGAACTGTACGATTCTCGTTCTTTACCACAAGTCTGATTTTCCTGAAAAATAAGTAAATCAACTCGTAATCTATAAAGTTTCCTTAGCATATCATACTTAAATCCTATTGTATTTAATTCGATACTGAATATGAGTTTGTTTGAGATATTTAGTACCGTTGAACAATTTGAGTCTAGTATAAATCGAGTTAAAAAAGTACATAAAAAAAAGTAAACTCAATGAAGCTTTCTCATTTTTTGCCAATGACAAAAACCCCCACAAAATAACAAGTATTGGCCGTTTGTTCCGATGATTTTTTAATGATAATACCAGTTAATGACCCCATTATATTTCGAGATGTGTTATTACAGAGTACGGGTAGCTAACATACAGGAATATTTAAGCAATGAATGTTTTAGCAAATGTTGTTACAGTCCTATAACACACATTGCTATTGATGACAAACTAAATAAAGCCCGGTAGGGCTTTATGTAAGTTTGTCAGCAATAGCAATGTGTGTTATAGGACTGTAACAATATTTGCTAAAATGTTCATTACTTATATTTACATTTTTATAGAATAATTGTGCTTTATTTAGTTTCTTCGGACCGATTTTGAACAGCAAATCAAGTGAAGACAACAATGAAATCGATGACGTCACAATAGAGAATGATGACGTCACAATGCCAACTGCTGTTATAGTCTGAGGCACTGGGTGTTATAGGCCTATGACAGCAACTGCCTCTTAGCATTGCGTCAATGGCAAATTACAGAGCAAATGTAAATATATACCTATTATACCATCACAAACAAAACACAGCGGGTGTAACCTGACAACATACACATACTTAATATTTCCTATTTGTATTGGAATGGCCGCATATAAGAGATATGATATAGAAACTACTTTAGTTGTTGTTTCGTGTCAATAAACAAATAAACAACATACGTGTACATACCTGTTATTCCGTAACTTAGGGCCGAACCTGTAGGTGATGTTCAGACTCCCCCGCCATTCTGGTAATACCTCCTCCCCTTCCATCTCCCTGGCAACAGGAAAACAAAAAATGCAAGCTCGCGTTATTCCAGTCTAGTTGGTTTTGCGTTATGTATATATCGTTTTTGTAAGTACTTTATACACATTTTATGTTAGTAACAGCAGTTTGATTATAAAACTGATGGCATATTGTATTTTGTAGATTTTAACGTAGTACATAATATTAGAAACCTTCACAAAAAGTAAAAGTACAATTTCCTTAAATTTCTAATCCTCTTAAAGGCCCAATATACGTAACTTTCGGCAAAACTTGAATGGAAAAATCAAGCCTAATTACTTTTTATACGTATAGATTAAGTTCAGATTAACTGATATCAGCAATATTCAAGAAGAGTTCTTACGTGGTTACCGGTACAGCAGCAGTTTAAACTCTGTATTTGTAAATACACGTCCATTTTGAACTGTCTAATCTAATTTCGGCTTGTTGTTGAAGTGGGCCCCACCTGAACTGTGTTCAATTCTTTGGATTTTTCTGTCAAGACTTTCTTGTTAGTTACCGCTAAGGTTTACTTCGTTTTAGGCTTATTTGTTCATAGTTATCAACTGGATTTATTTTCAGAATTTTTCAGAATCACTAAAAATTTCCTGAAGTTACGTATATATGGCCTTTAAAGGCGAGACACTGAAGCGTCAACAAAACCATTATCCGAACTCAAAATCTATCAAACTTGGGGCAAGATATATAAAAGGAGATATTACAACGAGACCATTAAATGAGTGCAAGAGCATAAGACCAGGTGTTCCGGATGAGTAAGCGTCTTCTACTTCATCGACATCCGCCATGGGGACATCTAAGCAAATCGAGGTCATATTAAAATAAATGTTAGGTCTTCAAAGTTAACTTATATCACAAAAAAATAAAGTTATAATTAATATTACCTCAATATATGATATGCATCTCGATATCCAATAGGATGACATGGGATACCAGGAAGTTTCTTTTCCAACTCCTCGTCCGACAATCTTTGTGTGTACCCTGTAATGAAAGCCAAGTCTCCCATGTCCCGAGGAGTGTATCTCTGAACGCCAACATTTTTAATTTGCCTACAGGGTAGTTTGTTGTGATAGGGGTTATAGTCTTTTTCCTTAAAGTAGTCTCAGTTCCAACAGGTAAATTTACCTGTAAAAGTTACCTGTTGGTGCTCATTACAAAATAAATATAAAATTATCTTCACAATGCTTTTTTTATTCAGAAATATTAAACTGTGTAAGTAATAAATATTGATGTAACTGTTATAAGATTTGTGCTAATTTTCTAGAAAATAAATGAAAATTTGTAATTCACCATTGAATTATTTTATGACTGTAATTCTTACTTTTAAAAGATACTGTTGTAAAAATATTTTTGTATATAATAGGTGATTAATTTAATAGGTTTTGATGATTGATTTTTATAAGGTCTTCATGCCAATTAATATCAAAATTTAATTACTTCAGTTTCATTAGTACATTTTTGCTTGGATATGTATGACTTATTAATTTCCAACTTACTCAATAATTCAATACCCATAGAAAGTGAGGTTTATTAATCAAATGTAATGTTTTCATTAGGTAAGCTCATTAACCATTCAATTCATTTATAACCTTAAACCTTCCGGTTTATCAGTACAAGATATATACATATAAGTGCATATATACCATGCAAAATACAAATAGATACATGTACAACCCAATATAGTTCGGACACACACACACCACAAGACACAACCGTAGCGATAGTGTAGAGAGGTATTTCACTAAATTAGAATGATTCAAATCGTCTTTTTGTTAGGTACAGTTTATGAGACGACAACCTGATTTTTGCTATATCTTTCAACAAATATGTTTTGTTAAATACGGTTTAAAGACAAAATTACCACTAATGAATTTTCGAAGTGAACATTTTGATGACATATTTATATAGTAAATACATTATTGAAAAATATCTGTCATTCTATATAAATAGTGATTAATGCTTTACCTTCATTCTCTGTATCAATCAAATATTGTGGAGTTGTTAAATTTCGCGGCGTTAAAATTTCGCGGTTTTGTGTGCAGGACTTATTCGTGGTGGTTTAATTTCTGTTATTTCGGAACCAACTCGCATTGTGGTTTAGGGGACACTTTACAACTATTAAGGGGTCGGTTGTTCAAAGGTTAATTAAATTTTAATCGAGGTTTAAAACTAATGCATTAAAACCATCATTAACTTTATGACGTCATTTCCAGAAAATGTTACGTTGCATAAACGTTCATTAACTTTTAAGGAGGATTAACGCTTGATTAACTCCTGGGTTTTTAATAAAGGTTAAGGGTTTCATTAAACAAAGATTAAATAATCAAAACTGCAAAGTTCTACTTCATGATCGCGATGAACCTGTTGTTTGATATTCTGGGAGAGAAAGAAGACCGGGTTGGTCGACTGCGAGTTCACTACGACCGGTGTTGCAACCCTTATTGTAATACAATTGCTTATTGTAATAATTATTACATTAAGATTAACCTTATTGTAATACACTTCTAAATTATTACAATAAGCGTCGACATCATGCATAATTGTAATAAAAATAATTACATTTCTTGACAACTTCTCCTTGCTTAGAGAATAAGGTTAACCTTAAGGTAATGAATGATTACAATAAGCAATTTATTACAATAAGGGTTGCAACAGACCGGCCTTCACCTTTAGCTGACCTAAATGAATATCATTATGATGATCACCTAAGAGCGAGGTATACGTTTGGTAGAGCTTGGTGTTAAATATTTTCTACAGAACGCAATGTCCTACAATTAAGCAATGAATCGACACCAGAAATGTTGTGTTATAGGTCCATAACGATATCTGCCTATCTGTAGGCTAAGTAGCTACATTTGTTTTATTTTCTTATTTCGAACAGTTCTTAAACAGCAAATCAAGTGTTGGCTACAATGGCATTAATGACGTCATAATTGAGACTAATAACGCTAACGTTACAATAGTCTATGTTGTTATCTCATAACAAAACAAAGCCAAGCATTGGAATATAGTGAAATATAAACACAATACAGACCATGTTTTAGGCTAAAATAGGTCACTCACACCCAGATACCCTACATTTTGATTTGGTTTATTTTGGTTTTACGTCCTATTAACAGCTAGTGTCATTTAAGGACATTAAAGGTTTTTGAGGTGGAGGGAAGCTGGAGTACCAGGAGAAAAAACACCGACCTACGGTCAGTACATGGCCATTGCCCCAGTTGGGTTTCGAACTCGCAACCCAGAGGTGGAGGGTTAGTGGTAGGATGTCGGGACACCTTAACCACTCAGCCACCGTGGCCCCTTCGGTGTGTCTGAACGTACATGTATAGGAACGTCTGAAGCATAATGTGAAAACAGAAGAGAGTTATAACACAGTCTAGACATCTTACACGGAAAGAGATAACTTACAAAGGGCGGGATATCCTGGTGTGGCCTGGTCACCTTTGGTCAGTATGATGTTGCCCCTTTGCATCCCAGTGTCCGGTAGCCACCACGTGTCCGGGTAGGGGTCAGTCCCATCGTCAGGCGGGCCGTAGTCGGCAGGGTCCGAGTACAGTATCACGCCTACACTACCAGCTTGATGGGCAAACAGAACCTAGTGATGTTAGGGTGAAAGGAAGGAAGGAGGGAAGGAAGGAGTGAGGAGAAAGGAGAGAAGGAAGCAGAGAAGGAAGGAAGGAAGGAGGGAATGGAGGGAGGAGTGACAAAGGAAGGATAGGAAGATTAGAGGGAGGGTGAAGAGATTGGTGAGACAAGGCAAAGATAGAGGAGGAAGGGAGTGAAAATTAATTGAGGAAAGAGGGGAGACGGAGATGAGGAAGGAATGAACGGAGGAAGGAAGGAAGGAAGGAAGGAAGGAAGGAAAGAAAGAAAGGAAGGATAATGGTAACAAAAAAGAAAGCAAGACAAGGAAGCCATAGTCACAAAATAAATAAAAAGTGGATAGATAAACAGAATATGTCGTAAGAACGATAACTCTAACAAATATCTAAGCTACTCTACAATATATGGGAGATGGCAGTCAATTTATTTTTACTTCGCGAATTAAGTAAATTACGTCAGCAATAACGAAAGAAATTCATGTTTCATTGTTGCAATACATACCTTGTTTCCTCGGAAAATTTTGCCGTATTTGGCAATGACTATTTTACCGGAACAATTGACCCCAAGTTCCCGGAGTTTATCAAAATCTTCTGCCCTTCCATAATTGGCGAACACCAACGCCGCCTAACATAGAAAAAAATGCCATCTTTAATAAAATTCAATTAAGAAATAAATTGTAATTCAAGTAAATAGTGTACACTCGGTAAGAAATGAAGGGTTCCAGAAACTAAAAACAATTACAACTTTCTATATACACTGTACACGAACAAAGTACATGTACTGCCGCGGTTTCGTACTTACTGTGACGTCGGCGCTTGGAGAAAAGGCATTAAAGGCCTGTACTTCGTCCGGATGTCTCGTATCATCCCGCGTCAACTCCTCTAGAGACAGCGTCCGGTATTCAACAGTTCCGGTTTCACTTAAAACTGCAGCCTGAATTAAAGAAGAATGTTTACTTAGCAATATAAAGGCATCTTTGGTCTATTATTTCAAATTGAAAAGGTGCAGCATACATTGTATGTGTGTGTTACGTCATCTTTCATGATAGGGGGTGGCATACTCTGCTGGTCCCAGGTTTGCTGGAGCCTCCATAGCCACAGTTATCTCATTCGAGTAGTGGCACGGTACATGCTATACACATTTTCATAGTACACGATTGGAAATTATACAGAACAAGTTTAATTTATTTTACTTCTAGATTCATACATTAAAGGAGTTTTACGCACCTGTCCCTTCTAGTCCTACATTAATTTAGAAATTTCAGATTCCCTTCTTTTGGCCCCTAGCATCACTGAAGAATCCTAAGAGGACGAAACAGCTGTGTCATGTAGTTTAATTCATTTTTTTCGGCATACTGTATCTATTTCTAAATAAAAGGTGCAATATATGTGTGTGTGCTACAATGTACTTCATCTTTCAAGGAGTTTCGTCGTCGTCTTTGCTTGTTTTTCGTTGTCCCTATGCCTAATTAATTATTGGAATTAAGCAAGGCTTCTTCATTTGTTGTACCACTTTAAAACATGTTAAGCGTTACTCAGTTCCAGATCTTTGATTACGAATACAAGTTTGATCCCCTGTTCTGAGAATTACGTCAAGTTTCGCCTGAATGTACAGTTGATTCAAAAGCCTGTGGTCAAAATAAAAGCAAGCCATTATAATATAGTGTATTTAATTTCTCAGAATGATTGATACTCACGTAGTTGTTGTGCCCTTCCACTGGGTACGACAGAAACACGTCATACGTGTCTATCTGTGACGTCAGACCGTACTCCTGGAATAGATTGTGCACGTAGTCTGCGCTCTCTCGCTGACTGTCAGTTCCGGCAAGCCTCGGTTTGGATGTCAACTCTCTGTGAAAATACTTATAACTTTCACTCGTTTTGCTAATGTTTTGATATTTTTCACGGGAATGCACAACACTCTTGAAGATACTATTAGATATTCTATTTACTACACTTGTACATTTTTTGCTACAAAATTCTACCCGGGAACGCAAAGCTGACAATCTACGCAACAAAATATATGGTTCTCTCTGAAAATATTTTAGCAAAATGTATAAACTCGTTATTGACTATTTTTAATCACCTGTCTTAATGACGAATTTATTTGTCTTCAAATGTCAAATACATAATGCCAAATGACTATAGCCTATAATTATTTTACTTTTCAAAAAACCATTAGGCGTTGTTGATTAGCGGCGAATCTAAAATGCTGGGGGATGATAAAATACCAAATCTACCAGTGAGAGATATACTTTATCACTATCGTTGTCAAAGATGTTTCTGAATTTGTTGTCTTTTAAATTCTTTCAATCGCTTTGCCGCTGACCTGCATATAGTCTGCCGGCCGCGGCTTCCTTAAATGAAAGTTTACTGAGGAATTAAACACAGCGTTTCCCCAGAGAATAATTCCTACCACGGGTAGTAAATGAGACCTTCGTACCGTTAAGCTAACCAGCATTCGACCAGGTGGGCAGCTTGAATTTTTTTCTCGTAGTAGTTTGAAATCAATTTTTTGATTTGTCAAACCAGAAAAAGTGAAATGATGAGAATTTTTCACTGGTGAACAAAAAGCATATGAACAGTTTTTTTCTGTCGTAGTTTGTTATCAGTATTTTAATTTTTCAAATAAAAAAAAGTGAAGTTTCCTACTAAAATGTGAAGTGAAAAATATAACTTTCATCGAATAAATATTTTTCGATAGTTCACTGGTGAAAATGCAATAAAATGTACGCATACGATTGATAGATTGTAAATAAGGCTTCCTCGATATACTGGGGTTAAGATCACCTACGCTCTCTACACCCATGGAATATGTCATGGCAAAACTGAAGGCAAGCTCAAGTGAAAACAAATGACCAATCGCTAGGCTGCTTGCCTGTCATTTCAAGATTGAAGAATGTATTATTCAATATGAATAGTTCTGTATGCCGATATGCAATGTACATTTGG
Organism: Mimachlamys varia; assembly: GCA_947623455.1. Classification (NCBI taxonomy): domain Eukaryota; kingdom Metazoa; phylum Mollusca; class Bivalvia; order Pectinida; family Pectinidae; genus Mimachlamys; species Mimachlamys varia. The sequence continues at coordinate 42,642,484 of OX392539.1, forward strand.
TAATAAACTGAATTGTTAATGAATTGAAGGTAACAAAAGAGCCACAACTGACTTCGAAGCCTGTCAATTTTTACCATTATGTGACCACGAGATTCGTTTGATGTATATCAAAGTGTGGAACCAGTCTTCTTGTCTCATCAACAAGATGGCACACACGGAGCCTTCAGCTTTGCCATGATATATTCCAAGGGTGTAGATAGCGTAGGTGAGCATAACCACTGGATATGCATATTCTCAAACACAGGGGCATGAGAATAGAATTAATATTATTACATTGTTATATTGTATTAAATGACCATAGAGGGGACATTTTTAACGAAAATCGTTTTAAAGGCCCCATATACGTAACTTTCGACAAAACCTGAAGCGAAAATCAAGCCTAATAACTTCCTATATTCATAGATTTAGTTAAGATTAACTGATATCAGAAATATTCAAGATGAATTCTTATGCGGTTACCGGTAGAGCAGCAGTTGAAACTCGGTAATTGTAAACACGCGTCTATTTTGAACTGTCTTCTAACTTCGGATTGTTGTTGAAGTGGGCCCCACCTAAATTATTTCCGATTCTTTGGATTTTTCTCTCAAGAGTTTCTTGTTAGTTACCGCTCAGGTTTACTTCGTTTTTGACTTATTTTTGCATGGTTATCAACTGGATTTTTTTTCCAGAATTTTTCAGAAACACGAAAAATTTCCTGAAGTAACGTATATTGGGCCTTTAAACCCCCCAAAAGTGTCAAATTTTAGTTTATGGCCAAATCTAATTGTAACAAATTCTCAGGTCCCTGTGTTTTTAACATTCATAATGGTATGAAACCCATAACAGCAAATGTAAGTAAACATATTAATTAAGCAAATGTGTGATATGTACCTGAACACTTTGTCCATATGTTTTGCATCTATGAAGGTCAGGAGGGTATCGGTTATACCGGGATCCGCTTCCCTTGTCAGCTGCTGCAGCCCAGCCCCGGGGCATGAACCGAAGTCTGGTCCGTAAAACGTCTTTGAGAAGAAGCCGATCAAAATTCCAAGGACAAACACCAGCACGGCCACCAAGGCTGCCACGCCCATTCCCTTATGATTGTGGAAAGACATCCCCGGGGGTGGGGATTTAAATCGTCGATGATAAGTAAAGATGTTAATATTATATATACATGTAAGTCAGTAATCCCAAGTGTGTTGTTTACTGTCAGGACGCCAGACTTGTACAATGTACGTGTGTTTTGGTACACGTGTACTCTATGGTGTTACACTGGTACGGTGTAGGTCGTGCGTGCTGTTTGTTGGGACTCGTACGTGTAAACCGCGTGTATATACACGACAGATCTAGACGGAACATTCTGCCATAGTATTTTACTTGGCAAATTGATTGACAGTTGTGGAACATCATGAAGATGTGTTAAGGATGCTGTGTCCGCATTTTCATTTTTCTTAGTTAATGTTTGTATTAGGCCTAGGCGGTTTAACCGGTATACCGGTATACCGTGGTATAAAGTTGTGATGGTGCGTATACCGTGGTACGTTAGTCCTGTACCGGTTTTTTGGGGACTTTCAATTAACTTATCAAAGAACTATTTGTTACATAGATCAATTAGAATTCCAATATGGTTTAATTATAATTTCCTATAACTTTGCTGATCATCTAGGGCAGATATAACTTCACCCAAGCAATATTAGAGGATAACACAACAAGAAACTTATGACAGGCCCCTTGTTAAATGGCTTCAGAGCAAAAACAGACAGAGACCTTCAGCTAGCTGAAGCATTCAGTCAAGGTGGTATAGCGTGGTACGTACCACAGTGACCTGAGAATTTGTTACAGCTAGTTTTGTAAAACTGGCCGGCAAGCCGACGAAAACTTTGAGACACGGACATTTGGCGTGTTTTCGGAGGAAATCGAGAATATTTCTACTGGAAGATGATACATTTCACGTGCATTTAGGACTTTTTTTAAATAAAAAATATCCACTTTCCAGCAGTACCAAGCGTTTTTTCGTACCTCAGCTAGAAATGTGATTTTTGATACAATAAAATTAATGTAGGTGGGGTCGAAAGCTTTCCACCATTTAGCTTTTATGACCATTGAGGGGGCATTTTGATCGAAATTGATCTAAACCTCCCAAAATGTAAAATTACTCTAGACACCCTAGTTTAGGTCCAAAACTAGCTGTAACAAATTCTCAGGTCCCATGGGTACGTACCGCAGTATTTGACTAAATTCCGTGAATACCGTGGTTCTTTTGATTTTGTGGTACCCAGCACTAGTTTGTATACAATAAAGAAACTTGTAATATCTTACCTTTCGTATAAAACATATCGATGTTTTGCTTTTTATCATTTTTGGTTAATCGTGTAACGTGCTTCCAGGCAGTTTTACCAATTTTTACTTTGGCCTCTGTTGACCTGTCCGCAATGAAACAACGATCTTACCTGACCCTGTCCTTAAAGATACACTGTACCTTTTCTTGAACTTTTTAACATCATCCCGTTACCTCAAACTCAAAGGTTCGGACCGGGTGGAATAAATATACGTATCCTTTCGTCACATCAAAACAATACCGCGGTGTAAGCATGATGAGATCGAGAAAATTACACTACATGTACATATGCATTTTTGGATTTCAATTGAGATACAATAGATAGAGTACAGGGTACAAATCAATCGATCCACAGCTCACGTAGCAGGCCTACATACATGTAACAGCTATAGGCACCCACTGACGTCATCCCCGTTGGGAGATACCATAATACACACAAATGTTTGGTTTATCCATTTCATATTCGTGATGTGTTTAGAGACATTCCCTTTATATTAGTGGTCCGTGTCAGGCAAAAAAGGAGATGTTTATTGGAACGTTAATCACAAACCATTCAAATGGAAATGGTGGCTCGTATCGACCTTTCTGTTGCATGGTTCGTTTCGATAATCATTATTATCAAAAAGCAAAGTGTAAATTATAAGGCGGCGGGAAACAAAACATGACGTCACTATGGGTAAGAAATAAAGGACTTATCTATGACGTCACGTACTTGTTGCTAAGCTGCATAGCGACCGGCAAAGGCGGAGATGATCAGTCTCTCCTCTGATTTTCCTTTTTTTGGTGGGGTTTAATATTTGATTACCACAATGGATATCAGGTTATTCTTGATATATGTGGTAATGTTTAGCGCAATGCACCAAGGCCCTACTGCATATCGGGACCTTATGTGGTAAGTTTGGATTTTTATTCAGGGTTTATTGATTTTTTGACTTGTGAATTACAACGTTAAAGTTGAAGAAAGTGACACCTTACAAAATTTAGAAATATAAAGAAAAGTTTGTAATTTCTCTCTTTGTAGCATGGAGCCGAAGCCTGGATATACCAATATAATTTCCAGTATTTCACTGCATTGGAAATGGGGAAAGAGTGTCCAACATCTGCCGATCTGGCATGGGTAAGGATTCATATTTTAGATTTAATATCTGATTTATATATTTTAAAGATTATAGTTTTGAATATTTCACCACCAATGTGTTATAATTAACTTGAATATTTAAAGAAATGTGCACAGTTTTATCAAATCCAGAAAGAGATTTTAAGATCAATTGTGATTTCAATTATGTACTTTTGTAAACTAGTTAATGTAATGTCATGTAAAATGTATATTGGGAGATTGTAACAACTTGTGCCTAATCCCCTGTCAACTTTTGGCAATACATATGTTGAAAATAACTAACTTGACCTTTACGGTTTCATTTGTAATCACGTCACTTGACTATTTAGATCCGACATATTTAGTGAACTGGTGAGTCGAAACACCGTAAACGATTTTACAAAGCACAATGCCCAGAAAGTAATAATATCTCATTTGTTTTAGCGAATTGGAAACGAGGTATTTTGCACCCTTCTCTGTGTGCTTCTAACCCTGATGTTGGGTTATGTGTCGTCGATTGCAAAGAGCGCCAAAGGCAGACGGTCAACCATGGTTACGATAGACGGTGAATGTAGGGATCGTAAGTAACATTGATGATTGCACGACTCTCAGGTGTTGCAGTATAGACATATGATAAAAATATCGTTCATTTCTTTTGTTTTATGTATCGCAACGGCACAATGTTCCAACAATGCATCGGTTATCTCTGATCTGGCGTTAATATCAAGGGACATAACCCTTACAATGTATAAATTGAAACAATTACATGTATGCTTTAAATAGTTGATTTGCTTTAAAGGCCCAATAAACGTAACTTCAGGGAAATTTTCGTGAATCTGAAAAATTCTGAAAAAAAAATCCAGTTGATAACCATGCAAAAATATGCCTAAAGCGAAGTAAACCTGAGCGGTAATTAACAAGAAACTCTTGACATAAAAATCTAAAAAATTGAAAATAATTCATGATCAGGTGGGGCCCACTTCAACAACAAACCGAAGGTAGAACACGGTTCGAAATGGACGCGTTTTTACAAATAGCGTGTTTCAACTGCTGCTGTACCGGTAACCGCGAAAGAATTCGTCTTGAATATTGCTGATATCAGTTAATCTTAACTAAATCTATAAATATAATAAGTTATTAGGCTTGATTTTCGCTTCAAGTTTTGCCGAAAGTTACGTATATTGGGCCTTTAAACAGTTCCCAATATTTATCAGATTAAATTTAAATTCAAATACAGGTCCTTCTCTCTGTCGTCACTGCGGAACTGCTCCATGTCAAGTCAAAAGAAGTTCTTTATGGATTTCTGCGGAATGCCAAAAGAGGGACAAAGCCAACTTCGCCAAACGGTCAAACGCCATGATGCTGTTCAGCTACGTACTAGCCTTTTCAGTGGATCTGACCAAAGAGCTGCCACAGGACGAACTGTACTGGGAGAGGAAATCCTGCCAGTCTTTCAAGGAGAAACACATGGTGCTGTTTCCCCAATGTATCCAGCGTCAGATCAACTACTGGTACCCTGTGCCTCGCATCGCTAGGTAGGTATTTGTTTCATAAGTTAATGGTCATCATTATTAGAAAATGTTATTTGATATGTGCTTTAACGTTAAAGTAAGAAATAAGTGTAACCAGATCAGAGACTTTCCAAACACAGTTAGATATGTTATGATATGGAACAAGATCCCAGCTTCAGTACCTGAGGCTCCCAATTTGGGTATCTTTCAAGCGGGAGTTGTCAACTCCTTCCTTCTAATGCAATCTATCATTTAAGTATTAATTAAGTCCAGAAACTGTGCCGGTTGAGAACTCCTTAAATGTTTCTCTTGGCCGCCACGGTATATGTATTCTCTATATACATCTTTACTAATCTAATTTTATTTTCTATAGTATCCATTTTCTCTAACAATTCCTTTCAATTGTATTCAAACCATAACATAAACATGCACTGTCATATAAGTGTCAAGCGGGACAGAGTGACGTACAAAGTAGAAGTAGGGTGGATGAGCTAAAGTTGTGTTGGATAACTTAGCTTTAAATGTATTTCAATTTTCTTCTTGCAGATTAATTGCGCCAACAGTCGAGAAGAATGGAAGTGACTGAATTGTCGTCGTCAATTTTGTGAGAAAAGACATATCTGTAGATCACACCCTCGATCTGATATGCATTTGATGAACTCTTGATCCCTATATTGATCACAGCCTAGATAGATAGTGTTCTGGTGTTTCCGTATTTATGAGTAATTAAATGTTTTGTATATCATTTTCGTGTCATTCATTCTTTTCATATTGTCCCTCCTAACATACTTCTCCTTCTTCGTGACAGTCTACCCGGCGGTAAGCTCACTCTAGGCTATTATGACATAATAACTTAAGTCCATATCAATAACATGCCTATACTAAGAAAGGGACCAAACTTCATACCACATGAAGAATAGCCGGTAATCTGCCCTTAGACTAGTATTACCTCCACTGTGTCTAAATACATGTTAAAACAATTTATCAAACTTCTATTAATGCCATCATATTAATGATCAAGCTGATATTTAACATTTTAACCCAAATGTCATCAGATTAAATGTCAGGGTCAAATGATACATCTCTTCATAAATTACGGTCAGAGAACATAGCGGGTACTTTAAAGGCCCAATATACATAACTTCAGGAAATATTTCGTGATTCTGAAAATTCTGAAAATAAATCCAGTTGATAACCATGAAAAAATAAGCCTTAAACGAAGTAAACCTGAGCGGTAACTAACAAGAAAATCTTGACGAAAAATCCACAGAATTGAAAATAATTCAGGTGGGGCCCACTTCAACAACAAGTTGAAGTTAGAAGACAGCTCAAAATGGACGCGTGTTTACAAATACCGAGTTTCAACTGCTGTTGTACCGGTAACCGCGTAAGAATTCAGTTATTCTTAACTAAATCTATAAATATAAAAAAAGTTTATTAGGCTTGATTTTCAATTCAAGTTTTGCCGAAAATTACGTATATTGGGCCTTTAATTTCTCAAACTTCCTATACAGTATGATGGTATTGAAAAGTCAAAACAATAATCTATTTCAGCTATGGACTCGGTTTTAAATTCAGCAGAAGGCGTTTGCTCTAATATTTAGGTTAAACAAGACCTAAGATATTATGATGAAACGAAAATTTCTGTGTGTCTGGAAAATCTTGTACGGGCCGGAATTTTAAACCGTTAAAGGGGAGAAATACTTTTTTCTTCACAAAATCAATCTTCATTAATTCATAATTTTTTGACATCCTTAAAAAAAACAACATTTCTTGGTGAACAAATTAATAATTGTGGTAACTAATGTTGTAATGAATACACTGAGTGTTGATTAAATACGTTCATTGTGTGACTTTAGGATATAGATACAATGTAGGGGGCGAACAATGTTTTGTTTTTGTTTGTGATTTTGCAAAATTGATTACTTACAAATATTCTACATCATATAACCCCAAAAAAATATTCAAAATTATGTTCATAAATGTGTCAGTTACTGTGAATTAACATTGAACTCCAAACATACAGGTCAGTACGTGGTACTGTTTACAAAATAAAAAGACCCCCATACAGTGGCCAGTTATATAGTCATTATCACTGTGCTACATAGTCTTCGAAGCTGTGGTCAGTCTTTGATGTAATATTTATGACCCTGTATCCCTACTACTACAGAACCGTAGCTAATGACCCTGTTATTACTTGGGAGGGGCTTATCGTGTTGTCTGTCTGAAATTTCCGCGGGAAAGGGGCATTTCACTGAGAAATATTTTAATATTCATTAATTTCTCAGATATTTGAAACGATACAAATTCAGTTTTTTTCGGAGGATAGCTTGATGGATACATGTCTAGTCATGATCAATGGTTTGGTAGACAGAATCGGTCAGATAAGTGTTAAGACCAGAGATATCCTGGAAATGGTCTTTAGAGCACTTTCTTAAATTCAACAAGTTGTCCACTTCAACGGCCTTAACTTTGGCATCTATGAACCGATTTGTTCCAAATTTTGCAGGATTGTTGGGAAAGACCCTGTCAACATTAATGTGCCTCAGTTTCTGAAGAATTTAGCTACAACATGTTTTATAACCAATTAAGTAAATTTGGGCATGAACATCCCACCCAGAGACCATAAAATCGAAATTACTTTAGATCATACAGGAAAAGTCTGAGGCACTTTTTTGTAGATGACCTTTCTGTCTGTCAGTAGGAAAAATATTGTCAGTTTATTTAAGAAAATGTGAAAGAAGATCCAAATTCAATATTGTCCGCCATTTTTTATATTATATACTATTATGCAATTGTGAATTTCTTTAATACTATAATAAATTATTCACTTTTTAGACAATTTAATAACCTTTCCAAAGATATATGATACATGTATGTTATTAAATGTATAACCAAATTATTAAGCAAAACATCTGAAGACACTGTGCCCCCTATCTATATCCTTAAGTACCAGATCACGAATGTTAATGAAAAAATGAAAGTAATTTGTTTATGATGCTTTCTCCACCATTAACCATAATATGATGAAATAAAATAAAGAAGCAACACATCAATAATTTATTTAAGTATTTTAGGCCAATTACATTGTGCCTCCTCCCCCGTGTCTTATTGTGATTACTCGTACGTCATGCGTTCAAATGACTTGAGTGAGCTAGGTGAGGCGGGCAGTATTTCGTGTAATGTTATTAAGTTGTCAATCTCATAGTTCTAAAACATAACATCGAAACTGATCAATATTTGAAATAAATCGAAACCGTATACTCGGATTAAGTGTAGTTTTGTATCACAACCTTACTCAACTCCGTGGTAAAAGCTGTTGCAATGTTAATATCTGATATCAAAGACGGTTTGAAAAATTATTAACTATTTTCAAATGTTTCGGAATCAAACTTTATACACCATTTGAAAGAGCAACTTCTGAAGATTTGAAAAGAAATCCAGAACAAATCGTCCAAATGAATCTAAATGATGCTGATACCAGTAATATCAGTTCATTGATGACTTTCACATAAATCAAATTTTAATTTTTGACATATAGGAAACAGACAGACTTTTTTTCTGCTTAAGCTCAGTTTAGCTTTGTCGTATACGTCATTTACAATAACTGGATTATTTGTAAAGCTAGATAATTGATAAGTGTTTTTATCACCGTGTCGATTTGTTTATGTCGCTGAATTGATCGTTGCCGTACTATTTGCACTACTGTGCACGTGGACATAACTGAAACAATAAAAATGTAAATCGGGGCCAAGTTGTCCGAGAGATTAACTTACATTTTTCAATATCTCATAACTCTGTCAAAATGCAAAGCGCAACCTCATAATTTAGCATGTGATTGGACAATAAAACAAAACTATAAGAAATAATTGAAAGTTATAATCAGAAGTTTGATATAATTGCAATTAATGCAATATTAGTTGTACTTGCATGCAGACAGCATTTTGCTTTTAAAATTCTTTTAAGTGTTCGTTCATACTGTTACTCACGAAGCCATTTTTTCACACAAAAAAAAAAAACATTTCCTATCATCACCGATCTTTATTTCTGTATCCAGTAGTTTTCTACGACTTGTGTCTTCCGTTTGTACACAGTACACCTAGAAGTATATAGGCAACCAAGCAACAATGATGAATATTAAATTATATTTTCTATTCATTATCGCAGATTTAAAATACAGTTTAGTCAGGGCCCAGGTAAGCATTATGAACCAATCAGAAGAAACACTTCCATTGACATTGACCGGGGATGACCCCGAGGTCAGCCCACCTCGTGCTGTGACGTTGGAGCACGAGACGATAGATGTGGCAGACCTACCTGTTAGATTGAGCGACCACACAAGACGATTTTCCAGACCACCCATGCGCATTGCTGTATCGCCTCCATTAAATGACGACCTACCTCGGCGAAACCGGAGCAAATGGAAGCTTCCAAGTACAGCGAAGGGGAGAAAGGCATTTCTTTTTGTTTACATTAGAGATCATAAAGTGTATTGAACACAGACATACGTCGCTCGCCGAAACTGGAGAAGTCAGACCACCATGTATGAAGCCACCCTTAAAATACGATGGTTTCTTCCTTCCGGGCGAGAGGAATAAAACATTGTGAATATGGTCTTTCTAAATCGTTGTGTGGAAATTACGACTTTCTAAATATTTGTGTTTTTCATATAACAGCAGTGTGATACTTGATCCTGTTTCTTTCTTACATGCATATTCATCGAACTTGTTTTAAAAGTTCCGTCTGTTGTTTTGTGTCTTCAAATTGTTTATATGTGTTAAACGGAAGACAAGGATACGATTAATTGAATCACGGACCAATTATGTCCTCCACAAATGGATTATTTATCGGATTATATATCAGCGACATCGTTATGGTGGCCCGGGGTAGCAGTTTCTCCATGTGCGGTGCTTAATTTCTTCATTATGTTATTGTTTCTTTTACATCCAGCATTTCCTTATCTGACGCCTTGACTAAAATGTACCCGTGTGTGTACATTTCAAGTAAAATACTTGATAATTGTTATCTGTTATCTTGAAAATAGAATAATTTAATTTTAATCCACTATTGCATAATTTACTAAATGTCTTGGAAAGTCTACAATGAATGTATGTTTATCAAATTCGCATATTCATATCTAATGCAAATTAAAAATGAAATATATATTTCGAAAGGATAAACTGTTGAAGTATACATGTACAACCTTAAACCAACGTCATTTTTCATTTTTTTCTCGTCGTATCACTAATTATTTTCCCGTCGTATTTCTAATTTTCCCGTCGTATTTTAAATTTTTCCACACACTTTATCATTTTAATTTCATGTAATAACCTTAAAACCCCAATTTACAAGAAGCTTACAATGTAAAGTGAATATATAGCGAGTAGGATATTATTTCATAATGAGATATTGGTTTTTGGGTGCAGAAACGAAATAAAAGTTAATCTTATCCAATATATTCTGTATATATTCTGTAAGTATGCGTGCATATTTTGAATAGTTCGGTATTGTATACATTTTATATTTATTTCACAACGAGATGATTTCATGTTTATATCAATGGGATATACTACTGGATAATTAAACGTTCCTTGTATATGTATGCCAAATAAATCAATGTCTATATATTTCATGTTTAATTAAGTGAAAATGATCCATACATAATATATTACTAAATAATAGTTATTATCTTATTTTACAAATTATGGTATTCGAACAACGATGACTATACGGTTTACATTGCTGTGATTTCATTTGTATTATTTCATTTATATAAGCAATGAATAAAAACCTGAAATTGGCACATATCATATACACCTGTCATGATGATAACAGTTTGTCTTTATTTATATTTGATGGGAATAATAATCAACGACCATCTCGTTAAATATATGTTAGTAATTATCTACTTAACAGAATATATAAATAACATATCTACAAACAGGCAAAAATAAACAGGTCTAAGATGTCCCCTAATTACATACAAAATTATACTTATATTGGTTAAAGAAGTAACATCAACGGTAGTTTCCCGAATAACACTGGATTCGTGAAAAATATGTTTGTAGGTTACCAATTCATGCAAGTTTGACATGACGCAGAGAAGTATTCATTAAAATGAAAGATAATTAAATATAGAGCATTTATCAAGACAAAAAAAAGCATACGTATTTAAGAATTATCTTAAAGAAGATAATTATGGATATTTCTAATATACAAACTATAATTATGTGTGAATAATTTGAATTAAACATATCTTATTGTTGCACATTATTTGCAAAATGATCTGGCACAAGTTATTGCAACTTAAAGTCGCCCCTTCCTATATCATGTGTATTTTGCAGACAAACGTTAGTATTGTGTACTAAAAGGATCTCTGTCAATGGGATATCTTTTATGGCAGTTTCTATGGTGATGGGTCACTGTCCAATGAATTTCCTCTTTAATAGCCGTATTGTCGTTCTAATGTGCAGAGAAATGGGTGTTATTACCTTTGATGATATTTTCTTATTCAATCGGATCAAATTGTTCGTCGAATTACGTGTTTTTATCACATGGTATTCTTTTGTTATTTTTCCTTCCTTACTTCGAGAATGAATATCTTGATTATACAAAGAAACACGGGGCAACTGTTCATATATATACGTCAGATATTTTGAACTGATATCACTGTGTAAAATGTCCACAATTTATAAATAATGTTCATTCCATTATACAATATACTTACTCAAGCATTAAAGTGGATGCATAACTTACGCTTCGGTATTCTCTTATTTATTTTTACAGTAGAAAACGCTATTCAGAACATTTACACAATACTAACTTGTACCCGTGCGGTAAAATGGATCTATAACGTATATAAGGTTTTATTGATTTAAATCATTGTTTAAAATGTCCACAATCAATATGTTATATAAGTTACATTATACAAAATACTTACTCAATCATAAAAGTGGATGCATAACAAAAGAAAACACACCTCAGATATTCTTAACTTACATCACTGTTTAAAATGTCCAAAATTTATATATAACGTTCATTACATTATACAAAATACTTACTCAAGGACAGTGTTAAAGTGGATACATACCTATAGAAAATACACGTCAGATACTCTTAACTTAGAACACTGTTTAAAATGTCCAAAATTTATATATACGGTCATTACATTATACAAAATACTTTCTCAAGTACAGTATTGATTTAAGTGGATGTATAACTATACTGTTACAATAGAAAATACACGTCAGATACTCTTAAGTTAAATCATTGTTTATAATGTCCGCAATCAATATATAACATTCAAAAGAACACACGTCAGATAATTATTTAAATCACTGGTTGAAATCCCACAATTTCTATATAATGTCCATACATTGAAGTACATGCATACAAATAGAAAACACACGTGAGAAATTCTGGAGTAAAAAGTAACTGTTTAACATCACCACAATTTATATACAATGTTCTCTACATTAAACAAAATACTTTTTCGTAATTTGTGTTATTTTTCAAAACTTTTATCCACAATTACAATACATTTGACACATGCATTCTCATACATACGCAACATAAATTCACTCGTGGTTCATCATAACACTCCATCTTTACTCAGTAGCAAACTCTCATCATCATCATAATTATCATCATCATCAGCATCATCATCATCATCGTTATACATAATACTTAGTACTCATGAATTCAAAATGCATTTGATAACAATAGAAAACTATAAGATACTGTTAGTTTGATCTTGCGATAAATTATTTTATGCGAGGTTATTTACAAATAAGATTAATATATTATTATTTCTTTTCAATAAACTTTTTGACAATTGTATTATCCTTATACATTGTAGTTGTTTTTTCTGTAATATCGAAAATTAAGAGACATGTGTAAAACATATCCTAGCTACATTCAGTAATATTAGTTTGAAAGCACGATAATATCCCAATTAATGTGTTCTTCTTTCGAAGTGCAATAAAGTAGGATTATAAACATGTATTTAAATAATTTACCAAATAACTTGTATTCACATTACTGAAATGATATATTTTCTGCAACTGTACCTCGGAGCTTTGAATACTCCCGATTGGGAATTATTCAAAATACTAACACAGTGTCACATCAAGTAAACATTTGCCGGTTGTAATCTGTCGTCTATAGATAGTCATTGGTTTAAAAAGTATTCAATGTAAAAGTGTGTGTGTGCTAAGATTTGACGATAACACATTATACAATGAAACCTCTCTATAAAGACCACCTTAGGGACCACACAAAAGTGGTCTTAATAGCGAGATGGTCTGAATACTGAGGTTGACCATGCAAACAGATTTCTCTTTAATCCACTTTTTTATCTGTTTTCATGGTCCATTAACTAATATACAGGCTTTATAATGCTAACCACACAGTACATTGTAATTGTAACTGATTAACCAATTTTACACCAAAATACAGCTTACTGATCTGACACTTGACAGGTGTACACAGTAGAATACACACCAAGTGACTTTGTATTTGGTCGGTGGTCTGAATAGTTAGGTGAAACGTACATGTAATTCATAAGTGGTATTTGGAACTTTTCAAAACTGGTCTTGATAGCGAGGTGGTCTTAATAGTAAGGTGGTCTTAATAATTAAGCTTAAAATACAAAGATATATAGAAGATTTTTTTCGGAACTGAAATTAAGTTGTCTTAATACATGTAGCGGAGTGGTCTTAATTCTGAGGTGGTCTTTAAATGAGGTTTCACTGTACATATCTTTGTTTCTTGCAAGAGACATTAATGTTTATGTGCTGTAACCAGGGACGTATATACGTGAGACTCCCACATATACGTCCCTGCTGTAACATACATATATTAATATCATCAGCATGTAGTTGTACAAACTTAGGTTTATGCATACGATGGCCGAAAGCGGCCAGACACTTTTTATTGCTTTTATGTTTGAAAGTGTACCATGTTACACTTTTGAACATAAAAGTGATCTTTACTTTATAATAAATACAATATATATAAATATTATTTTTTCTCAGGGTTACAACAACATACAGTTTACACCTGTCTCCGTGATTGTAATGTAGGGAAAGATAAAGCACTGATTAAGGTGTATTATAAAGGATGACGTAACAACACATGTGCTGCACCTTTTAAATTTAGTAATTGATACAGTATCCCGAAAAATTGAATTAAACTGCACCATACAGCTGTTTCGGCCTCCTATGACTCGTTAGTGATGCTGGGGGGCCAAAAGGTGGGAAACTAATATAGAAGCAGAAGGGTCAGGTGCGTAAACCCCTTTAATTTATGAATTTAGAAGTAAAATTAGACTAGTTCTGTATAATTTCAAATCGTGTACTATGAAATGGGTATATTATGTATCGTGCAACTACTCAAATGAGACATAGTTGCTTGAGTTTCCGTCAGTTCAGTATATAAAAAAAAATGTTTAAATATATGGAGCCGCGGCCCATTACAGAATGTACTGCAATGGGAGGCTCATTTCACACATATGATTTACATTTCTGGTGTGTATTACCTATATGGTGCTACCAACGGTTTTGCCGTTTACACTTCGGTAAACGTTAGTCCAGCGCGTAGGAATACAAGCCGGACCACTATTACGCTTGCGCTGTAAGTAAGAATGCGCATTGTTAATTTGTTACCTTTAATTCAAACTTTGAATGAACTTGATTTTTTAAAACTTAACAAGCAAATGAAAGCAATATAATTATGAAATATCTCCAATGTCTAACGGTAACAAACAATGTAATTGTGGACTATATTCTGCTACTTCTTGAAGTTGACAACCTTTCCCGCAAAATTGGAATCAGCTGTTTTGGTGTTCCATCAGTTGTCAGCTATTCCGTCAGTGCGTATAACGTTCAATAAATGACGGTTGTTACTTTTCTAAGTTGTGCAAATCAATTTAAAAGTGTCAAAATGTAAATATAAGAAATCATTTTTCTTTTTTGTTGTTGTTTATTGGTGTGTAAACTGATTTTTTTATACAGATATTTCAACATAACGCGCTGATGCGCGTCATTTAAAATATCTGTATAAAAAAATCAGTTTACACACCAGTAAACAACAAAAAAGAAAAATTCTTTCTTAAATATTTATTATTTACTGACAGAAACTCAAGCAACTGTGATATGAGATTAACTAATCCATACGTGATGGAGAGGGGAAAAGAAAGAACCAGGCTGCTAAGAAAGGAAACTGCTTTGGAGTTAGCGATACAAGACTTTAGATACGTTTAGGAACCGAAAGTATTTGCAGTTTAATCTTACAAAGGTACGGTAACAACAGTATTTAAAGAAGCGAGTCATTAAAGTGTAAGCGATGGATACACTAATAATGTTTTATAGGTGAAATTATTGCGTTAAAATTCAATGACAAAGTAGGATATTGTCATATATTTAAGCATTGATATGGGTATGAAAACGCGGATTCTTACAAAAGTTTGCAAGCAAACTTTTTCATACCACTATGAAACTAAACAATAATTGACATCAATGCTTATAATTAATTTTTTTTTTCAAATTTAAAACATGTTTATGTACAATTTGACTGATCTAACAACGGATTATTTTTTACAAATCAATACGCAACGTCAATTGCCGCATTGTGACGTCACATTTTCGTATTATTATTTGTTCATAGAGGTATGAAAAGAAAATTTCAACCAATCAGAAAGCCGCATTCTGCATACAATCAATGGAAAATTAATTCGATCTTATTAGCTATACCTATGGTTATATTAACACTTGAGTGTAATGCAACACAAGGACATTTGACTTAATACCTGTTGGGTGTTTTGAATGAGATAACATTATGTTTAAAGTATATACCAACGTGAAATATG
Source organism: Mimachlamys varia (assembly GCA_947623455.1). Lineage (NCBI taxonomy): Eukaryota > Metazoa > Mollusca > Bivalvia > Pectinida > Pectinidae > Mimachlamys > Mimachlamys varia. Next base: position 42,658,275 of record OX392539.1, read on the forward strand.
ACTGTCTTAGAAGTACGATGATATTTTACTCTATGCCTGATTACTGTTAAAAAACAGCATTATAATATATGTTTCAAGCATTTCCCAACATGGAATCTGACTGTTTAAGAAATACGATGATATTTGTCCATACATGTATGCCTGATGTATAGTTTAAATAAGATAACATCATGTTTAAAGTATATCCCAGCATATTTATATAAGCTCCAAACTACTTTAATACATGTACATGGATATGGGTTATATTACCGCTTATTCAATACTACAGATGTAAGATCTGATGTAGTTGCCTGATATGGTAGACTGGCTACCAGCCCCGAATATTTTATTGAGAATTCCTATACCGAATTTTACTACAGTGTACTAGCTTATCTCCCCTAGTTTAGAACCTTATCAGACATCCAAGTAATCAAAACTATTCGACAGTTTTTTTTCTAAATATTTCAATATCTGTAAACTATTCTAGAGACGGGAGCCAGTCTACCGATATGGCCCAAATTTAATTATTTTATCATTAAATACCACGCATGTTTATCCCATTTTATTACATCCAAATATTTATAAATAACATTAACTGTTCAACGACAGCTGAATATCGGACTTGGAAAAATTTAGCACGGTTTTTGAGAAATAATGATTCCTTTAATTTGATTTTATTTCACACGAAACATGCTGTACATGTATGTTCATGTTCATTGTGCTTCATATGCACTGTGTTCACTGCTATTCACCTTGTTTCTTATTTCCATTGATTGTTATATTTACACCTCTCCCTTCTTGAGCTTAGTAAACTCTGACTGCGAATGTATCTAGCCTATACGCAATAAAAAAAGGCTCGACGGATTGATATTTGTTCAAATATGGCGTCGTTTACGCTTCAGAACAATAAGTATTCGCTGACGGCCATTGTTTGGTTCCTTCAAGATTTTGAAACATGGAACATAATATATGGAACCAGTTCTGTATGATTAAATTCTTAGACGGTAACGCAAACACGGCGGCGCCCTGCAGTTGTGACAACCAGATAACTGTGTCAATGCTTGTACATAACGACCGTTATAAATAAAGAAATATAAGTTCTAAGTGCTAGTAATGTTATTCAATACCAAATTAAAAAATGCTGTTATGTAGAAAACTAGTGTTATTCACTGTGTACTTTCTAAACTTACCAATACATCGATGAAGATTCAGTGGGACAATATTATCTTAGCAACCACTGTCATCGTAGTTACCATCGTAGCAACCCGCTTCGAATGTGTTTTTCTATGTTTAAAGTATATCCCAGGATATTTATATAAGCTCTAAAGATGACGTAACACACGCATATGCTGCACCTCTTAAAATTTAGTAATAGATACAGTATGCCGAAAAAAAATGAATTAAACTGCATCATGTCCTCCTAGGACTCTTCAGTGATGCTAGGAGCCAAAAGGTAGGAATCCAAAATTTCTAAACTAATGTAGAAGTAGAAGGGTCAGGTGCGTAAAACCCCTTTTTTATGAATTTAGAAGTAAAAATAAACTAGTTTTGTATAATTTCAAATCGTGTACTACGAAAATGTGTATATTATGTATAAACTACTTTAATACATGGATATGGGTTATATTACCGCTTATTCAATACTACAGTTGTTAGATCTGATGTAGTTTCCTGATATGGTGGACTGGCTGCCAGCCCCGAAGATTTTATTGAGAATTTCTATACCGAACTTTACTACTACCTTATCTCCCCTATAGTTTAGAAAATTAAACGACAGTTTTTTTTCTAGATATTTCAATATCTGTAAACTATTCTAGAGACGGGAGCCAGTCTACCGATTTGGCCTAAACTCAATTATTTTATCATTAAATGCCACGCATGTTTATCCCATTTTATTACATAAAAATATTTTTATAAATTACAACGACAGCTGAATATTAGCCATGGTCAGGTCCTGAAAAATTTAGCACGATTTTTGAGAAATAATTATGCCTTTAATTTGATTTTATTTCATACGAAACATGCTTGTACATGTACATTCATTTTACTTCGTATGCACTGTGTACACTGCTATTCATCCTGTTTCTTCCTTCCATTGGCTGTCAATGTTACATCATGATAAACATTTTCACATGCCTGGTTAATTCATTAATTGGCTGGACTGTATCTAAATCTAAATTATAAAGGCGTTTTTTTTACTCGTGTGTGTCCTTTGTACAATCCTCTTGGTGAACCAATAAAATCACGGGGAAAAGAATTTGGATTTTTTTAGTGTAAAGAATACTTCACTATTTATTCAGAACATGGACTTAGATAACATCTGGAATATAAGTTTGCTTCACGCCCTTAAATCCCAAATATCTTATTGTAGATGATACTTAGATTCGGAATGAGATCGTTCCAAAACCACAACCAGCAATCTGCCCACCTACTGTGCTTGAGTGTTTATCACTTAAATATACATTACAGTGTAATGCTATAATTTAAAATTAAATTGAAAATGACTACCGATGACTAAGCGATGTAAATAATATGTTCGTATTCAGAGATATTCTCTAATTTGATTCATCAGTTAAATATTTTCTAATCTATTTTCAAATTTGATTGGATAAATCACACTGTATCAATATTGCGCATATGCTATGCCTATTTCAGTATTTGAGCTGTCATAAGCTTTTATATATTTTGATTGATCTACATTTAGCATTCTCGTTTCTGTCCAGTCCAAGTGCTTATTTAGTAAGTGACACTATGCGTATTTAATATCAGTTATGGCCATAACATTTCCCAGTGGTGTATAGAGCGAAGGTGAGCGTCAACCCTGGATACCGAGGATGGGTCACTGGTAATGCTATACCAGTAAGGAGGCTAATGGATTGTGTGCTGAACAAGGGGAGGTAACTCCCATATCATAAGCGCCACCATGGTTAGTGACCAAGCTGGTGGAATGTCGGCGAAAATGTCTGGGTCTTGATAGTGTTTACATAACACTGACTAAATAAAATAGAATACCTCGTAAAATGAGTAACTTTTCAATGGCGATAGTCAATATAACTTCCGAAATATAGTTACGCTATTATGTTTTTTTTGGTGCACTGAAAACACCTTTATTATAAACAAGGCCAGAAACTCCATCGGCCCGGCGACACGACCTATTCCGGAAAATGTGATTTTGACAGAACCGTCTAAGATATTTCCCTTTTAATTTAGTATATAATTTACTTTGTATCACGCCGAAAAATGTTCTGTAGACATCATGAAAGAACAGAAACTGTCAAATTTCAGTTAACGTCACACTACCACAATTGGTACAATTTTGACAGATTTTCAGTGATATCTACAAATTCAGATAGTGTATTCTGAATGTTTCTTGATTTTTGACAAAGAGTACGTATGTTGGTTCATTTTCAGAAGTAAAAATTACACGAGGTGATTTTGATTTGAAAATATAACGCAAAACTTTCAAGGAGATTTTGTCCGTTTTTCAGCCGTGACCCGTACCCTAATTTAATTTGTACACCGTATCACAGGTCATGGAATCTGTTTTTATTTCAACTAATGAATGTGACTATTGCAACAAAATATTCTGCCTTTTTCAACACCATACCAAACTACAGTTTTACATATCCACTTTGATATTTTTCGGTTATAAGGACCAAAAATCTACATTTAAACTGGCTTAAAATTACCCCCTTCAAAATTCGCCAAAATGTCGTCGACGCACAGCGTTTTTACTGTGTTTCTGATATGAAGACTTTGATGTTATCGTGTAATTGTAAATTGATCCAGAAAATAAAAATATTTGGTAGTAATGCTGACAAATATCTATTTTGTTATACTGTCAAACGAAAATGTTCAAATATCATTTTCAAGCATTTTCCCAACCATTTTGTGACCGTGTACCAAATGGGGTAGCGTACCAATTGTGGTAGCGTCACGTTAGTCAGACATTGCTGTCCACAGAAAACACGCAAAATCCCAAGTGGGTATCTTCTTACTCATGGCATGTACAAAGTTCAGCCTTGTTACATTGCTACTATAATAGAAATATATATATATATATATTATCATGTCAGACACTGGAGACAAGTTTTCAAGCTGGTTAGGCCAAATCAGGCCAAATGCTTCCATTTTACTGAAATTTTGTGATCTTGTCGCTGCATGACTCCCTATTTAAAACTGGCCAACAAGATCATGTGGCAGATAATATGCTTAAATTCAAAACTACAGAACCATGCGACAGTGCAACAAGGCGACTGGAGCTTTTTTTTCTGTAGGTTTTCATCAGGTTGCTCAATTGGTGACGTAATAAAAAATGTGTTGCCATTAAATGATGACGTTTGTTTTTATGTTGTGCAAACTGTACTGTAACCATATGTTGATGTTATCAGCTGATGAACTGGAATGCGACTTTATCTACTATTACGGAACATTATTGATACAATGTAAATGCATGCAAATTAAATATGACAACAATTTAAACAATTATGCAATGTATCTATGTGTGTATACATATGGTCGGACATTACGTTATCGACGAGATGGAGTTTCCGACGCCTTTGCCATTTTGTAAATATCTCGTAAACTCTCTCGTGATTTCTCACCAGGTGTCGTCTGCCTAATGACCACACAACTAGAAACGTTTTAACCAAGAAAGTAGACTTTGCGTTTCAAACGGGTAATTTTATCACAGATTGAATATGTACTCGCATAAAATCAAGTATTTACTAAAGCCTATTTTACTAACATCTTTAAAACCTTACCTGCGGCGTTCTGAGCCTCAGTCAAATTTGCAACGCTTAGATCTAGTAAACAGTGTGCCAGATGTCCCGAGTCTGACTATGTGATTTTTAGAGACATATTTCAACGAGGCAAAATTAATTTTGCAATTCAAGTAACGCGAAATTTTTGTTGTGTTATAAATAAAACGCTATGAAGGAGCATATTTCGGATTTCATTTTCTCATAAAAAAATGGAAAATATTGTTTTTTTTTTTTTTTACATCAGACCCTGTGAAGTGCTAAAGTATACGATTTCCATAAAAAGAATGTAATGCTAGGCAACACAGTGTTTTAAACAGAGAATTATACAAAAAAGGTCACTTATGCAGGTTCTGATGTCACTTCCGTTGAAAAAATATTAAAACTTATTATTTATATCAAAATGTGAATTTTCTAAAGGATGTTTATTTAAAACTCAAATTTTGGTTATTGAAAATATTTTCCTGTTACAAAATTCGGCAATTTTGTGGTCTTCAATGCTTTTGAAACGCTAGGAAGCACTACCTAGCTTCAACAATGACAATCAACGCAAATATAAAAGGTGAGAAACGACTTACAAACACTTCTGTCAGGAAATATCATGTCAGAAACTCCTGGAAAACGGCATCCCGGACACACAAGCCGTACAAATCACCGGACACAAAAATCCTAATTCACTAAACAATTACCGGGCAATGACGAGTGCACAAAAACGTAACATTTCCTCCATGCTTTGTAACACTAATCCCAATGATGGAGGTCAGATCCGTGTCCCAAGCGTGTACCAACAATCAAACACATGTGCACAACAGACATCGGAACGGTCTGTTTTTACAGGAAGTGTCACAAATGGTGGTGTTTTCAATATCACAATTAACAACAATCCAATCATAAATCCGCCAGCAAATCGTGGAGCTAGACGTCCAGTTATCACCGACTCCGACGACGATTTGTAAATTCCGGATACAATAAGTTTCTGAGTGACGTCACACTTTCTAGTTAACCAATATTATTAGAAATATGTGCATTCAAACTGGTTTTGTCATGTATTCAATTACTATGTATTGTTTGGTTGGTTTTTGTTTATTATCTAAATAGTATGTACCGATTGATCATTGTTTTTCTTCTTTGATATAACCGAACTATATTTTTACGCAAAAGGACTGAATTCGAAGCGCAGATGAAGTGGTTAATCGGCTTTGAACCGGGAGGCCCCAGACGGGATACTCTTACACTCTAAACGCATATATAGATGGGTTGTTATTATACAACTAGATATATGTAAGAGATGCGAGAAAAAAAATCTATTGCCTGTAAGTGATCGAGATCGGGTTATCTCAGTCTCGGGCTAAGATTCTGTAACATCCCAACCTCGACTAACGCCTTGGTTCGGATTATGTTACAGAATCTTAGCCCTCGACTGAGATAACCCGATCTCGATCACTTACAGGTAATAGAGTAATCACGATTCCATGTTACAAAGTGTCAACTCTACTATCACAATTCAATGTTACAAAGTGTCACCTCTACTATCACAATTCCATGTTACAAATCTCTACTATCACAATTCAATGTTACAAAGTGTCACCTCTACTATCACAATTCCATGTTACAAATCTCTACTATCACAATTCCATGTTACAAAGTGTCACCTCTACTATCACAATTCCATGTTACAAATATCTACTATCACAATTCTATGTTACAAATCTCTACTGTCACAATTCCATCTTTCAAAGTATCACCTCTACTATCACAATTCCATGTTACAAATATCTATTATCACAATTCTATGTTAAAAATATCTACTATCACAATTCTATGTTACAAATATCTACTATCACAATTCCATCTTTCAAAGTGTCTGCTATCACAATTCCATGTTACAAATCTCTACTATCACAATTCCATGTAACAAATCTCTACTATCACAATTCTATGTTACAAATCTCTACTGTCACAATTCCATCTTTCAAAGTGTCACCTCTACTATCACAATTCCATGTTACAAATATCTACTATCACAATTCCATGTTACAAAGTTTCACCTCTACTATCACAATTCCATGTTACAAAGTGTCACTTCTACTATCACAATTCCATGTTACAAATCTCTACTATCACAATTCCATGTTACAAATATCTACTATCACAATTCCATGTTACAAAGTTTCACCTCTACTATCACAATTCCATGTAACAAAGTGTCACCTCTACTATCACAATTCCATGTTACAAAGTGTCACCTCTACTATCACAATTCCATGTTACAAAGTGTCACCTCTACTATCACAATTCTATGTTACAAATCTCTACTATCACAATTCCATGTTACAAATCTCTACTATCACAATTCCATGTTACAAAGTGTCACCTCTACTATCACAATTCCATGTTACAAAGTGTCACCTCTACTATCACAATTCCATGTTACAAAGTGTCACCTCTACTATCACAATTCCATGTTACAAATCTCTACTATCACAATTCCATGTTATAAAGTGTCATCTCTACTATCACAATTCCATGTTGCAAATCTCTACTATCACAATTTCGTGTTACAAAGTGTCACCTCTACTACAATGTATCACAATTTCGTGTTACAAAGTGTCACCTCTACTACAATGTATCACAATTCCATGTTACAAAGTGTCACCTCCACTATCACAATTCCATGTTACAAATCTCTACTATCACAATTCCATGTTACAAAGTGTCACCTCTACTATCACAATTCCATGTTACAAAGTGTCACCTCCACTATCACAATTCCATGTTACAAAGTGTCACCTCCACTATCACAATTCCATGTTACAAATATCTACTGTCACAATTCCTTGTTACAAAGTGTCATCTTTACTATCACAATTTCGTGTTACAAATCTATGAAACTAATGTGTTTCGGAATGACAGATTGCCACTATGTTGTTGGGCCCTAATTATTATTGAAAAGACAATTTTTGGTTTGGTTTATTTTGTTTTACGTCTTATTAACAGACAGGGTCACGTCAGAACACCTTAACCACTTGGCCCCATTAGAAAAAAATGAACGAGGGGAAGGAGAACCAGGAAAGGAACTGGTACTAATGCAGTACAATTATAAGTTTCCCTTCATTTTGAGGGAGACATAATACAAGTCAGGATGAGTCAATCTTTCTGATCAATCTGATTAAAATATACTCCCTCACTATTACTATCGTGTGTATACAAATGCAGTAATAGCAGTGATCTGTATTTTAATAACATTGTCTTCTTGATATGATGTTATCTGAACTTATTGTTTCAGAAAGGACTATATGCTGTAAGGGGTGTATTTGGCCCCACGCATTCTTCTAACAATTCAAAGTGCAGATCACGAACAAACAATTTCAGTAAAATTTAAAACGTTTTTTGATGGTATTCCATAGCAACGGGCCATAGCAACGGGTCATAGTACCATAATCAGCTGAGGGTTCAAGAGACAACATTTGATGATTACATTATGTAACACAACATTCTGACCTATCCATTATATTTTTCTTTGATAAATATTATAATAATAAATACTAATATACAATATTTGATATAGCGCCCTATCTAGCTAACATAAGCCACTCTAAAGCGCTTCACAGTACATAGATATACAATTCTTATACAATCAATACAATTAACACATACAGTTCTCAGTTCTATCATATACAATTCTGAGGAGTTCGCAGGAGCTGCCTTATCAGGTGCTAACTACTTGTCCTATACCACCTGGCTAATATCTCCATATGTGTGTATGTATGCGTGTGTGCTGGAGATGAATTGTGTTCTGTTTGTAGTGGGGCCGTGTTTCCAACGGCATTTTTTATAGTGCCACCACACTTGAATGATACATCACAGATACTGCAACATCCACCCCAGACCACTTTATACTCCACCTGGGTTGTTGGAGTTGTGTGGGCAAGAGAAAAACACTTTCTCTGAATATTCCATGCGTATGACGATTACGGGGATCGAACCCCGGCCGCCTGCATGGAAGGCCTGAGTGTTAATCACTCGACCAATCCGCCCATTAATTATAACAGTTTAACAGTTTATGTTTATTTATTGAAAGAAAAAGATAAAACAATGTTGATATTGACCATAGCAACAAGACTTTTTGCATAGCAACTAACATTATTCACACCTTTTTACAAACAATTCATTAAAATAAACACATATTTGATACATACAATAAGGAGTAAACAATTACTTCGTGATTTCCATTTGATAATTGTGGTATTTACAAACCGAATACTACATTAGGGCCATTTTAGCCATAGCAACAAGCATTTTTGCATAGCAACTTACAATATTAACACATGGTTTGTATACAAATCACTAGAAGATTCACATACTTGATTTATACAATAAGAAGTCAACTTTCAGTAAGTGCTTTTGATTTGATTGCTGTGTTTTTTAATAAATGAATAGAGTATTATGATGATTTTGGCCATAGCAACTCACATACTTTATATACATACACATCACTGAAATAATTATATACATATTTGATACATACTTTCATTTTCATTTACATTCAATAAGAAGTAAAAAAGTATTGCATGATTTCCATTTAATTATTGTGGTTTTTACAATACCAAATAGTTCATTATGTTTTCGGCCATAACAATATGCATTTTTGCAAAGCAGTTTAGGGCTGTTCCAGAATTAGCCATATGGGGAGGTGGGAGGCATTTTTTTTCAGAGACTTACCATACATAAAATATCAAAGGTAATTGAATGTACCTTAGTAAGGCATGGTAGACAGATCATATTTTGCCTGCACTGTCCCTATATCCTATATGATTAATTAAGGAATGACTCTTTCATTCTTCACACTAGTTGCATTGCTTTATCTCATGTTAATATTTACACTCATAGATATAGCACACTGTCCATTTTCAAGGTTTTCTAGGGTTTAAAGCTTGAGTATTGAGTCATTTTTCCGCTGTTGAATTTAAGCTCTGTTAAAAATCATTGGTAAAACTTCTAAATCCTTGGTTAAGCTCAGAAACCTTTGGTGAAGCTGGGAAATCCTTGATTAACGTCAAACAACTTAAATAATTCTCGGAAATCATCGGCGAAATCCTTGGTGAAGCTCAGAAAGTCTCAATGAATCTTGGTAATCCACAGTTAAGCTCAGGCATGCTTGTAGAAGCTCAGAAATCCATAGTAAAGATTAGTATCTGTGCAAATATAAAAGAAAAAAGTTCAAAAACATTACAAATTACCTGTATTTCTGCACCTGATAAAATGCTGACAAAACTGACAAAATACATGTACAAGAAACATGTGAAGAGAGTTGACCGGGTTTTATCAAGATAGAGAAAATAAGATTAATAGCAAGAATTTAAAGAGGCATCACGGTAAAACTATATTTTTTTTATGCTTATTCAGAATAATTGTATATATGATTTAAACGAATTATCTTGTGGAAAATCAATGGGTGATTTACGCTGAAATATGTTCTCAAAAACATTAATTAATTATTAAAAAAGGGGAATCACTATTGGTTGATCAACGATTTGGACATGTAATTTTTTTTGCGTCACATATGATAACGCATGCGCTTTACAAGCTACATCGGTAAACAAAAAAAATGGCTATCAGCGTGACCTACATGTAACTACCAAGCGAAAAGTTGCCGAATGCATGTAATGGTCAAAACATAACGCAAGGATTATATTACGGAAGCATAATTAGGGATGGGAAGTATTCAAGGGAGAAACTAACTGCCCCACTGTTTGCATGTTACAGTTTTCTTCTGTCTGACCGCGCGGCCGCGAGTACAAACAGCTTTGATTTGGGTTTAGGGCCTCCCAAGGGATAACTCTTTCATTCCTCTGTTACATGAAATGCGTATGTAAAACTTTAAGCTTATTTTGTAATAATCCCTGTATACTATTCCAGTAAAACGGAATTATTGAATTATATTGCTGGAGAGAGAGACCTTTTCATATACAAGATAAAACGTATCGGGGAGGGGGGTCTTTTGTTTACGTTGTAAAAAGCCGGTCTAGGTGCGACTGAGGTTAGAGTGTATATGGCTTCAATTTGGACAAACTGAATATATTTATGTCATCATGCGCGGAAAAAATTGCTTTTCATACCTAATCTATAAAATACGGAAGGTACAAATATTATCGGGTTGGGACCCCGGTATTGAATTTGATACGAATCAAAATATATGCATAACCGAAGTCATTGATTTAAAAAAAAATCGATATACATGTATGTCTCATGCCTGGAGTTGTGTTGAAAAGTCAACGAACCATTTAAAATTAATTTACAAAAAAGAAAAAAAAAAGGTTAAATGAAAACGAAGCTATCATAATATATTGAAATGGATTAAGTATTGGACAATCATATAAGTATCTCGACAAGTTCCAAATTTGATTTACATGTATTCTATATGTTTTGTTTGTGGTGCGTCATATGAGTGCATGGACTTCTGTGATATCTGATTGTAAGTGTTAACGTATGCTGAAGCTGAATGTTGGATAGATTTTAGAAGAATATATAAATAGTCTGAAAACAAAATCGTCAAGACATTGAGCTGTAAAAAAAATGGAATCATTTCATTTTTGTACTTTCCAATGCATGCAAACCTTTTATGAAACCATTCTAAATGAGGATTCGTGAATCTAACTTTTACAGAAATTATAAGGTTTACCCTATATGGTTGTCATCGTCGATAACCCACATGACACTGCATTTAGACGTAATAAGAGTGCAGTGTCATGTGGGTTTCTGACAGTGCATGGTTGTATATATCCCGTACCCATTTGCACCGGTCTCAGTCAGGTACTGGTGTCGATAAATGATGCAGAGCCGCCGACATGTATTTCTTCATATAAATATCGTGTGTAATTAACGTCTGATTATTAATGTGATGTGATTCAATAATTGTATACACAGACTTTGTCTCCGTTTTATCATCGGACGTATAAACATTACGCGCCCCCTCTTGGGCCCCTTCGTCAAATTGACCGAGAACGCTGTCACTTGACGCGTGATCATCGCTATTTTTATCGGGCTCTCCCGAGTAATGCAATTTTGCAAGTAGCTAATAAAGACATTTTGAGTGGACTTTGACTATTGGAATTACAGGAAAATGTAAATGGAAGTGCAATCTGCATATACATTCAAGAACTTCACTGTAGGTTTTCCCGGGATGCCCCTTTAAGTGGGAATAACCAGGTAATCTGGAGGAGTAAGCGTCTGTTGCTTCATCGACAACACCCGCCGTGTAAATTTTACTGAGGCCACATAGGAACCCAATATGACATGCACTAGGGATACTTGCAAAGCAATCAATATGACCCTTGTAAAAAAATGAAAAGTATTTCATGAAGGGGGAGTTTTCGATACACCATGTACTACAGTATACGGCGGAACTAAATTAAGCAATGCTAGCAACAGCGAGCTACACTGCCACATATAAAGCCGATTCCGGGACTCGTTGGTAGGTACGACGCAATTTGTGTATTAACATCAACTTACAATACAACAGAACCAATAATCCCTGACTTTGCTGGTCAATGAGCTTGTTTGATGTGTGCCATTGGCTGATACATGACTGATTGACGTATTTGGATATCGATTTAGAACGGGTCTCCGCTGGTTTTAACTTGTGTGGTTGTTTATCTCAGGAGTGACCATCTTTAAAAGCAAATAAAAAGATTTATTACAAAATTATTCGCAAGTATGCGCTTTTAGGAGAATATAACATTATAATGTTTAACTGGAAACCATTTGGTAGCGACAGGGACATCAAACAGATCATCATATTTCCATACTTTATCATTAATGTCTGCAATCAATTTCTAATAATTCTGAGATCAATCTGGCAGTAGATAAAAAAAATCGAGGAGTTCTGATCGTTGTGATTTTTAGGTATATCTTTAAAAACTGGAAACGTGAAACGGAATATTTTAAGTAATAAGTTATTGTAAAGGATGATCAGAGTGTAATTTTCTGGACATATAACTTGACCATAAAACATCCAGGCCACAGCTGAGCCAGAGTTTAAAAGGTACTTACTAGAAATAGCTGGCAAAACCAGCTAGTGTTACTCATATCGAATGGTTTACGATGATGAGACAAATAGAAAAAAAACTAATTTCACATTACTTTCAAATCTAGAAATACTTTTTAGTATATAATATATTAAAGTCTTTTTATATGAACTGGGTTTATGGCGAGATGATGTGTGCGTTTTTCTTTATTGTTTTTTTTTATAATGATGTTGATTTAAACCTTATCAATCGTGTTTTGTGTTCGACTGATCACACAGGATGATCCCTTCGGACAAGCATCATTCACCAGATAGACACTGATATGTTACTTCACTAATACACGAGAGGAAGTTTTGTGGAGTTAGAGGTAAGAGGTAATTGTTGCAAACTGTTTTTTAATCGAACTTGGTTTTTTGCCAAAATGAAGGTGACAGAACACTGTATGCTCTTGTGTCTATCCATATGTATGTGCACTACGACAGCTTATGATCGCTTTGAAGAATGTCACCGCGATTACCACTCGTGTTTGAGCGGACCAAAGAACATCTACTGCCGATGTGATGACTTGTGTACATCATACGACGATTGCTGTTTTGATGTAAACTATGAAACAAGAGAGAAAACAGAACATTACAAAGATCATTATCAATTTCTTAATAGAACGTCATGTGAATATATCTACTTTAGTCAAAGAAATATAATTCAACCAAGTGTGTTTATGGTATCATCTTGTCCGGCATTGCTAAATATGGACGAACAGCTGAGAACGCTGTGCGAGGGTAATGCTAGCAGTACTGTACTCGACCTGCTGCCAGTAACAGTAAGCGATACTGGTGTTACCTTCAAAAACCGACACTGTGCAAAATGTAATGGTCAACAGAAGTGGATTCCTTGGCTACTGAACACATCCTGCTCGCCTGCATATTTCGATTTCAACAGACCATCTTTGTCATTCTCTGAAGAAGTAATGCTACGGGTGCTCAATGTTAATTGCAACTACAACTTCGAACCACCACAAGCTGTAAAAGTACGTTACTGTTACCGTTTATTTAAATACAATGTTTATCAATCTTTGGAGTGGATCGATGAGACATTGTGTGGAGACCGGATCTTCAAACCATTTGCGTACAATAATAAGGACTATCACCGGAACTCACAATGCTTGTTTGATGCTTTGGGTAAGAACATTTCAGCAGAAGGAAGGTGCTTTATTCAGCCATCCGATGGAAATCTAGCGTCCGAGTATGTTTTCACACTCACCAGCTTGATAGACATCTCGGCTTTGCTACAGTCTCCATCAGGCATTGCAAAGTGTGGAAATTCAGAAATACATCTTTCTGACAAGGTAAGAAACCAGTCAAGAATATAAGCAACGATAAATAAAATGATATCTGAGTATATTTTAAGTGGCAACAAATATGATAACGTATATGATAAAAGTGTACTTCGTTAATGCAAACACTTTTAAATAGCCCAATATCATTGACAAAATTGTACCGAAAAATAGGAATCCGTTGAATATAGGTCTGATTAAAAGAAATTTGTAAACCTAGCGGTATATTTCTATAAACAAAAGTAAAGGTTAAATAAGCAAAGAAACCAATTTACCTCCTTTTCTTGAGATCTAGATTATCAACTCAGATTGCTATATTGTTGATGTAATCGATAGGACTAGTTGATCAACGAAAGTGTCCTGGCTGGAACAATCGGTATGTCTGGTTGATAGTTTTATTGTCGCTATTTTGATCTCATCGAGAAATATTCTGTATCTTTGTGTGATATGAAGATGGGCGTTTTTGAGTATGCCCATTAGTGTACTTACTCTGATTGACAATAATGACTCGGTTCTCATTTTGAGGACTTGATGTTTACTTGGTTGTGACGGAGATTTAAATGGCTGGTATAGTCGATGAAGAAGAAGACGCTTACTCTTCCGAAACACCTGGTCTTATTCTATTGTACGCGTACGGGGTTCTCCATGTACATACTTCCTTTGTTCATATTTGCCTCTAGTTTAACCGATTTTAGTTCGGATTATGGTTTTGTTGACGCTTTGGTATGCTCTGATTTTTTTAACAGTTATATCCAAATGAATTTGTTATATCATAGTAACTGAGCAATATGTCAGTTATTGTACGAGAGGGACGCTCGTAGCGCAATAGTAGTGTCGTTCTCCCTATCAAATACGATAGCATATCGTGTCACATTCTCGATATCTAGTGCTCTTTACACCCCTGAAATATTTCATGGTAAAGCTGAAGGCTCCATGTTCGCCACCTTGTCGATGGGGCTTGTCGATGGGGCTGGTTTGACCATTTAATGTACATCAAAATAATCTTATGGTCATATAAAATTTGTCATGACATATTCCATGGGTGCAGGGAGCAAAGATGAATGAAACCCTGGATATCGAGGATGATCGTGTCAATGAGTTGTCGCATAAAGTGTCACGTGTCAAAATCAATAAAATGTGTTCATTATTGAAAAATATTTTACGGCATGTCCGACTTAGTCTCAAATTCTACACCATGCAGAGGAAGCAAGCAGACGCCTTAAAGGAAGCTCAGACCTAACAAGAATTATCGAGAGCAGGAAATACCCATCAGAGCCACTTCTCGGATCGCGGTGGAATTAATATTTCTAGTCCGTCCAAAAATGCGATTTGCAGCTGCTAAATGTCTTTTAATTACAACAGAGAAGTATAAAGCCAGAGTATAAAGCCAGAATATATCTGTCGTAATACGTCTCTGGTAACAACACAGACTAGTTTATGCTGAACGTTTAAGCTGCAAAAGGAAACAAACAACAAACTCGGAACATTGTTGTAAACAAGTCAATAATACGTTTATTTCAACTTTAAAATAAATTAGTTCCGCGGTTCATTTTTTTGTTTTGAAACTTCAAAGTTCAGCATAAACTAGTCTGTGTTGTAATCATAGACGTATTAAGACATATATCCACTGGCTTTGTACTTCTCTTCTGCAACTAAAAGACATTTGGCAGCTGCAAATCGCATTCTTGGACAGACTAGAAATATATAAATTCCACCGCGATCCGAGAAGTGGCTCTGATGGGTATTACCTGCTCTGCTGTCTCATAGTAAAATATTGTCAAACCTGCAAAAATCGACAATTATTTGTTACGTCTGATTGACGTTCAAGGCGAGTTATCTATTGGAACAAATAAATATCGTGCAGATCGTCTGTCTGCTTCCTCAGCGATTGACTTTCATGTGTTGACCCCTGAAAATTCCAAATTCTATTGCTCTAGATAAAGGTTGAAGAACCTTACTAATATAAATAATCTATCATGACTTACAGTATTGTCTTGGGGTATTAAACATTCCCAGACAACAAGATAAGTTTTCCCGAGGGAAAGGGACAGAATAGATTTAGTACATAACACGACTTTCATTTAACAATAAAAAGACAAACAATAACAACTTCATTGATATAATATTATTCAATATTTTAGCAACATCTTGTTGTTATGGATGGTCAACGTTTCACCGACAGACGATTAATAATAAATTCCTGGATGGTGGGTCACTTCAAACTGTGTCATCTGTTTGATTTTCTAATATTTACAGTCTACACCGACATTCGCTCGATAACCATTGTACTGCAAACTAGAGTTATTTTCCAATAACTATACTTTAGAACGTGCAAAATTATATGACGTCGACAACAATACATGTGGGCGGAGCTATGCAAATTATTCCATTCGAATCACAATTGTATGACGTCATTAACAATTGACATGGGCGGAGCTAGCTACGGCTTGTGCAAACTTCATGCTGTTACATTTATCAAACTGTTTTCACGTTTGTTAGTTTTGCAATGAAATGTATGTCCGCAGATGGGGCTAAATTGAACAGAAAAGTTATGACCCATTTACACAAAATACTGTAAATATAAGAATTAACCTTTGATTTTGTTTAGTTTATGAGATCATAAATCCAATGGAGCAGTCGGTAAATTTAACGTAAACGCTTCGCGTTTACGCAATTTACCTCGTGCTCCATTGGATTTATGATCTCATAAACTAAACAAAATCAAAGGTTAATCCTTAAATATTGCAATGTCTCTGTTAAAGAATCGACATCTCCTGTACCCCAAATCTTGCCATTTTTTGGCAGACGACAACAATCAATAACGAAATAAAAGTCGAATTTACAACGCCTCCTACGAGAAGGGGCGAAACTCTTGAAGCTACGCCACTTTTCCCGAGGGCCCAAAAGAGGGTATAGTGCCCGTTGCTAGGTAAAGTTCCCTAGGCCAAGTAAGGTAGAATACTTTCCCAAATAGAACATGGAAGATTCCAATAGACTTCCATGATACTATCATGTGATGTACTAAATGGTTTTAGTAAAACTAAAAAAAAATAAATTATTTTGCCATAGCTATACGAAAGGAAAAGTGACACGTTTACACGACAACAAGAAACTAAATCATTTATGTGACCTCGATGTGTAATATATTATTTATGATAACTGTCTTCTTCCACAGACTGGATGTCAACGTTTATATTGTCCACACGACATGGAGCCACGTGGAGGCAGATGTGTCGAAGTAAGACACACAGAAAATGGCATACTCCTGGACGTATTATTTCAAGTCGACTTTGCATTAAGCTATTCCAGTCTTTTTCTTGGAATCAATTCTTTACTAAATGAAGTTTTAAGCAGATTGAATGATTGCATCATATACATTCCAAATTCGGTCAATGCTAGATTCTCGTCATATGAGATATATCAAGGTTACAATTTCGTTATCAACAAGGTATGTGCGATGTTGATAATACGGTATCCAATGAAAGAAAAACCTAACAACAGGTGCACCATGGAGTACAAACGACAGGTAGTGCATGATGTCGTCAATGATTATACTAGTTTCTCACAAAGGTTTGTAAGCGAAGTTGATAATTCCTCATGTCAGTGCAATGTTTCACTCAGTAATCCAATGTATTTATTGAATCAATATCAAAGTACAAATACTTTAACCTGCCCAGCCGTGAAAGTGGATTTCTTCCACGCAAACGAGTCGTCAGCAAATGATATAAACGGGAATATGTCGGACACGATTGGTGGAGATTTGTACTTTGCGATTAATGGGACAGTGATCGAATGGTCAGATGTATTGTCGATGAATGGTCAGTTTTTTATTTGTATAGACACATTTCAACTCAAATACCAAGATTATACCAATTCGTACATCATTCATTATCGTACAATCATCAACACAGCGTGCACGTGTATATCAATGCTGTGTCTAACATACAGCATGGTCCAGTACTGCGTCTTACCGTTCCTGAGGAACAGGAAGTCAGATCTTATTCTTGTGTTGATTGCTTTCTTATTTCTAGCTCAGACTTGCTTCTTGTTGACGTCATACTTGACTTTTGTACACGAGTTTTGTGAATGGCTTGGTATGTTGCATCACTTTGCATGGCTTGGTTGCTTTATTTTCATGTTTCTATGTTCTTTTCGCTTAAATGCTGAAATGAGAGATTTAAAATCCTACAGTAAATTGGACCACACTTTGCGAACTCTAAAGTATTCGGTTGTTGGATTGTGTTGCAATGTCGCTATTGTTTTATGTACAAAACTAACTAATCTGTATTTAGCACCCCTGGAAAAGTGGTATGGTGGTCAACTTTGCTTTATATCAGAAGCATATGTTTTATTATGTACCTTTATTATACCATTCCTGTTGATTTTGTGTGGAAACACTGCATTATTTGTCAGTATGATCATTTACATAAATAAGACCTCTCAACGGTCAATGTCCCAAAGCTTCAAACCAAAGTTAGTTGTATTCATCAAGATTTCAACAATCATGGGGTTCATTTGGATAGTTGGATTTATTGCTGTAATGGTGGAGTCTGAAGTCCTTAGCATAATCTTTGAAAATGTAGCAAGCCTGCAGGGTATGTTTATCACAGTAAGTTTTACATGTAATCATCGAGTGTGGAATTATTACAAAAGTCGACGACAGGAAAGATCCCGTCCTTCTAAAACAACATCATCTGCACAGAAATAAGGCTGGAAAACACATCCATCATTGAATATAAGATCAGCTCAACAACATTCGTGATGTTACTATCAAACCTCCCATTCTGTCGAAATATATCGACACGGTTCGTCAATCATTAAGTAACACTTCAAACAAAAGGACAGGTTCTACACTTACACGAGATAAGGAAAAATAGTTCAGCAATTTGAAAAAAAAACAAAAACAATGTCTGTCCAATATGTGTATGTCGCTTTGTAAACCAATGGTTTGGTTGAATAATAGAAGTTTTTTTTGTGGGAATTGACGAGGTCAGCTGGTTTATATTAATGGGTTAAATGTTCTTTTTAATTTCAACACAAAATATTTGAGGGACTTGTGTTCTCCTATACTAAAAACAAAATATCAAATTGGAGAGAAGTTTGGTAGTGGCAAGTAAAGCTATAAGCTAAGATGGCTGATATCAAAGGGTAGATGTGCTTATCATTGCCCAGAAAATATTTGAGAGACTTGTGTTCTCTTGATCTGAAAACAAACTGTCAAGTTGGACAGAGGTTTTGTTATGGTAAGAAGATATATATATTGCTGAATGGTTGATATCCAAGGGTTAAATGTTCTTAACAATTTCTATCTAAAAACTTTGGAAGTTTGCGTTCTGTTTTTCTGAAAACAAAACCTCAATCTATACAGAAGGGGTTGAAGGTGTTTGGAAAGAAAGCACTCGCTGAAAATATATTACTGGTTGGTGGCCGTATTGTACATTACTGGTTGGTGGCCGTATTATACATTACTGGTTTGTGTGGCCGTATTTTACATCACTGGTTTGTGTGGCCGAATTATACATTACTGGTTTGTGAGGCCGTATTATACGTTACTGGTTTTTGTAGTCGTATTATATAATACTAGTTTGTGTGGCCGAATTATACATTACTGGTTTGTGAGGCCGTATTATACGTTACTGGTTTTTGTAGTCGTATTATATAATACTAGTTTGTGTGGCCGTATTATACATAACGGTTTGTGTGGCCGTATTGTACATTACTGGTTGGTGGCCGTATTATACATTACTGGTTTGTGTGGCCGTATTTTACAACACTGGTTTGTGTGGCCGAATTATATATTACTGGTAGGTGTAGCCGTATTATACATCACTGGTTTGTGTGACCGTATTATATATTACTGGTTTGTGTGGCCGTATTATATATTACGGTTTGTGTAGCCGTATGATATATTACGGTTTGTGTAGCCGTATTATGCGTTACTGATTTTGTGGCCGTATTATACATCACTGGTTTGTTTGGCCGTATTATACATTACTGGTTTGTGTTGCCATATTATACGTTACGGTTTGTGTGGCCATATTATACATCGCTAGTTTGTGTGGCCGTATTATATATTACTGGTGTGTGTGGCCGTATTATACGTTACTGATTGTGTGGCCGTATTATACATTACGGTGTGTGTGGCCGCATTATACATTACGCGGTTTGTGTGGCCGCATTATACATCACTGGTTTGTGTGGCCATATTATACTTTACTGGTTTGTGTTGCCGTATTATACATTACGGTTTGTGTGGCCGTATTATACATCGCTGGTTTGTGTGGCCGTATTATATATTACTGGTGTGTGTGGCCGTATTATACGTTACTGATTGTGTGGCCGTATTATACATCACTTGTTTGTGTGGCCGTGCTATACATTACGGTTTGTGTGGCCGTATTATACATCACTGGTTGTGTGGCCGTATGATAAATTACGGTTTGTGTGGCCGGCCGTATTATACGTTACTGATTGTGTAGCCGTATTACACATCACTGGTTTGAATGGTCGTATTACACATTACTGGTTTGTGTGGCCGTATCATACATTACTAGTTTGTATGAACGTGTTATCTATTACTGGTTTGTGTGAACGTATTAGATGTTCTGTCATGTATGTTCGAATGGAATTTATTTCTTCGATACTTGTGTAACATGCACATCATAAGCCACCAATAGCAGTCAGCTGATTTTTTTTTTATAAGTACTTGCATGAAAAATGTGTAAAGTTTGTCTGTTGTTCAAATGTAGTCTGTTTTTATGCTGTAGTTATTTTTTCAATATCGTAATTAACTATATCACATGATGTTTTGTGCTATAGTGAGTATTCCAATATAATATATATTGCGAACTAACCCATGTATCCTCGACATCCAGAGGGTTACGCTTACCTACGCTCTCTACACCCCTGGAATATGCCAAGGTTCTGAAGGCTCCGTGGGCAGCGCACCTTGTTGATGAGGCAAAAAGACTGGTTCGGTGTACATCAAAAGAATCTTGTCGTTACATAACGGTAAAGACGTTGACAGGATTTCAAGTCGGTCGCGATTCCTTTGTAATCTCCAAAGGACAGGCATGCAGCCTTGCGATTGGTAATGGTTTCTTTACCTGAGCGTGCCTTCAGTTTTGCCATGAAATATTATAGGGGTGTAGAGAGCTTCCATACAAATATGTAGGTGATGGTAACCCCTGGATATTGAAGATGAATCCTATGTAATATACCCTATGATTGTTTGTACATTCAGTTGTGACGGGAGAATCCTTAGATATACAGTAAACCCCACTTACTCGAACTCGCGGGGGTCTGCATGGTGTTCGAGTAATCCACGGTAGGTTGAATAATGTACGAAGTCGGTTGGGACCAAACAAACTGTTCGATGACTGGTGGGTATTCGAGTCAACCGGGTTCGAGTACGTCGGGTTAAACTAAAAGGTTTGAGTAGTCTACTTGTCCCATCAACAAGGGGGTGTACACTGAGTCTTCTTTCCTGCTTTGATTTCTTCTAGGAGTACAAAGGACAGTCTTGGTGAGTGAAACTACATCTGTCAAATTCTATGTATTTTAATAAAAACCTTTTTAAAACAATAAAAACTCTATAGATTTTCGTCTTCGGTTGCCAATGATCTTCTCACTTGTAGTCATCCGGGGTAGATGGGCGCAAGTGAGACGACCCATGAATAGCGAAGATTATTTATCTTAAATATCTTCAGTATTTAACTTCATACACAAATATTGCATGACTTACTGTATACGTGGCATTTTCCGTGGTGTGGAAATTTACGCGTACTCCGCTTGCATTAAATCTCCGCGAAAATATCCACACGCGAATATATTTAACATTGCTCAAACTCAACATTGTGCATCATAATACAAATAAACACACATAGTCATTACAAAATAAAAAAACCACGATTAACAGCGAAAACATTTCCACATCGCGAACAGTTTGGAGGCTGACTAATTATAAGCGACACATTCCGTTAGCAAAAATATTGACTTTTTCAGTATATGTGTCAAACCGTTACAAGACGGAATGATCACTTTGTCAAGATAAAAATAATATTGTTCAATATACAGCGTTGTGACGAAATTGTATTGTTGTCAATCTACCCGGGACCATTTGCTTATCGATATACATGTAGATCGTGTGGAAAAGGATATATCCATGGTAGTCCCATGGTATACCCTATGATTTTTTGTAGAATCCTTAGATATACAGTAAACCCCACTTACTCGAACTCGCGGGGGTCTGCATGGTATTCGAGTAATCCACGGTTGGTTGAATAATGTACGAATTCGGTTGGGACCAAACAAACTGTTTGATGACTGATGGGTACTCGAGTCAACCGGGTTCGAGTAAGTCGGGTTAAACTAAACGGTTATGGTAGTCTCCTTGTCCCATCAACAGGAAGTGTAAACTGGGTCTTCTTTCCTGCTTTGATTTCTTCTATGAGTACAAAGGACAGTCTTGGTGAGTGGGACACTTACAGTATCGAAGGTAACCAAGGAAACACATTATAATCTATTTTTGTGTTAGCAAAATAACACGGTGTTTAATTTGTCATTTGATACTGTATTGTTGTTTTGAAGCAAAATGATACAGAATTCTACATCTGTCAAAATCTATATATTTTAATAAAACCTTTTTAAAACAATAAAAACTCTATAGATGTTCGTCTTCGGTTGCCAATGATTTTCTCACTTGTAGTCATCAAGGGTAGATGGGCGCAAGTGACACGAACCTTGGCTAGCGAAGATGATCGGTAAGCATAGAGCATTGTTTCGGAGGGACTTTACGGATACATGTTTGAGATTTTCCAAATAACGTTCATTATCTTTTTTGGAGTAGTTGGATCTGGCCTGTCTAATCTTATCCCAAGCTTACTATTATTAGGGATGTAATCGTATATCCGATCTGGTTTTACTGGACTCTTTCTTCCTGTTTTGGACATGATCATTAAGAATATTGAAAAACAACTGATGGCACGTACGAAGGTAGTGATAATGACAGTATCGAGGTCGAACCCCCGGTCTTCAATACTATACTGGCCATTTGTCTGATGTACATTATACTAGTCGTCGTATTGTCACATTTAAACATATATTTGTTGTGAAACAAAATCTATTCACTATCCTTATTTCAGATAATAAAAACCTGTAAAATGTTCAGTAACTGCTTCTTTGTTTAGAATGTGAATGCACCACTGTAATTGTTTGTGATCATTACACATGTGGGTGTTAAGTGATTGATTGATGCAGGTAATACATGTATTTTGCATATTTAAGATTCCTTGTCTCTTATTTTCCTGCTTTGACATGTTTAAGCATATGATATTTTTCAGGATGTGCAGTTTTCGATGTCCATCTAGTCAAAGTTTCTTGGGGGTTTCTCTTGGTTTTCGTTAGTGTGACTTAGTACAAAACGGAATGTGTAGGAATACAAAATTCTTTTGCGCCCGATCTCTTTGACCTTGCGTCAATGATGTTTTCTATGTGTATCTTTGCCATTTACTGATGATTCATCAGAATGAGGTTTTGTTTTGATTTGATTTGTTTTGAAGCAAAATTATACAGAAAACTTTATCTGTCAAATTCTATAATTTTTTATAAAACCTTTTCAAAGCAATAAAAAAACCCTATCGATCTTCGATTTCGGGTGACGATGATCTTTTCACTTGTAGTCATCCAGGGAAGATGGGCGCAAATGAGACGACCCATAACTAGCAAAGATTATCTATCTTAACTATCTTCAATATTTAACTTCATACACAAATATTGCATGAATTACTTTATACGTGGCATTTTTCGCGGTGTGGGAATTTCCGCTTATTCCGCTTGCATTAAATCTCCGCGAAAATATCCACACGCGAATATATTTCACATTGCTCAAACTCAACATTGTGTATCATAATAAAAATATGCACACATAGTCATTACAAAATAAAAAAACACGATTAACAGCGAAAACATTTCCACATCGCGAACAGTTTGGAGGCTGACTAATTATAAGCGACACATTCCGTAAGCAAAAATATTGACTTTTTCAGTATATGTGTCAAACCGTTACAAGACGGAATGATCACTTTGCCAAGATAAAAATAATATTGTTCAATATACAGCGTTATGACGAAATTGTATTGTTGTCAATCTACCCGGGACCATTTGCTTATCGATATACATGTAGATCGTGTGGAAAAGGATATATCCATGGTAGTCCATGGTCCTTGAGAATTACACAAGTAATGCATGTCACTAGGGTAAGTATATTATACAAATACAATATATAGACATGATCTTGTACAACCATTTCAATAAGCTTTCACCTAAAATATTAATATTTTCAAATGAAAAATCAAATTTCTATCCAATATGATAGATTTATGGGCGGATTGGTTGAGTGGTTACCCCGGCCTTCCACGCAGACGGCCGGGGTTCGATCCCCGAAGTCGTCGTACGCATGGAACATTCAGAGAAAGTGGTTTTCTTCTGTCCACAAAGCTCCAATGACCCATGTGGAGTATAAAATGGTCGCTTGTGGTTGTTGCGGTATCTGCGCTGTAGCATTCAAGTGAGGTGACACTATAAAGAATGTTGTTGGAAGCACGGTCCCATTACCATTATATCACAATACATCTCCAGCACGTACGCATACATTACACACATAGTGAGATATCAGCAATGTGGTATAGCGCCTGAAACAATGTTAGGTAGCTCTTGTGAATTCCTCAGAATTGAATATTTTAGAACTGAATGTGTTCATTATATTGATTGTATAAAAAGTGTATACTTGTGTACTGTAAAGCGCTTGAGAGTAGTTCATGTTAGCTAGACAGGGCGCTTTTTCAAATGTTATATATTTATTTATCTTAATTTATTGACAGAAGTCTTAGATTGTCATTGATTTTCGCAGAACAGCTTGATGCTTCATTGTATAGATGTTGTAATATGCATTTGGTAATATGGTATTTGTGAATGAGAATCCTTTGATGTTAATGCATTTGATTAGCTGGAGATACACTGTACTTACCTTATTCTACAGTAAAGGTCATTGTAAATATTTTATTTGTTACATATTATTAAAGCTGAAAGGCCCATTATACGTAACTTCGGGAA
Organism: Mimachlamys varia; assembly: GCA_947623455.1. Taxonomy (NCBI): domain Eukaryota; kingdom Metazoa; phylum Mollusca; class Bivalvia; order Pectinida; family Pectinidae; genus Mimachlamys; species Mimachlamys varia. The sequence goes on from OX392539.1 coordinate 42,683,486, forward strand.
TTTTTTGGGGATTCTGAAAAAATATGAACAAAATCCAGTTGATAACCATGCAAAAGTAAGACTAAAACGAAGTTTACCTGAGCGATAACTAACAAGAAAATATTGACAGAAAAATCCAAAGAATTGAAAATAATTCAGGTGTGACCCACTTCAACAACAAGCCGAAGTTATATTAGAAGACAGTTCAAAATGGACGCGTGTTTACAAATACCGAGTTTCAACTGCTGCTGTATCGGTAACCGCGTAAGAATTCGTCTTGAATATTGCTGCTATCAGTCTTAACTAAATCTATAAATATAATAAGTTATAAGACTTGATTTTCGCTGCAAGTTTTACCGGAAGTTACATGTACGTATATTGGGCCTTTAATGTAAAACACTTTCACAGCTGACTTAATATGTTTTCATTTTTACTGATCAGAATTTCAGACTGAACAAACATGGCTGTAAGTCAAATGTTCCAACTAAAACCAAACAATGAAAAGGCATGGGGGTCACCTGCCATACAACGTGGGTTTTCTCCTGGTACTCCGGTTTCCTCCCACAATAAGACCCCTTGGTGCGCTATCATCCCGACCAACAAGAATGATAACTTGTTTCATAATTGTTGTAAAATGAATAAAGTTTATATTTTAAACCAAACAATGTCAATTTGAATTATTTCTTTTCCGGGAAATTTTAAGTTATGTGTTATGAAATAAATAATAAAAAATATTTCTCATTTTCAAATTCGTCTATTTTTTCAATTTTAACATCGAGGGAAATCAGCATCCCATTCTTCCAAAAAAATAACAGTATCCAACTTTCATCGTCAAAATCCAAGATGCCCGATTGTCAGTCCCTTAATTTGTTTTCCCGATCAGTCTGAAAAGGAAAAGGGCACAACTAGGCACCAAAAATGTGGTGTCTAAGCTTGTAACAGTAATATGACAAAGGCACAGCCTTAAAAGAGCTAGCTTTATAGTCAATATCTGATATTTACCGATAATCATTCATATCCTGGTTCAGAAAGTGAAAAAAAATCCATTATCTAAAGTCGGCCAATCTGATTAAAATCATATCTTGATCTCCGCGCTGAGAAAATCACATAGGGAGTCATGTCCCGATGACCTTTTGCATTAGCCAATCAAATTACTACTGTCAGAATCTTGACCGTGAAATTTTGAGTTGACAAAGCTTGCATAATCGCATTTGTCCGTTTAGTCATGTGGAATAATGTGAAAAAATGATTTGCTGCAAGATGAAAGGTCATTGGAAAATTATTTTAGTGTTAAGTAAAGAGGCGACAAAGGTCATCTGAACGTAACCTCTTATGGGATGTTGTCAGATCCTTGTAAAACGGAGTGAGAGCAAGGATCTTTATTTTAATCAGATTGAAAGTCGGCAAGTCGAAATACAAATTGAAGCAACGACAGAGGTAATTGCAACATACACCATTTGAATGATATTCTGTTTTTGTGCATTCTGCAAATAACCGATGAAGACCTAGTGTGACGTAACATAACTGTGTGACGTGTTTCCGGTTTCCCCACTGGAGGGCTGTTTATAGATAATTCCAGACGAAAAAAAATCTAAAGGAAAGGGTAGCAAGCAAGGGAAACAACTCTGTTTACGCACGCATGCGCTACCATTTTGAAAGAGCTTCGCTCGCGCCTTCGGCACCCGAGAGCTGCGTTCTTAATACCAAGATTTGTTTGCATGATGTTATATGAAACTGGCCCCGGTTTCATCAACGTTCCTTAACTTAAGGATGCTCCTTAACTTAAAAATATCCATAGGAAAGCATTACAGAATTTTATGGGAAAATCTTAAGTTAAGGAGATTTCCTTAAATTCTGTAATGCTTTCCTATGGAGATTTTTAAGTTAAGGAGCATCCTTAAGTTAAGGAACGTTGATGAAACCAGGGCCTGATGACATCATGATCATCAACAAGCATTCTCGTGAGTACAGATGAATCAAGTGCTGATGAATTAATGACATCTCCATCCATACACCACAAATTAATAAGTGAGATATGAGCCATTATAACACTAAAACCAAAACCTCAAACTCAGCAAAGAAAAATGACTAAATTTGCAAAAAAAAAAAAAAATCAAAATTATTTTTTGAAATGTTTACATCACACAGAATGTATATGCGAAGTCTCAACATCTTTAGACCCCACTATTAATATTAAGTGAATAGTGAACTGTTACAAAAATGAAACCAAAATCTTAACCAAAGACTTACATGTAAGTACGCAGACAAAACCTACAGGCCTCCTAGTTTCATCGGTAGGGCACTAATAATTAATCGACTTGACCTGACCGTTCATACAAAATTGAGTTTGGTTCTTTCAGCAAAAGTTCAGAGTTGCATCCACGTGTTGCACACATGTATATATGGATAACAGTTTGGCAATATTTCAGAGCAAACCTGAAGGTTATGTGTTTGCACACCACATTGTTGATGAAGCAAAATGACTAGTTCGATCCTCTTATGAACAATGTACATTGTTGTGGCCGGACCGGGAATCGAACGCGGGATTCCCTCTTGGTAAGCGAGCGATTTTTTTTCTTTATGGACGTTAGGCTCGAGGGCCAAACACTGCCTAATTTTACCACAACATCAAAACAATCTTGCGGTCATACAAAGGTAAAACGTGATGGCTTTGGAGCTCTTTTGTAGCTCCTTTGTAATCTTCAAGAGACATGTATCAGCCCAGTGATTATATAGATAGTCAGAGTTTTGTTCTTAGTGGAGACCAATGAAACTCTTCGTACCTTCATATTTCCACGGAGCGAAGGTGAGCGTAACATGAGGCCTTGGGATGTGAGGATTTGTCACAGCTACATGTATGTAGTTGTGTATCTAAACTAGTGTGTTGTTAGTAAGTTTATACTTTGGGGAGGGGTAAGTTCAATTTTCGATAACAAGAGGCCCAGAGGGCCTGTATCGCTCACCTGGATACATTGGTATCTAGGTAATCATGATAAGATATTTTCGTTTTTGGCTCGCCCCTCAGCCCCCTAGAGGGTCAGTCCCACCATGAGTACCATTTTGAATCCTGAGCACCTAGGGATGGTTCCTGCCAAAGAAGGTTGATTTTCAATCAGTGGTTATGGAGAAGAAGTCGCTTAAACCAATATAGCTAAATAACCCTTTTTGGCCCCTGCCCCTCAGCCCCCAAGGGGATCAGTCCCACCATTACTACAATTTTGAATCCTGGGAATCTAAGCATGCTTCCTGCCAAATAAGGTTGATTACCAATTAGTGGTTATGAAGAGGAAGTCGTTAATATCAATAAAGCTAAATAATATTTTATGGCCCCCACCCCTAAGCCCCTATCGGGTCGGTCCCACCATGAGTACAATTTTGAATCCTGAGCACCTAGGGATACTTTCTGCCAAATAAGGCTGATTTCCAATCAGTGGTTATGGAGAAGAAGTGGCTAATACCAATATAGCTAAATATAATTCTTTTTGGCCCAGCCCCTCAGCTCCCCGGGGGGTCAGTCCCATCATGAGTACAATTTTGAATCCTGAGCACCTAGGGATACTTTCTGCCAAATAAGGCTGATTTCCAATCAGTGGTTATGGAGAAGAAGTGGCTAATACCAATATAGCTAAATATAATTCTTTTTGGCCCCGCCCCTCAACTCCCTGGGGGGTCAGTCCCATCATTAGTACAATTTTGAATCCTGAGCAGCTAGGGGTGCTTCCTGCCAAAGAAGGTTGATTTTCAATCAGTGGTTATGGAAAAGAAGTCGCTTAAACCAATATAGCTAAATAACCCTTTTGACCCCGCCCCTAAAGCCCCCTAGGGGGTCAGTCCCACCATGAGAACCATTTTGAATCCTGAGCACCTAGGGATGGTTCCTGCCAAAGAAGGTTGATTTTCAATCAGTGGTTATGGAGAAGAAGTCGCTTAAACCAATATATATATAGCTAAATAACCCTTTTTGGCCCCTGCCCCTCAGCCCCCTAGGGGATCAGTCCCACCATTACTACAATTTTGAATCCTGGGAATCTAAGCATGCTTCCTGCCAAATAAGGTTGATTACCAATCAGTGGTTATGAAGAGGAAGTCGTTAATATCAATAAAGCTAAATAATATTTTATGGCCCCCACCCCTAAGCCCCTATCGGGTCGGTCCCACCATGAGTACAATTTTGAATCCTGAGCACCTAGGGATACTTTCTGCCAAATAAGGCTGATTTCCAATCAGTGGTTATGGAGAAGAAGTGGCTAATACCAATATAGCTAAATATAATTCTTTTTGGCCCCGCCCCTCAACTCCCTGGGGGGTCAGTCCCATCATTAGTACAATTTTGAATCCTGAGCAGCTAGGGGTGCTTCCTGCCAAAGAAGGTTGATTTTCAATCAGTGGTTATGGAAAAGAAGTCGCTTAAACCAATATAGCTAAATAACCCTTTTGACCCCGCCCCTAAAGCCCCCTAGGGGGTCAGTCCCACCATGAGAACCATTTTGAATCCTGAGCACCTAGGGATGGTTCCTGCCAAAGAAGGTTGATTTTCAATCAGTGGTTATGGAGAAGAAGTCGCTTAAACCAATATAGCTAAATAACCCTTTTTGGCCCCTGCCCCTCAGCCCCCTAGGGGATCAGTCCCACCATTACTACAATTTTGAATCCTGGGAATCTAAGCATGCTTCCTGCCAAATAAGGTTGATTACCAATCAGTGGTTATGAAGAGGAAGTCGTTAATATCAATAAAGCTAAATAATATTTTATGGCCCCCACCCCTAAGCCCCTATCGGGTCGGTCCCACCATGAGTACAATTTTGAATCCTGAGCACCTAGGGATACTTTCTGCCAAATAAGGCTGATTTCCAATCAGTGGTTATGGAGAAGAAGTAGCTAATACCAATATAGCTAAATATAATTCTTTTTGACCCCGCCCCCCAGCTCCCTGGGGGGTCAGTCCCATCATTAGTACAATTTTGAATCCTGAGCAGCTAGGGATGCTTCCTGCTAAAGAAGGTTGATTTTCAATCAGTGGTTATGGAAAAGAAGTCGCTTAAACCAATATAGCTAAATAACCCTTTTTGGCCTCGCCCATAAAGCCCCCTAGGGGGTCAGTCCCACCACGAGTACCATTTTGAATCCTGAGCACCTAGGGATGGTTCCTGCCAAAGAAGGTTGATTTTCAATCAGTGGTTATGGAGAAGAAGTCGTTTAAAGAAATTGTTGACGGATGAAGGACGGGCGACGGACGGACGACAGACGGACGCCACGGTATGGCATAAGCTCACCTCGGTCCTTCGGACCAGGTGAGCTAAAAATGACCCCTCAATGGTCGTAAAGGCTAAAAAGTGTAAATTTCTTCTTCTTTCTTTTCCTTCATCTTTTTCTTTTTCTTCTTCTTCTTGTAATTTGCCTGGCACCAATATTTGAACACTCATACACTTTAAAAAGCTGTAACAAACTCTCAGGTAGGGGCATATATCGGGGCATACCGCATTTGGTCCTTTATGAGAGAGGTTTTTTCAGCAGTTTAGCTTGAGCAAATTTGCTTCTCTCAGTAAATAAAGTATATATACAGTATGAGGAGCCGCCCGTTATAGAATATAATTGAAGTATTCCAACATTATTTCTCAACTGTTTGTAAACAATGCAAATAACTTACCTGTTGTTAGACTGTCGTGTCAAATCGACATTTCCGGTAAATTTAGATACCTGGTATTAATCCACCCAAAGATGCTAGTTTCGTGTCATCTAATTTCTCCACCGTATGGACGTTCTATTTATTTGCATAACTGTTTCACATTTCGAAAACTTGCAACATGAGAAATTTCCAACTACTTTTTTGTTAGTTATGTTCTGCTTCGTTATGTTACTCGAGCATTGGTCAGTTGAAGCAACCGACAAATAAGTTGATTACAATTTCCATGAAAGACTGCACTCGACTCAGTGGAGTTATCTCCCCTAGCATGTATAGCTGTAATGTAATAAGAGTAAAGGATCTTTAAATGAAATAATAAAAAGTGAGCATTCTTTTTTAGTTATTTTCTTAAAACCGGATATTCTGTATTTAAGGATTAACCTTTGATTTTGTTTAGTTTATGAGATCATAAATCCAATGGAGCACTAGGTAAATCGCGTAAACGCGAAGCGTTTACGTTAAATTTACCGACTGCTCCATTGGATTTATGATCTCATAAACTAAACAAAATCGAAGGTTAATTCTTATATTTACAGTATTTTGTGTAAATGGGTCATAACTTTTCTGTTCAAGTTAGCCCCATCTGCGGACATACATTTCATTGCAAAACTAACAAACGTGAAAACACTTTGATAAATGTAACAGCATGAAGTTTGCACAAGCCGTAGCTAGCTCCGCCCATGTCAATTGTTAATGACGTCATACAATTGTGATTCCAATGGAATAATTTTCATAGCTCCGCCCACATGTATTGTTGTCGACGTCATAGAATTTTTGCACGTTCTCAAGTATAGTAATTTGAAGATAACTCTAGTTTGCAGTGCAATGGTTATCGAGTGAATGTCGGTGTAGACTGTAAATATACATGTATAACTACATGAAAAACTAAGTAAATGATAAGAGTTTATATGCAACAACCTGCATATTTCTTATACACAATACACAATCATTGATCAGTTATAACAGACTGATGACTGATAAAGAATTTCAACTGATTCAGAACACCACTGTTTGCATTCAAAACAGAATTAGCACCTTCATATTAGTGGAGGGGGACAAACAATTAAGAGAACAATTCTGTCAAGAATTTTATTTTCTTCATAGAAAGTGGAGACTAGAATTCTGTTTTACAGGTACACTCTTATTGATATTTTTCCCCTTACATTTTAAACATAACCTAACATAATATCAGTATGACAAGGACATTTTTCTCAAAGTGCTCCAAATACAGATCCACAAATTTTATCACAGAAAATGTCAGGACTAGAATAAAACTAGCAAAGCCTAGTAAGAGAGTATTTTAGACAGCTACTGCCTTTTTTTAAACATTGCGGAAGTATAATTTAATAAAAATAGAAGACAAATAATATGCAAGAGCCAAGTCATTTGATGTGCTTTTCATGGAACCCAATATATCACATACTGTTTTTGATTAATTTTGTAATAAGCATCTGTGAAAGATGTAATCTTCTTGATAGGTCAACACTGTACAGTCTGTGATCATCACAAATTTGACTTGAACCACTTGTAGGTGGCAGCTGCAGCGCCCCCTATCGCCACTTTAGTGGTGGCACCTAGCCCTGCCGCTCCGACAGACTGCAGGACAGCCACAGTACTGCCAGCGGCCACACCACCTCCGTTGGCCACTGCCGATGCAGCCATGGCCTTGGCTGCCAGAGAGCCTGCCCCAATACCTGCGGAGGTAAATCCTACAGCGCTAATTACGACAGGGACTGCAACCACTGTTCCTACAGCCACGGCACCCATTTTTACCATATCCATATCCATATTTTGGATGACAGGGGCTGCCACCTTTCCCACTGCAGCGGCACTTGTATTCCAAATGTCCATCTTGTTGACTCTGCAACAAAAATTTTAATGTTTATGATTGTCTTATTATTTTGAATCGCATTATACAGTCATTTGTTTTTATCATATCTTAGAATGTAGATAAAATCTAAGGTTTTAACTAACAACAAGCCTATGGGCCTTAATGGTCAACGGAATTTTGATGTACCAGTACCAATAACTTTTGTTGTTGTGTCCTTAGACTGAAATTATCATACACCTAAACTTTGAGCTAGAAAACTGACAGGTAAACAAGGGCCATGTTTATAAGTTTATATATAGATCTGAAGAGATCATTTATCCTTGAACTTTTGAACTCAACTTTCAAAACCATTTTCACTGACCTTTCAATCAGTGACATTGACCTGTAATTCTTTGACTCTGTGACCTTGACATTTGGTCAGTTGACTCCTTGTTTTAATTCTGATCAACTCTTTTCAAAATGTCCATCAGTGAAAAGATATAAAAGTTAACCTTGACCTTTAGTTGACCCAGTGACCTTGACTTTCAACCAGTTGACTCTTTACTTGATTCTGAACGACTTAGCTGCCCAATCTTGACAATAAACACATACATGTGTGTAAGATATAGTCATCTGCACTGCACTATCCTGCTGAATGTTGTTTAGCAGTCCTGTGCAACCTAGTCACCTTAAATTTCAATCCCTGAAATGTGTCTAATTAAAAAAAAAAGATGTATATGAATATAATATATTGAATTTTGCATCGGCTAATTAATTAAACAACAGATCCCAGAGGGATACCTACATGTTATTCCTTCAGAAAAAGAAGGATTTTGAAGGATTTACTACATTTCCCCTGAAAGGCTATATCCCTCTGCCCCCCCCCCCCCTCCCCGGGAGGCAGTTCCACAGTTTTAATGCAATATCTGACTGTCATAAAAAATAGACTACATTTCTCCTATCGGGTCAATGCAATCACACCATTTATACAAAATGTTATCCTTTCACTTAAGGATATTTTAGATCATATTTTGACAATATAACTTATCATTCAAAAAAAAAGAAGGAACTTGGAGAATTTATTATATTTCCCTATTAGGCCCCGCCCCTCAGGTCAGAGGGTGGTCACACACACCATTTATACAAAGTTGAATTCCCTTTAACCAAGGATACTTCAGATCAAATTTGGACAATATCCTGTCATTCCCACAGGCGCTTGTGGCCAGGAGAATAACCATCTTTACCGGTATTTAGATAATATAGCGAAATACATTTGTATGGGTAATTAAAAAAAAAACAAAAAAAAACGAAAGTTTCAAATTTTCTTTTTATTCTATTAATTTCATAAAACCCTAATGAAAATAATTGCCAAATTTAAGCTTGATAGGTCAAGCGGTTAAATTTCACAACTACCAGACTCTCTTTTTCAATATCTGATAGTCTATTTTTTGTGAAACAAAGGGTAGACAATAATTAAATAAATAGTTTCCAAATGGAAATGTTCTTTATTATTTCTTCATTGTAACATACAAGACTCTCATATGATCTAATAAGGAATACCTAGAGAACCAGACAATGGACCTTATGGACTTCGCGAACACAGCATCACATCTGTTACATCTTGGATATGTTACAACAAAAATGTGTGGGCCAATGTGTTACAATGGACTATTGAACTTTAAGTCAATAGTGAAGAATTACTATTGATAATTTATAATTACGATGTAAAATGTAAATTTGAAATATTGAATTAAATGTTATATGTAACCATTATGTACAAGCATTGAAATGTTTAACTATAAATGCAAATATTTATATATACAGTATATTATGTTTCATTTCAAATATATTTCATTGATTAAATAAATAATTGCAAGAATTGAATAATACAAGAGGCCTAGATTGCCTGCATCGCTCACCTAGCTTTCAGTAAATGCAACAAAAAGTCATGTGTCCTTACACATGACTTTTTGTTGCATTTACTGAAAGCCAGGTGAGCGATGCAGGCCATCTGGGCCTCTTGTATTATTCAATTCTTGCGACAAAAAGTCATGTGTAAGTTAAATAACATAAACTTTTCCAGTGTGGGAGCTGCCACAATATTGCCTTTAATGAACTCTTAGCTTTCTGATTCTAAAGAGCGTTTATAGGAAATGGGGTTAAATCTAAAACCATATGCCATGAGCAATTGCATATTTAGTTTTGGTGTGGGGATCTCAACTGTTTAAAAGTTAAATGATATCAAGCGAACGTCTTTTGGCCCGCCCATTAGGCCCTGTTGTTTGTTTAAATTTGAATCGTTGCCACCTAGGTTTGCAACCACTGAAATATAAATGTCATACATTGCTTAGATCCAAAGAAGAGGTCGTTAATATCAATACTGCACCCTTTTTGGCCCCGCCCCTCAGGTCACTGGGGGTCTGCCCCACCATTTGTACAATTTTGAATTCTCGCCCCATAGTGATGCTACCAGGAAAATATGAGAGATATGCATTGCTTGGTTTCAGAGAAGAAGTCGTTTATACAGTGCACTCCTCTTTATATCATTTTGCATTTGTCAGACAAAAACATAGTAACAGGAATGTGACATTCAATTAAGAGAAACATGTTTATTCCACTAAATCTAGTGCATTTCAAATCTCCATAACTAAAAGAAATCTATTCAATGTACATAATATGAAAATGTTGCAATATATAGATAACATTATTTCAATTAAAAATCATTTTTGGGGTTATTTTTTATTTTCTATGCAACATTTTGTACAAGTTGTATCTAAAATTAATGGAAATGACATCATTTTCTGGATATTTTATGTGACTGGTTAAAAAAAGATGATATTAAGAGGAATTCACCTCAAAATACATGATATTAACAAAATAAAATTACATAGATTATATAGAGAAAAATGGTGCTTGGGAAAAACGTGATATAAAGAGGAATGTGATATTAACAGGGGTGATATTAAGTGGAGTCCACTGTATCAATATAGCCAAATTGACCCTATTATTTGTTCAATTTTGAGTCCCCATCCCATAGGGATGCTTTTGACCAAAATAGATCAAATTCCGTTGCGCAGTTATGAAGAAGAAGTCGATTGTTGATGGATGGATGACGGATGACAGACGACGGATGGACGTCACGGTATCGCATAAGCTCACCTTGGTCCTTTGGGCCAAGTAAGCTAATAATTTAAAAACATACCTGTATATATATGTACGCTACGTCTTTTCAAATCATCTCTGGACACTGTGGTTACTTATCACACTGTAATTATAGATTATCAGATATACATGGACTGGATGGATTAAAATATTAATATCTTAAAACATAAAGGAGCGGATTGCTACAAAAACTTGACAGCACCAGTTTGTCTACACTGTTGGAATTACTTCTTTGCCCTTTATAAAATTGTAAATAATTCACATCCTATAAATATCCATTTGTAAGGATCCAGTGTTATTTGTCAATGATATTTAGTCAATATTATATATTATAGTATTATTGAATATAATGATGTTATGGATTAAACTATATTATATATTTTTGATATATAGAATGTCATAAGATGAGTTGAAAGTATGACAAAATCAAAGAGAAAAAAAACAGAAGAAAGTTAAAAAAATTCATATTCACACTCACTCATACACTGCGACAAGTATATTTCTCTGGCAAGTCTTTATAAAAGTAAATTATTATATTTATCACAGAATTGGATTAGATTGCTACATTTGTATCTAAAGTCCATGTTTATATGTACTTAATATGGAATGAAATGTTATCATTATGTATAAGAATTGAAATGTTTGACTATAAACGCATGTACTTACATGTATATATATGTAATATTGAATGAAATGCAATCATTATTTAAGCAATGAATGTTTTAGCAAATGTTGTTACAGTCCTATAACACACATTGCTATTGATGACAAACTAAATAAAGCCCGATAGGGCTTTATGAAAGTTTGTCAGCAATAGCAATGTGTGTTATAGGACTGTAACAATATTTGCTAAAATGTTCATTACTTATATTTACATTTTGATAGAATTATTGTGCTTTATTTAGTTTCTTCGGACCGATTTTGATCAGCAAATCAAGTGAAGACAACAATGAAATTCATGACGTCACAATAGAGATTGATGACGTCACAATACCAATTGCTGTTATAGTCTGAGGCACTGGGTGTTATAGGCGTATGACAGCAACTGCCTCTTAGCATTGTGTCAATGGAAAATTGCAGAGCAAATGTAAATATATGTACATAAAGCACAGGCATTCGAATCTGGACCCCGCCCCCTTTACTCGCCAAATACTCTTATAATATCAATATCAGTATATTAATCTTGATATTATAAGAGTATTTGGTGAGTAAAGGGGGCGGGGTCCAGATTCGAGCGCCCGTGGTACAAGTACTGAAATTCAGGGGTTTGTGCGAATCGGATCCTGAGATCAAATTGGGAAAAATTGATCGGCGAAATTGCTATATTTTGACAAACATTATTGTAACAACTAAATACATTTTTTCTTCTAAATTACTATTTAAAGCACATTCAGTACGTTATACTCACTATACATTTACAGCCCGGAATAAATATTTCATTTTGTCATAGGTGTTAACCTCTTAAACCTCCAATTTTGAGGGAGATCTCCCTCATTTCACATTTCCAATTAGGGAGAAAGTGTGTAAAATGCGACTGAAACTGCATTGCTCAATTTGTCTTTCCCTTATATTACTATGTATCAAAGTAACTTCAACAAGTTTTCATTTGATCCAGATACGCCTATTATGGTCATAACACATATCCTGCAGTAACTAGGATCTCATTTGACCACAGGATGTAGATTTTGAGTTTGTGTGAGTATAAACTTGAACAAGGGAGATTTCGAGGGAGATAGGTAGATTTTGGTCAAAATGAGGGAGTCTCCCTCGTAATGAGGGAGGGTTAATGGGTATGTATTGTACAAATTTTTTTCAAGCATCTGAATTTGGAAATTTTAAGAGGAAAATTGGGAAAAATCACAATTTTTTTTCATTGGCCGGTCCTTTTCTGGACCTACATTAAAAAGGAGGGTTGATAAAGCCCTGGAAAGGTTTTTCAGGGAGCTCCGTAGGCAACGGGGACGTTTTCGTCGATATTCACCATTATGGTGGGTAAATATCGACACATATAGTATGAGATTGATCAGGAGATCATGCTGAATCCAGTGTGAGTACTCGGATGCAAAATAACTGATGGAATAACGGAGAAAATGCAAAAGGGAAAAACCGGAAGTACAAGAAGCAGGAAAAAGACGGCTTCCGAGATGGTATCTAACTCGGAAGAGTCTTTCCAGGATGCTTGGATAGATAATCAAAACACTTGCAGGATATGCTCGAGGGAAGAAAAGAAAGCCATGGAGTGTGATCGATGTCACAGTCATTTCTGCATCAGATGCCTGGAGTTTGATTCGAGGAAATATGAAATACTATCAAAATCAGATATGATGTGGTTTTGTCCACCATGCAGAGTGACCGTGGAAAAGAACATACTAACGGACAAAAAAATAGAAGAGCGATGCAATCAAATAATGCAGGAATATGAAGCTAGAATTTCTGAACTTGAAAAAGAAGTAAAAGCATTAAATGCTAAAGTGGAAATTAAATTGGAATCGGAGATAAAGAAAGTAACACCTACCAAAGAAGAGATAGTTTCTGAAATTAAAGAGAGGAAAGAGAAAGAAAATAATATTCTCCTTTTTGGAGTTACGGAACAAACTCATCACGATGGAAAGAAACGTATGGAAGAAGACACCAAACTAATTGAAAAGTTACTAGAAATAGGCGGGGTATCTATTGAAGAAAGGCCAGTAAAAGTGATACGACTGGGAAAGAGAACCGAGTCCAGGGACACAGCCAATAAGAACCGACCTATTCTAGTACGCTTTGAAACACAGACACCAAAGAAAGGCATATTCAAAAGTATAAGAAAAATTAAAAGTCATCAAGAATTTTCCACAATACAAATTAGGAACGATTTTACGATGTGTGAAAGAGAAAAAGAGAAATCATTACGAGAGGAAGCAAGACAGAAAGAACAAGAAGAAACGGAGGACTATATATATCGCGTCCATGGGCCGCCTTGGAGTAGAAAAATTGTTCGCCTTCCGAAAACGAGAAGTACCATATAAAGGAGAAGAAAGTTTAAATATTAGTTCTTAATCATAGACAGTTTTTATATAGAAGGATGTTCAAACTAGCATCTGAACAGTGATAGATATTATAATTGTGTTTTAATATGAATATTAATTATGATCAAAATATCTCCTGACAATGTAATTTTAGATATGGATATAGAGGCATTTGTTTGCCTGCGTCCATTATTATCTTATCTTATCTTATTAACGCATACACGTATACTTATATGTAATATTGAAAGAAATGTTACCATTTTGTACAAGTATTGAAATGTTTGACTACATATAAACGTATGCATGTACTTACATATGAAATATTGACTGTAACTTTGTACGTATTTTTCTATGAACATCAATGAAGAGTCAATTTCATGTACAACTTTTGAAATATTTATGTGTAATATGAATGAAATATGCTTAATTTTACAGTTATGTATGTAATATGTAAAAAAATATCAATTAATGAAAATTAAATGAATGGAATAAAGTTAAAGTATAAAAAGAAATATTTTACTCTTGTAATCACACGTTTAGTCTTAAATGACAGCTAATTTTATAAGTAATATTATTAATCAATGAAATTTAATGAATAAAATAGTTTACATTATATATATAGTCTATGTACTATAGACAGTATACAGTTGAGTGTAAGCTAATCTTTACACCTAGTGCACTACATTTAAACTACAGGTAATTATAAACTATTAGTGCACTACACCCTGAACCCAATATAGGTCAAATACCCCTACAGGTAAATGGGCAGTCCCATCCATCTATCTGTGATTATTACGTGTACTTCACCTGTGTCGTCTGCTTGTACTTGAAGCTGGCCTTATCATTAGTTAATATTCAAAGTCTTAAATTACGAAGGTAACTTGAGACAGGCACACTAGGCCTATATATAGTTACCTATATGAAACAGACCATAATTTGTTTGTCATTGTTTTCCTATATCAACACTTTCCTTTTTTTATAAAAAGAGGGGAACTCCCTGTAATGACATGTATTGACAGAGGAGCTCGAGGCTGGTACCTTTGATTGTCTATGATAATAAGACAGTAATCAATTTACAAGTTTTTGAGATTAGATATGCCTGCTCATTGTTGTGCATTCGTAATGTAATGACAGTACTGTCAGTATCACAGGGGCTCGGTTTCGGGATTTTGAGCGATATATGGCGTAAATCCTTCCAATTCCACTATATAATAAAGGCGTGCACACAAGTAAATAAGACAAACACTTTGTATCCGCTGTTTATACACATTCTTAAACCTTATAAAAATTGGGGGTATCGAAAAGATACCCCCAATTTTTATAAGGTTTAAGAATGTGTATAAACAGCGGATACAAAGTGTTTGTCTTATTTACTTGTGTGCATGCCTTTATTATATAGTGGAATTGGAAGGATTTACGCCATATATCGCTCAAAATCCCGAAACCGAGCCCCTGTGGTCAGTATATGTGTATGACTCGGGACTCGCAAGTAGATTGATCACTTACATTATGATTTACAGCAATAAATTATTAATTAGACATGGTAATGGTAGCAGATGTGTGTTGATGCTTTGTTCAGTTGGTATTTTATAGGCCTACACCTACCTGAATTAAAAATACTCCAAACCACGGACAGTGCTCCGGATACTGTTATCATGATCAGTGCACCGACTATGTACGGAAATACAATTTTGATTATAATACCGAACCCGGAGGGGGTCCAAAGATCCGGACAACGTTACAAGATGAAATGAAGTGAACTTGACATCATCGCGGATTTCTGTAGGATTTATGCACTAAATCGAATATTTTCCGATTAAATACGGCGAATTGAAGAAAAAGTATCCAGAAAGATAATATTCCATAGTATAAAAGTAGTATTTAGTAAATTATTTGGTCGTATGAGGTGGTATTGGGTAGTGTGGGGTAGTATTGGGTAATACGGAGTCTTGACATCATCGCGGATTTCTGTGGTATTTCTGCACTAAATCGAATATTTTCCGATTAAATACGACGAATTGAAGAAAAAATATCCAGAAAGATAATATTCCATAGTATAACAGTAGTATTTCGTAAATTACTTGGTCGTATGAGGTGGTATTGGGTAGTATGGGGTAGTATTGGGTAGTATTGGGTAGTATGGGGTAGTATTGGGTATTTAGACGCGCCGCTTGATTGAGTGCAATAATTCTGTCCATAACATAGAAAGATGTTGAATTAAAGGATTTAATTAAATATGACGTTCATCCAAGATTCAAACATGCGCTAACAAGTTCAATGTATGGGCGATGGGATATCAATTGTCCAATTTAAAAACTTAACATACAGCAATACATGCCCATCCTCGATATCCAGGGGTTACGATCACCTACATCTATATGTAATCTACACCCCTGGAATATATCATGGCAAAATTGAAAGCTCCCGGGTCTGCCACCTAGCGGTCGGTGTGCGTTGTGTCCCTTTGAATCACGTAATTACCGACCAATTAAAATGCGTGTAACAAAACAGCTTCAGCAATGAATGTAAACATGGAAGAACATTCATTCGGTTGATCTGTGAAAAATTCAAGATTGATCAAATTAGACAGCATCAGGAAACGGCGATCCACGCACTGAGTCCTTGCCGTAAATGTGTCGGTGAAGATTGTTCTTCTCTGTTTTACTGGTAATGATTCATGACACAGTCGACACTGTGCTATGTCTGTTTACATTTTTTTCTGTCCCATAAGAAGAGCGCGTGATCAAATATAAGGTGCGCTCTGATTGGACGCAGCCAGACCTAGCTGCATCCAATGAAAATTCTCGTCGCGGGGTTTACGAAATGTCGTCTATATATGACAAGGGTGAAGATGAGTGTGCGGATCGTAACCCTTGGCTAGCGAAGATGTACATGCCAAGTATCTCCTTTCATCATATATGTTGGCATGTCTCAATTGCGAAGATTTGAATATTTCAGATACCCGAGAGTTTGTTTCCGCTATCTAAAGTGTATGAGTTTGCGAATATAGGTGCCAGACGGGTCTCCCTAAAATACGCCATAGGAGAAAATACGCCATAGGTACGCCATAGGATATTTTCGGCGCCATAGATAAATGTACCTATTATTTCTTCAAAATACATCGTTTTATTTCATGATTGGTGCATATTACACCATCTGGTGAAGTTTCATGAAACAAATGTGTACTTGGCACAAATCACTGATTTATTACGGGTATATATGCAATTTGATAGTTATGGTTAATTGTTAATGAAAAAAAATGTGTCTTTGGTAAGAATTTCGGTAAAATTCCCGCGACATGCAAGTCATGTCGGTCAAAAGCTCTTCAGAGCTTATGTTATTTGTTTTTATGCCCACCGACTTTAAATAAAATTTATCTGATCTTATCTTATCTGATTCAAGGGAAGTAACTCTAATTATACGCCATAAAGAGATGTAAGTTCTGAAAGAGAATATAAATATTTTTTAATGGAGGGAAAACCTAAGTTTTTTAAAACACATAATTATTTTATTAATTATCATATTCATTTCCTAATATTATAGATGTTATTCATTGATTTATTTATTCAATGAACATATTTAGATAAACAGTATAAATATTAATATAATCCTTCATAAAATGAAAAATGTAGAACTCTTGGCCATTTAATGTTTCCAGACTCAACGACGAGGACGTGGTTCTACTCTGAGTCCATAATAATTAAAAAAAAAAAATTTTTTTTTTACAATATTACATTAATATTGATCTTCTTTTTTTTTTCAATTTAATAAATTAAAAAAAAAACAATGCAAAAGTCTTTCAGTTGTCAATGAATTTATTTTTTCACAAACCAAAATTAACAAACAATAACATGCAAAAATGTAGATTTATTACTTTTATTTAATTCTTCTGCTTACTACTCCTACCTATCCTATCATATAATTAAGAGAGGGTGTGGACAGTGTCCAAAGGTACGCAAAGCAGTCCCCATAATTTCACTCTTGCAGTCTAGCTCCTATCAATGGTAAGCATAAGAATAAAAAAAAAAGCAAACATTACAAAGTTAAATAGTCCTATTAAAAAGAAAATTTAATTACAAAGATGGTCATCTGAGACATAATCGCACAAGGCGGGCAGCAAATGAATTCTAACAATAAAATGCACTAATCAAAATGGTTATTAAGCATCTGAGACTTAATCGCACAAGGCGGACAACAGATGAATCCGAAAGCCCTACCCTAACAATAAAAAACACTAATTAAAATGGCTGCTAAGCATCTGAGACATAATCGCACAAGGCGGGCAGCAGATGAATCCTAAGACCTACCTTAACAATAAAAAGCACTAGTACAGGGACTACATCATCATGTTCATGTTTTATGAGTGTGTTTTGTTCTTTTGTTTGTTGTAGATTTCGAATTTCTAACTCTTTTGATTTGACCCGGTTTTTTTAGCTATTTTGGCAGTTATGGGGACATTTAACACGCCATCTGTTGATGTCACGTCTTTGGAATTAGTTTCAGGTGTAAATTTGAACAACTTGATCATTTGCCTATTTCTCGCTTCGGAACTCATTCCCATCCAAACCGTATGTGAAAGTCGTAGAGAGGATGAGTCAGGGGCAAGTTCAAAATTGCCTCGTCCATGGAGTGAGGCTCGGATGTCAATTAGTTGCAATTCATTGATTTCTTGTAGCCTGTTAACCAGTTGGGGTAGTTTGGAGATTTGCCAATTTCCTAACACTTTAAGTTTATGATCCATGCTTTCACAGTTATTATTTTTCCAGAAAAGTGGGATGGTGAGAATTTCTAATCTTGGCAAGAAAACATGCCGAAATAACAGGGGGAGCAGCTTAACAGTCAACAGTTAAAATACTATCAGGTCCAAAAAGATTAGCCAATCATGTCTTTTTTCACATTCTCTGGTATTTCTAATTTTTGAAAATTTCTCTTTGCATTTTCTTCTTAATGTCGCGTACAAAGAATTTGTTGTTTATTTGGGAAAACAGTTTGAATGGCATTAACTAAAGCTTTCTCTTCATCGGTTCCAAATACTATCTTTTCTGTTAGAAAACTAAACCCTAAGACTACCCTAAGTTTTGACAAGAAGTCACAGTATGAAGTGTATGAACCATCCCAATGTAAATATGTAGGCCCTAGAATAACAGGAGAAGTACTTGAGCCTTTCGAGTCAGATTTTTATTTGAAAAACTATGCAAGTGACATAACATGCACCTAAATTGAATGTTCGGTAAATGCCGAGAACACGTCCTGTAAGAGCTGCATTTTTTAAAAGTTCCATTTGTTCGTCTGTATAACATACTATACTAGGTGGTTTGCTATTATTGTTTGCAACAACATATCTGATAAAAGGATGGTTCTGCTTCTGATTTAAAATACCCTGTACACAATTGTACCTCATCTGCTGTATTTTTGGCATATGTGTCTGGCCTTATTGGCATTATACTTTGCATTTTCTATTACTTTTTTACTTATAACATTTTCCCTGTCTATGTCATGAACTTTAGTCTGAATCTGTACTGGTTTTAAATTGTGTTCAATTCCATCTTTCATGACCTCTTTCTGTTCCACAGTGGTTCTGATGTATTCTTGGGTTGTGTTTTTTGCGTTCCCATGCATGTTGTTACCTGGGAAGTTGCCTATATATTCAATGACCTGTAGTGTTAGTTTGTTTGTTTCAACTAAACCTGGGATGTTCTGAAACCAACTAATGCGACGTTGGTATGTCTTGTCTTTTTTCAATTTTGCATGATATCGTTTAACTACCAAAATGTCTTCAATGAGGGGCTGGGGTTGGAGAGGTACATGTTTTCCCTTAATCATTCTGCCATATATTCCCTGTTTCCTAACAACTGATACCAAGTCACCACTGTCTTCAATCAAACATTCACTTGTTGTCAATGATGGCTTTAACCAGGCACCACAATCATCCACAAAAGTGTTTTTTTTTTCCATTTTTTCTCTATGTTAAAACATATTGATTTTCTTTCAAGCCAAATGGAATCTTTTCTGTAACAGTGGTATCTGTGGTTACAACCTCAAAAAGGTTAGGAACAGTCAAAAATGTACCATCCGGCAACAAATTTCTATGAAAGTTATTCAGCTCTATGTGATATGAGTTATTCAGCATTGTGTGATCTGAGTTATTTAGTTCTATGTGATCTGAGTTATTTAGCTCTTTGTGATCTGAGTTATTCAGCTCTATGTGATCTGAGTTATTTAGCTCTTTGTGATCTGAGTTATTTAGCTCTTTGTGATCTGAGTTATTTAGTTCTATGTGATCTGAGTTATTCAGTTCTATGTGATCTGAGTTGTTTAGCTCTATGTGATCTGAGTTATTTGGCTCTATGTGATCTGAGTTATTTAGCTCTTTGTGATCTGAGTTATTTAGCTCTTTGTGATCTGAGTTATTCAGCTCTTTGTGATCTGAGTTATTTAGCTCTATGTGATCTGAGTTATTTGGCTCTATGTGATCTGAGTTATTTAGCTCTTTGTGATATGAGTTATTTAGCTCTTTGTGATCTGAGTTATTTAGCTCTATGAGATCTGAGTTATTCAGCTCTTTGTGATCTGAGTTATTTAGCTCTATGTGATCTGAGTTATTTAGCTCTATGTGATCTGAGTTAGTTAGCTCTTTGTGATCTGAGTTATTCAGCTCTATGTTATCTGAGTTATTTAGCTCTTTGTGATCTGAGTTATTTAGCTCTATGTGATCTGCGTTATTTGGCTCTATGTGATCTGAGTTTTTTAGCTCTATGTGATCTGAGTTATTTAGCTCTTTGTGATCTGAGTTATTTGGCTCTATGTGATCTGAGTTATTTAGCTCTATGTGATCTGAGTTATTCAGCTCTATGTGATCTGAGTTATTTGGCTCTATGTGATCTGAGTTATTTGGCTCTATGTGATCTGAGTTATTTGGCTCTATGTGATCTGAGTTATTTGGCTCTATGTGATCTGAGTTATTCAGCTCTTTGTGATCTGAGTTATTTAGCTCTATGTGATCTGAGTTATTTAGCTCTATCTGATCTGAGTTATTCAGCTCTATGTGATCTGAGTTATTCAGCTCTTTGTGATATGAGTTATTTAGATCTTTGTGATCTGAGGTATTTAGCTCTATGTGATCTGAGTTATTCAACTCTTTGTGATCTGAGTTATTTAGCTCTATGTGATCTGAGTTATTTAGCTCTATGTGATCTGAGTTAGTTAGCTCTTTGTGATCTGAGTTATTTAGCTCTTTGTGATCTGAGTTATTTGGCTCTATGTGATCTGAGTTATTCAGCTCTATGTGATCTGAGTTATTTAGCTCTTTGTGATCTGAGTTATTTGGCTCTATGTGATCTGAGTTATTTAGATCTATGTGATCTGAGTTATTCAGCCCTATGTGATCTGAGTTATTTGGCTCTATGTGATCTGAGTTATTTGGCTCTATGTGATCTGAGTTATTCAGCTCTATGTGAACTGAGTTATTTGGCTCTATGTGATCTGAGTTATTCAGCTCTTTGTGATCTGAGTTATTTAGCTCTATGTGATCTGAGTTATTTAACTCTATCTGATCTGAGTTATTCAGCTCTATGTGATCTGAGTTATTCAGCTCTTTGTGATCTGAGTTATTTAGTTCTTTGTGATCTGAGTTATTTGGCTCTATGTGATCTGAGTTAGTTAGCTCTTTGTGATCTGAGTTATTTAGCTCTATGTGATCTGAGTTATTCAGCTCTTTGTGATCTGAGTTATTCAGCTCTATGTGATCTGAGTTATTTAGCTCTTTGTGATCTGAGTTATTTAGCTCTTTGTAATCTGAGTTATTCAGCGCGTTGTGATCTGAGTTATTCAGCTCTTTGTGATCTGATTTATTTAGCTCTTTGTGATCTGAGTTATTTAGCTCTATGTGATCTGAGTTATTTAGCTCTATGTGATCTGAGTTATTCAGCTCTTTTTGATCTGAGTTATTTAGCTCTTTGTGATATGAGTTATTTAGCTCTTTGCGATCTGAGGTATTTATCTCTATGTGATCTGAGTTATTCAAATCTTTGTGATCTGAGTTATTTAGCTCTATGTGATCTGAGTTATTTAGCTCTATGTGATCTGAGTTAGTTAGCTCTTTGTGATCTGAGTTATTCAGCTCTATGTGATCTGAGTTATTTAGCTCTTTGTGATCTGAGTTATTTGTCTCTTTGTGATCTGAGTTATTTAGCTCTTTGTGATCTGAGTTATTTAACTCTATGTGATCTGAGTTATTCAGCTCTTTGTGATCTGAGTTATTCAGCTCTTTTTGATCTGAGTTATTTAGCTCTTTGTGATCTGAGTTATTCAGCTCTATGTGATCTGAGTTATTTAGTTCTATGTGATCTGAGTTATTCAGCTCTTTTTGATCTGAGTTATTTAGCTCTTTGTGATATGAGTTATTTAGATCTTTGTGATCTGAGGTATTTAGCTCTATGTGATCTGAGTTATTCAACTCTTTGTGATCTGAGTTATTTAGCTCTATGTGATCTGAGTTATTTAGCTCTATGTGATCTGAGTTAGTTAGCTCTTTGTGATCTGAGTTATTTAGTTCTATGTGATCTGAGTTATTCAGTTCTATGTGATCTGAGTTGTTTAGCTCTATGTGATCTGAGTTATTTAGTTCTATGTGATCTGAGTTATTTGGCTCTATGTGATCTGAGTTATTTAGCTCTTTGTGATCTGAGTTATTTAGCTCTTTGTGATCTGAGTTATTCAGCTCTTTGTGATCTGAGTTATTTAGCTCTATGTGATCTGAGTTATTTGGCTCTATGTGATCTGAGTTATTTAGCTCTTTGTGATATGAGTTATTTAGCTCTTTGTGATCTGAGTTATTTAGCTCTATGTGATCTGAGTTATTCAGCTCTTTGTGATCTGAGTTATTTAGCTCTATGTGATCTGAGTTATTTAGCTCTATGTGATCTGAGTTAGTTAGCTCTTTGTGATCTGAGTTATTCAGCTCTATGTTATCTGAGTTATTTAGCTCTTTGTGATCTGAGTTATTTAGCTCTTTGTGATCTGAGTTATTTGGCTCTATGTGATCTGAGTTATTCAGCTCTATGTGATCTGAGTTATTTAGCTCTTTGTGATCTGAGTTATTTGGCTCTATGTGATCTGAGTTATTTAGATCTATGTGATCTGAGTTATTCAGCCCTATGTGATCTGAGTTATTTGGCTCTATGTGATCTGAGTTATTTGGCTCTATGTGATCTGAGTTATTTGGCTCTATGTGAACTGAGTTATTTGGCTCTATGTGATCTGAGTTATTCAGCTCTTTGTGATCTGAGTTATTTAGCTCTATGTGATCTGAGTTATTTAGCTCTATCTGATCTGAGTTATTTAGTTCTTTGTGATCTGAGTTATTTGGCTCTATGTGATCTGAGTTAGTTAGCTCTTTGTGATCTGAGTTATTTAGCTCTATGTGATCTGAGTTATTCAGCTCTTTGTGATCTGAGTTATTCAGCTCTATGTGATTTGAGTTATTTAGCTCTTTGTGATCTGAGTTATTTAGCTCTTTGTAATCTGAGTTATTCAGCGCGTTGTGATCTGAGTTATTCAGCTCTTTGTGATCTGATTTATTTAGCTCTTTGTGATCTGAGTTATTTAGCTCTATGTGATCTGAGTTATTTAGTTCTATGTGATCTGAGTTATTCAGCTCTTTTTGATCTGAGTTATTTAGCTCTTTGTGATATGAGTTATTTAGCTCTTTGCGATCTGAGGTATTTAGCTCTATGTGATCTGAGTTATTCAAATCTTTGTGATCTGAGTTATTTAGCTCTATGTGATCTGAGTTATTTAGCTCTATGTGATCTGAGTTAGTTAGCTCTTTGTGATCTGAGTTATTCAGCTCTATGTGATCTGAGTTATTTAGCTCTTTGTGATCTGAGTTATTTGTCTCTTTGTGATCTGAGTTATTTAGCTCTTTGTGATCTGAGTTATTTAACTCTATGTGATCTGAGTTATTCAGCTCTTTGTGATCTGAGTTATTCAGCTCTTTTTGATCTGAGTTATTTAGCTCTTTGTGATCTGAGGTATTTAGCTCTATGTGATCTGAGTTATTCAACTCTTTGTGATCTGAGTTATTTAGCTCTATGTGATCTGAGTTATTTAGCTCTATGTGATCTGAGTTAGTTAGCTCTTTGTGATCTGAGTTATTTAGTTCTATGTGATCTGAGTTATTCAGTTCTATGTGATCTGAGTTGTTTAGCTCTATGTGATCTGAGTTATTTAGTTCTATGTGATCTGAGTTATTTGGCTCTATGTGATCTGAGTTATTTAGCTCTTTGTGATCTGAGTTATTCAGCTCTATGTTATCTGAGTTATTTAGCTCTTTGTGATCTGAGTTATTTAGCTCTTTGTGATCTGAGTTATTTGGCTCTATGTGATCTGAGTTATTCAGCTCTATGTGATCTGAGTTATTTAGCTCTTTGTGATCTGAGTTATTTGGCTCTATGTGATCTGAGTTATTTAGATCTATGTGATCTGAGTTATTCAGCCCTATGTGATCTGAGTTATTTGGCTCTATGTGATCTGAGTTATTTGGCTCTATGTGATCTGAGTTATTTGGCTCTATGTGAACTGAGTTATTTGGCTCTATGTGATCTGAGTTATTCAGCTCTTTGTGATCTGAGTTATTTAGCTCTATGTGATCTGAGTTATTTAGCTCTATCTGATCTGAGTTATTTAGTTCTTTGTGATCTGAGTTATTTGGCTCTATGTGATCTGAGTTATTTAGCTCTATGTGATCTGAGTTATTTAGCTCTATCTGATCTGAGTTATTTAGTTCTTTGTGATCTGAGTTGTTTGGCTCTATGTGATCTGAGTTAGTTAGCTCTTTGTGATCTGAGTTATTTAGCTCTATGTGATCTGAGTTATTCAGCTCTTTGTGATCTGAGTTATTCAGCTCTATGTGATCTGAGTTTTTTAGCTCTTTGTGATCTGAGTTATTTAGCTCTTTGTAATCTGAGTTATTCAGCGCGTTGTGATCTGAGTTATTTAGTTCTATGTGATCTGAGTTATTCAGCTCTTTTTGATCTGAGTTATTTAGCTCTTTGTGATATGAGTTATTTAGCTCTTTGCGATCTGATTTATTTAGCTCTATGTGATCTGAGTTATTCAAATCTTTGTGATCTGAGTTATTTAGCTCTATGTGATCTGAGTTATTTAGCTCTATGTGATCTGAGTTAGTTAGCTCTTTGTGATCTGAGTTATTCAGCTCTATGTGATCTGAGTTATTTAGCTCTTTGTGATCTGAGTTATTGGTCTCTTTGTGATCTGAGTTATTTAGCTCTTTGTGATCTGAGTTATTTAACTCTATGTGATCTGAGTTATTCAGCTCTTTGTGATCTGAGTTATTCAGCTCTTTTTGATCTGAGTTATTTAGCTCTTTGTGATATGAGTTATTTAGCTCTTTGTGATCTGAGGTATTTAGCTCTATGTGATCTGAGTTATTCAACTCTTTGTGCTCTGAGTTATTTAGCTCTATGTGATCTGAGTTATTTAGCTCTATGTGATCTGAGTTAGTTAGCTCTTTGTGATCTGAGTTATTTAGTTCTATGTGATCTGAGTTATTCAGTTCTATGTGATCTGAGTTGTTTAGCTCTATGTGATCTGAGTTATTTAGTTCTATGTGATCTGAGTTATTTGGCTCTATGTGATCTGAGTTATTTAGCTCTTTGTGATCTGAGTTATTTAGCTCTTTGTGATCTGAGTTATTCAGCTCTATGTGATCTGAGTTATTTAGCTCTATGTGATCTGAGTTATTTGGCTCTATGTGATCTGAGTTATTTAGCTCTTTGTGATCTGAGTTATTTAGCTCTATGTGATCTGAGTTATTTGGCTCTATGTGATCTGAGTTATTCAGCTCTATGTGATCTGAGTTATTTAGCTCTTT
This sequence comes from Mimachlamys varia, assembly GCA_947623455.1. NCBI lineage: Eukaryota > Metazoa > Mollusca > Bivalvia > Pectinida > Pectinidae > Mimachlamys > Mimachlamys varia. Next base: position 42,709,021 of record OX392539.1, read on the forward strand.
GTGATCTGAGTTATTTGGCTCTTTGTGATCTGAGTTATTTAGATCTATGTGATCTGAGTTATTCAGCCCTATGTGATCTGAGTTATTTGGCTCTATGTGATCTGAGTTATTTGGCTCTATGTGATCTGAGTTATTTGGCTCTATGTGAACTGAGTTATTTGGCTCTATGTGATCTGAGTTATTCAGCTCTTTGTGATCTGAGTTATTTAGCTCTATGTGATCTGAGTTATTTAGCTCTATCTGATCTGAGTTATTCAGCTCTATGTGATCTGAGTTATTCAGCTCTATGTGATCTGAGTTATTTAGTTCTTTGTGATCTGAGTTATTTGGCTCTATGTGATCTGAGTTAGTTAGCTCTTTGTGATCTGAGTTATTTAGCTCTATGTGATCTGAGTTATTCAGCTCTTTGTGATCTGAGTTATTCAGCTCTATGTGATCTGAGTTATTTAGCTCTTTGTGATCTGAGTTATTTAGCTCTTTGTAATCTGAGTTATTCAGCGCGTTGTGATCTGAGTTATTCAGCTCTTTGTGATCTGATTTATTTAGCTCTTTGTGATCTGAGTTATTTAGCTCTATGTGATCTGAGTTATTTAGTTCTATGTGATCTGAGTTATTCAGCTCTTTTTGATCTGAGTTATTTAGCTCTTTGTGATATGAGTTATTTAGCTCTTTGTGATCTGAGGTATTTAGCTCTATGTGATCTGAGTTATTCAAATCTTTGTGATCTGAGTTATTTAGCTCTATGTGATCTGAGTTATTTAGCTCTATGTGATCTGAGTTAGTTAGCTCTTTGTGATCTGAGTTATTCAGCTCTATGTGATCTGAGTTATTTAGCTCTTTGTGATCTGAGTTATTTGTCTCTTTGTGATCTGAGTTATTTAGCTCTTTGTGATCTGAGTTATTTAACTCTATGTGATTTGAGTTATTCAGCTCTTTGTGATCTGAGTTATTCAGCTCTTTTTGATCTGAGTTATTTAGCTCTTTGTGATATGAGTTATTTAGCTCTTTGTGATCTGAGGTATTTAGCTCTATGTGATCTGAGTTATTTAGCTCTATGTGATCTGAGGTATTTAGCTCTTTGTGATCTGAGTTATTTAGCTCTATGTGATCTGAGTTATTTAGTTCTATGTGATCTGAGGTATTTAGCTCTATGTGATCTGAGTTATTTAGTTCTATGTGATCTGAGTTATTTAGCTCTATCTGATCTGAGTTATTCAGCTCTATGTGATCTGAGTTATTTAGTTCTATGTGATCTGAGTTATTTAGCTCTATCTGATCTGAGTTATTCAGCTCTATGTGATCTGAGTTATTCAGCTCTTTGTGATCTGAGTTATTTAGTTCTTTGTGATCTGAGTTATTTGGCTCTTTGTGATCTGAGTTATTTAGCTCTTTGTGATCTGAGTTATTTAACTCTATGTGATCTGAGTTATTCAGCTCTTTGTGATCTGAGTTATTCAGCTCTATGTGATCTGAGTTATTTAGCTCTTTGTGATCTGAGTTATTCAGCTCGGTGTGATCTGAGTTATTTAGCTCTTTGTGATCTGATTTATTTAGTTCTATGTGATCTGAGTTATTTAGCTCTTTGTGATCTGAGTTATTTAGCTCTTTGTGATCTGATTTATTTAGCTCTTTGTGATCTGATTTATTCAGCTCTGTGTGATCTGAGTTATTCAGCTCTGTGCGATCTGAGTTATTCAGCTCTGTGTGATCTGAGTTATTCAGCTCTGTGTGATCTGAGTTATTTAGTTCTATGTGATCTGAGTTATTTAGTTCTATGTGATCTGAGTTATTTGGCTCTATGTGATCTGAGTTGTTTAGCTCTATGTGATCTGAGTTATTTAGTTCTATGTGATCTGAGTTATTTAGCTCTTTGTGATCTGAGTTATTTAGCTCTATGCGATCTGAGTTATTTAGCTCTATGTGATCTGAGTTATTCAGCTCTGTGTGATCTGAGTTATTCAGCTCTGTGTGATCTGAGTTATTTAGTTCTATGTGATCTGAGTTATTTAGTTCTATGTGATCTGAGTTATTTAGCTCTTTGTGATCTGAGTTGTTTAGCTCTATGTGATCTGAGTTATTCAGCTCTGTGTGATCTGAGTTATTTAGCTCTATGTGATCTGAGTTATTTAGTTCTATGTGATCTGAGTTATTTAGCTCTTTGTGATCTGAGTTGTTTAGCTCTATGTGATCTGAGTTATTTAGCTCTTTGTGATCTGATTTATTTAGCTCTATGTGATCTGAGTTATTCAGCTCGGTGTGATCTGAGTTATTTAGCTCTTTGTGATCTGATTTATTTAGTTCTATGTGATCTGAGTTATTCAGCTCTATGTGATCTGAGTTATTGAGCTCTTTGTGATCTGAGTTATTTAGCTCTTTGTGATCTGAGTTATTTAGCTTTATGTGATCTGAGTTATTCAGCTCTATGTGATCTGAGTTATTTAGTTCTATGTGATCTGAGTTATTTAGCTCTTTGTGATCTGAGTTATTTAGCTCTTTGTGATCTGAGTTGTTTAGCTCTATGTGATCTGAGTTATTTAGTTCTATGTGATCTGAGTTATTTAGCTCTTTGTGATCTGAGTTATTTAGCTCTTTGTGATCTGAGTTGTTTAGCTCTATGTGATCTGAGTTATTTAGCTCTTTGTGATCTGATTTATTTAGCTCTATGTGATCTGAGTTATTTAGCTCATTGTGATCTGAGTTATTTAGCTCTTTGTGATCTGATTTATTTAGCTCTTTGTGATCTGATTTATTCAGCTCTGTGTGATCTGAGTTATTTAGCTCTATGTGATCTGAGTTATTTAGTTCTATGTGATCTGAGTTATTTAGCTCTATGTGATCTGAGTTATTTAGCTCTTTGTGATCTGAGTTATTTAGCTCTTTGTGATCTGATTTATTTAGCTCTTTGTGATCTGATTTATTCAGCTCTGTGTGATCTGAGTTATTTAGTTCTATGTGATCTGAGTTATTTAGCTCTATGTGATCTGAGTTATTTAGCTCTTTGTGATCTGAGTTATTTAGCTCTTTGTGATCTGAGTTATTTAGCTCTTTGTGATCTGAGTTATTTAGTTCTATGTGATCTGAGTTATTCAGCTCTTTGTGATCTGAGTTATTTAGCTCTATGTGATCTGAGTTATTTAGTTCTATGTGATCTGAGTTATTCAGCTCTTTGTGATCTGAGTTATTTAGCTCTTTGTGATCTGAGTTATTCAGCTCTTTGTGATCTGAGTTATTTAGCTCTATGTGATCTGAGTTATTCAGCTCTATGTGATCTGAGTTATTGAGCTCTTTGTGATCTGAGTTATTTAGCTCTTTGTGATCTGAGTTATTTAGTTCTATGTGATCTGAGTTATTTAGTTCTATGTGATCTGAGTTATTGAGCTCTTTGTGATCTGAGTTATTCAGCTCTATGTGATCTGAGTTATTGTGGTCACTAATTTGTGAATGAGAGTCTGACTGAAATTCATTGTTTCGCAAATCTGACTCTATGCTAGAAGCCTCGGATATAAGGTCCAGGAGTTCTGAGGTTGGGGCATTATTTCCTAGTGATTGAAGAACATCTTCATATTCAGATGATGTTGATAAAATGGGCGAATCTTTTGAAGGAGACAAAGCTAACTTTGAAGTCTGGTGAAGTGGGGGAAATTATAAATCATCTGTTAAATCTATCAATGTTGTGTGATTCTTTTTCATAAGTGGGACAAAATGATCTGGGCGGGACCCAGCACCTGACCAAAAAATCCAAATAGATTCATGAGTGTTTGTTTTCTTGTTTCTAGGGTAGAATTCAGTGTTCAAAATACCTACAGCTAAGTCAAGGAGGGAATTTTGGACAGGATGAACTGATCTGATTGGCCTTCCAATAACAGAAGCAGCAGCATGCATTGTCCATGCACATGAAAAGCTTTTGTCTACTGCACATGATTCGATTGCATCATCTATCGGTTCTGTTACTTTCCACAAATTATCCTTGCTATGAGAAGTTTCATAAAAGTTTCTGTTCTCGGTTAGTTCTATGCATGTCCTAACTCTCAGTTCAGGAGCCAATGTTTCATCTCCTATTAGTGCTATGGATATGGAATTGAACAAGAATTGCCATTTCCAGTGGAAAATACAGGAATAAAATCATCATTGGGACCTAACAGTTTTTGTGCAGTTTGATCTTTGAATTGTGACCTGTAAGTATTTGAATTGGATGTGTTAACAAACTTGTTAGCTCTGAAAAAAACATTTTCCATTTTCACGCTTCTAAATTTTCTAAATTATCCCTTACTGCTGCTTCAGAAAGTCTTTCTAAAGAAAGACTAAAGTCAAATGTTCTGTCAGTTTTAAGACAGCATGCTGAGCAAAGGAAAGGTAATTCAGTTTTGCTTAGGAATCGAAACTGAGAATTTGTAATGTTATCACATTTTTTGTGGAACCATTTATCACATTTTTCACATGCTACATTTCCATTTCCATCACAGTTTTCAAAGGAAATTCCACATGGATAAAAAGCCTTTATGTCTAGATAGACAAACAAAAAAAATATTTCTAAGGAGTGAAGGAAAATTACAAAAAAAAATTAACCGTCCAAAATCATAAAAAAATGAATGCCTAGTGTCAGTAATGTAGAAGGAAATGCGATATAAAAACTAAATGCGCTTATATGTGTAATGATCTAAAAAGACAACCTGTGGTGTGCGACTTACTTGGACAACTGGCCTTGTGGTGATGATGAAATAACTGGTGTAGCATTCACTTTTATACACCAAAATGGTTCATAACTATAATTACACCAAGCAATTTCATGCTAATGAGAAGGTAAATAATTACCCAAGTTAAGTACATACCAACTGTAGCATTTCTTTATTATAATAGGATAATTACACCAAGCTTGTCACTAATTTGTGAACACACATTTAATACCTTTGACATTTCTTCATTACAAGAAGATAATTACACCAAGCTGAATAAGCTTAAGAACACACATTTACTACCTGTAACATTTTTACATTATAAGAAGGTAATTATAATTCTATATGTGTTACCTTTTTTAAAAGATGTCAATTAAATCAACATTGTTTTTTAAGAAATATTTTATCAGTTCTCATGAACATCTGATCAAAATTACCTGATTCCAGGGTAATTACCTGAAACTCAAAGCGCAAAATCCTTAAAAATGGTAAAAAAGAACAGTCATGTCTTACATTTCATCATTCAACTGTTGAAGTACTTGCTATTCATTAAATTCATTCAGTATGGAATCTCTATCCAGAGCCATGGTAAACTACCTGAGACATGATCCTGGTGCTCCCTTAGATGATGCAGCATATGTTCCTGTTAGCCACATATTAGACATCTTCCGTATAGATAAAGATTCCTTGGACAACATCATCAACCAACCAACAGACAAACAACGCCTATTTCTTTCACCATGCCACAACTTTATTCGAGCAGCATCTGGCCACAGCAGACCCATCCAACCCCCTCTTCTTGGCACCCAGATCACCAACCCCTAAACTGTCAAGTATTGTGCTCATGGAACGACGAAGAAGGCTCTACCATTGATTCAGAAGGAAGGACTACACAAGGTGACTCGCCAATATGTACACTTCGCCAGGGACAAGACAAGCTTGAAGAATGGTTCAGACGTCATCATCACACTAGATGTAAGGAAGTATCTCAACGCTGGGATGGGACTTTACCGACTTGATGAAGGGAACATTGCAGCCAGTGGAAACAGAGACGGTGTCATTAAGCGTGTTTATTTTAAGTGTGTAACCATAAGATAGAATGTTTATTTGTCAATGCTAGAGTTTTAACTTTCAAAATAGTTACATACATGTTATGAAATATTAAATGTAGTGAATGTGTACAGCCAATAGCCCTTATATGTTATGCTTGAATGTTTAAATCAATGTAGTACATGTTAAAAAGTCTTATATTATAATCAAATATGTTATTTTCCATGTTGTGGTTTTGTAAAATATTTGTACATGCTAATTATATGATGGCTTTATGAATAAAATATTGATATAATTGTTTAGTGTAAAAAAATCAGTTTTTGTGTTTTTTTTTGCATAAGTATATATGAGTATGAAATGTAATGAATGAAATTATGAATAAAATAAGTTTAATATTTATAAAGTTCTACATTTTTCATTTTATTAATTAGTATAATATACAGTCTATCTAATTTATCTTAATCTGAAAACCTAATCACAGATATAATATTATTTATCAAAACACTGGTAATTGGCCATAAGCTGTAGCATTTCAATGTAAGCTGTGGAAAGAGTTATAAATAAGACCAATTGCAAAAAAATATCATTTCTGAACTTGCTACATAGATATATAAAATGGCTAAGTTTGCAGTCTTCTTCAGTATCTATGTTACTCGTCTTCAGAGACAATTTGATGGTGATCTCAAGGTAGAGAGACATATACTAAGTTCATTCTCAATGAACTAGACATGGAACTAATTAATTCCTTTTTATGTAGGTTTTATAACATATAGCTTTAACATATCTAGAACTAGACATTAAATTAATTAATTCCTTTTATGTAGGTTTTATAACATATAGCTTCAACATAAAAAGTAATAACCATAATATAATTTACACAATTCATAAGTTTATATATATACAATTGTGTAACTCTTAACAAATTATGGAGTTACTTTTTAAAAGTAAATGTTTATGTTATACATTTCTTACATAGATATCATTGTCTTATTTTTCTTTCTGTATTTGCAGGTTCCTGGACCAGTCAGATTGTTTGGGAAAGGGGGCCTACGGGCAGATTCTATACCCAGGGACATGCTACAGGACCTGAAGGAGTTCCGACCAGACGTGGTTGTGGTGCAGCTAGGTGGGAACGACATAGGAGCGACAACATCACCAAGCGCCATCTTCACCAGACTAATGGACCTGAGGACGGAACTATTTGACGCAGGGATTCAACAGATATACTTTGTAGAGGTTGTCAGACGCGGCAACTTCAGCCCCTAGGCCTTACTATGACTTCCTTCAACAAACAGCGGAACACAATCAACAGACTGATGAAGAAGCGACTGACGGACCACTACATCGACTTGAGAGTTCACTACCCCCAGGACTACGACTATCATCTTGGTCACTTTAACGACTCTGGACTTCAGACACAGTTTCATGCCCTCAGAAGACCTTTTCTCAGGCGGTAGAATTTTGACTGAATAACTGATTTTCACTAAAATACTGTGCCTTTATAACAATGTGAATTAATTAACTCAGGAAAAAATATATGTATGGATATTGTATGGATATACAATATATATAATGAACCTCACAAATTGAATTCAATACAAGTGTAATTAAACATGTTTGTTTACTGAAGAAAAAGATATTATTGTTTTGTTTTGATAAAATGTGTTTATGTAATGATATGCAATTTTGTCATGATATGAACTGCAATAAAAAATCAAAATAAATTGTCAATTTTCCTATATGTGGTAATATGATGTAAAATTCAAATTATTTATTTCTATATAAAATGTAATGCTTGTGTGAATATTGAATTCTATCATTTATTTGTAAATGAATATAGTGCTTGTGTGAATATTGAATAATATAATTTATTTATAAATGAATATAGTGCTTGTGTGAATATTGAATAATATAATTTATTTATAAATAAATATAGTGCTTGTGTGAATATTGAATAAAATCATTATTAATAAAATTGTCAAGAAATCTTATATTTTTAATTTTGTAGTTCCATTTTAAAAATGTATATTTGTCCTTTCAGAGAACAAATCTGATGTTTTCACAATCTAATTCCATTAAAAAATATATTTATTCTATAAATTTCCTTATATTCATATATCTGTATGGCGTTTAATTAGAGTTACTCCCCTTGAATCAGACTTGCATCTCGCGGTAATTTTACCGAAATTCTTACAAAGTACACATTTTTTTCATTAACAATTAACCATAACTATCAAATTGCATATATACCCGTTATAAATCAGTTATTTGTGCCAAGAAACACATATAACTTGCGCTGGGTTGAAGAAATGGCTATGACGTATTTTAGTGTCCGAGAGCCTCCGATAACAGATCGTTTTTTGGTACAAAGCACACATTTTTATTTCATGAAACTTCACCAGATGGTGTAATATGCACCAATCATGAAATAAAACGATGCATTTCGAAGCAATAATAAGTACATTTATCTATGGCGCCGAAAATATCCTATGGCGTACCTATGGCGTATTTTCTCCTATGGCGTATTTTAGTGTGACCGTGCCAGAAACATAACCGGAAGAAGAAGAAGTAGAAGAAGAAAAAGAAGAAGAAGAAGAAGAAGACCGCGAGATTGTTTTGATGTTGTGTTAAATTTAGGCAGTGTTTGACCCTCGAGCCTAACGTCCAGACTTTAGGCTCAATGGCTATATCGCTCGCCTACCATGAGGGGGTCTCGGGTTCGATTCCCGGTCCGGCCACAACATTGTTTATCAGATGATCGAGCTAGTCTTTTTGCTTCATCAACAATGTGGTGCACACACATAACCTTCAGTTTTATGGTGAAATATTGTCAAACTGTTATCCATATACTTGTGTGCAAAACGTGGGTGCAACTCTGAACTTTTGCTGAACGAACCAACTCTGAACTTTTGCTGAACGAACCAAACTCAATTTTGTATAAACGGTCAGGTCAAGTCGGTTAATTATTAGTGCCCTTCCAATGAAACCAGGAGGCCTGTATGTTTTGTCTGCTTACGTACATGTAAATCTTTGGTTAAGAGTTTGGTTTCAGTTTTGTAACGGTCCACTATTCACTTAGCAGTGGGTCTAAGGATGTTGACACTTCGCATATACATTCTCTGTGAACAATTCAAAAAATAATTTCGAATATTTTTTTTTTTTTTGCAAATTTAGTCATTTTTCTTTGCTGAGTTTGAGGTTTTGGTTTTATTGTTATAATGGCTCATATCTCACTTATTAATTTGTGGTGTATGGATGGAGATGCCATTAATTCATCAGCACTTGATTCATCTGTACTCACGAGAATGCTTGTTGATGATGTCATCAGTGTCTTGTTACATCATTCAAACAAACCTTGGTATTAAGAGCGCAGCTCTCGGACGCTGAAGCTCTTTCAAAATGCATGGTAGCGCATACGTGCGTAAACAGAGTTGTTCCCTTGCTTGCTACCCTTTCCTTTAGATTTTTTTTCCGTCCGAAATTATCTATAAACAGTCCTCCAGTGGGGAAACCGGGAACACGTCACACAATTATGTTACGTCACACTAGGTCTTCATCGGTTATTTGCAGAAGGTACAAAATAACCAGAATATCTGTCAAATGGTGTATGTTATCTCTGTCGTTGCTTCAAAAACTGTCTTTTTTTTCGACTTGCCGACTTTAAATTATGGATTCTTTTTCACTTTCGAAACCAGTATATGAATGATTCTAGTAAATATCAGAGATTTAAGGCTGTGCCTTTGTCATATTACTGTTACAAGCTTAGACACCACATTTTTGGTGCCTAGTTGTTCCCTTTCCATTTTGAGTCTGATCGGGAAAACAAATTAAGCGACTGACAATCGGGCACCTTGGATTTTGATGATGAAAGTTGGATACTGTTATTCTTTTAGAAGTATGGGATGCTGATTTCAGTCGATGTTAAAATTGAATAAAAAAAACAAATTTGAATATGAGAAATATAGTAGTCATTATTTTTATCATTTGTTTTATAACACTTAAAATTTCCCGAAAAAGAAATCATACAAATTGACATTAGTTTAAACAGTATTTTATTTCAGTAACAACATGAATATTCAATACAATACAAAGAGGTCTGATGAAGGATTTGGAAACAAGCTAGTAGCTTATACTAATCCATTTCCCTCAGAATATTGGCTAAGTTGATCGGCATATTAGTCAAATAGCAAACACTGTTTTGTACTAGTTATGAAGAAAAAAATTGAAAGAAAGTTAAAAAGTAGTTTACAGTACAGGCAGTTTTGAACATCATTCGACATTTTTAAACATTGGTGGAATACAAATTTGTATGAGCTAGTTGCTCAAAAACCATGAATATAGTATATATAATTAAAGTAACAATGCTTGTTTGGGGATATTGATAACTTCGAAAAGAAAGTTAGTAAAAGCTTGTATATATTTACTCGAATCTTTGTGTATGTAGTATAAAATTATGTACGGCCTCAGTTATTGTTTCATTTTCTGCATCTGTCAATTCTGGATTACCTGATAATAAAATATCTGGGTTCAGATCAAAATCTAAATTAAATATAAACTGGTCTCTTTGAATTTTGTAATTTTTGCATATGAAAAGAAAATGAAATTATCTTCTATGTATCCACATGTACAGAAAGAGCTTTCCGTTATATTTCTATTGAATAAGTGTTCTTTCAAAGTGCTACAATTTAAACGAAGTCTGGTATGGAGTATTTGTAAAGAGCGTTTGTCAAAACTTCTGTAAGAAAGTGGGGTTTTGAGGTCTTTTTTTTTCCAGGTATTTTTTTAAGATGTTCTAGGAAGGGTTGTTTCTTATATCCGCTGGTATGGAATTCCATAATTCTACTGCTGATGGTACAAACGATTTTTTATGGCAATTTGTTTTAGAATGGACAGTTAATAAATGATTTGCTTGTCTGGTTCTGTAATCGTGTAAATCTGAGTGTTGGGAAGGTACAAGTGAACAGTGATAAATTGGAGCACTTTTGTGAATCATTTTGTGAAACTGAATAATTTTATGTCGTTTCCTTCGATCTAATAATTTTTCCCTGCGTAAATCTTTATATAATAATTCTATATTAACTAGCTTGGTAGCACCTGTAACTATTCTACCTGCCTCTATTTGAACATGCTCTAGCCTTCAATCAGATATAGTGGTAGTGAATCTCAAACAACATCTGCGTATTCTAAAATTGGTCGGATATAAGAGTTTGCAAAGAGTTTCTATCAAGCACAAATTCCAATTTTCTAAGTATGCCTAGACGTTTAGAAGTTTTAGCTAAAATGTAATTAATATGATCAGTCCAGCCGAAATCTGAGGACAAATATACTTCAAGATGTTTGTGAGACTTAACGTTCGATTCAACTATATTGTTCATAAATACTGGCGGATGGTTTAGCCTATTATATTTTTTACTAACTAACAACGACTCTGTTTTAGCTTAATTGTGCTGTCAATGTCGTTAACAATATCAGTTATGTAGACAAGAAATAAAAGAGGCCCTAGAATGGATTCCTGGGGAACTCCTGCTGTAATTTTCTTAAATGATGATGATTTCCCGTTTATAACAACCCTTTGATATCTGTTTGATAGATAATTTTCGAACCAACCAATAAGCTTCCCGGAAATTGCCGCCCGTTGAAGTTTGTAAAGTAAACCCTTTTGCCAAACTCTGTCGAATGCTTTACTTATATCACAAAATATAACTTGTATTTCTTTACCATCAAAGCAGGAAAATAAAAGACAAGGGAATCTTGAATATGCAAAATACATGTATTACCTGCATCAATCAATCACTTACCACCCACATGTGTAATGATCACAAACAATTACAGTGGTACATTCACATTCTAAACAAAGAAGCAGTTACTGAACATTTTACAGGCTTTTATTATCTGAAATAAGGATAGTGAATAGATTTTGTTTCACAACAATAAGATGTTTAAATGTGACAATACGACGACTAGTATAATGTACATCAGACTATCACTACCTTCGTACGTGTCATCAGTTGTTTTTCAATAGTCTTGATGTTCATGTCCAAAACAGGAAGAAAGAGTCCAGTAAAACCAGATCGGATATATGATGACATCTCTAACAATACGAGGGGTGTTCCAAAAATAATGTCACTTGCATCGGTGCTCATATAGCGGAAGTACTTTTGTTCATTTTAATTTGCTCTGCCCTTCAAAATACTCTCCGCCAGCCAGAACACACCTTTTTAGCCGGTCAATTCATTTTTGGAAGCATTTTTCATACTCTTCAATGGGTGCACCCATCAGACACTGATAAACAGCAGATCCAAGGGCATTTCTCGAATTGTACCTCCTTCCAGATAAATGATATTTAAGTTTTGGAAAGAGAAAATATTCGCAGGGGGCCAAATCTGGCGAATACGGAGGGTGCGGAAGGACGGTAACCTTCCCTGACTCCAAAACGTCAGTCACAATACGTGCCTTGTGAGCGGGTGCATTATCATGCAAAAGTCGGACATACTTAAGTCCTGTTTTGGGGCGGCGACTTTTGTAGTACGGGATTTGAATAGCTGGACCCTTATAAGTGAAAAAATAGCATACAAAACCTTCTTTACCGTTCGTATTCGTTTGGTAATACTTGGGCGTCTGGCATTTTTAGTGGCCCATATTCGGTTGGCAACCTTCCGTTTTGGTTCAAAATAATACACCCAGGTCTCATCACCAGTGGCTATATTATCAAAAGCCTTTTTACTATATTTTGGGTACATTTTGAGAAGTTTTTTTGCCATTGTTACACGCGTCTTCTTTTGCTCATCCGTTAACAAATGGGGTATCCATCTTGCATTTATCTTTCTAACTCTTAGGTGTTTCTTTAAAATTGCATGAACTCTTGCTAACGACAAGTTTGGCATTCGAGCCAATTGTCTTATGGTGAATCGAGCATCAGTTTGGAGGATATTTCGGATTTTTTCTATGTTACCATTGGTCGTAGTTGTTGCAGGACGACCTGGGTGAGCAGCATCTTTCAGTTGCTGCTGTCCAGCACTTAATTTACCTACCCACCTTCAAACAGTCCTGTGAGACATTTGGCCTTCCCCATAAATGTCACACACCTTGCGGTGAATATCTACAGCCTTTATGCCGAGTGATGACCTACCTTTTATATAGACCCTAATTTCAAGAACATTTTCAGCTCGTTTTCCTGTCATTTTGTGTCTAGTCTAACGAATAGGCTATGAAACGATGTACACTGTACCGAGGCCAGTGAACGTGTGGACGAGATATTTACCTGTGTCACGAGCCAGCGATCACTCAATCGACACGAGGTGGTTTTGTGCATAAATGGCACGATTTCCGCGAAAAAAAAGCACAGATGACATTATTTATGGAACACCCCTCGTAGTAAGCTTGGGATAAGATTAGACAGGCCAGATCCAACTACTCCTAAAAAGATATTGAACGTTATTTAGAAAATCTCAGACATGTATCCGTAAATTCCCTCAGAAAAAAATGTTTGAAGTTTACCGATCATCTTCGCTAGCCAAGGTTCGTGTCACTTGCGCCCATTACCCCGAATGACTGCAAGTGAGAAGATCAATGGCAACCAAAGACGAAGATCTATAGGATTTTAATTGTTTTAAAAAGGCTTTATTAAAATATATAGAATTTGACAGATGTAGAGTTCTGTATCATTTTGCTTCAAAACAACAATATATTATCAATTGACAACACTGTGTTATTTTGCTCGAACAAAAATAGATTATAATGTGTTTCCTTGGTTACCTTCGATACTGTAAGTGTCCCACTCACCAAGCTTAAGACTGTCCTTTGTACTCATAGAAGAAATCAAAGCAGGAAAGAAGACCCAGTTTACACTTCCTGTTGATGGGATAAGGAGACTACCCTAGCCTTTTAGTTTAACCCGACTTACTCGAACCCGGTTGACTCGAATACCCATCAGTCATCGAACAGTTTGTTTGGTCCCAACCGACTTCGTACATTATTCAACCAACCGTGGATTACTCGAACACCATGCAGACCCCCCGCGAGTTCGAGTAAGTGGGGTTTACTGTATATCTAAGGATTCTCCCGTCACAACTGAATGTACAAACAAAGATAGGGTATATTACATAGGATTCATCTTCAATATCCAGGGGTTACCATCACCTACATATTTGTATGGAAGCTCTCTACACCCTATAATATTTCATGGCAAAACTGAAGGCACGCTCAGGTAAAGAAACCATTACCAATCGCAAGGCTGCATGCCTGTCCTTTGAAGATTACAAAGGAACTGCGACCGACTTGACATCCTGTCAATGTTTTTACCGTTATGTAACGACAAGATTCTTTTGATGTACACCGAACCAGGCTTTTTGCCTCGTCAACAAGGTGCGCTGCCTATGGAGCCTTCAGATTGGCCCTGACATAAACCAGGGGGGGGGGGGGGGGGGGGGTTAGAGAGCGTAGGTAAGCGTAACCCTCTGGATGTCGAGGATTCATGGGGTAGTTCGCAATATATATTACTGTAAACGTACATATTTTCGCGGTAATCTTATTTTAGCGCTTTTCGCGTTGAAAGTTTTTCGCTAAAATATGATTACGTTAATTGGAGTTTTAATATACTGCTTATATAGATAATTTCACTGATGCGCGAATTTATCATTGCGCTAATATGACAAACAGTAAAAATGCGCTAAAATTTGATTGCGCCAAATTAAGTACGTTTACAGTATATTGGAATACTCACTAAAACACAATACAATATGCAGCGTAAAAACAGACTACAGCTGAACAACAGACATTACACATTTTTCATACTAATACTTATAAAGCAAAAAAACCCAAAAAACTGCTGATGACCACACAAATCAGTAATGTATAACACGGCCACACAAACCAGTAATGTATAATACGGCCACACAAACCAGTAATGTATAATACGGCCACACAAACCAGTAATGTATAATACGGCCACACAAACCAGTAATGTATAATACGACCACACAAACCAGTAATGTATAATACGGCCACACAAACCAGTGATGTATAATACGGCCACACAAACCAGTGATGTATAAAATCGGCCACACAAACCGTAATGTATAATACGACAACAAAAACCAGTAATGTATGATACCGCCACACAAACCAGTAATGTATGATACGGCCACACAAACCAGTAATGTATAATACGGCCACACAAACCAGTAATGTATAATACGGCCACACAAACCGGAATGTATAATACGGCCACACAAACAAGTAATGTATGATACGGCCACACAAACCAGTGATGTATCAATCGGCCACACAAACCGTAATGTATAATACGGCCACACAAACCGTAATATATCATACGGCCACACAAACCAGTAATGTATAAATGGCCACACAAACCAGTGATGCAAATACGGCCACTCAAACAAGTGATGTATAATACGTTCACACAAACCAGTAATGTATATTACGGCGACATAACCAGTAATGTATGATACGGCCACACAATTAGTAACGTATGATACGGCCACACAAACCAGTAATGTATAATACGGCTACACAAACTAGTAATATATAATACGACTACAAAAACCAGTAACGTATAATACGTCCACACAAACCAGTAATGTATAATACGGCCACACAAACCAGTAATGTATAATACGGCCACACAAAACGTAATGTATAATACGGCCACTCAAACCAGTAATGTACAATACGGCCACACAAACCGTTATATATAATACGGCCACACAAACCAGTGATGTAAAATACGGCCACACAAACCAGTAATGTATAATACGGCCACCAACCAGTAATATACATTTTCAGCGAGTGCTATCTTTCCAAACACTTTCAGCCCCTTTTGTATAGATTGAGGTTTTGTTTTCAGAAAAACAACGCAAATCTTCCAAAGTTTTTAAATAGAAATTGTTAAGATCATTTAACCCTTGGATATCAACCATTCAGCAATATATATATCTTCTTACCATAACAAAACCTCTGTCCAACTTGACAATTTGTTTTCAGATCAAGAGAACACAAGTCTCTCAAATATTTTCTGGGCAATGATAAGCACATCTACCCTTTGATATCAGCCATCTTAGCTTATAGCTTTACTTGCCACTACCAAACTTCTCTCCAGTTTGATATTTTGTTTTTAGTATAGGAGAACACAAGTCCCTCAAATATTTTGTGTTGAAATTAAAAAGAACATTTAACCCATTAATATAAACAAGCTGACCTCGTCACTTCCCACAAAAAAAACCTTCTATTATTCAACCAAACCATTGGTTTACATAGCGACATACACATATTGGACAGACATTGTTTTGTTTTTTTTTCAAATTGCTGAACTATTTTTCCTTATCTCGTGTAAGTGTAGAACCTGTCCTTTTGTTTGAAGTGTTACTTAATGATTGACGAACCGTGTCGATATATTTCGACAGAATGGGAGGTTTGATAGTAACATCACGAATGTTGTTGAGCTGATCTTATATTCAATGATGGATGTGTTTTCCAGCCTTATTTCTGTGCAGATGATGTTGTTTTAGAAGGACGGGATCTTTCCTGTCGTCGACTTTTGTAATAATTCCACACTCGATGATTACATGTAAAACTTACTGTGATAAACATACCCTGCAGGCTTGCTACATTTTCAAAGATTATGCTAAGGACTTCAGACTCCACCATCACAGCAATAAATCCAACTATCCAAATGAACCCCATGATTGTCGAAATCTTGATGAATACAACTAACTTTGGTTTGAAGCTTTGGGACATTGACCGTTGAGAGGTCTTATTTATGTAAATGATCATACTGACAAATAATGCAGTGTTTCCACACAAAATCAACAGGAATGGTATAATAAAGGTACATATTAAAACATATGCTTCTGATATAAAGCAAAGTTGACCACCATACCACTTTTCCAGGGGTGCTAAATACAGATTAGTTAGTTTTGTACATAAAACAATAGCGACATTGCAACACAATCCAACAACCGAATACTTTAGAGTTCGCAAAGTGTGGTCCAATTTACTGTAGGATTTTAAATCTCTCATTTCAGCATTTAAGCGAAAAGAACATAGAAACATGAAAATAAAGCAACCAAGCCATGCAAAGTGATGCAACATACCAAGCCATTCACAAAACTCATGTACAAAAGTCAAGTATGACGTTAACAAGAAGCAGGTCTGAGCTAGAAATAAGAAAGCAATCAACACAAGAATAAGATCTGACTTCCTGTTCCTCAGGAACGGTAAGACGCAGTACTGGACCATGCTGTATGTTAGACACAACATTGATACACACGTGCACGCTGTGTTGATGATTGTACGATAATGGATTGTGTACGAATGTGTATCATCTTGGTATTTGAGTTTGAAAGTATCTATACAAACAAAAAACTGACCATTCATCGACAATACATCTGACGATTCGATCACTGTCCCATTAATCGCAAAGTACAAATCTCCACCAATCGTGTCCGACATATTCCCGTTTATATCATTTGCTGACGACTCGTTTGCGTGGAAGAAATCCACTTTCACGGCTGGGCAGGTTAAAGTATTTGTACTTTGATATTGATTCAATAAATACATTGGATTACTGAGAGAAACATTGCACTGACATGAGGAATTATCAACTTCGCTTACAAACCTTTTTGGGAAACTAGTATAATCATTGTGATAAGCGTCAAGAAAGTTAGTGACGACATCATGCACTACCTGTCGTTTGTACTCCATGGTGCACCTGTTGTTAGGCTTTTCTTTCATTGGATACCGTATTTTCAACATCGCACATACCTTGTTGATAACGAAATTGTAACCTTGATATATCTCATATGACGAGAATATAACATTGACCGAATTCGGAATGTATATGATGCAATCATTCAATCGGCTTAAAACTTTATGGAGTAAAGGATTTATTCCATTAAAAAGATAAGATCTTGAATAGCTTAATGCAAAGTCGACTTGAAATAATACGTCCAGGAGTATGCCATTTTCTGTGTGTCTTACTTCGACACATCTGCCTCCACGTGGCTCCATGTCGTGTGGACAATATAAACGTTGACATCCAGTCTGTGGAAGAAGACAGTTATCATAAATAATATATTACACATCGAGGTCATATAAATGATTTAGTTTCTTGTTGTCGTGTAAACGTGTCACTTTTCCTTTTGTAAAGCTATGGCAAAATAATTTTTTTTTTTAATTTTACTTTAACCATTTAGTACATCACATGATAGAATCATGGAAGTCTATTGAAATCTTCCATGTTCTATTTGGGAAAGTATTCTACCTTACTTGGCCTAGGGAACTTTACCTAGCAACGGGCACTATACCCTTTTTGGGCCCTCGGGAAAAGTGGCGTTGCTTCAAGAGTTGCGCCCCTTCTCGTAGGAGGCGTTGTGAATTCTACTTTTATTTTGTTATTGAGTGTTGTCGTCTGCCAAAAATGGCAAGATTTGGGGTACAGGAGATGTCGATTCTTTATCAGAGACATTGCAATATTAGAAAATCAAACAGATGACACAGTTTGAAGTGACCCACCATCCAGGAATTTATTATTAATCGTCTGTCGGTGAAACGTTGACCATCCATAACAACAAGATGTTGCTTAAATATTGAATAATATTATATCAATGAAGTTGTTATTGTTTGTCTTTTTATTGTTAAATGAAAAACATGTGATGTACTAAATCTATTCTGTCCCTTTCCCTCGGGAAAACTTATCTTATAATGTTGTCTGGGAAGGTATAATGCCCCAAGACAATACTTTAAGTCATCATGGATTTATATGGATCTACCTTTACCTACAACAATAGAATATGGAATTTTCAGGGGTCAACAAATGAAAGTTAAACGCTGAGGAAGCAGGCAGACGATCTGCACGATATTGATTTGTTCCAGTTGTTTATTTGTTATTGGTTACAACAATGGTGCTAACAAACATGTGTCTGAACCTTCTGTTTAATTTGTACTTTAAGTAATTAACCACGGCATCTTTATCTATATGTGTGTAATTACTGACAGAACAAATTGAACAGAAGGTTCAGACACATTTTTTGTCAGCACCATTACAAAAAAAACAAGTCAAGACATTTATTTCAACTTGGGAAATAAATAAATTCCGCGTTTGTTGTTTGTTTGTTTCTTTGTTTCCTTTTATAACTTAAACGTTCAGCATAAACTAGTCTGTGTTGTTACCAGAGACGTATTAAGACAGGTATATTCTGGCTTTATACTCTGACTTTATACTTCTCTGTTGAATTAAAAGACATTTGGCAGCTGCAAATCGCATTTTTGGACGGACTAGAAATATATTAATTCCATCGCGATCCGAGAAGTGGCTCTGATGGGTATTTCCTGATCTCGATACTTCTTGTTAGGTCTGAGCTTCCTTCAAGGCATCTGTCTGCGTCCTCTGCATGGTGTAGAATTTGAGACTAAGTTGGGCATGATGTAAACTATTTTTCAATATTGTACACATTTTTATGGATGTTGACACGTGGCACTTTATGCGACAACTCATTGACACGATCATCCTCGATATCCAGGGTTTCATTCACCTTTGCTCACTGCACCCCTAGAATATGTTATGACAAATTTTATTTGACCACAAGATTATTTTGATGTACATCAAATGGTCAAATCAGCCCCATCGACAAGGTGGCGCACACGGAGCCTTCAGCTTTACCATGAAATATTTCAGGGGTGTAGAGAGCACTAGATATAGAGGATGTGACACGATATGCTATCGTATTTTATAGGGAGAACGTCACACTATTGCACTAGGAGCGCCCCTCTCGTACAATAACTGACATATTGCTCAGTTACTATGATATAACAAATTAATTTGGATATAACTGTTAAAAAATCAGAGCATACCAAAGCGTCAACAAAACCATACTCCGAACTAAAATTTGTTAAACTAGAGGCAAATATGAACAAAGGAAGTATGAACATGGAGAACCCTGTAAGCGCACAATAGAATAAGACCGGGTGTTTCGGAAGAGTAAGCGTCTTCTTCTTCATCGACTATACCAGCCATTTAAAGCCATTCAAATCTCCGCCACAACCAAGTTAACATCAAGTCCTCAAAATGAGAACCGAGTCATTATTGTCAATCACAGTAAGTACACTAATGAGAATACTCAAAAACGTCCATCTTCATATCACACAATGATCAGAATATTTCTCGATGAGATCGAAATGGCGACAATAAAACCTCCCCATAGTCTTCAACAACCAAAAATACCAATTGTTCCAGCCAGGACACTTTCGTTGATCAACTAGTCCTATCGATTACATCAACAATATAGCAATCTGAATTGAGAATCTAAATCTCAAGAAAGGTGGGTAAATTGGTTTCTTTGCTTATTTAACCTTTATTTTTGTTTATAGAAATATACCGCGAGGCTTACAAATCTTTTAAAGGCCCAATATACGTAACTTTCGGCAAAACTTGAAGCGAAAATCAAGCCTAATAACTGTTTATATTTATAGATGTAGTTAAGATTAACTGATATCAGCAATATTCAAGATGAATTCTTACCCGGTTACCGGTAAAGCAGCCGTTGAAACTCAGGTTTACTTCGTTTTAGGCTTATTTTTGCATGGATATCAACTGGATTTTTTTTTCAGAATTTTTCAGATTCACGAAAAATTTCCTGAAGTTACGTATATTGGGCCTTTAATCAGACCTAGGTTCAACGGTTCCCTATTTTTATCATATACGTTATCATATTTGTTGCCACTTTAATCTATATCGGGAACTTAAAATATACTCAGATATAATTTTATTTATCGTTACCTATATTCCTGACGGGTTTCTTACCTTGTCAGAAAGATGTATTTCTGAATTTCCACACTTTGCAATGCCTGATGAAGACTGTAGCAAAGCCGAGATGTCTATCAAGCTGGTGAGTGTGAAAACATACTCGGAAGCCAGATTTCCATCGGATGGCTGAATAAAGCACCTTCCTTCTGCTGAAATGTCCTTACCCAAAGCATCAAACAAGCATTGTGAGTTCCGGTGATAGTCCTTATTATTGTACGCAAATGGTTTGAAGATCCGGTCTCCACACAATGTCTCATCGATCCACTCCAAAGATTGATAAACATTGTATTTAAATAAACGGTAACAGTAACGTACTTTTACAGCTTGTGGTGGTTCGAAGTTGTAGTTGCAATCAACATTGAGCACACGTAGCATTACTTCTTCAGAGAATGACAAAGATGGTCTGTTGAAATCGAAATATACAGGCGAGCAGGATGTGTTCAGTAGCCAAGGAATCCACTTCTGTTGACCATTACATTTTGCACAGTGTCGGTTTTTGAAGGTAACACCAGTATCGCTTACTGTTACTGGCAGCAGGTCGAGTACAGTACTGCTAGCATTACCCTCGCACAGAGCTCTCAGCTTTTCGTCCATACTTGGCACTGCCGGGCAGGATGATACCATAAACACACTTGGTTGAATTATATTTCTTTGACTAAAGTAGATATCTTCACATGACGTTCTATTAAGAAATTGATAATGATCTTTGTAATGTTCTGTTTTCTCTCTTGTTTCATAGTTTACATCAAAACAGCAATCGTCGTATGATGTACACAAGTCATCACATCGGCAGTAGATGTTCTTTGGTCCGCTCAGACACGAGTGGTAATCGCGGTGACATTCTTCAAAGCGATCATGGAGTGTCGTAGTACACATACATATGGATAGACACAAGAGCATCCAGTATTCTGTCACCTTCATTTCGGCAAAAAACCAAGTTCGATTCAAAAAACAGTTTGCAACAATTACCTCTGATTTCTAACTCCACAAAACTTCCTCTCGTGTATTAGTGAAGTAGCATTACAAGTTAAAATATATCAGTGTTTATCTGGTGAATGATGCTTGTCCGAAGGGATCATCCTGTGTGATCAGTCGAACACAAAACACGATTGATAAGGTTTAAATCAACATCATTATGAAAAAACAATAAAGAAAAACGCACACATCATCTCGCCATAAACCTAGTACATATAAAAATACTTTAATGTATTATATGCTTAAAAGTATTTCTAGATTTGAAAGTAATGTTTAATTTGTTGTTTTCTATTAGTCTCATCATCGTAAACCTATCGATATGAGTTAAAACCAGTTGCTTTGGGCAGCTATTTCTAGTAAGTACCTTTTAAACTCTGGCTCAACTATGGCCTGGATGTTTTATGGTCAAGTTATATGTCCAGAACAGTACACTCTGATCATCGTTAACAATAACTTATTACTAAAATATTCCGTTTCACGTTTCCAGTTTACCTAAGATATACACAACGATCAGAACTGCCAGATTGATATCAGAATTATTAGAAATTGATTGCAGACATTAACGATAAAGTATGGAAATATGATGATCTGTTTGATGTCCCTGTCGCTACCAAATGGTTTCCAGTTAAACAATATAATGTTATATTCTCATAAAAGCGCATATTTTTGCGAATATTTTTGTAATAGATCTTTTTACTTGATTTTAAAGGATGGTCATTCCTGAGATAAACAACTACACAACTTAACACTAGCCGCGACCCGTTCTAAATCGATATCCAAATACGTCAATCAGTCATGAATCAGCCAATGGAACACACCAAACAAGCTGATTGACAGCAATTTCAGGGATTATTGATTCTGTTGTATTGTAAGTTGATGTTAATAGACAAATTGCGTAGTACTTACCAGCGAGTCCCGGAATCGGCTTTATATGTGGCAGTGTAACTCGTTGATGCTAGCATTGCTTAATTTAGTTCTGCAGTATATTAGAGCTAGTATATACCAAGGTTGAATAATAAAATTTACATGGCGAGTGTTGTCGATGAAGCAAAAGACGCTTCCTCTTCCAGATTACCTGGTCTCATTCTCCTGTACTTAAACAAGGGTCTCCATGTTAATCTTTCCTTTTTTCATATTTTGCCTCTAGTTTAATCGATTTTGAGTTCAGATTATTGTTTTGTTGACGCTTTGGTATTCTCTGATTTGTTTAGTAAAGCGTATCCATTTACAATCATTTGATGTGTAATCACCTGTGTTTATATACGTTCATCTTTCTAGTGGTTACTTTAAGGATGTGATGTTTACCTGTATTTGACGAAAATCTACATTGCGATTGTCATCGAAGAAGCATAAGGCGCTTACACTTCCGGTACATCTGGTCGTGTTTTCTTCATCCTAGTACAGATCAGATTGTGTTTTTATTAACGCTTCGGTATTCTCTTATTTTTTTTTTTTTGCAATTTACATCAGGGTGAGGTACAAAGTCGGCCCTAAAACATAACGATATTTTCCCAGTATTTATTTCATTTCCGCTTCTGCCTGTTTGTTAGTTTACTCAATAAATAAAATACTTGATCTTTTTTTCTTATTAACATGTCAAACACACAACAAATTAAAACAAATGTCTAAGTAATATGTAACAGAGGTTACTAATTTTTCAATGCCTCCGCTAGGAGGCAGACCCAGAACCTCTGTGTCTACTAGTCTTACGCTCAACCGATCGAGATAAATAAAAGGTTTCTCTAGCCCAGTATATTAGAGCTAATAAATACCAAGGTAACATATTCCCCCTTCATAAAATACTTTTCATGTTTTTACCAGGGGTCATATGGATCGCTTTGCAAGTATCCCCAGTGCATGTCAAATAGGGTTCCTACGTGGCCTCTGTAACATTTACACCAAATAGCAGTTTATATAATTATGTTCCATGTTGTAGGCCGACTACAGATTACCATGGAGATTGTTTGCTCTGTGATGAACTTCTTTTATAATAATTCCACACTCGATGATAACATGCAAAACTTACTGTGTAAAATGAAAATTTTGTTTTTGAAGATCTCACGGACTGAACAATACGGAAAAACTTCTAAAAAAGGTCGTGTAGTTTAAATAAGTAGCAGACTTGAATACTTAATTTGCCCAATATATATTGTAATATTCATATACGGGTGTTTGTTGATAGATGTTTTTCTGTAATTTCATGAAGTATTTGATATCAAAATAGACCAGTTAGCAATTATGTGACCTTGACTTACTTTGTGAGTTTTTAACTTATTTTTGGAGTTAAAAACTCAGAAGTTTTTCTATATTTTTTAGTCCTTGAGATCTTCAAAAACAAAATTTTCATTTCACACTCACCCCCACCCCCCACCCACTTTGACCCAACACAAAATCAGACGATTTGAACATAATACAATATGCAGCTGACCTCAACGTATCTCTCTGCAAAATATTAGACTTATAGGCCACTGGTAGGCCACAGAGAAGCCCAAATTTTCACCCCTCCTTTTAAAAGGTTTATACTAAATAAAAAAAAAACCGGAACAGACACAAACTTATGTCTTTCTCATCTCACTATAGAATTACTACAAACAATACTGGTTTCACTACTAACACTTATTTCAAAATTTGAAGTTATGTCTAAATGATATTCGTGTTTTAGTCGTGTGATCGTATTGCTATCGCAGATAGTAAAGTTTATTAGGTTGGGCAGTTGTATAATGTTCGCAGTAAGTACCGGTTTGATACTGGCTCAGATGTGGTCTGGGTGTTTTATCGTCAGGTAATATCCAGAGTGTCCAAGAACAAGCGATGTTACCAATAAAAGACAATTCTGAATACTTACTGTGGTAATAACACAAGAAATCAAACCCAGAGATCAATCATACTTATAATTTATTAGGTACATTATTTGTCCATTAACATTTCAAACAACTGTAGCGAGGGTAAGCGCCATCTAGATCCGCTTATTATTGGTCGATCAATCGTCGGCCTCTTATTGGTCGACCAATCAAATCATTCGTTGTCATATTGATTCCCTGTGTTATCAACTCGCAATCTGATCAAATTACTGATCCTTTTTCTCACTCCATTTCATAAGGATCTGACACCATCCCAAAGGAGATCATGTTCTGATGACCTTTCTAACCTCCTTACTTCACACTCTGGTATAATTGTCTAATTTTTGTTGACAGTTGACGCTGTCATTTCGTCACAACATGTATACTAAGCTTGTTGAGGCGAAATATCACTAAACAGCTGCAAGCATTTTCGCCATTTAATATTCACATCCATGATTTTGGAAGCGGTAAATTTGATTGGCTGATGCAAAAGCTCACCAGAACATGACCCCTTATAGGATGCGGTCACATCCTATGTATATGGAGACTTACGGATCTGCATTTCAATTTCAGATTGATCAATTTAGTACTTCAGCATCTCTGAGTTTCAATTTCGTTAATGTTATTTTTTCCCGCTGAATCTCATTACAGCTGATTAATTACTACATTCACCAAAACATATTTCACAAATACATGTATTTGTAATAACAATCAAAGCAATTTCAACACTAGGGACCAAATGACATTTCGCAATTTAATAGAATAATAAGCTCAACTTGTTACTTGAGATTTAAGCCTTGGTTTCCGATTTTGTGTTCCAAACTGCGGGTTAAGACTAGTTAGATTCAAGTTAGTATTGAAACAGTGCGACTTGTTTGGTACATGTATGTGCATGATATATAAGTACAACTTTTATATGAAAACTAACTACACAAAAAATAAAACTGCTTCAAAAGGAATAATAATTAAAGCGCAGCTTTTGGATTGTAACACACGCGTGCGTAAACAGAGTTGTTTCCCTTTGCCTTTAATTCTTTCGTCCGGAAGAAGCCCTCCAGTGGACTAAGACCACAATTAATTTTACTATATGTTTCATTGTAACATTTAATTTTATAACAAATTCCCTAAATCCGATAGCCAACTTTCCTTTCTAACCTGTCAAGAGCAACATCTTGCGAGTAAAATATCAAAAATTCAGCATAGCATGTTGGTCTTTTTCTTGATAAAATCGTCTGCATGTGTCATCAACGTCAAATATAAACTTCCGGGTCAGGGGGTAGGGGTAAAAACAGGACTTGTCATACAGAGCCCTACGCCAAAATAACATGCACAGTATGAAAAATTTACACAGTAAATGTTAGAATGACATCTCTAGAATATTTTAACACCAAACTTGTACACAAATACCAAGTTGTAACAGACATAGTATAGTTTTAACTAAAACACCTAGATTTCTAAGGGACTTCATTCGTGGGTGCTGAACCCGGAAGCATTTAATTGTGGTCTTAGTCCAGTGGGAAACCGGAAACACGTTACACGATTACGTTACGTCACACTCGGCCTTCATCGGTGATTTCCGGATGGTTGAAAATGACCTGAATATCTTTCAGGTGAGGTATGTTGCATTTATTTCTGTCGTTGCATCAGA
This sequence comes from Mimachlamys varia, assembly GCA_947623455.1. Classification (NCBI taxonomy): domain Eukaryota; kingdom Metazoa; phylum Mollusca; class Bivalvia; order Pectinida; family Pectinidae; genus Mimachlamys; species Mimachlamys varia. Next base: position 42,735,028 of record OX392539.1, read on the forward strand.
AGCTGTTTTTTTAGACTTGTCTCTGAATTATGGATATTATATCTCATTCAGAGCAAGTATATAGATAGTTTTCAGTAAATATCCGATAATTACTTATGCTACGCTCTTTTAAGGCTTCGCCTTTGTCATTGTTATCTTCAAATTAGAAATAAAGTACGTTTTCATATTTTTCATTTCCTCAAACATATGGACTGGAAATATTGGGTAATTAAACTATATTTTGTCTAAAAAGTAGTCCTTACTTGCTCAATAGTAGGGGCAAACTTGTGAACAACTAGTCATTATTTTTAACACATTTAAGGACCAGGTGCAGTCATATAGGTTGTAGGCTCGTGACATTAAATAAGTGAATGCGTTTAATAAATTCCAAATTCCATCGGTACTCTAGTAATATCCTCTATATACATGATGGTGCATTTGTCATGTGAAAATATGATTTGTGTAAAATAAATGTGTAAAATTACAACTAATAACACCGAAACGTATTTTTTACTTACGCAGCGGTTTTTTTAATTATTAATCAAGTTAGAGTAATATTTTTTGGGATGGCAAACCAATGTGTCCAACTACAACACATGGTTACAATGACAACCATTTACGCTAGCGGTGTTTGACAGGTACGAAGCCGGGAACAAATGATTATAACCAGTGCTTTAGTACTCTACGATCCATGCGTAAATGTCATTTATACGAATTACACCAGAATTTATACAACACATGTTAGACTTTGTTAACAATTCATTCAAAATCAATAAATAACATAAAATACCCCTGTTGGAAGTGCCGAAGAACTTCTTTTCACGTTTTCCACATTCGCAAAATCAAAAAGGAAAATTGGCAATCGCTCAAAACAATTAAGGTATGATTAGGAAAGGACTTTTTATACGCCCGTCAAAAATGACGGGACGTATTATGGTATGGCTTGTTCGTCCGTCCGTACGTACGTACGTCCGTCGTAAACTTTTGTTTGTCCGGAGATCTCCTCCTACAGTTTTCAACCGATTTCTTCCAAACTTGCTAGGCTTCACCACCATAACATGAAGTTGTGTTTTCCTGACAGACAATTTGATTCGAGAATTTTCACTAGAGTTATGGCCCTTTGGGACGCAATTTCGGGCATTATTTAGAAAACGTCAGATTTTTTTTTGTATTTTCTTTAATTCCTCTGAAAGGGCCTGTTTCCAGTAATGTTAATTCTCCATTGGAGCCTGCCCCCGTATAATTTCTTATCTAGCTCAACTACAGTTTTGTTCTTTTCCGAAGAATAATTTTACACCTTTCCGTCTCATCTCCAAAGCGTTGTGGCTCTGTCAGGGTTGGGACCCTGACTTGTTTCACTTTCTTTGTGCCTGCCGACCACGCCACATCGATTAGATATAGATTATCTATATGAAATACTTTATTTTGTTCTAAGTAATCAATCAATTCGTTATTTATCATACATTTTCGCATAATTGTACCACACTAATAAGTATTAGCTGTTTACAGCAATCGTCGGTGACTTGCTTTTTTGTTACTTTATCGACGCTTCATAAACCAATCGTTATTGTTTCAAGATGGAGGGTAAATGTGTTGGAGAAGGCTGTCAGCTATACTTCAAGAAACGTAGTGGCAATAAGAACAGAAGTGTACGCAATGTAAATAGTCCACAATATAAATGGCTCCTAGATACGCTGGTGCAACAAGGATTGATGTCAGCAAAGGAACAAGCACTCATTTGCCAGAAGTGCTACATGAAGTATCTTCGGAACAAAAATCAGCCTGAACCTGAACCCGAGCAGAACCAGGAAATAGAGAAAGAAGACGACTCCCCATCCCATATCCTGTCGTTGCTGACCCTTCATGATCTTTTGAATGGATCATTTTCACACAAAAAATGCTGTCTCTGTCTTGTTACCTTTGCAATAAATGGAACAAAATCATCAGTCTTACCAAAACGTGCAAGACATCACCTGATCTATTCACACAATCTGTGGTGTCCGACCTCATCCCGCGTCTGCTCCTTTCACCTTATTGGTAACGACTTAGATCCGTCTACAGAGGTTGTCCTTGATGGTAGAGGTTCCTTGGAATCTCAGTTACCATCAAAATCGTCCGAAATCATTAATGACCTCCTAGAAGTGTCGCACGTCCTTTCACAGAACAAGTCTGCATTTGCAATACGCTTTTCTTCTCTTGATGACTCGGCATGCATGGCCTGGACAGGTTGATCCAAAGATCAGTTCCTCGAAATCTACTCGCACTGTCCCCCATATCTTTCATCTGGTATATACCAAGACTACACACGATGCTCTACTACTGTTCTGGGTAAAACTGAAAACCGACATTTCCTGGAGTCAGTGTTCTTCTCTTTTTGGAATTTCCAAGTCAAGTGTGTCCAAAACTTTCCACTCCATGGTACAGGCATTAGACACATCGATAGTCCCACAATTTCTAGGTCCGGATCACTTGACAAGAGAACAGTTGCTCGGGCACAATACTGTCTTTTCAGAAGCATATTTTGGAGATAAAGCCACTGCCATATTAGATGGCACCTATATTTATATCCAGAAAAGCTCCAACCACAAGCTCCAGAGAATGTCCTACTGTAGCCAGAAGAAGAGAAACTATCTCAAATTCATGAGCATCGCATTACCAGATGGCTACACTCTGGACACAGTAGGACCATTCACTGGCAGCGAAAATGATGCTACAATTACAAAAAAGTCATGTACAAGCTTGTTGCTTGGCTACAACCAGATGACAATTTTGTCGTTGACCGAGGTTTTAGAGTCCTATCAGTTCTCGAAGCCTCTGGCCTCAATGCTAGCATGCCGTCATACCTGAAACACGGTCAAAGACAACATTCTGACGTCCAAGCAATTTTTGACAGAACTATCACCAATCGAGGTGGATTGTGGAATTCAATCAGGGTCGTCTGAAACACTGGACGTTCTTCCGATCGCAATTGGTGTCTAACAGCTTTATCAATGTCATCGAGGCTTTGCTTCAAACCGTCACAACCTGTCTGAATGGTATTAGAGGACCGATCTACCAGAGATCTCCAGAGAGAGATGCCAAAGATAGGCTAATGGCTGAACGTATGAAGGACCGTTTGACAACACCGAATGGTTTAGCTCAGAGAGTCAAGACAGATCCGGATCTATCTAGACGGGCAAGGTCCGAGTTTGTCATGATGGATGCATCTTCCAAACTGTTTCCCCGTCTCGATCTCGATTACCTGAGAACCATTACGTGTGAAACGTATCAGATATCTCTGGCTCCTGGTTACATCACCGAACATTTAAGTGATGATGGAGACTATGAGGTGTGGCTTTACCAGCACTCCCCAGACCTTCTCCGATGTCAAATACATTCTCGATACAAAAGCGAAACGAAATATAACGTTTGGATACGGTTCACCGTTTCACCCGATGATGAGGCCCTAATAAAAGACTACTACTGCCAGTGCCCAGTTGGAGAGAGAACGATGGGAATGTTTGCGCACATCTCCAGTATCTTGTACTACCTTGGGTATTACATGGCTCTGGAAAACCCTCGACCATTACAACCACAGGTAAAGAAATTCCGACAAAACTTGAAATAGTTTTCCATGCGGCAACATAGTGCATATGTCGAAAGTATGTTTGGGGCTCGATATGAAAGATCCCCGTTACCGTGTGACTAACCAAACTTATAAATATAGGTATTATACTATCGCCCGTAGCTATGAACACTCCCGTAAATGCAAAAACCAACCAAAATCATAAGGAACACGTTTTGTTTGTTGTTCTGTCTATTTGTCAGCCAATGTCTTCAACCACGGGGACTTGTGAAGTAGCCATCTTGGATTTTTTTCATGAAAAAGTGTTTCTCTCACTTTTTTTTCATATCTGTGTACATATTCTCAACATACCGAGCAAATGCTTTCGTGTTTTTGTTAATTATCTAAAGAAAGTCGAAAATCGGCAATTCAACCATAGGCTAATTTTAAGATTTGAAAATATTCGACCACTTACATTTTGATGATTTTTCCTCTCATCAATAGCATATTACGTACTGTTTGATAGGATAAAAATTGGTTTGCATCCAACGCCTATAAAAGGGTGTATTCTCTAAAAAACACAGTTTTTGTGTCTAAAATGTTATCATCGAAAATGGCATTTTTGAGATTGTTTCTTCCATAAAACAACCAAATGGCGCGATGGAAACATGATTTTTGTCACAATCATGCCATGAATGTATTCTTTACGGTGACTATCATTTGATAAGATTTTCATTAATATTTTACATAACATGCACATTTTATCAACACTTAGACAAATTCTGAAAGGTACAACTTTGAGGAGCCATAAATAACAGACCAAGTGACCTAAATCTTTATACTTTATAGATTTGTGACCACAACGGCATAGGCAATGCACCACCAACAGGAAATTTGAATCAGAGAAGGGGCCATTTTGGAAACAGGCCCTTTGGTATGGTACTTCGAATATCTATAATATTTAACATATATTATGGGTTTTGTTGAGTTATTTCAACTTTTCACGTAACAGCGTTGCATAATTGCAATTGCAAAATATAGGCTTTCATGTAGAAAATGCATTTCTGTTGTAAACTGTTGTTTTGTCCCGAGATCTTCTTCTACAGTTTTCAACCGATATCTTTCAAACTTGCTAGGCTTAATCATCATGAGATGAAGTTGTGTTTTCTTGAATGACAATTTGTTTCTACTGTATTTACTAGAGTTATGGCCCTTTGGAACTCCGTATCTGATGCAATTTCAGACCTTTTGTAAAAAATGTCAGAACTTTTTTGCTTTTTCTTCAATTCCTCTAAAACTTTGTATGGTACTTCGAATATCTATAATACTCAACATATATTACGGGTTTTGTTGAGTTATTTCAACTTTTCGCGTAACAGCATCGCATAGTTGCAATTGCAACATGTAGGCATTTATATATTGAAAATGCATTTCTGTTGTAAATTGTTGTTTGTCCGGAGATCTTCTCCTACAATTTTCAATCGATATCTTCAAAACTTGCTAGGTTTAATCATTATGACATGAAATTGTGTTTTCCTGAAAGACAGTCTAATGTGAGTTATTGCCCTTTAGGACTTTGTATCTGATGTAGTTTTCGAATATTATGTAGAAAGTGTCAGAACTTTCTTTGTGTTTCCATACCATTATACTTCCGATAGGATACGGCGGGCGTATTATGCCTCCGCTTGCGGTGCTCTTGTGGGCTTTATGACGATTTACCAAGAAACATGTTCCTGTACTGCATGCTAGAATCAAATTAAAATGTTATTTTGTCAATTTTTCATCATGATATGCTGTCGTTCTTGTGACGAGTAGATTATTTTCTTCTGTGGTTCTCAAGTGAAAGAGAGATTTATCAAAACAAGAGGCCAAAGGGCCTTAACGGTCACCTGATTAAGAAGAAGATTTTGAAATTTTCGTCAATTTGACCCGAGGGGTCGGCCAGATCCAAGATTTTACAACGCATACTGTCATATCAAGGTTATAATTCCAACCAAATTTAAATTATCTCCATTTGAAAATGAACAAAATATATCCAAAAGTGTCATTTTCCTATATAAGCTATAGGAAATTTTACTCCCTCCCCAGGGGAAACCTGAAAATCTGGAGGGACTGAAATTCACAATTTTGATAAAGCACCTTAACACCCTTTCCATTGGTGAATAGTATTTAATTCCAGCATATCTGCCAGGGGCTTGAGAAGAAAATTGTTGAAATTTTAGTAGATTTAACCCTTTTGAGCGCCTCCCCATTGCCCCGGGGTTGGGCCAGAGTCGAAGTTCTTTCAACATCAAAGTGTCATCTCCAGGTTATTATTCCGACCAAGTTTCAATTATCTCCAACTGAAAATGAACAAAATATAATTAATAATGTAGTTTTCCTATATAAACTATAGTTAACTCAACCCCCTCCCAAGGGGGGAATGTGAAGTCCGGGAAGGGGGGCATGGAATTCACAATATTGATTAAGCACCTTAAGACCTTTCCATTTATGAAGAGTATTTGATTTTGGGTCGGGAGAAGAAGGTCTTTTGAAATTTGAGCTATTTTTACCCCTTTTGAGCCCCTCCTTCAGGCTAATAGGGGGTTAGGACCATACAATTCACACTTTTTGGTTCAGAGGTTTTAGAAAAAAAGTCAAAAATGTAAATTGTTTACGGACGCACGACGACGGACACAAGACGATTGTAACGAGGACCGAACGGGATTACCTGAATGTTGATTCCCCTATACGCAAGACAAAAATCCTAAATACAATATATAAAATTTATTTACAGTACATACTATTTAAGATATATAACAGCAATTTCTCACACACATTCAAAACGGTTCTCTCTCTCTCTCATTCAATGATGAGCTATGATATATGTACAAATGATGATTATTTGCTTTATCCACAAAATCCTACAATTCATGTAGCTTTTGGACACACATTCCGGGCAATCCTCTTCCACTTTATCACGATGATACTGTCCATCTGTTGTCGTCAATCAACCACTCAATAAACATTCCGTAAAGTCACCATTGGTCCCACAGGCCAATGAAATATGGAGAAAACAAATGGTCACACAGACCAGCCACTCCCAAGGTCAAAGATACAATTGGTCACACAGACCAGCCAATCAAACACTACAGTTGGTCACACCGACCAGCCAATGGTAGGTTAAGTCTCTGGCTTGGCTCATGGCTATAGATATAAGTCACACTGGCTCACTCCTCACACTGAAGACGTGTTGGGTATAAAACAAATTACCCTCTACCAGACCACACAGGTTCAGGTAAGTATGATGTTGGCGGACTACTGTCTGGACCATCAGCGTCAGGTCCTCTGATAATAACGGTGGTCGGTTTTCATCGGATGCACTGGAACTACATGACCAGCAGTGTATGGCCCTTCATCAGGGTGTAGCGACGAGAGCCAATGGAAAAGCTACAATATATGTATAACCTATTCAAACATCTGTTATAAACATTGCAATATGATATTATAAACAGTGCTTATCTGTGACAGTATTATTCTTAACAAGCTTATTTATCAACGCACTATCCTGTATATGAATCAATGATGTGTATTACCTCAAATTATTACTATAGCTATATCTCAATTATATAGCTCATAATTAAGCCGAGTAGAATCCTTTTACTATATATACATATCATATCAAGCTGAACGAAACTAACCAGGCCTTTGTTTACATTCCAACTGACCTAACGGAGTCTGTTGGCGCATGCGTGACCACCCTGACGTTTTTCTCCGAGCACGGTAAATTCACCCTAAATTTCCTTTCTTTATCACCATTCCAGATTACTTGCATCTATGTAGTATCTCCATTATATTTTGTTCCATTCAAATATAACCTCGCTTTCACCCAGTCCAATTTTCTTATTCTATTTACTCTCCTCTAACCCCAAACCCAAACTTAATCTCCCGCCATCTTGCATACTTGTTCTTGTCAACTTCCGGTTTCTCCAACCGATCATTCTATGATTAATAACCTCGTCCACCCACCAATTTTGCTACAGGTAAGCCCCCAAACACACCAGAATGAAGTTCACATCCCTTATACTATCTACAGCTCTCCTAATCCTCTGGATAACACACAAAACTGACAACGATCACACAGGTACGACACATCACGATCTCTCGTCCCTACACAAAAACACATACAGACGCCCCACTACTGCTTCGCGGCACACACTTCCCTCTTGAAAAGACTCAAATACAAAACAATCAAACCAACCTGTTCATATATTTATATACTCCTTCTCACAACATTATCAGACACATAACTAAATACCGGCCCGAGATTCCCAAGATACCCCTGTGGCTCCTGTGGCAAGGCGGTCACATGGCAATCTAGTGCTATCTGTTGTGATTCATGTGATGCCTGGTTCTATGTCGATTGCCAAGGAATGAACCCTTCATTCCTCAAATACCTGGACCACAGCGGGGTATCTTGGGACTGTATACACTGCGGTCTACCAAACTTTTCCCCAACACTCTTTGATAATACTAACATAGACACATCAAATACATTTTCACAACTAAACTCTAGCACAGACTGTACCACAAACGACAACCCCACTAGCCCAAGACAGCCTCCTCCTCACCAATTAAAAACAAGAATACCGACACCACCATGAACAAATTCACAAAACCAATTCGCATAGCAACCATCAACTTCCAATCGATAACAAACAAAAAAACAGACCTAGACCAAATACTCACATCATTACAACCAGACATTATCGTAGGCACAGAAACATGGCTAAACAACACAATATCCTCATACGAATATTTCCCAGTACAAGAATACACAGTATACAGAAACGACCGCACACCCAACAAACATGGACAATGCCATGGAGGCGTACTCATCGCAGTCACTAACAAATACCAAACAAAACAAATAACAGAATTAGATACAGACAACGAATCCCTCTACATAAACATCTCCATGACAAACTCGCACAACCTCACTATAGGAGCTTACTACAGACCACCCTCAGACAAAAGACACTCACTAGATCAACTCGAAATCTCCCTGAATAGATTAGGACAGAACAACAACACAATAACATTCATCAGAGGAGATTTCAAACTACCTCACATAAATTGGCAAAACAATACAACAATACCTAGCAAAACAGACATCAAATCTCACCAGCACTTATTAGACATCATGACGACAACTCCCTATCACAAATGACGACAACACCCACAAGGGGAGACCACATCCGTGACCTAACCCTAACAAACCGTCCCTCAATCATAAACAAGACAGAAACTGCACCACCCATCGGAAAAGCTGACCATGACATTGTATACACCGAAATTGACGTTCGACTCAAACGTATTAGAAGAGAACCTAGAGAAACACTTATGTATAATAAAGCCGACTGGGACAATATAAGAAATGACCTCGTACAACTTAACACAAAACTTGACGAACAAAAGATCCAGTAGATGACTCATACAAACGAACACTCCACAACTCAGTCGACAAAAACATATCCAAAAAAATATCACATACAAAGCAAAACTTCCATGGATAACATACTCTATCCGTCAGCTCATTAAGAAATGCAAACGACTACACACAAAAAGCAAAGTAAAATACGAACTAATACAGAAATACAAAATAACCAAATCAGAACTGCAAAAACAAACTAGAAACGCATATCTAAATTACATAGAAAAAATGATAAAAGACATACCAGTATACGAACAGCAAACACCACACTCTGGCAAAAAATACAATTCTAACCAATTATTATCCTACATCAAAACCACCAGAAAAGAAAACTCTGACATCGCCGCACTACGCAAAGACGGACAACTGATGACAGACACTACATGTAAGGCAAACATACTAAATGAACAATTTAAATCTGCCTTCACAACAGAACAAGACTGCCCCATACCCGGCAAAGGACCCTCACCACACCCCGCCATGCCAAAAATTCATATTATACAACCAGGAATAGACAAACTTCTTAGCAACATCAACCCACATAAAGCAACCGGCCCAGATAACATCAATGGCAGAACACTCAAAGAATTACGCGACATTACAGCACCCATCCTCAGTAAAATATTCACCCGCTCACTCACCAGAGGCACACTACCAGCAGACTGGAAACATGCAAACTTAAATCCCATATACATAAAAGGCGACAGGTACAACCCCACCAACTACAGACCAATCTCACTCACATGCATCACATGCAAACTAATGGAACATATCATAACAAGCGCAACAATGTCACACCTGGAGAACAACAATATACTATACAACCTACAAAACGGCTTTAGATCCTCCAGGTCCTGCGAGACACAGCTCGCCACATTCATACATGACCTAGCAGAAAATAACAACAGCAACAAACATGCAGACATCACCATCATGGACTCAAAGCATTTGACAAAGTCCCTCACAGACCCCTACTGTACAAACTTAAATACTATGGCATGACAGGAAACACACATGAATGGATAACAGACTTCCTCTCACTACGCACCCAAACAGTCGTTCTTGAGGGCAAGCAATCAGACAAAATACATGTAACATCCGGAGGCCCCAAAGGAACCTGTTTGGGCCCAATCCTCTTCCTAATATACATAAACGACTTCCACGAATACATACAACACAGCACACTAATACTATTCGCAGACGACAGCATCATATACAAAACAATCCACAACAAGGACAACACAACAAAAATATAAGAAGACGAAGCGGGACAATGGGAAACTGACTGGTTAATGAAATTTTACCCTGACAAGTGCAACATCATCAACATCTCACCAAAACGCAACAAAATACACCACGACTATACTCTTCACAATCACACACTCCAACAAGTTGACTCAACCAAATACTTAGGTCTTACATTACAAAACAACTTAAAATGGGACAAACATATCAACAACATCACCTCAAACGCTAACAAATCACTAGGGTTCCTCAAACGCAACTTAAAAATCAACTAACCCCACATAAAAGACCATGCATACAAAGCACTAGTCCTAGCACTAGTGGAATACTGCTCTTCCATATGGGACTCACACAATACAAACCAAATGCAACAGTTAGAAAAAAACACAACGCAGAGCAGAACGATACGTCAACAACAAATACCACAACACTAGCTCAGTAACAGACATGCTACACCAACTGCAATGGCCAACATTACAAACACGACGGCTGCAAACACGACTAATATTATTTTACAAAATAGTGCACCATAGAGTAGCCGTCGACCATACAGCTATCCTCACCCCATCAGATTCCAGAACCAGACACGCACATACACACACTTTCAAACAAATCTGTGCTACGAAGGATACTTACAATTACTCATTTTCCCACACACAATAACACAGTGGAATCTCCTTCCTGTAGCAGCAGTACATTGCACTACACTCGAGGACTTCAAGGCACATATTCCCTACGTAGCCCTTGAAGCCCTCATCAACTGAACACCACACCAGCTTTTACCTCCCTTTTTTCTTATCTGCACTTAAAATAAATAACACTGTAACTAACCTTCTCACGCCACTGTGTTTTTTAAACAATAGACAAGGTGAATGTAATCATCATTCTTGATGGAATCCACCAAAACATAAGAAGAAGAAGAAGACCTCATACATAACCGGTACCGAGTACTCTTACAGGTTTAACATGTCAAATACCACTTTCTAGCTCATTTACACGGCCCAGCAAACATATATGACCTAATACATGTGTTATTTAAATACTAATAACACTTGTATGTACTTTAACTTACCGCAATCAGCTGTTTGCACTTTCACGTAGACGATTTCTCGTTTACCTGTATTAACCGTCGCTCACAAACTTCTCACTGAGTGAGTTTCTCTTGATAAAAACGGCGTGCAATTCAAATACTAAAATGAAGCAAATACAGTTGTGGGATCGCACGATGGGCGAACTGTGTATGCACGATGTGCGAACGATGCGATCCTGGGCGATTATTTCTAACGCACGTGTGGGCGCACGATAAACTAACATTGTGCGATGACAATCATGGCTGATGTAAATTTAGAAATGGTTTAACAATATATACGGTTTCGCACTAGTTGTTTCAAACATATTTCTATATTTTAACTTTTTACGTTAGCTGATAGTTCGATCTATATATTTCTTCAAATTAGTAATAGTCTTTCTGTAGTTATTCAAAAAAACAAAATAGACACATGTAAACTTTCAACATATATTGACAAGTTCTCATTCAAGTAAATATTGCAATTTTTTACCAAGTTATACACTGCACCTGTACATGGACAATATATGTAGATGTCTCTGGCCCAGGGTACTTCCAACACTCGCCTAGGTGTGAAAACACAGGTAAAGTGGTGGGGAGGGGAGGGGGTTTTCAAATAACTAATTATAAGAGTCCAGTTTGTTTTCATAACGGTCGCTAGGTATACGTAATGGCTGTCGTAGCGTATCGCCGCACACGGGACAGGAAACACTCTGGGATGTTATTTACCTTTTCTGTTACCTGGTAGCTAAACCCGCATTTGGCTCATGGTCACTGTTTTACTGTTTACACTGTATATTGTTAATCGACAAAATCCCAATAAATATGATGCGAATTTAAATAGTTTTTGGACAAGATGGTTCCATATGTTTTTTATTCCGTAATTTGTATTAACCAATTGTACCAAATCGTGCGTGTATGAGATTCTAATCGCACACATAAACGCACGATCTTTAGATCGCCCAGTTGTGCTCACCATGGGCGAACGATGTGTGCACGATGTATGCACGATGCTCGCACGCAGGTTTTGGTGCGTTGTGCGATACCACAACTGTATGTACGACGGTCGATATGGCATGTGACAACGATTAGAGTTAGACTTTGTCTCCGATGACCTAAAAGCAAAGACTCCTCTATAATTCTTTGTATGTTAAAGAAACAAAAAATGCTTTTGTTGTTTTATTATCTTTGCAGTATTTTGCAAATGTACACGCGTTTACTTACATGTTTATATCAACAAAACATCTGAAAAACCGCCAACTGTACCAAAATCTGGTTGAAATTATCGATTCTCCATCAAAAATGTACTTGGTAGTCCAGACTTGGTTATGCATTTTGCAGTATTTAGTAAAATAACAAATTTCAGTAAAATCGCCTCCGCCATATTGAATTATACTGTACCTAGTCCTTAAGACAAAGTTCGGAAAAATTGAACGATTGACGCTTTGGTATTCTCTGATTCATTTATTTATTATAACTTTTCCTGTAAAGTAGATTATATGTTTTCTGTTTTTCGGAAGTCGTGCATTTTTCATATAACGGAAAGTACTTAGCACGTGATTTGATTACGTATTTGTCCCATGAACTCGGTCAATGATATTGTGTCTCGTTTATTAGCTTAGAAAATAAAATAACTCAAAATGCATATACAAGATAATTCAGTATGAATTTTGCGATAAAATTGAATCCACAAACGCCTTATTAAGTGTGTACTCTTCAAATTATCTTTACATCTCCCATGTAAAGGCATGTTATATATTTCAAAGCTTCTATATCCAGCACTGTAATTATGCTCTCGTTTAAAGTCTGGTGTCTACACTAACTTATAAATCGTCTGTGTATAATATGTATTACCGAGAATCAATTACATTCTTAAAAATGTGGTCATGTGTGCGTGATGTCACGAGTTTTCTATCTTATATATACATGTGCCACATAGATTTCTTTTAAACACTGTCTATAGTAGACCATCGAAGGCGAAGATGTCTAGCACTCAGCGGAAAACTTGGCTAGAAAAAAGGAAGAAAACAGTTATTTTGTTACGAAAACTAGCAGATGCACTGGACCGTATGCAAAAAGACGTGGACATTTCGAAAGTGACTGGAACATCAGCAGCCGTCGCAGCAGGACTCGGTACTCTTGGCTGTATAATTGCAGCCCCTTTCACGGGCGGTTTGTCCACTCTTGGTATAGCAGGATTTGCCGCTCTTGGAGCTGCAGGGGGTGTCGTAAACCTTGGAGCTTTGCTTGGGAAACATTGTCATGAAAAGGACTTAATTAAAGATGTTCAAAAAGCCCTTGACGAGGATCGTAAAGAGAGTGAAAAATTAAATCAGTCTGATCTTGATATCACTGATACATGTCGACAGGCTTTGAGTCTTGGACAAGATGTCGCTAAAGTTGTAAAACATGTTCAGAGTGCGGTAAAATCTGATTTGAAATCGCTTACGGTGGAAACAGTTATCCTTCTGCCATTGGACATCTACGACTTGGTAGAAACTTCAATCAAAGTGAACAATGGATCAATTAATGAATCTGCAAAAGAAGTACGAAAGATTGCTAACGAACTTGAGGCCGAGATGAAAAAGATAGAAAGTAAGTAGCTGTTTTGTTTTTCATACGAGGTTGAATTTGTGGAAGAGCTAATTAGGACTGGTAATAAAAACCTTGCTAAATCTTTTAATTTCACTTTTAGATTTATCGACGATGTGTTCTGACCACGTCGATCATATATACCCTTCTGAACTTGAAATAAAGGACACATCAGATTATTCTACATCAGCTTCTTACCTCGATCTCTACTTAAACTACGACCAACATGGACAGCTTACTACTAAGCCATGGTAGCAGTGTACAGAAGGCTTTTGTGGCCATGGGTGATATTTTTGTACAATGAATAACCCCTATAATAGCATGCCTATGAAAATCTAAAAAAAAAATAAGGAGTAAAATTGGCTTAAGCATGATAAAGTGGACTTTGTTGACTTCACATTTGTAAAAAGAGAAAACATTTTTTTTGGTTAGAGATTAAAATTTTGACCCTTCCGAAATGGGTGTCTACACAGGAAAAGCTAGCTTTACAGGAAGTGAAATTTCGACAACAGCACATGAGGGAAAATAGCGGCAAATCTAAGCGTACGACCTATGCTGGGACGGATATAATTCTGCAACCAAGTTAGTAAGCTTTAATTTTAGACAGAACTTAAGAAAAAAATTCCTATCTGCATGGGTCAAATTTTGTGTCAAAAACAGTGATATTTTGCATTTTTCGGTAATTAATTTTTGATGTGGTAACCATGGTTTTCACACAAGTGACATACATAGGATACATCAGTGTATACACTTTATAGTCCTTTTTTTTTAATTGGAAATGATATACAATTTACAAAAATGTATACATTTACATCTATGCAGTGTACGGTTAAATCTCGGTGTTGACAATTCTCAGGCATTGGTCTTTTTTCCCATTAATCTCTAGATCTACCGTACACAGCTACCTATACGATAAACGTGATGATTATGGTGTTTCCATGTCGCAGTTGATTCGATATTCTAGGGCTTACTCTAAATATCGGGATTTTCGTGATCGATGTCGACTGATGACAAGCAAATCTTTCCTTTGTTCATATGTTTAATCGATTTTGAGTTTGGATTGTGATTTTGTTAACGCTTCGGTATTCTCTTATTTATTTTCTAGAGTCAACATGAGCAGAATTTGACGTGAAATTAAGAACTTCACTATCCAAATTATGACAAAGGAACAACAGGACTGGACAAACATCGCCTATCTTATTAGAGAAACAAATATAACTACATGATTACACATTGTCAAGTTATCTGAATATTCCTTTAGATATTGTAGAAATATATTTATCAGTACACTTTTCACAATCGGTTTACATGGCAATAGATCATTATATACACATTGTATATTCATATAGTTACCTTGTATAGGCCAAATTCAAGAAACATTTGAAGACGTACCTTTTCACGTCTGCATACTAAAATTAGGGTATCAACTTATATTAGACGACATGTTATACTGACTTTGTTTATCTAGTTCGTATTTATATGCATTTTTTATATTATCACATTAGCCTAGATTGTAATAACTTCTTTATTATGCATTGTAAATATCAAATTATTATCTACATGCTGTGAGGCGCTTTAGAGTAATTTTACAAATTATATAGAGCGCTATATAAATATTGTAAATTGTTATATTATTATTACTATAGTTTTCATTTTGTAAATTGATATTTTATCATTTATCTTGTGTTTTATGTGGATTTTGTGAATATATAAAACCGAGATCTAAGTAATATTTCATATAACATCTATGTCTTCCTTTGGTGATGTTTTAAGAAAAAATATATTGATCATTTATTACGTCATCTATCGACTTGATAATCAATTAATGTTTGAAATGTGATTTGAAAACTCATTAGTCATATCAAACGGCGTTATTTTATTTGTAATGAAAGATCACAGTAAAACGCTGTAGTATTTAATAAAGAGTTGTCTTCATAACATCGTTTCTCTGTTTGAATTCACAAGTATGACTTCGATAGGCAGCATTACATTACAGAAGTCTAGAAGGATCGACCTGCCACTTGTATTACTAGTAATGAGCTTGATTTATAGGATTTAGTAACGATCAACTTTCTTTTAGATTTTAATCCATATACTTGATTTTTCAATGACTGTTTTTATCCTATTTCTAATAAAAAATCGTTGATGCATAATAAATGCGTTGTTAAGCCTGGATAATCCAGTGGTTACGCCCACTTTCATTCTCTGCATTTCTGGGATATGTTATGGCAAACTTGAAATCTATTTGATTAATAGATACATGTCCTTTGAAGAGCGAAAGCAAACTTTAACGCGCTCCATAGTGAATATGTTCGTTGCCAACTGCGGGCATACTACCGTATACGCAGTCAAAATTAGGTACAATCCTTATATTTACACCATTATTAATTTTCAAGTGCTATACGAAGAAAAAAACCTTCGAAGCGGGTTGCTAAGATGGTAGCTACGATGGCCGTGGTTGCTAAGTTATATAGTCCCATTGGATTTCATCAATATATTGGTAAATTTAGAAAATACACAGTGAACAACACTATTTTTCTTCATAACATCACAGGTAAATTTGGTATTAAATAATATATCTAGAATGTTGAATTTACAATTTATTTTTAACGGTCGTTATGTACATGAATAGACACAGTGATCTGGTTGTGACGCGGTCCGACGTCAGAACTGCAGGGCGCCGCCATGTTTGCGTTACCGTCAAAGAGTTTCGAATGTGCATCATTACGAATCAAAAAGTTTGCTAGAAACTATTAATTGTTTAATCACATGAAATTGATTCCATATATGTTCCTTTTTCAAAATCTTGTAGGAACCACACAATGGCCGACATCCAATACGTATTTTTTCTGAAGCGTGAACGAAGCCTTATTTGAACAAATATCAATCCGCCGAGCCTTTTTTCAGAGTTTACTAAGCACAAGAAGGAAGAGGTGTAAATATAATCTAATATTACATCCCACTGCCTCCAGGTTTGTCAAGGTCATTCCTTTTCAAACTAGAAATGTCTATGAGACATAAATGCCCCCTTTCCCCATATGAAATAAGTTCGTTGTGCTTATTACGTACGCAAAGTTATCAGACAATTGGATCAGTCGTTATTTAGACGCGACGAGACGGGACGGACATGGGTAGCACTATATGACCCCCCCATTTCATGACGGGGGCATAATAACGGAAGATGTCGATATTCAAGTACAAAACGGGAGAGGTCGGTATTCCCGTAGTGGTAGCCCTTCATCCGAGCATGCTTCTGGCCAATTGTCAGTAACCAAGGCCTTTTGGTTATTGAGAAGAAAACTTTGTAGCACTCAAATTTAGGTACCTACTGGCAAACTATCATTACCCTGAACCTTTGGTTAGTGGGGAGAATTTTTTTAATGTTTTCATATATTTGACCATGACAGTAGGTCAAGGTAATTGATATGAGAATATTGTGTAGGACTTTAACACACATACTTACTGGCCAAATATCATTACCCTGGGTTAATAGGGAATAAAACGGACCAGTACGTTCTAATTTTGTTTAATTAGGATATACTACGGTTGTTTGATCCATGGTAAAATTTATTGTCAAGGATATACAAGTACTACTACGTACGACTATGGCTACAATACAGATAACTACCGACTAATACAGATTGCCGGCGCCGGATCGTATCCGTAGCTAATTCGTCGTAAGATCCGTGAATGTGTGACCTAGGCATTACACAAACAACAGAACTAAAGCAATATAATGTTCATGACGGCGTCTGCCGTCTGTGATCTATAGCCTACCTATAATTGAACGATTACAAGGAGTCATGAAAAGCTTTAATACCTTATTATACATAATCTACTTGACAAGAAATGCTGCAAATGCCATTTCAATAACGGTCGCTAATTACGTCACCAATTCTTTTTACCTTGGGGTATAATTAATCTCTAAAACTGCAATGTGACCTAACCTGAACAGTATCAATTGACGAGATCATATAACGAACCTTAAAACCATTTATCTGTAATAGTTCATTGTAAAGATTTGCTTGAGATAATTTCAAATACTATCTAGTAGCTAATATTCGCCAGGGTTGCTAATGTCACGATTGCATCCAAACTTGCGAAAATTATCACCTCGTGTGCAGTCTGGCTATATATTTCTATTTTTTCCCTAGGAGGACGAAACAGCTGTAATATGCAGTTAAATTCATTATTCGACATACTGTATCTATTTATTAATTTAAAAGGTGCAGCATATGTGTGTGTTACGTCATCTTTAATGACAGGGCGTGGCAGGCTCTGCTGGTGGACTTTTTAGTGCCCGGGGTGTGCTGTAGCCTCCATAGCCACAGTTAATCTCATTATAGTAGTGGTACATAATATACACATTTTCGTAGTACACCATTTGAAATTATACAGAACTAATTTAATTTTACTTCTTAATTCATGAATTAAAGGGGGTTTACGCACCTGACATTTCTGCTTCTACAATAGTTTAGAAATTTTTGATTCCCACCCTTTGGCCCCTAGCATCACTGTAGAGTATGGCTACATTTTTTTGTATATATATATCTAGGTTTCTCTAGGAGGACGAAACAGCCGTATGATAAAGATTAATTTATTTTGTCGGGATGTCTTATCTATTACTTAATTCCAAAAGTGCAGCATATGTGTGTACTACGTCATCATTATCCCATTATGTTTAATAGTGTATTGATGATATAAAATGCAGTTCAGTCATCCCCCCCCCGCCTTCACAATAACCGAAGCCCTGATTAAACGGTACTAAGAATGGTAGTAAGAAATTTATTAATAAATACGGGGTGCCGAAAAATGAATTAAACTGCATCATACAGCTGTTTCGTCCTCCTAGGACTCCTCAGTAATGTTAGGAGCCAAAATATGCTTATGCTATTTAGTGAAAGGTTTTATAAAAAAAATCAATATTATCCTTTTTAACTTGGTAACAACTTATATGGCTGCACCTTGTCCCTAAGACTGTATACCATACATATCATATATTTACTCTACACCAGTGCCAGGTAGTACTATGTTTTGATTTGTTTTCGTACCTTGCAAATCTAACTTACAAGAAGGAAAGGATATATTTTAATTGTTACAGTAAAGCCATTTTGACTGTTTTGCGTATTTCGAATAAATGGGCTGACTGGACATGAAAGGCATATCGCGATAACATGAAACAAAGATATATTATTAATATAGTTATGTATAATTTCTGAAAGTTTTATTATACATAATATATGATTTATGATAATGAATCTTAGCTATAAATATCATATACTTATAACATATAATGAGTGTCCTGCACCTTTTAAATCGATTCATATTAAGCTACATTCAAAATCACCATTTAAGATGATTCCAGGAGAAACCCGTGTAATTCAGTATAAAACAAAATATAATTTAGAAACGGAATTATCTTAAAACATAACACTTTTTCATTTAAAAATTACTTAATATATCGAACTCCGTTTGCTACCCCAAAAAGGTACTTTCGGTCGAACGTTTGCCTCAGTGTTTTAGTTTTTTTATGTTATACAATAGGATATCATTGAACCATTAGAAAAGGTGAAACTCAAACAATACCGGGACCTTAAAAGAACTTAAATGGCAAAAACTGTCTGAACGATGATTTGTCTAAGGAGTTTTTGAATATCAAACGTCTTTTACATGTGCACAAATTGTAATTGTTATTACAAGCATAGCTGTATTAAATGAAAATTGATCACAGCCTTTACCTTAAGGAGTATTGTATTCAAAATCCAATGCTATTTTTCAGCCATTACCTCATTACAAGTCATTACCTCGAAACAAAATTACTTGATCTATTGTTTGTATAATGGCTTACCCTATTTTTGACATGCAATTTGCTAAGGCGTCTTTGAAATTTGGCAAAAGGCATGCGAAAAATTACCTTGATCGGAAAAACCACATAAACAGTAATGCCGTTATGTTCATAATTGTTCAAGCATGCAATTGAGGAAATTGTTTGTTCGGATATGACTAAGAAAAACATGTTCACATTTATTCTTTTTTGCCCTTGAAATGCAAATGGAGGTTGTAAGTTAACACTTGCATACAATTTAGGGCGACATGGTGGGAAAGAGATGTATAAAGTTTCATTTAGTCTGGAACATTCTTAAGCCATACAAACTAAGTAATTGCAAAGTACTAGTACATATATCCATGTTAGCAATACAGGCCCTCAAAAGATATACAAATATAACATGTATTAAAGGCCCAATATACGTAACTTTCGGCAAAACTTGAAGCGAAAATTAGCTTAATAAGTTATCATTTTTTTATAGATTTAGTTAAGATTAACTGATATCAGCAATATCCAAGATGACTTCTTACTCGGTAACCGGTACGGCAGCAGTTGAAACTCGGTATTTGTAAACATGCGACCATTTTGACTGTCTTCTACCTGCGGTTTGTTATTGAAGTGGGCCCCACCTGAATTATTTTCAATTCTTTGGATTTTTCCGTCAGGAGTTTCTTGTTAGTTACCGCTGAGGTTTACTTCGTTTTAGGCTTATTTTTGCATGGTTATCAACTGGATTTTTTTTCAGAATTTTTCAGATTGACGAAAAGTTTCCTGAAGTTACGTATATTGGGCCTTTAAGTACATGTACATTGATACGGTTTTTCTGTTATCTCTGTTTGAGGTAGAACATTATTTCCAGTTGAATAAATCCAAATAAATGCAGCGTTTCCAATTTGCTGTATATTTTCCCCAACTTTGCAGAAAATCTGCATGTGGTACCATAAAGGGCACATCAACATAAAGAAATATTGTTTAGCAAAAAAGATTTAATAGACAGCTATTTATACAATGCAACACGTGATGAAGGTTTGATTTACTCCACTTTCATTAAAAGATGAACCAATGATTTAGATAACGTATACCTTTAGAATTTTCTTTCGTCACACATTCATTATCACATTTTCAACTAAATAAGTTTTGTGTATATGAAAGAGTATTGAAAAGACTGCGGAACAAGTTATCAAAAACACAAACGATGTTACAAAAGCCATAGTTCACCTAGATACACAGTCAAGCTTGCATGAAGCTATTTATTGAAGTCATGCAATTGGATGGCAACGAGACGGTCGTATCAGGTTAAGTACAATACAATAATGTCAACATTTCAACAAAAAAAATAGTCAAAGTGTATCTAGAATCAAGAGCCAAGGTGAAACTATTCATATGACCTTACATATTTATTTATTAATGTGTACTAGCATGTTACAAATGATTTAATCGTCAGTGGGAAAACGTGAACCATGAAAAACAAATATGCAAAGACCAAAATATGCAATACATAAGTGGAATTAGAATTTCAGGACGAAAAGGAACAAGAGGCCCGATTGGTTGAAATCGCGTATCTGCTTTTAATCTAACAATCGTTATCTTTAAAAGTGGACCAAAATACAGCTAAACGCAAATTATTAGCTAATCGTTTAAAGAACATTTGTCTCTTTAAATGTCAATTTAGTACCTAACTAAATATATAACTTTATACTTTTTCATCTCTGCATAATATATTCTCTATATCAAGTCTTTGGGCT
The DNA here is from genome assembly GCA_947623455.1 of Mimachlamys varia. Lineage (NCBI taxonomy): Eukaryota > Metazoa > Mollusca > Bivalvia > Pectinida > Pectinidae > Mimachlamys > Mimachlamys varia. The sequence goes on from OX392539.1 coordinate 42,756,499, forward strand.
TTTGGGTTATTAAAAAAAAGTCGTTTTCAAACATTTGAAACAAATTTGTCACATGTGACCTTGAAAGTAGATCAATGTCATTCATTTGAACACATTTTGTAGCCCTTTATCCCAGCATTCTACAGACTCATATTTGTACATTGGCTATTTTTGTTATTGAGAAGAAGTCGCTTGAGGATCCGAGACATTAAAGACTTGAAAGTGGGCCGAGTTTCATTCATTTGAACAAATGCTGTAACCTATCATCCAAGCATGCTACATACCCATTATCATTACCCCGGGACTTTTGATTATTGCAAACAACCGCTTGATGATTGGAAATATTTCGACTCTTGTGGTTTTGAAAGTGGATTAAGGTCAACCATTTGAGCAAATGTGGTAGCCCATTAGCCTAGCTTGCTACCATCGGTACCCATAAACATTTGGTTATTGATTTATTGATAAAGATTTGAAGACATTTGACTCTGTGATCCTGTGAAAGTTTTTAAAACTAAGTTGGTAGCCCTTTACTGTGGCATGCTCCTGGCCCAATACCTTGACATTTTTTTATTGGTTAAAGAGAAGAAATTGTCCAAAGTGAAAAGGTCGACACTAGAAGAACGCTGGACGTACGATGGATACCGCGCTACGTCATAAGATCATTTGCCCTTCCGAGAAGTGATCTAACAAAATACATTATACCTTTAATTTCATTTCATTTCAAACATTTTATTGACATACATCAATGGGATTAGACAGCAGGCTAATAGCCTATATAAGTCTTCTCCCTTTAATACATTTTACTCTTTCGCAACTTCAAATGTTCTAGCTTCTTTTCAACATATGATTTGACATTTTATTGTGTTTTCGGCATCTCATTAAATACTGCTAGATACAACAAGAGGTCTAATTGGCTTGAATCGCTCACCGGTTATGAATTTCACACTTATAGCTAAAGCAAAATATCAGTGTCATTGTAATACGCAATATCAGTATCGTCGGCATTTTTTGTTTTATGAGAAGAAGTAATTTGAAGATTTGTATACAGTCCATCCCCAAAACCTTTGAAAATTGGTAAAGTTAAATCATTTCAGCAAATTGGTAGCGATTATACTACAGGCCCAATATCAGAACATGACCTTTTGGTAATTGAGAAGAAATGCTTGAACACACATTTGAGGCGTGTGACCTTGACCGTGGGTCAATTGAAAAACAATTCAACTGTTTAGTCCTTGATCCCAGCATGATGCATACCAAATATCAGTACCCCAGGTCTTAAGTTATTGAGAAGATTTGTTTCATCCCAGCGATCTTGAAAGTGGGTCAATGCTATTCATTTAAACACATTTTGTAGACACCCATCTCAGACGCTCCTGGCCAATTATCAGTTCTTTTGGCCTTTTGGCAATTTAGAAGACGTTTGAAGTAAAATAGTGGCGCCGGCCGGACAGACGATGGACACCAGCCGGACAGACGATGGACGCCGGCCGGACAGACAATGGTACATCATTTAATTGGTATCATTCTCTTGTACTTTTACGAGGACCTACATGTAAATCTTTCCTTTGTTCATATTTTGCCTCTATTTTAATTGATTTTGACTTGGGATAATGGTTTCGTTGACGCGTTGGTTTTCTCCGATATTTATTTTTTCATTCTCTTACACTGGCAATGAGCATAAAGGCAAACATATAATGTATACTTTTATGATGCAATAATAATTTCAACATTATTTTGAAATGAAATAAGAATATCAAATATAGTTTCTGTCTGTTTACAACATCAATCTGATTAAAATACAGATCCTTGCTCTCACTCCGTTTTACAAGGATCTGACAACATCCCATAATAGGTCATGTTCAGATGACCTTTGTCGCCTCTTTACTTAACACTAAAATACTTTTCCAATGACCTGTCATCTTGCAGCAAGCCGTTTCGTCACATTATTCCACAAAAAACTTTTTGGTGACGAAATGACTAAACGGACAAATGCGATTATGCATGCTTTGTTGCATCAAAATTTCACTGTCAAGATTCTGAAAGTAGTAATTTGATTGCCTATGCAAAAGGTCATCGGGACGTGACGCCCTATGGTATTTTCTAAGATCTTAACGCACCAGAGAGAAGTTTACGGAACGGCGCGAAGAAATGATTTTAATCAGATTGCTGCTGACATGTAATTTGCTAAGGTTTTTTCTTAATTTTTCCAAAACATACATGTTTAATGGGGGGTAAGCTCATTTAAATCATATATAATGCACAAATAAAAAAAGTCGTTGTACTCCCAAGTGTCTGTAACACATAATAGAGAGATTTGTTTGACTGGATATGGATTTATCAAAGCTTGCACAAAAACACCTTAGCAAATAGAGGTATTTTCATTAAAATCGTTCCTTTTGGATAGTATTCAAACTATACACATGCCGTAAACACACTGACTTATACCGGGTGTGATGCATACACGATATATCCTGTGCAGGGTCTATATGTGTTGTGGCTCGCATTCAATTGGGCTGGGCCCAGGCAAGGCTTTCCACGTACACAGGTATAGGGTTATGCGGGGTCAAAGTGACACTCTCAGCCAGTCCTTGCACTCACCTTTCATACGTCACAATAACAACTATATACAGGTATAATTGACTTTATTTGACACAGGTACAATTGACATTATTTGACAGAGGGACATGTAGAGACAAAACACGATACACAGCGTAAGTACTTCAAACACACATACAGTTTACTTAGATTAATTTGTCAGTTCAAATATTATTATGTAAAGTTTGAACACCGCGACACATATATAAGGTTCATGACCAGACTTCCAGTAAATATTATTTTCTATTGAAATAGTTTGTACAAACACCAGGGTGTTTACGAGAGTAGCTATGCTTTTACCTGTGTTTCTTTTGAAAATGGAACACTCTTGTATTCACAAATGCCTACCAACTCTTCCTAATAAACCAAATTGTATGTTTGTTTACAGAGAGAATATGTAGAAACTTAAAAAGAATCTATCTCAAAACAGGTAATAGTTACAAACTTTTGCCTTTCTATGGATAACCGTATGACATTTACAAAGGTACTCCTATGATTGAATTCCAAAAAAAACATTTTAGATTTTGACTTTCATTGTGCAAACTCTCCTACCCTATGTAACAACAAACCACTTGAGGGGGTAGGTACATGTGTCAATGATAGCAGTACTTTTCAGACAAATGGATAAACAACTTGTTTTATTTTTATCATGATGCTAGTTCCAGAAATGGTTCTGGATTTCTTTGAAAGGAAATAATTTTTGCCATCGGATTTGCTAATATTGGGCAATGTTTAGGTGAAATACACAGATAGTATGTCCTTGGATTGAAAAAGTGCAAGGTAACCTGGGGTCCAATGCGGGTACAGTATACATTTTCAATGGAATATTACATAACAACGTGTTTCAGTTTCGTTAAATACCCAATGCAGTACCTCACCAGCAAAACCTGTTTGGAAGCCAGTATGTTGTCTGCGGTCAAGCATGACGGTCTTACAATAGGATTCACTGAGATTGTTGTCTCCAATGCCGTGGGCTTATACGCCAGGTGTGATTACCGTAGTCTCTTCGAAAGAGGCCCTGGGTTTAGAGGTAAAATGAATCTGAACTGAGATTTTATGTCAGAAGTGTGGTCATGCACCTTAAGATGTAACCGTATTGCTTACATAAATACTGGCATGAATGGTAACGAATCCCGTTCAGTTCCTAATCAGACACCCGTATCAACACAGCATAGTGTGATCGACACTGGTACAATGTAGTCTTATCCCGAGGCATTTTCATAAAACAACTCTTTATTGATGCTTGAGGCCGAAAGATGGTAATCCAAAAGTTCTAAACTAATGAAGAAGCAGAAGGGTAAGGTGCGTAAAATCCCTTTAATTTATGAATTTAGAAGCAAAATTAAACTAGTTCTGTATAATTTCAAATTGGATACTACGAAAACGTGTATAGTATGTACTTTGCCATTACTAAAATAACATTAACTAAGGAGGCTCCAGCAAACCTCAGGGACCAAAACATCCACCAGTAGAGTCTGCCGCCCCGTACCATTAAAGATGACGCTTTACACACACATATGCTGCACCTTTTAAATCCAGTAATATATACAGTATGCCGAAAAATGAATTAAACTGCACCATACCACTGTTTCGTTCTCCTAGGACTCTGCGGACTCTGCTGAGATGGTGGTGGTGAGATGGTGATGATGGTGAGAATTTTTAGTAATGCTAAAAGCCAAAAGGTGGGAATCCAAAATGTCAACACCAATGTAGAAGCAGAAGGGTAAGGTGCGTAAAACACCCTTTTGTTTTATTAATTCAGAAGCAAAACTAAACCAGTTTTGTATAATTTTAAAAACTGTACTACGAACATGTATATATCATGTACCGTCATCATATTATCTTGAATTTAAATATTTTGTATACTGGTTATTATTGCTCATATCTCTCACAAGTACCTAGCAATACCCCTCCCCAACCCCATCCTCCTTTTACCTATATCACCATCTCACTGACACTAATGATTATACTTCAAAGTTAAATGGTGCATATGCTGCCCATCTTAACAAGATGTCCATGGGCCTTAACGGTCAACTGAGGTTTGATCTACTAGTATCTATAACTTTTGTTGTTGTGTCTTTATGCTTATCCTCCTGGTGCATAGCAAGTACAGATCAGTGGTCGATGGGGACCACCTGCATGTCGTACCACGTATGACCTGGCATGTTGAAATGACTTGCTACGGGTTGGTCATGGCGGTTCTGTTTGATGGAACAACGATGGTTGTTAATCCTCAGATTCAGTGGTGTTTTGGTCTCTCCCACATACTGCATCTGGCACTTTGCACAGGTAATCAGGTATATTACATTGGCCGACGTGAATGACACTGGCTGGAGGATGTGGTAGCTTTGACTAATGACCTCACATTTGAATGAATTGGTGTTATGAGTGTATGGACAAAGCTTACAGCTCTTAATGTTGCATGTCTTGAAGCCGCCAGTGGCAGAAGTATGGGAAAGCCCCGATAGCTTACCACCAGATCTTTAATGTTTTTTGGTCTGCGATAAGCTAGAATTGGTAGTTCTGGAAACATTCCCTTGAGTTTACTGGACGAAAGCAGGATTTGCCAATGTTTCTGGAAGATTGTTGACAAAGGAGGCGCATAATGGGATGGAAGGTTACCACACAAGGTACTCTTTCATATTGAGGCCTGACTTTGTATTCCAGTGTACTCGCCCTATCCAGTTCCTTGACTCTATCGATTTCGCGGTCGATCAAGGCTGCTTCGTATCCCCTGCTGAGTAGATGAGACTTAAGTTCTGAACAACGACGTCTGAAGATGTTGTCGTCAGAAACAATACGTCTGATTCTCAATGCCTGGGAGTATGGGATGCTCCTTGTTGTATGAGGTGGGTTGCAACTGGAAGGGCGAAGGTACTGGTGTGTATCCGTGGGTTTACTGTATAGATCCGTGCTAATTTCTCCGTTTTTCAGTGTGGAACAGGTGTCCAAGAACTTGTTAACATCGTAGATGTCTGCCGTAAACTTGATGGTATTATGGAACTCGTTTGCAAAACAGATGAATTCCTCCAGGGACTCGCGGCCGGACGTCCATTTTATCTCAATGTCATCGATGAATCTGAGTCAGCTGAGTGGTTTGGAGGGGGCTGCTACAAGTAGCCTCGACTCAAGGTGGCCCATGAAAACGTTCGCGTATAATGGTGCCATCTTCGAGCCCATGGCCGTACAACTAACTTGTAGGAAATGTTCAACATTGAACGTTAAGTTGTTCAACGTGAGCACTAGCTTTAAAAGTTCTACCAACTATCTGTTGAAGGGTGTTTAATAATACAATAAATATTTATATATGAAAAAAAAATCAATAATGATGATATGTTTTGAATCAATTTTAGCTCACTTGGCCCATATTCGAGGTCACAGTGAGGTTAAATCTATTAAAACCTTTAGACGACTTCTTCTAATAAACCAAAATCCCTAGAAGTATGATATTAAATGAAATGTTCCTTGGATGAAGCCCAACAAAGTTTGCGAAAAAAATGACCTTGACCTATATTCAAAGTCACAAGGGTCAAATCTGTTAAAGCATTCAAACAACTTCTTCTGAAGTACCAAAAGCCATAGAAACATAATATTTGGCGGAAAGGTTCCTTGGATAAAGACCGACAAAGTTTGCGAAAAGAAATGACCGTGATCTATATTCAAAGTCACAGGGGTCAAATCAGTTAAAACCTTCAAACGACTTTTTATGAAATACCAAAAGCCCCAGAAACATGGTATTTTGCTGAAAAGTTCCTTGGATAAAACCCAACAAAGTTTGCAAAAAGAAATGACCTTGACTCATGTTCAAAGTCACAGGGGTCAAATCTGCTAAAATCTTCAAACGACTTCTTCTTAAATACCAAAAGCCCTAGAAACATGGTTTTTGGCTGAAAGGTTCCTTGGATGAAGGCAAACAAAATTTAAAAATGAAAATGATGTTGTCCTATAAGGTCATGGGGTAAAATATGTTTAAATTTTAACATGTTCTTCTAAATGTCTTACAGTAAAAGATTTTAGGGGACTTTAGGGTTACACTATAATATAAGTCAGAGATTGATACCAGGTGAGCGATGCAGGCCCATTGGGCCTCTTGTCTTGAGGTATTTTGGTCAAAATTCATATCGGGTGAAATCGATAAAGATTTGACAGTTAAAGTACTTCAATTGATGCTACATAAGGTACCACGATGTAACCAATATACATATATACAGTGGACCCGCAATAATCCTGACGCCGTTAGTCCGGAAAACGCACAATCCGGACGGGAATACACGGGAACGGATTTCCGTCACGTTATTTTTACTCATCGTCATGTATATGAAGCGTAGATATCATTACAAGCTTAATATAAAAATCAATACGTATGTCAAAATAAATATCTTAATTCAGGTTATAATGTGTTAGGGTACGGCCAAAGGAACGGACATTCCTTAAATATATATGTGAACGCGTGTGAAATTGGTGGTGCGCGCCCTTACAAAAGAGCAACAGTAGTTGCGTCCCTTCCAAGGAACTATTTTAAAAGGAAAACACAGAAAGTATTCGGTTGGGAGGAGCGCGTGACAGCTAGGCGGAAAGATGGAAAGAAATGTAGTGAAGGAGGTCGAAAGAAGAATGAGCAAAGATAAGGACAGTGTTGTAGAACCGTGTGCGCGATCGCGTAGCGCGGCCAAGGGACTTGTGTACGTTGTAATCAAGAACTAGGCCAGATAGTGCTGTACACACAAAAACACATAAATGGACACTTGTTAGGCCTATGCCAGTGCCGTTATGATAATTGTTGATATGATATTTTATATGTCTTATTAAATAAAGTGTTAAATTAATCCAATCCTTTATTGTCACTACTCAACTCGTTTAAAGCAGAGCTACCCAAGAAAAGATCCCACAAAAATATAAATTAAATTCGTCGGCTTTTTAAAATTTCTGACAACGTATATTGTAACTTTTAGCCTTTCATTTCATTTCTCATATACATGTACCTTTACATGGGTTTTATCAGTAAAGAGTTGCCAATGGATAATAAAAACGTTGTCTTAGTACGAAGTATATTTGACAGAATTCGTTAGTATTTCTTTCGAATTTGTTTTGGGACAGTAATCTAGGTTATACCTTGGCCGTACACTGTAGGTATCGTGTTCTTTCCATTATAGCAATAAGAAACATTTCTCAAGCTAGAGCATATGACATGCACATGTTTAACTTTAAAATAGAAACACTAAATTTGATTCAAATTACTGACTCTTTCATGGCACCTTTATGTTCCATACAATATCTACTTCATTTATTTTTATTTGTCAAACAAACAGAAAAATACTCATTCCGTGTTTTTATCAACTTTGTACATTTGAGGTAATCAGTTTAGAAAACAAATTGAAATATCATTTTATGTTTATTTCAGAACTGTTCAAAACGGAACGTGAAGAGGAAATGTCGATCTTTCTAAAACAAATAGGAGCCAATTTGTGTAAGGGATTCAACCTGAAGTAGGAGCTTTAGTTTTGATAACCTTTTCCCTACGACCAGCTGCATACCCTCGGGATTCGATATTTTAATTTGGGAACCATTGCAAACACATATTTTAGAAATAGTTGTATATGAGTTATGTGATTTAAAGGTGAAGGTGAACTTTATTTTTAATGTGCTCATTAGTGTGGTTCCTTGCTGTAATTGAGAAGTATAACTCGGTTCTCACGTTGATGATTTGACGTTTACTTAAGAGTTGGTTGTCATATTTTTGACATTCATCGATATGTAACATACATTGACGAACCTTGTTGAATATGTAGGTGCGCCAATGTATGTTACACATTAATGAATGTCAAAGATATGACAACCAAAACTGATATTTACAGTTTTTGTTAACTAACATATAGTTGATGCAGATATATACTTATACGGATGTTTCGATGTCAGGGGTAATTCCAAAAAAGATAAAAGCCACTTGTTGACAGCGGAGCAGTGCAGTCTCCAACGCTACAATATGACGTCATAAGTATAATGCTGTCACAATATCCCAATTTATTTCATGTTACTAATAACATAACATACATGAAGGTGTTTGATATTCATAAACTTTGTCCCGTGAGACATAAAAGAACAGCTGTATACCACTTCAGATTTGACAAGTAATCTAAAATTTGGAATAATTCCAAATAGATGTTTTAGAAGCGATTATATATATAATTGCTGTTATTTCAACACGATCCTTTAATTTGCTTTATATTTTCTTTGATTATTGTAGGATAAAGAACCTCCCAATATAATAGTTATTCAATTGAGATCCTACGAATGGAACATGTAAAGGGTATATCAAGGTGTTTTGGTATTCGATACATTTTATCCAGCTGCATACAATTTTTACTGTAATTGTGTCTCTTTGTTTTCATCTAATATAATTTTTACATTTCACTGAACAGAGGCTAAATGAGGCTACTGTATGTTGTTTGAGAAAAACATATGTAAATATAAGTATTGGTTGTCATATTTTTGACATTCATTGATATGCAACATACATTGACTTACCTGCATTTTCAACTTGGTGCGCTAGCAAAATGTACATGCGCCAATGTATTTTACACACCAATGAATGTCACAGATATGACAACAAATCCTAAAAAATAAACACTTATATTGCAAATAAGACATGTAATTGGTATTCATAGGATTTAGGCAATATCAGATTTGTTCCATTTTCCAACTCAGTTTTAACCTAATGCGATATTTCCCATCTTTACTATTAACAATATATATTTAAGTAATGCAATGATCATTAACGTTTTATTTTAATTTCCTGTACAGTTAAAGGCACTTTTATACTTTTAAGTTGGTATAATTATGATGATTTTGAACATTACATGTTAAATAATGCTATTGTCACATTTGTAAGTATCATTATAATAATAAAATCCAATAGAAATCTTTGGTCACTAAAATCAAATCAAAATAAAATGTACTTCTGTATTACATTAAAAAGTATTTGATGCGTCTAACAAAAACGTTGTAGAATATTTTGTTCTGTGTCACACTCACATAATGCACTGTGTTATATCCTTATTGCTCTATTGTCTCAATATCTATGTTAACGGCACAGGGATTCGAGATGTGCAGGTTGATGACGAATATGGAGTTTTATGATCACCATCTTGGAATCATTGAGAAAATTGACTGTTTTAAATATGCTCATTAGTATGCCTACTTGTTATGACTAAGACTTATGCCTATGTTCTTGTTTTGATGACATGGCATTTGTGTTACCAAGATTTATATTTCAGTAAAGTTCACTTAGTTTGGCTTCCTCCGAATATACCCAATATCTAAAATCTGCTCCGTTGTAGCTCACCTGCCGGAAGTGCAAGTAAACTTATGCCATGGCACAGCGTCCGTCGTCCATCCATCCTTCAATGTTTTTATTTGGTCAGAAGTATCCTTGGGGATGGAATCTCAATTTATTTTATCAATGTAGGGTTTGAACACCCCCCTTCCCCCTTCCCACATGAAGGGCGGGACCAAATAGGGTACTATTTGGCAAAGTGGAATCAGACTTTTAAAAACCATGGGTTTGACCATTCTTGGGACCCTAATAACAAATTATTTAAAATTTGGCCTTTTTTGTAGGAATGCCAGAATAATTCCGTCACAATTTGGTCTGTATCATCCTTAAGTGAGGAGGAATCAAATAAGCATTGAACTGTTACCCGATGTAATATACCGTCGATATGAATACAATTTTGATGACAGATAAATAATCATGTCGACCTAACTTATATTTACATTAAGAATATTTTTTTTAAATATGCCTGTGTCTATATCTTTGGGACATAGTTGGTAAACGTTCTCCCTTTTCCTTTGTGTATTTATTTGCTAGAAGAGCCTGATTTTAATCAATGTCAGCTAAGCTATTGATTCAAAACCGTTACACATGTTATCTGAGGCGTAGTGTAAAGCTTTAACGTAACGTAGTCCAGCATGGCAACAGAAATGACGTCATGTGATGCGGCATTGCAAATTGTAGGATACAGTTTGATATACTACATTTAGGTTTACTAAGTCTTATGATATATAGGCAAAGGCAACACAGAATATAAATATTTTTGTATAAAGTTTAGGTCTGTGGGCACGACGAATTACCCAAATCTACCCATATCTTACGTATACCCAAATCGTCCTAAATCTTACCCAAATCGTACAAATACACCTCAATTATAAGAAAATCAATTAAATAATCTTATTATACATGTCCCGTTGTACTTATCAAATGAATTAAAACAATCTTATCATACATGTCCCGTTATACTTATCAGATGAATAAAAACGACCGTTTTATACTTGTCTTGTTATACATTATACATAGGTTATACATTTCTATTGTTTCCATATCAATAATATTTAACAAATTGATATTATAATAAAGTACAATACAGATTTATAGTCACGTTTTGTTGGTAAAATTTTCTTTGCCATGCGTGATACAGGGGAGATTACCCTTACTGATGTTTGGCGTGAAAGGATTCCATACAAAATTAGTCTGTAGCATATTTAGATAAAAGGGAATCTGTTTGTATAAACCGAAGGTCTCGGCCCCCTAAAGTGGGATGGATGGCATTCAAAAGAGAAAATAGAGCAAAGTCTTAAAAGCTTTCTTCTTCTGTAGGAATGTCAGGTTTCTGTCCCAGTTCAGTATGTATAGATGTTTGGTATAGAAAGGATCAATTTTGTATATATCCCTAGTTTTTTGTTACTCTTCTTTAGGAATGTCAGGTTTCTGTCCCAGTTCAGTATGTATAGATGTTTGGTATAGAAAGGATCAATTTTGTATATATCCCTGGTTTTTTGTTACTCTTCTGTAGGAATGCAGGAATTCTGTCCCAATACGTTTTTTTCATCCTCAGATAATTGAAATCGATTAAGTATAAAAGAAGAAGTATGATTTTAAAGAATTTGTCAGATGTACATGTACCATATTTGGTCCAACCTATCTCGCCCCTGGAGGCCAATGTTTTTACAAATTTAATTCTCCTTAATCTAAACATGTTTCATACCAGATAGGGAAAAAATTGCTTTATTCCAACCAAAGAAAAGAGATTTAAAGAAGAATTTACCCTATTTTCAGGCCCCTTGAGGTCAGACTCGCCGTTTATACAAAACTACTTTCCCTTTATCCAAGGAGGTTTCAGTTCAAATATAAAACAAATCTTTTCATTCGTACAGACAAAGTCGGATATATTAGATTTTGCCCTTTTCCAGCCAGACTTACTATTTATACAAAACTGAACAGACGACGGACGTTGCGGTATGGCATAAGCTTTGGACCAGGTAGGCTAAAAAATGACGAAAACATTTTCTTAAAATCAAATTACTTTCAATATTAAATTGCACGATGATTCTCTGCGGAGAGAATCTAAATATCGTAAGTGTTGACTGCGTATTTTATGCCAGATTAATACATAATGCAAATGTTCTTATTGACTTGATGAGTGCATGTATACTTTTAGTGGACATGTTATAGTCGTGTACATATTTATTGGAAGTAGTTGGTTTTCTTTTGTTTTTTTACATACTTCCACAGCTAAGGCCATTTAAACTTTCCCGATTTCACATTTTTAGTTTTTATAACTCAGTATCAAATAGATCTAGAAAAGTAGCATATACGTATAGTATAAAGGCACGTGTCATATCAAATTATCGAATTCATTTAATGAATTTAATCTGACACGGACACACATGCAAACTTCTTTGTCTGTACTTTGCGGACTGTGGGATGATAAAAATGAAAATATGTTAAGTCTTTGTCTAAGTATCCAGTTCCAAGACACCTTTAATCGCTTAAGATCAGTCAGCTCTCTTTTAAAACTGTTGCATAATGATAAGAAAATGAAAACAAAAATTGAATTTATCCTGTATCATCATTTCATGTGTATTTCATAAATGATTTAACTGTGCAACTAAAATAAAATACTAGAACAAATAATGTTGTCTTCTGTTTTTCAAAGATGGTTTCAAAGACAATATATTATATATATATATTTTATTAGCAGAGCCAAAAAATATGTTACAACTGTAAAATATTCAGTCGTTGTACGGCTCTTTAACACTGTGATCGTTATAACAAAACCAAGCTGTAATACAACTGAAAATCTTACAGCTGTAGCACACTTTATGGCTCCACCAATAAAAAGCAAGAGGAAGATAAGGAGAAATCCAAAAACTGGATCAAAAATGAATTCCTCACAAAAATGGAAAAAGTTAGATCAGTTTTATTACTATGTTTATCATTTACATTGGTCATTTTTTCAGATCATACCTTCCCTATGGTTTTTGTATCGTGTTATGGTTTTAACGCTAGAGGGATTCAAAGTTATGATTAATGTCCCTGAAGAAATGTGATCACCAATTTATCCTGATAATCATTGTACTAACATCCAAAAACTATCAGTAAATAAATGAATACTATTTGCATGTCCGTGAGAACATGCGTCTATGGCCAGTTATAGAAGCATTCTCGATATCCAAGGGTTATGCTCACCTACGCATTTTACATCCTTGGAACCATCTTTGATATCCAGGTTCCCGTATTCATGAAATCGCTTTTAAGCTCAATAATGGATTTTGTACTTTGTTTTCTTGTAATTCATTTAAATCGTATCAAACGCTCAAAAAGTAAATTGTAAATTGAGAGAAAAAATGAGATAACCGAAGCGTAATCAAAACCATAATGAAAACTCAAAATTAATAAACTTGGAGCAAAATATGAAAAAAGGAAACATAATTACACATAGACCATTGTAAAAGTACAAGAAAATAATACCAGGTGCTCTGGAAGAATAAGCGTCTTCTGTTTCATCGATTTTAAATCTTGGTCGCATCCAAGTAAATATCAAGACCTCATTGTCAATCATAACAAGTAAACACACTAACAAGCAAACTCAAAAACGTCCATCTTCATATCACACAAACATACAAAATGTTTCTCAATGAGACAAAGATTGCATCATAGTTCCGATCAACCTGCATCTCTCGAATCCCTGTGTTGTTAGTTTGTTTGTCAGAGGTCGACATCGCTTACCAAAATCGCGATATTTAGAGCAGTAACAATACAATGCAAATATCATTTCCTGGCATGTGTACATGAATGCTAGCAATTACCAAGATGCGAGCCATTTGATAGTATTCAAGTTGTTCAGGAGCGGAAGGGGTAAACATATCATGGGTTCAAAGGTCACAGAAAAGTGGCAGCACTAAAACAACTAATATCTAATACTACAGGTAGACAGAGGGACGGGTAAGATGTTTACCCATTCCGCCCCTTATTGGGTAACTCGCTCTATTTTGGGTAGTGAGCTGATTTCAGCTGTCAGAACACCGACACTCGGCTATTGTACTCTTTGCTTGACAAAGGAAACAGACGTTTTCGAAAGCTCGAAATTAAGTTTTCAATTCCTGTTTGTGTACAAACAAACTCAGTATATACTGTAGCTACAGGTTCATAATTGCAAGCTACCGGACTAAAATGACAAGGTGCCGGAATAAAACACTGGCTATCGGAATTAAATTATTAGCTACCGGTTTAAAACTGCAAGTTACCGTACTAAAATAACCAACTACCAGTCTAAACTACCAGCTACCAGACTTAAATCACCAACCACGATAATAAATAAACAGCTACATCTTAACCACTTGGCCACCGCGGCCCCTCAATAATGTTTATTGCAATATCTCATCACAATGAGTAAGATCAATTATACAATGTGTGATACACAGTATCATGGAGACCGTTGGACTGTCAAGAACTGGTTTTGGCTCAAATTTAATAAAACATGTAAATAACACAGTAATGAGTGACCAGGGTCTTACCTCGCCAGTTGCTGACACACGTACCCAATAGGTGATACCATATATGGCCCTTATTAAAACTAGGACTACAGGGACCTAAGAATAACGTGTTATCGCTAGTGTTGAAGGACTTTTTGTATCGAAGATTTGACTAAACCCCCAACCAAAAAGTATAAATACTACTCTAAACACCATAGTTTAGGTCCAATACTACCTGTAAAAAAATTCTTTGGTCCCTGTGGTGGTAAACAATTACGGCCAGGGTAATTGTACAAAGGGGCTATGTTACAATACATAACATATCACAATTATTTCTGCAAAAGAGTAATCTACAGTGTTAACAAGTTTACCATGTAGGCTTAATGACTATTGTATACATGTATAAGCATTTCCAATAGTTTATATATGAAGTTGCTTACAATTTTATGGAAAATAAGTTAAAAATGTATCAAGCCAAATTAAAGAGCACTGAACCAGGGAAGTACACTTATCACATCATATTTAATAATTATAATATGATAATATACAACATTTATATAGCGCTCTATATAATTTGTAAAATTACTCTAAATATTTGACCACCAATTTCAAAATATTTATCTCACTCCGACTAAAGTTCGCCATACTTTGTTTCAGTTTCAGCATCTTCACTCCTCAGTTTTCCCGGGTGTTTAATATCTTTGTAGTTGTACGCACACAGAGCATACTCGGTTGGGGATGATAAGGTAATTCTAAATGCTGCCTTCAGCTACAGCTAGTTGAAGAGCTTATTGATTTAATCAAAACAAAATTAGAGAATACCAAAGCGTCAACAAAACTAGAATCCGAACTCAAAATCGATTAAAACTAGGAGCAAAATAGGAACAAAGGAAATATTTACATTGAGAATCTAGGAAAAGCACAAGAGAATAAGACCAGGTGATCAGGAAGAGTAAGCGTCTTCTGCTTCAATCACAGTACTGGGAGTACTGCAACACTAAAACTTCTACCAATAGTATGTATTTTTCGACAGCTATTGAAGTGATTTTGTAGTATGGGTTACTGAGTTTCGATATCAGAAAGTTTCAGAATAGGGATTAAATAAGTATTTCGAGTGAACCCAAAAACACGCAAGTTGTTTAGAGTGACAAGTCGTATTTCAAAAAAGTTCAACTTAGTGCAGTGCTTTTACAATTTAACTAAAATTTCAATTTTTATTTCAAATGAATATTGATCCATTTACAGGAAAGCGAATGTGTTCATTTTAATATATGCGCTGAAATAAATGGTATCAGTGTGTTAGAAACAAAATGAAACTTTATTTAACTAACCTTCCCTGCAAAACCTAGAACAAAGCAAAAAGCACACCTGAGATCCGATTGGAAATACAAGTTAGCGATTAATTACGGAAGTAATGGCGGATCAAAGTTGAAACGACATATACTGGTTTGTTTCAATAATAAAATATATGTTATTGTAAGGTAATAAACGTTTGCATTATGACGTAGGCAAATCATAACTACCCACCTAAAAGTATGAATAATGAAAACGGATGTAATGTAGCAATTTCGTTTCATTTCATTCTCATGATTATCATATCTCATAAAATATATGATGTCGAATGTAAAAAACCAAATGCGACATCTTTCATTAACTTTTGAATAGATCGTATATAAAGTATATGTCTTATAAACATTTAAGATATTTGATAAATAATCCCCCGTGTATCAGAGATACTAACGCATGCACATTAATAGTAAGTACAATATTTCTATATGAACATAAATAAATATAGATCCCAGAAGGATGTTGATGCCAAACATAGACATTCTTCATTTGTTATTAAAAAGTGGGACCTTTTTCCCTCCCTTTTTCTTCTTAAGGAAAGACATTATTAATTGAAAGATGGTAGCCTGTGAGCTAAACTGTAATGATGGCCGTCGGTCAACCATATTGTTTTTTTCTGATCGGTCCGAAAAACAAAATAACACATATATAGACACTATAAAGACCAAAAGGAACCTACGTAAGAAAATTAAGAAAAAAATTATACCTGTACACAATGTACCTGTTTCTCAAACAAATAGCTATAACAAACGTTCAACGTCAAAATTCATGATGGCGGTTTGTCAGCCATTTTGTTTTTCTGATCAGTTACAAAATCAAAAGGGCACAAATAGGGACAAAGTGGAATCTTCATATGGAATTTGAGACAGATCCCTCTAATAGTTGTCAATTAGTTAACTATCTCTCAATGTCTAAATAAAAAATGGCCGCCTTTCCGCCATTTTGGTTTTACTGATCAGTTAGAAATCAAACGAGCATAATTAAGCCCGAAGGAAAAACTACATTTTATGGAGTTTGAGGAAGTGACTGGAGAAGTATTAAAAACAATAAGAAAGACTTAAGATTAACATTGGAAGGCGAATGAATAATTGAAATCTGAGTTGCTGGTAGTTAGCACCGTGGATATCAGATAAAAAATAGAATAATTCGTAACCATCTCTATCCTTTCAAGCTACAAGTTATGGTTCGAAATATCCATTTTGACATAAAACAAAAATTACAATAAACAGTCTAATTGTTGTTCCAAAGGAGCGACGGCCTATTACGATATCTTTAATAAGCCAGAGAAAAAAATGGTATGTAAATATTTCATATTCACTTACATCTCTAGGCCTAATTTTCACTTATCAAATTCATAGACAAAGTAGAGAAAAATACATGTATGTTGGCCGTGACCCATGTAGGCCTAGGGCTACACAGAATTAGGGGAATTTACGCCATAAACTTTTTGCACACAAGAGAAATAATATGTGTTTATCTAATAAATAACATATATATATTGTGTCAATTGCTATTCACATTATACTTGTTTTGATAAAGTTTCATTGAAACAAAAATGTGTACCTATAGTGATAATCCGTGTAACAATATGTGAAGCACAGAGACGTATAAAGCCACGAGCTTTTTATCGCTATAGAATGTTCAATAAAACAATTGTTTGCCTATATGATATGTACATTATGGAGGTTCTGATAAAGTCTCATTAAAATTGTTTACAATATAAAGTAAGAAAAATGATCAAGTTTGTACATTCAGTATCACAACGTACGTAAGTAACGATCAGGGGGAAATAACTCGTTTATAACAATATTACAAAAAATTGATTTTTTTTTTGTTACAAATTGCATGCAGATGATTAAAGTCATCATAATTATTAACAATACCATGCAAACATCATTTCCTGTTATGTTTAGGTGTTCAAATAGTTCAAATATCATGCGACTGGAAGCATTCAAGCTTTTCCGGAGCCCGGTGCAGGAGGGGGAATATGCCATGGTGGGTCAAAGGTCACTCCGTTGTTTTAGCGCTAAAACCTACCGAAACCACTTCTTACTATACTTTTATGTCGTTTTATTTAATGAAGTTATTTATGTTTCTTTTTGGCGGATTAATTACTTCTTCGCCCTTTACATAATATTTGATAGATATCTCTGAGCAGTAGAAGGGAGCTAACTCCGACATCCATATGTATAACCAACGGTGAGCTCTTGTTTGAAGTTCGAGCGACAAAAACATTCAGTAAATTATGTAACTTTGAGAAACACATGAGGGCGGGGTTGGTCTCCTCGAAGTTTACGTCGCAGTGTATGGGTGTGCGCACAATGGTGTGAACGGTGTTCACTAAGTGTGCACGATGTGAAATTATCTTGATAAGATATGTTGTTATTGTAACTCTATGATGCTCATGATAAAAGATTGTTGTTATGATGATAATTTTTAATAGCTGTGGCATTACTCTTAAACGATGTAAGTGTTACTTTATGATGATGATGATGATGATGATGATGATGATGATGATGCTCTCAGGAAGGGATATGGATGCCAGTCTACTTTGCTGCGACTCCTTGAGGATTGGAAGAGGCCCTGGACGAGAATTAGTATGTAGGTGATATACCTTCATGGATCTCTCCAGGGTATTTGACAATATTCCTCATGGATCTCTCCGGGGCCTTTGACAATATTCATAATGGATCTCTCCAGGGCCTTTGTCAATATTCCTCATGGATCTCTCCGGGGCCTTTGACAATATTCATAATGGATCTCTCCAGGGCCTTTGGCAATATTCCTCATAGATCTCTCCGGGGCCTTTGACAATATTCATAATGGATCTCTCCAGGGCCTTTGGCAATTTCCTCATGGATCTCTCCAGGGCCTTTGTCAATATTCCTCATGGATCTCTCCGGGGCCTTTGACAATATTCATAATGGATCTCCTCAGGGCCTTTGGCAATTTCCTCATGGATCTCTCCAGGGCCTTTGACAATATTCATCATGAATCTCTCCGGGCCTTTGACAATATTCTTCATGAATCTTTCAAGGGCCTTTGACAATATTCCTCATGGATCTCTCCAGGGCCTTTGACAATATTCCTCATGGATCTCTCCAGGGCCTTTGACAATATTCATCATGGATCTCTCCAGGACCTTTGTCAATATTCATCATGGATTTCTCCAGGGCCTTTGGCAATATTCCTCATGGATCTCTCCAGGGCCTTTGACAATATTCCTCATGGATCTCTCCAGGGGCTTTGTCAATATTCATCATGGATTTCTCCAGGGCCTTTGGCAATATTCCTCATGGAGCTCTCCAGGGCCTTTTACAATATTCCTCATGGATCTCTCCACCGGCTTTGGCAATATTCATCATGGATCTCTCCAGGGGCTTTGCCAATATTCATCATGGATCTCTCCAGGGCCTTTGACAATATTCATCATGAATCTCTCCAGGGCCCTTGTCAATATTCATCATGGATCTCATCAGGACCTTTGGCAATATTCATCATGGATGTCTCCAGGGTCTTTGACAATATTCATCATGGATCTCTCCAGGGCCTTTGACAATATTCATCATGGATCTTTCCAGGGCCTTTGACAATATTCATCATGGATCTTTCCAGGGCCTTTGACAATATTCATCATGGATCTCTCCAGGGCCTTTGACAATATTCATCATGGATCTCCCCAGGGCCTTTGTCAATATTCATCATGGATTTCTCCAGGGCCTTTGGCAATATTCATCATGGATCTCTCCAGGGCCTTTGACAATATTCATAATGGATCTCTCCAGGGCCTTTTGCAACATTCCTCATGGATCTCTCCGGGGCCTTTGACAATATTCATAATGGATCTTTCCAGGGCCTTTGGCAATATTCCTCATAGATCTCTCCGGGGCCTTTGACAATATTCATAATGGATCTCTCCAGGGCCTTTGGCAATTTCCTCATGGATCTCTCCAGGGCCTTTGTCAATATTCCTCATGAATCTCTCCAGGGCCTTTGTCAATATTCATCATGGATCTCTCCAGGGCCTTTGTCAATATTCCTCATGGATCTCTCCGGGGCCTTTGACAATATTCATAATGGATCTCCTCAGGGCCTTTGGCAATTTCCTCATGGATCTCTCCAGGGCCTTTGACAATATTCATCATGAATCTCTCCAGGGCCTTTGACAATATTCTTCATGAATCTTTCAAGGGCCTTTGACAATATTCCTCATGGATCTCTCCAGGGCCTTTGACAATATTCCTCATGGATATCTCCAGGACCTTTGTCAATAATCATCATGGATTTCTCCAGGGCCTTTGACAATATTCCTCATGGATCTCTCCAGGGCCTTTGACAATATTCATCATGGATCTTTCCAGGGCCTTTGACAATATTCATCATGGATCTCTCCAGGGCCTTTGACAATATTCATCATGGATCTCCCCAGGGCCTTTGTCAATATTCATCATGGATTTCTCCAGGGCCTTTGGCAATATTCATCATGGATCTCTCCAGGGCCTTTGACAATATTCATAATGGATCTCTCCAGGGCCTTTGACAATATTCATCATGGATCTTTCCTGGGCCTTTGACAATATTCATCATGGATCTCTCCAGGGCCTTTGACAATATTCATCATGGATCTCCCCAGGGCCTTTGTCAATATTCATCATGGATTTCTCCAGGGCCTTTGGCAATATTCATCATGGATCTCTCCAGGGCCTTTGACAATATTCATAATGGATCTCTCCAGGGCCTTTTGCAATATTCCTCATGGATCTCTCCGGGGCCTTTGACAATATTCCTCATGGATCTCTCCAGGGCCTTTGACAATATTCCTCATGGATCTCTCCAGGGCCTTTGTCAATATTCATCATGGATTTCTCCAGGGCCTTTGGCAATATTCCTCATGGAGCTCTCCAGGGCCTTTTACAATATTCCTCATGGATCTCTCCACCGCCTTTGGCAATATTCATCATGGATCTCTCCAGGGGCTTTGCCAATATTCATCATGGATCTCTCCAGGGCCTTTGACAATATTCATCATGAATCTCTCCAGGGCCCTTGTCAATATTCATCATGGATCTCATCAGGACCTTTGGCAATATTCATCATGGATCTCTCCAGGGCCTTTGACAATATTCATCATGGATCTCTCCAGGGCCTTTGACAATATTCATCATGGATCTCTCCAGGGCCTTTGACAATATTCATCATGGATCTTTCCAGGGCCTTTGACAATATTCATCATGGATCTCTCCAGGGCCTTTGACAATATTCATCATGGATCTCCCCAGGGCCTTTGTCAATATTCATCATGGATTTCTCCAGGGCCTTTGGCAATATTCATCATGGATCTCTCCAGGGCCTTTGACAATATTCCTCATGGATCTCTCCAGGGCCTTTTGCAATATTCATTATGGATCTCTCCAGTGCCTTTTGCAATATTCCTCATGGATCTCTCCAGGGCCTTTTGCAATATTCCTCATGGATCTCTCCAGGGCCTTTGACAATATTCCTCATGGATCTCTCCAGGGCCTTTGACAATATTCCTCATGGATCTCTCCAGGGCCTTTGTCAATATTCATCATGGATCTCTCCAGGGCCTTTTGCAACATTCCTCATGGATCTCTCCAGGGCCTTTTGCAATATTCCTCATGGATCTCTCCAGGGCCTTTGACAATATTCCTCATGGATCTCTCCAGGGCCTTTGACAATATTCCTCATGGATCTCTCCAGGGCCTTTGTCAATATTCCTCATGGATCTCTCCAGGGCCTTTTGCAATATTCCTCATGGATCTCTTCTGGGATTTTGGCAATATTAATCGTGGACTGCTACTCGAAAAGCTGACAGCATTATTTGGCTTGATGAGACCGCCGTTGGTCTCATCAGCAGCTATCTTGGGGACAGATTTCAACAGACTATACTGGGGTACCACGTCGCTGACTGGGAGCAGTTGGAGGGGTACATCAAGGCTCCATTTTATGACCTCCAATTTTTAACATTTGTATCATGTTCATAAAAGTATCCTATTAACTATGCGAATGATAACACGCTATCCCGTATTGTCTCTGACCCTGCACTTAAAAAAACCCACTTAAATTGAACAGCAATATTTTAATAAATTGGTTTTAAGATAATGATATGAAGGCCAACCCTGATAAATTTCAGGCTATATATATCGGGGGGAAAAGTATAGACTATTCACTGTTAAGGATCATGAAATAAACTGTGAAGATGCTGTTAAACATTTAGGTATAGAAATTGAATTCAATTTGAAATTTTATGGCCATTATTACGAAATCTTAAAAACAGTTACATTTGTATGACTGTTGAAAATAATTGCCGTGATCTTAGCAAGCAAGGGGAAATATTAATTGTCAAATATGTTATTTCTCTCAATTTTAATTACTGTCCTTTGGCTTGGTATTTTTTAAATTCCACGAGAAAGATGGAAAAGATACAATAGAGAGCAGTTCGTATTATTGAGGATGATTTTACTTCATCCTAATCAGAACTTTTACAGAAACTTAACTTATAATCCTTACATATTCATAGCATGAAAAACATGGCATGTGAAGTTTTTAAAACTATTACTAATGTACATACTATGTAGCTCTTGATTAAATAAGCAATCTTTTAACTGAATAAAACTTTTTTATCACCTCAGAAGTGAAAGACAGCCGGAGACACCAAGAGCAAGGACAACCAAGAACGGACTTAAATATTTCCGCTACGAGGCCGCCCGGATATGGAACAGTCTTTCAAACCATTCGTTATTAAATATTTCTACAATTTTTCTTCTGATTATTAAAAGGTATACATTTACCTAGGTTTTTGCAAATTTACAGCAATATCTTGTTTGTACAAAGTACCGAAATACGTCGATAGATACAGGTCTACGATAAAAGTTAAAAGCTTTACCCTTACTTCTGTACGGGTTACTTCCCTTCTATTACCCTGTGACATTTGAATTTCGTCTGTACAACCACAGTATTATAATTATCCAAGTCCGTGGTACAACAAATGCTTCCATCGGTACTCCGGTAGTGAAATATGAATGGAATATTTTTGTTCCTATCTATATTTATCTATTATGGCCCTCTTGAGAGGGCACTATTGCCTCATAGTATGGTCGAGGGATGGGATAGTGCCTGAGCCGAAGGGGAGGGCACTATCTCATCACGAGACCATACTATGAGGCAATAGTGCCGTCTCAACATGGCCATAATGGGTTTAGTACATCACCCTTTAATTTAGATACATATGTATAGAGAAAAACACTTTTTAATGTGAAAGACCATTGCCAGCTTTGGGTCGTTTCAAGAGTCAGCCATTTTCAAGCAGAACAATGGCACGACGTAATAGTGACGTCATAATAGATTCACGTTAAACATCGCGCCAAATATGATAGTGCCCGGGTGAGCGGGCACTATCGCTTCATCGTACTCATGTGTATAGCCAATGGGAAGGCAGTATTCAGTCACGTGATGTACTACAGACCTGTATGTACTGCTACCATACTAGTATTGGATTAAGTACATGTTATTGCTGCTGGTTTTTCATTGGATCACTACTACATAACTGTTGCATAGATCTATATGCAAAATGTCGGCTGTGTATTTTAATGAGAGCTGTTTTTTTGAAAATTGTGTAATTCACAGCACGACTTTTGTTACCGAAATGGAGTTTAAACGGATCTATATTGGCACTTTTTTAGAGAATGGACCCAAATCACCACTCATATGCAAGGGATAAGGCTTTTATTTCCTTTTACATGTATTTGTAATATTTTGTTTTTGAATTAAGCAATTATCATGATCATGTACTGAAGTAATACTATAAACATTCAAATATGTTTATTTATGTCACAAACCGGAGTATATATACAATGTAGCAATAGTACATGTAATATAGTTATTTTAGAACTAAGAATATTTTTAATTAGTGGAGATTTGCTCTTGTGAATAAAACGTATTTCACCTGAACAACACATTAGTTTCCCCACACATATCAGCACACGTAACAAATATTACAATTCTTTACTTTGTGTTTATTATGTTCATTTAGTGTCAATAGACAGGTGTGTCAATTAACTGTCGTTGTGTGTGTAATTGGTTAAGGAGAGAAAGGTACTTGTTTGGGAAGGGGGGCATGTAGTAGTTCATGCATTTTTTCATTTTTTTTTCATGTTTGGCATATGTACCTTTTTAGTACTAGTACGTATTATTGTTACTGTCTTATATGTCTCTATATACAGAAATAAATAATATTAATATCTTATTATCTGTGATGTTATTTTTCTCAAAGAATGTTTTTATGTTGGGTTATGAAAAATATTTGTGGGGGAGAGACATCCATTGGACCTTTTTTGAGAAGTTTGTGACCCTAGTTCTGTAACAACCTTTTACGTATTTATTAAATATCAAATAAGTGTACATAGAACCGAGTAGTAGAAGGTAGGTAACTCAGACGTCCTTATACATAACCAGGAGCAATAGCTGGTGAGATCTTGTTTGAATTTTGTGATGCACATGACAAGTGCACGCTACCCTCTGACTTCTATTGGAACTGGGGTAAATCTCTTTTGGTATTAACTGTATTATTTGTCAATAAAATCTTCATCAATTGAAAGTTTTTGATGATAAACCTTTGAAACATTGAACATTTTAGAAAAGTTACCGGCCATTGTTTGTGTTTTGGCATGCACGCATCGTTCCGAATTCTATATCCAAACTCGATTTAGGCTACGCTCACGGCAGCCTTTCAGTAACGATCAACGGAAGCGAGCAAAGGCAGATAATTTAATGCATACGATGGAAGTTAAAACCCGAAACACAATATTTTGTATTTCGCGGAATATTTGAAAATATTACGCCATACTTTCTCTGAATATCTTGGGTTTTTAACTACCGGTTAGTTGCTTACCTTAAGATTTGTATAAGGCTTCTCTGCATATTTTGTTATTGTGAACTTTATAATTGTCAATTACCTTCCATTTTAATGAAAACAAATTAATTCATGTCCAGAAGAACCTGTGCCAGGAGGGTGTCATATGATTGTCGCGGTCAAATATATTACACTATTTAAAATTCATTTCAGTGACATCATCCTTTATAAAATCCCCATTTCCCTTCATCCCAGACTTTACATATATAGGAATTACTCAGACAGCGTATCATGCCGTATTGGGCGTGAGTTTCTCAGAAGTGATGATAAAAGTCTGTTTCCTAAAATAGAACCGATGCAAACTTCCTTTATCTGGATCGGTAAGTATCGATCAAGTGGTGTGACCGCAACCATTAACTGATAAAGGGCGGCTTTATTTGCAACGAACGACTGTAAAAAGCACACACCCAGTTATGTTTTGATATTGATTGTTTCATCTTTTGTTTAGGCGTACGGTTGTTTCAGGTTTTGGAATGCACAAATGGAAACAAAAATCCACATCAAACAAAACAAAAACAAGAAAACGATATCAACTGACGAAAATAGAACATTTTAATTTGAACTTAAACACTGTGTGCTATATAAAACCAAGTAAATGCAATGTTTACATTATTAATTTTTTTACAATCGCTTGATTTTTGTTTTTTATTTTTGTTTCTCAAAAGACAATACAAAGACATCTTACATATTATTACGCACGCATGCACGCACGCACTGTACATCCATATATAATACATACATACGCACACACAGCATATATGCATGCATACACACATGCACACATACACATGCACACGCATAGGCCCGCAATATACAATGTTTACACCCATATGTAGATGCATTACATAAAGCTATACTCTCATGCATGCATACACACATGTACCATATATATATATACACACACATACATACAAATGCCCACGCATGCATACATACATGCCCGCACACCTACATTTTACATGATTGCATGTGAAAGACATGGCTTTGCACATACACACATAGATGTATGCAAATATACACACACATGTACACCTGCAAACATTATACATGCACACCCGCATACATATACATGCATACCACATACATGAATGTAAAAGCTCAAGTATATTACATTATCCCAGGCTCTATTACAAAACTTTCACTATATATGGAGCACAGGTTGTGTAATAATGCGTTTTACTGAATTAATGAATATAGTACTACAATAGGGAAATGCGTTTTACTGAATTAATGAATATAGTACTACAATAGGGAAACACCATCGTTGTTTAGGATAATCACATTCCATAATATGTCATACCCAATGTACATGTATATATGATGTTCATACATGTATATACAAGTACAACAAGCATGACAAATTATGGAATGTGATCCATTGAATCATCAGTCAAGCCTGTTTATCATTCACCTTTATATACTGTCAAAGGCTGATTTCACATGAAATTCATTAACTAGTCTAACAAATTCAATATTAGATTCATGAGTTATCATACCAAATGCTCCACATATAGTAAGCAATCATTAAAAGGGGGACAATATGCAATACCTTTACTTGTTTCATACGCAAAACATAGACACAAACATAAGCTCACACAAAACACAAGCACATAATATATATACGTCTGTATTCTCAGTGTTTCAATGTTTAAGCATTATTACATTTATATACTCAGACTGTAAGTAATAGCCCAGATTCTTCTCATCTTACATGTACATCTTAGATATAGAATATACAATTTAACTATAATAATGATAGTAGTGATTTTATATATCTTGATACATAGAGGATTGTTATAACATTATAATGTATTTATTGTTTTATTCATGGTGTAAAAATACAAGACCATGATAAAAAGTTTGATCAAATTTTCAGTTTCGCCACTCCCTTGCGCTACAACTTTGTCAAATTCATATCTATACATAAATATTTCTTAAATGCTGTCAAATTGGGATTTCCTTTCTGCTTTGAGCTAGAACTTATAAAGAATTTAGCATGGATCATAATGGTATTAAGTGGAACTGATTTTTGAAATTCTGAAGTTTTTTTCCAAATAAAATAATATCATCTTTAATTTTAAAAGGTTGGTCAATTTTTAAGTTTAACCATCTGCGTATGTCATGCCAGAAGTTTTGTGTTATTTGACAATCGTGAAAAAGGTGTTCTATAGTTTCTTTGCTTTCTTGACATAAATTACATAACTCACATTGTTTTATTCCAATTATTATTAAATAGTGGTTAAGTGAAAGTATTCTAGAAATAAGTCTAAAAATGAACCATTGAATGTTACTATCTTTGGTTATTTTAAATGGGAGAGCAAAAATAGCTTTCCAGTTAATAGCGTAAAAGAATTGGTTGATGGGTAACCCCTTTTTCTTTGCTGTGTTTATAGGATTTTTGGTTTTAATGAGAATATTGTACATGCCTCTACTTCCTTTCTTGTTTCGTAAAATTGTATTAATGTGAAATGGAGTAAAAGGTCTTTGAAAAAATAAATCAGTTGCTCTTATATCATTTTTCCTCATACATTTTTTAATTGATTCACAGATACTTCTGTATCGTAAAAAGGTAAAAAGTTTCCAGTGGTAATGTTATACTTATCCTTAAAATCTGTGTAGCATAAAAATTCACCATCCTTTTGAAGTATGTCACCAACATAAATTACTTTTTGTAAATACCAATCATTATAGAAGAAGTGCTTATTATTAATCTTAAGACATAGAAATTCGTACTATAACTCTCACGTAGTCCCGTAGTACTGTTCATACATGCATACGTTCATATCTTCAAGCGCTTTATCAAGCAAAATGGTATTCATTTGACTGCACACGTAAAACGGTATACATTTGTGTCTCTAACAATAAAGACCCTGGCTGCTGTTATTAAAAAGGTAATATTAATATATATATATATATGATCACTTTTATGTGCAAAGGTTTACCTCTCAGTAAACGTGTTTCATTGTATACTTTTGAACATAAAGTGATCAAATATGCACAGTGCAAAGATAAAGATACAATTGTTCATTTTTGTTTATAAAAGCTCATTATGTACATACAAGAAAGGAAATATGTCGAGGCGCCATCGGCCATTGTATATCATGACGCCACACGGAGGGTTAGTCGATCTACTTTAAACAGTTACTTTGACAGAGCATTATATGTTATTCCATTTTTACCAATAAAAATCGAAAATGATTCATTCTACAAAAGTGATATTTAACAAGGGGGAAATAAATTTATCAATAGTAAAAGTACATTATAAAATTTATGATTTTTAACGGTGAAAGTGAAAACATCACTTTTTTCTAATTTGACAAATCGAAAATAACAATTGATAAATGATATTTAAAGCGGCCCATTTGGTAAAATGCTAGTTAGCTTAGATACAAAGACGTTATGATAATATATATTGCCTTTCATTAGAGAAATATTCCCTGGGGGAAAGCAAACGTTTAATTTTATATCTAACGTTCATTATACGGAAGCTGATGAACTATACATGTCAGCAATGCTATCTGTATGGTCTGAGGGAAACGGTGTAAGATAAAAACAGTGTACACATCCTCCCAAAGTCATACTCAGAAAGTACAGAAAACCATATTTGTATCTGACAGTGATAGTGATTACGTTAAGGTAACTGTATTCAAAATATAAAGTTAAATATCGTTTTCATCAAAATGAAATAATAAAAAGTAGTTAGTGATGAGTTTTTTTTTTTATATTGTTATTAAAATATTTGCAGGGTGGACTACATATCTGGTCTCTCGCAAGGTTGTCTAGACTTCCTGGCAGTAATGTCGACTTGATGTGTCGTTTTCCCCAGAGTAGAGTTTGTTAAGGTCTAGCCTTCTGGTATGTTTACACCTAGAAAACTGATTAAGAACAGAGTTTTTTTTTTCGTTTTGTCGTTTTTATTTTCTATTTTTATTTTACTTATCTATTACACTATAAAAACATCCTGGAAAGCCTACCACTGTTACAAGAAACAAAGTGTGTTGTAGAAACCGTCGTTTATAAAATCTCCAATTCCTTGTCCAACAGCACACAGACATGTTTAGGCATTACTCAGCGTATTATACCGTAGAGTGCGTCAGCTTCTCAGAAGAGATGATGACATTCTGTTTCCTAAAATAGAATCGGTGCAAACGTCTTTCATCTGGATCGTTATTTGTATAGAACAGTAAGTATTGACCAAGTAGTTTCACTGACAAAAAGGGCGGCTTTACTCACAACGATCGATTGTACATAGCACACACCCAGTAATCTATTGATATGAAATGTTTCATCTTATTTTTACGCGTACGGTTGTTTCAGTTTTGGAATACATCACCGACTTCGTTTTTTTTGTGAAAAAGAAAACAAGAAAACAAACACACACATAAAAAAACATCCAAGAAGGTGATATCGAAGAGACGAAAAAACAATAATTTGAATTCATTTTTCACGACCATTGTGTGATAAAATATAACCATGTACAAACAATGAACAATAACAATGTACACATGAATATTCCTACTATAACTCGCACATTGTCCCGTACTGTACACGTATGCATATACTTTCATATTTATTGCTGTAAAATATAATAAAAATGGTATTATTTGACTGTAAAACAGTATAAAAGTATGTCGCTAAACATATTGTACACCTTTGAACACGCCATCGGGTATCGGTATTAAAAAGCAAAATGTAAAATGTATCTATTCTATCACTGTTATATCATACAATGTAGTAAAAATGTTTTATTGCGCACTTTCAAACATAAAGTGATCATGACAGATATGCACCATGCAAAAATGTATGTAGATTATTTTTACTTATAAAAATGAATTAACGTTTACTATGCACATAAAACTGTCTTAGCGGTATGGACCATCGTAGATTATGACGTCACATCTCACGGTTTGTGGGGGTTTTCGACGATGTTGTTATCTGTGTAATATAATACTGTACGTGCATGAGCATGTCATTTTTATAACACTGACCAACATAGTTCTAAGAGATCGCCCTTAGATATTAGATTACGAATAGGCTTTTAAAGCAAATACGAATATTGTGTACCTATGTACATGTTTTATGATTTTTCATGATCTTCTTTTCAGAGAAAACATAAAAAGGATTCATAAGTTTTGCTTAACCAATCAGCATTCACCACTTCTTCATATTGTTATTGGGGTATACATAAATAAATATTTACTAGGTGCCCAGGATATAAGAATAACGTGCTGTTGCATGCAAGAAGGTTGAAATAAAATCATCTTTTTGATAATGTAATAGTATTTTATCATTTTAAATAGGTAAATCTTCATTTTATGAAAGATTGGATTATTCCAAAACGTTTAATAACATAAAATGTCTGAAGAATGCTTTCAATTGATGTTTCTCAAGAAAACTGTCATATATAGAAAATGAAATTATAAATAAGAATAAAATCAAGAATTAAGCACTTGGTAGTATTCAATGCAGAATCCCCGAGATAGAATCACTTTCTACAGACTTATAAAACAGACTAATTATTTTTCATTGCCCCTTTCCAAAGTATGCACCCGCCATGAAAGAGTGGGGGGACATATAGTGTTACCCATGTCCGCCCCGTCCCGTCGCGTCCCGTCCCATGGTAATGTAACCAGCTTATTTAAAGGGGCATCCCGGGGAAGTCTATAATGAAGTTCTTGAATGTACATGCTGTCTGCACTACCAGATACATTTTCCTGTTATTTCTATATTCAAAGTCCACTCAAAATGTGTTTATTAGCCACTTGAAAAATTGCATTCCTCGGGAAAGCCCGATAAAAATAGCGCTGATCACGCGTCAGTCAGGTGACTATTTTGTCGCAAGTCGACGAGGGGCCCAAAGGGAGGGGACGCGTAATGTATAGGTCAGATGATGAACCAGACACAAAATCCGTGTATACATTTTTTGAATCATATTCACATTAATAATCAGACGTTAATTACACACAATATCCATATGAAGAAATTCATGTCGACATCTATGCATCATTTATCGACATCAGCACCTGACTGAAACCGATGCAAATGACGGTACAGGATACAACCATGCATCGCCAGACTGCACTCTTACATTGTACGTTTAACAGTGTCATGTGGGTTTCCGACGATGACAACCATAGGGCAAACCTTAATTTCTGTAAAAAGTTATCTTCACGAATCCTCATTTAGAACCATTTCACAAAAGGTGTGCATGCATTTTAAAATACAAAAATAAAATTAAATGATTCCGATTTTTTTATACAACTCGATGTCTTGAAGATTTTTTTTCCAGACTATCTATATATTCATCTAAAATATATCCAACTTTCAGCGTCAACATACTTTAACACTTACAATTATGTATCAGGGAAGTCCGTGCACTCATATGACGCACCACGCACTAAACATGCAGAACACATGTATAATATATATATCAAATTTGGAACTTGTCGAGAAGATAATTGTCCAATACTTAATCCATTTGTATATGTTATGATAGCTCCGTTTTTATTTTACTTTTTTTTATGTAAATTTAAAGGTTCGTTAACATTTTCAACACAACTGCAAACATGGGACATACATGTATATGATTTTTTTTTTTTTTATAAATTAATGACTTCGCTTATAAATTGCATATATTTTGATTCATACCAAATTCAATACCGGGGTCCAAACCCGATACTATTTGCACAATCCGTATTTTATAGATTAGGTATGACAAGCATTTTTTATCCGCACAGGATGACATAAATTTATTCATTTTGTCCAAATTGAATCTGTATGTAATTATACATTAAACTCAATCGCACCTATACCGGCGTTTTACAACGTAACCCCCCCCCCCCCCCCATATGGGTTTTCTTGTATGTGAAAAGGTCTTTCTCTTCAGCAATATAATTCAATTATGCCGTTTTACTGAAATATCATCAAGGGAATATTTCAAAACACGCTTTCAAGTTTTACACACGCATTTCATGTAGCAGAGGAATGAAAGAGTTATCCCTTGGGAGGCCCCAAAACCAAAACAAAACTGTGTCACCGACTATCCAGAAGAAAACTGTAACATGCAAACAATTTGGCTTTTAGTTTCTCCCTTGAATACTTCCCATCCCTCATTATGCTTCCGTAATATAATCCTTACGTTGAAGTTTGACCATACGGCCACTTTTCGCTTGGTAGTTACATGTAGGTCACGCGGATCGCCATTTTTTGTTTACCGATGTAGCTTGTTATGCGCATGCGTTATCATATGTGACGAAAATAAATTTACATGTCCAAATCGTTGATCAACGAATAGTGATTCCCTTTTTTAATTATTAATTAAAGTTTTTGGGAACATATTTCAGCGTAAATCGCCCATGAATTTTCCACAAGATTATACGTTTGATTCATATATACAATAATTCTAAATAAGCATAAAAAAATATAGTTTTACCGTGATGCCTCTTTAAATTACTACTGATGAGATTGTCATTAAATTTCGCATTCATTATAAGCATCAAGCATCCGTGATGGCAGCCACGCCCTCTGATCATATCCTGTAATAATTTTTTTTCCTATTTCACCGAATTTTATGAAACTTGGTGGGTCATAATGTGACGACACTCATTATAAACAAAGAATATAATGAAAAAAGAGAACAAGAAAAAGGAAGCATTTCCTGAAGATCCGGGCCTTTCAACCAACAAGAGTAGTTTATCTTTTATGTTTCTAAAGGTTTTGATAATCATTGATTGGATGTTGTCTTATATATATCAATAGGAGTTGTTTTTGTAAATAAATAAGATAATACCGAAGCGTTAACAAAATCATAATCCAACCTCAAAATCGATTAAACTAGGGGCAAAATATGAACAAGGGACAGATTTACATGAAGACTCTTGTAAAAGTACAAGAGAATAAGACCAGGTGTTCCGGAAGAATAAGCATCTTCTGCTTCATCGACGACGCCCGTCATGTGAATCTTTGTCACATCCATGTTAACATCAAACTCTCAAAATGAGAACCGAGTATCATTGTCAATCACAACAAGCAAACACACTAATAAGTATACTCAAAAACGTCCATTTTCATTTCACTTAAAGATACAGAATATTTTTCAATGAGACAAAGATGGCAACCATGAAACTTGCCCATAGTTCTGATCAACCTGCATCTCTCGAATCCTTGTGTTGTTAGTTTGTTTGTCAGCAGTCGATATCGGTCATCGATCGATATCGAGAAGAGGAAAATCCTAATTTACTGGTGCCCCAAAAAAGAGCCTATTAGACATCCTTTCTTTGTTTCAAATTATTTGTAATTTGTATTTAGGTCCGGCCAAGTTAACAAAATACCAATAAAAGCGTGACATTTCATCCCGACAGCTGTTATATGAGAGATTGTACATTAAGTACGAATTCGAATCCGATTACGTAACCGTATCGAGCAGGAAATAATCATTGATATAACTTTATATTCAATAAAAAAGTTCTAAATTTACAAAAAAAAAAGTAATTTTTATCCTACAATGGCGTAATTGTCGTTGTTAAGGTGAGTATGACAATACGTATCGTTTGACTGCAACTCGATCGTACCTTTTACTTAAACTTAACGCCCTGTGACACCGCTCGTTACACTTACATCAAGTTGTCCGTCCGCCTGTCTTTCACCGGATTCTATCTACATTCTACATTAGTTTATTAGATACATAATGATCAATTTCAAATATATTCAAATTGGTCACCATAATATTTATTTAGCATAAGAGAATTAGAACCAAATGTGTATGGTACCTTTATATATCTCAAAAGTCTTGGTTAGAGTTTGGCATTATGCTTTACTAAAAATACTAGTTTACAAGTATAGGTTTTAATTTAATCAATGTTTTATAATAAAATAAAGGATTATATAATTGGTCGAATTTTGGTAGGAGAGATGTGTTCACATGCAGGATATCTATGCAGGCTATATAAGAATTGGTATCCCAAAAGGTTGGGAACTAGGACCATTTTCCTTAGTGTTTATTTATGATATAAAGGAAAGGTTACAGTCGTTTTGTTGACGATACTACATATTACTTAAATAACCGTATGAAAATTAATTAAAAACAATATAAATCATGATTTAGCCATCATATAGCATTGTTGAAAGAAAGTACATACAAGTTCGCAATTGTTGTGAACGGATCATTGGAAAAAAACATAACTTGACAATGTATAGTTAAACTTTGAGGAACATTCAATTTGATACGTGTACTATACACAAACAATTGTATCAATCTACTTCAATGGAAATGGGCATTAGATATTTTCAAAAATTGCCATATCAACTTCAAATCATTTGTCTCCTTTACGGAAGTTAGTTTTATATACTTTTGTTTCATTAGGTTTTTGTAACATCGTTGATTCAGAGCATTTGGAAAACTGTAGAAATATGTTCAACTTAAAGCAGCAAGTGATGGGAAATGATAATTGTATAAGTTTTTAGGTTTACCCCCTCAGGTTAAAGGGTGGGGCCAAAAATATATTTTACAACTTTGAATTTATTGAGATCCGCATTCTAAAACCATATGTGCAGTTACTGGGCATACTTAGACAAACTCAATCACGATATATATATCATGTATTGTTCTTGGGTCCGCCACGCCCTCGCAGACTTAACCTCTGGGTCATACCTTTGAAACGGCTGAGATGTCCTTAAACTTTATATAACTCTATTTAATTGCTTGGCAAACGGAGACAAACAATCCGGTTAATATGACAAAGGCAAAGCCTTAAAAAGGCGTAGTTTTAGTTAATCTCTGATTTGTACTGAGAATCATTCATGTACTGGTTTAGAAAGTAATAAAATTTCCATAATTTAAAGTCGACAAGTAGAAAAAAATAGCTTCTGAAGCAACGACAGAGATAAAAGCAACAGATATCAGCTGAAAGATATTCGGGTTATTTTCAACATTCCGGAAATAACCGATGAAGGCCGAATGTGGCGTAACGTTATTATGTAAACTGTTTCATGTTTCCTCGTATAAAGAGACAAACACAATCATTCTATTAAAATTGGTCCCGAGGTCTGCCTCATCATTGCACACGAAATACACAATATAACTT
Source organism: Mimachlamys varia (assembly GCA_947623455.1). NCBI lineage: Eukaryota > Metazoa > Mollusca > Bivalvia > Pectinida > Pectinidae > Mimachlamys > Mimachlamys varia. The sequence continues at coordinate 42,791,245 of OX392539.1, forward strand.
TGAAACTCTCGAGATCCACACCCGAACACTATATAACACTATATATAGACTCGATGGGCATAAATAGACGAAGACATGCATGGCACATATACTACATCTACATTTGCTACAAGGATTGATCATTCGGTCTGTCCATGTGGTTGGAATATTAAAAAAAAAAATATTTTGCCACATTACCCAGATACAACTGTATCATGGTAAATGATACAAATATCATCTATAATACATGGGAAATAAAATGTATGGGTGGTCAGCTGTAGCATTGAATAGCGCGCTTGCCTTTCACCAAGGCGATCGGGCGTGAAAATGTATGTGGTCACCTGCCCGCCTACGTGGGTTTCCTCACACAGTAAGACTTATCGCGCGCTCACATCCGGGTCAACAAGAGCAATTTTTGTAAGTTGGATGGATTGTTTTATAATCGTTGTAAATAGATAAAAAGTTTAGATTTATAACTAAAGTTTATTCAAACTTTGGGCGTCGGCCCCCTGGGACCCTGCGGGGTTTGCCCTAATAGGTGAAATTCTGTAAAATCCTTCTTATTTTGTATGTAGAAATGCTAGGATCATTTGGGGAAGGGATATACATTTTGTATACACGTTAGGTGCCGGCTTCCTTTGGGTCTGGGAGGCGGAGCCTAATAGAGAAAAATAAAGCGAATTCATGAAAATCCCCTTTCTTCTGTAAGATTGCTACAACGTACACCGTTCAAATTTGATGTAAAGCGTCCTTGGTTATTTTAGTAATAATTTTACAGTGGGTCACGACTCTCTGTGGCCTGAGGGGTGGGTCCAATTAATTCCAATTATATCTGAAGCATATTTAAGGAAGTAGACTTTATTTGGTATACATTGGTAAATTTAGACCACGGGGCCTGAGGGACTAATTATATAAAGTACTTTTTATGTAGAAGTGTCTGTCCCAATTTAGTCTGCCGCATCCTTGGAAACAGTTTTGCAAACATGGTGGGTCTAGCCAGAGTTATACACCTCTTTATAAACTCGTTAGGAAATCATCGTTTGGGTCAAAGTGCTGTAAAGTTCCTCATCCACTGATTAAATCAGTTATGTTGGCGACGTAAACAAACAACTTTTCAATGTAAGTGCGTTCTATTTAACTCAAACTGCCGCAGGCTTCTTATTACAAGTCGTTATAAACAGGACGTGACTGTGAAACCAAACAAAATTATGAAAATTGACATAAACAAGGTAATAGAGATATAGGTTGTATAAATATTTATGTAAAAAAAACGGATTTACAGTTATTGTAATCGAGAAGTAAACGATTAATCCTAATTCAGTTTGATGTCAATGATGTGTTTACGATTTAAACCTGTTTCAGTTGACCTCTATTGACCGGGAAAGTCAGACTTTTATCACGAAATATATTTTTATACAAGTCACTGACATGTACATCCATTTAGATAATAATGATTAAAAATGTAATAGGTATATGGATATACCTACCCGAAGTTAAACACGTATTTACAACAAAACCATTTTCTAAGAAGTTACAGATATTTACAAATAACCCGAAATATAATCAAAACTGGGATCTCGTATATTTGTCAAAAGTACCCCCTGCTTAGTATTTATGATACAAATAGTTATCCCATTTAGGGATTATAATGGCAAAATATTCACTGTTCAAAGATAACCTAAAACGTCTTATTTTTAGAAAGCATATCGCAAAATTTAAACTTTCTCTTAATACCACTTATTCAAAGTGTCAGTCAACACATTTAACAAGTACCTAAATTGTTATTTATTAATTTATATATTAGTAACGACCCGCTGCACTGACGTAAACGAAAAGAACATGGTGAAGCCATGCGAGCCGAACTTGATTGTAAGATCGTAAAAGAGGCAGGTCAGGGGGCTTTCGCTGAAATATTTAAACTTTAGGGCTTGTGGTTATATATACAAAATATCGCTGGCATAAAATATCAGGATGTCTTCCTTTTCATTTGATATATATACAATTGATATGAGGAAATTAAAACATCTTAATTTTCAAGTTCACATAGTACACATACATGTAGTTGTTGACACCGCTATAAGCTTCAGTCACAGCTTCTGTGGGTGCATAAAGTTCAACTCAGGTGCATTTTTGGACTCCCGGTATCCATGTACTTATAGTTTAATAGAAGCAGTGTGGATCGAACTTGGATGGATGGTCTGATCAATTCTTTTTAGATTATGTTTAAAACTATCTACACGTACAGAGGGTGTATACTACATTTTTGGGCGCCTGTTCCGGATCCCTATGACCCTGTTACTAAGTGTGTTGGCGTGACTTTGGCGGTTGAACCGTCGTCAGGACAAATTCCTGTCGGGGTGTAACGTCATTTGGAACATTTGATCATGGTCTACGATGTCCATTTTTTTTCTATTTTATACAGTTCGATGACGTCAGCTCTTTGTCACCTGTGATGGTACTCCTAGAGTTTTTATCCTGTTACGTCTGTTTTATCCTGTTCCGGTGTGTCGCTCTTTGTTGCACATTTTCTATTGCCAATTATGACGGAGATATATTTGAGGTGGATATATTTATATAGGTTTGGGAATTGTTTTTTCATGTTGGTAATTTACTACATTTCGAAGCTCAACTTAACAGGTTGATAAAACTAATATACATATGTCAAACCGATAAAGTATCGATACAACGGTTTTGACCATCGCTAGCTAAATGATCTGCTAGCGATAACGTGAACTACTTATCTAAAAATGATTTATTTGCTCTGAACCTACATTATAGCTTGTTTTATACTACAATAATAATACCTAATAACGAGATGCGCGTAAGAAAGGAGACTTGATTTAAAATTTGTCAGGTAGGAAAAACAATGTAAAAAAGTTTGACCAAAACAAGCAACTAGAATCCAACTACTTTCAAATATCACGTATACAAAAGTACCCATCCGACCGGGTAAACTCTATCAGTGTCTCTGTTATAGCATGTTCTATCCTTCTTTCAAAACAGCAACTTGTGTACATATTGAAATCATCACTGCAAAGTTATATGTGTAGTTTTAATTAAGCTTGTTTTGTACGATGAGAAAGACCATGTATAAGTACAATAGTACTTGTTTCGTAATCGTAAGGGTAGAAATACATTTTGTCATTTTTCATTTTTCATGTATAAATATAGTTTAAATTCATATAAAAATCCTGACACACGTGTCTCTGTTAACACCTTGGTTTACGTTTCCTTGCTGTGACGGGGCGGGAGAGAATTTCCCGGGACAGACCATACGACCAGTTTGACCGAACAGCAACCGAGAAAATCCAAATTTCAGTCTTGTAAAATGTGTCGGAATACATCGAAGTTGACAGTATGGCCGTACAAATGTTTTTGTTTTTTTTTGTCGATTTTTAACATTTTTCACACTAACTTCCTGTTTCATTGGTTTGACATATACGGCAATAGTCCCTTTAATAAGCATGCATTATGTTAAGAAAGTAAAAAGGAACGATGAAATCTAGTATATTGATAATTTATCGCAAAACCAGCGTTATTTAAGGATTAACCCTTTATTTTGTTTAGTTTATGAGATCATAAATCCAATGGAGCACGAGGTAAAATGCATAAACGCTTAACCGACTGCCCCATTTGATTTATGATCTCATAAACTAAACAAAATCAATGGTTAAATCTTATATTTACAGTATTTTTTCTGTAAATGGTTCATAACTTTTCTGTTCAATATCACCCCATCTGCGGTCATACATATTACAAATGTGAAAACGGTTTAATTAAATGTAACAGCACGAAGTTTGCATAAGCCGTGGTTAACTCCGCCCATGTCTATTGTTGATGACGTCATATAATTGTGATTCGAACTGGATAATTTACATAGATCCGCCTAAATGTATTGTTGTCGACGTCATAGAAATTTGGTACGTTCTCGAGTATAGTAACTATAAAAAAACTCTAGTTTGCAGGACAATGGTTATCGAGTGAATGTCAGTAAAGACTGTAGATATATGGTAATACGTGTATTGATCAACTTTGTTTTACAACAATAAGGAATAAAGTTATTTCAACTTATATTAATCACTCTTGGTGGCACAGATTCAAAATGAAATTTATTTTTGTACATGATATTGATTTTAAACATGAAATTTATTTTTTAACATGATTTTTATTATTTAACATGAATTATTTTTAATAGTCATGCGGTTGTTACAGCATTGTCTTTCTCGACACATGTTAAATTAAGATTTCATTGAAGATGCAAAATAAAAAAACGAATCTCGTTTCATAGGTCGATAGTTTATTTGTTCAGTTTACAGTCTAAATATAATGTAATTCTAAAAATGTTCGGAAAAAAGTTTCAATTAAATTGATGTGTTTTATTGTTGCAATTGGCATCCGGTCTGGATAGAAAACATCATTGTTTCATGAAGCTATAGTCTTCGTTGATTTATTCTCTTCTCCGTGTGACCAATAGCATTTATATCTGTCATTCAATATTGACCGTTTACTGATATATGGTTGCAATTATATCCTGCTCTAAACAGAACTATCGTGTGTCCGGGTGTGTCTAAATAACAGCGTCGACCTGCTGTAAAGTTGTCAGAACTGATCAAGCCTTCTCTGAATCACGTACTAGTGAACATATGATACTCAATGTAGATATGGTCCGACTTAACTCAATTCTCATTGGCTAAAATATGGTCACGTGGAGGTTTATATTTTATGATATTATCCCGATGTTTCTAATTTTAGAAACAACTAGTTAACATTGCGTTTATGAAGTTATACATTGTAATAATTGTTACGTCACAGTGCCCCACTGTCAATATGCTTTATAAAGATATATAATATACAAATTTAGTCTGGGGCAAATAAGTTTAATATCTGATATAAAAATTAAGGACCTTTGATTCGGTTAATATGGTGTTATTTCGACTTGGTAGAATAAAATATCCATTATATTGACTTCGAGCTTCGCCCTCGGTTGATATTTGATTCCACCACATTCTTATAGACATGTAAAGCCATATTTACCTCACCAAAGATCCATAACTGATCATTATACATCGTATATCTAATCCAATATGACATTAACAGCTAGATTCAAATTCCGAAATTAATAATCAAGCATTTTACAAAAAAAGTCTTTAATAAGATCAACGTTCCATTTTCTCCACAAACACAAAGACCGACTGGATCATTGGATTTTTCTACCATTTAAACTTGTGTTTAATTGTAATGCCCCAAACGAAAATACCACACTCGCACAAATTTTAACAAAGATCAACAAAAACGAAACGAAAATGTCCAAATTGAAATTTATATTTGTTTTATTACATTGAAACGAGAAATTAGACAAATGACATGATAAGAAACATAAATAAATAGATATCAAATAAATAGTTTACATACAAGAAGCCCCATAGTCCCGGGTTCCTTCTCACGTTTATAAATTTCAATGCGTTGTATTGTAATACATATGTATATGAAAATGTTCATAAACATCTTAATAGTTGGACTTTTAAACTGAATCTGGACCATTTGTTCAGATAATGAGATTTCATTCCTCACATGCTCCATCACACCTCTAACCTAGATGTATATACGTGTATCGACCATACTTTATAAGTATATGGGATCTTACATGAGTTTTCTTTTCATGTGGGATTTATGAAACGAATCTAAGAAACGAATCAAAGAATTTCTCAACTAAGCCATCTAAGTTTTTAAAAAATCGTGACGAGTTTAATAAATCTCGTTGTAAATGTAAGATCATTTTTATCACATTATCAAGATATTTGGCATTTAATCGTGACAAAACGTCAATTTTCATACATTATTTAAATGTTTTACAGCAGTACGGAAGGCAATGACGTCAGGTACTAGTAATTGTCTTAGGCTTCCGGGATAAAAATTCAGTCTGTGTAGACATGTGACTTTCATCACCACATGACTTCATTTAGAGCACTTTGAAAACAAAATGGCGGCCAACTCGAAGTTTGCAAGGCGGCAAGTGAGTTGAGAAGTTGTTTGGTCGAAAGAGGGATCAGAACTTCAAATAAAGCAAAAGAGACATTAGTAAAATTAGCTGAGGTCACTGCTGATCTGAATTTGTCTTGTATTGAGAAAGATATTGCTTGTAAACGAGGTCTCTCTTTGCTTTACAGTTAGAAGCGATCTGCAAGGTTACATTTTGCCTGGTTTTTGTTTTTTCGACTATCAGTTACACATCTAGGTATTACACAACATTACTGAATTTTAGAGCCTATACCTTTGTTCCGTTCCATTTGAGCCTAAAGCGACTAAAAAAATTAATATCGAATCTATCTCTCATTTGGTCGTCATATACCGCCATCCTAAAGTGCCCTAAAGTGTATGAAAATGTCACACGAGCAAATTTACTTGATAGACGTTAAACTGAAGTCTCCGGATTATTCCTTCTTAAAGATGATATTTTGGCGTGTTTAACTTTTAACCTGCAGCCTGTCACAAGGACAAGGTTATCATTTCGAACAAAAATAACCTTTAATAATAATAATAATAATAATAATAATAAACTTTATTTTCTGAGGATAAAATACATGTTTAGCCAAAGGCTAATCTTCCACATGGTCCTCTTGTTAGTAAAATACATGTGTTAGTTAAAAGTCATGTAATATATACACACAATTTTCAGTCATATAACAGTCTATCTTAATTTAAAATTATCACAGAATGCAAAAATCTCATGCATAAATATGTTGTCAATTAAATGGCATGTGCCTAATATACATACATGCTAATATAGCAAAAGAAAAAGAAAAGCCATCTAAGTTTTTAAATCATAAGCTTTAAGACGCTTAGTTACCGACAATACCCCGTTAACAGACGTACACAAATACGCCCCCCCCCCTGCCATGACTTAAAAAGTGGATCGAGGTCATTTATTTGAACAAACATATACTTAATGACTTTCTAGCCAGCAAGTTTCTGGTCAAATATCATCACGCCAGGCGTTTTGGTTGTCAAGAAAAAAAATGTAAACTAACCCCCCCGTGACCTTTAAGCAAACGTCAAGCACTTGCACAATTTTATTTCTGTATTCTACTTGCCAAGTATCATCATCCAAAGTATCCTGCTGATTTCTTTGATGCATTTGATCCCAGTTACTTCATAGGCGAATCAATGTTTAAACTGATCTATTCTCGAGGCTTGCTGAAGCCTCCATAGCCATAGTTAATCTCTTTTGAGTAGTGGCACGGTACACAATATACACATTTTCGTAGTACACGATTTGAAATTATACAGAACTAGTTTAATTTTACTTCTAAATTCATCAATTAAAGGGGTTTTACGCACCTGACCCTTCTGCTTTAACATTAGGTTAGAGATTTTGGATTCCCACCTTTTGGCCCCTAGCATCACTGAAGAGTTCAAGGAGGACGAAACAGCTGTATGGTGCAGTTTAATTAATTAAATTCGGCATACTGTATCTATAACTAAAGTTAAAAGGTGCAGCACATGTGTGTGCTATGTCATCTTATACTTTGTATGCTTTGTTAGGATATATGGCAGACATCCTCGATACCAGGTGCTAGACTCATCTACGCCCTTTACAGATATTGAGGATGTGTTGTTTATGAGTTTGACCCTTGTGACTCCCCTGTCTAGTGATTAGATATACGGGAGGACTAGTACATGTACTTATCCAGACTGGAAATGTTCGACTTTCTACATAAAAGAAAGATGACAAAAGTATCAATTAATACACACTAGAAACAATAATATTTAATTTAAGGTAATGCTTATGGGTATTATATTTGGTTGATGTAAATTTAATATGTGTACTAAAATATCACTTAAAGCTCAATCGATAGTTTTAAATTATTCGACCTGAAACGTATGAATCGATGGAAAGCACAATACAAACACGAGGCGTCAACATATATATTTAGTTGTACAAAAATTATAAACAAAAATCTAAGAATTAATATAAATTAGTCTTGATTGGGCGAACGCTAGCACGGAGACAAGAGGTCTTACACTTGGGACAAAACGTAGTATCCAGATATAAAATCCAAGTAGTTGGGCATGACGTTCCATACGCGTTATGGTCGTTCCAGAAATCGGACCCGGCTGTCTTTTAGAAAGACATGTGCGCTACCAACTAACTGTATGATCATTTCAAACATTAACCTTACATATTTTTATATATATATATAACTATAAATGAAATGAGTTCTAAATTCTACCTATAAGGAGTATCTTAATACATGCATATATTCAGAAATTTAATAAATAAAACATTATTGGCTATTATACAATTGCAATATTGCATTAGTAACTGTTTCGTGACATGTAGAATACAGTTCCTTGTTTTTTTTAAACTTCATGTAATCAATTTGAAACTATGTTTTTGTCCTTCATCATATTTTAGGAATTCGATTAAATCTCTTAATATCACGAAAAGGGCTTTGAACGGTTATAATTAACAGAAGTGGTCATATTAAATGGTTACAAAGGACAAGTTATACTAGTAAATAAAAAAAGACTTTATTCTTATATTTATCTAAGTTCTAAAGAAATCTGTTTTGGTGATTTGTTTTCGTCATCACTTTGTAGACCTGGGTTCGAATGCCCCACACGAGTGCTCATGCTTGCAATGTCAGATACTGATTTGTTATCAGACTTCGTGTTTTCCATTGGTCCAATTAACGAGAGTACAACGGGGAGGAAAAACGTAGCATGGCCAACTCCAAACAAAATGACAAGCAACATGACCCTAAAAAACGACCTGAAGATGTAAGATTTGGAAAATACCAGCATGATGATTCCTATGATAGACGATATAGCCCCGTTCCATATAGGCCCCCCTGAACGTAAAATAGCCTTTTTAACTTTCTCGTCACGGGTTGAGCCTTCAACTGTCATAAATGCATGACAGATATGGGCACTGAAGTCAACTGAGAATCCGACACTCATGATAACATGTATCATTGTGATTGAACTCAAGGTCAGGTCCCAGAAATACATGAAGCCGAAAATGCCTGTCATTATCATCACCATGGAAACAGTGACGTAAATAATCAGAAGTGGACTGGGCATGAAAAATGCAGTCACGACAAATATTACTGCCACTGCTATTCCAACCGTCTGAAGGGTAGAGGGAAGGATAGCGACATACTGTTCATAGAATATAAAACTCGGGGAATACGCAATGATGTGTAGGGAGGACTCGTCTGTCAGACTCCTCATCCGTAACATGAAATCGCCCTGCTCTGTAGATCCAACAAGATTGTTAGTGAGGACATAAACGCGAGAAGCTCGTATTCGAGCACCAGTACTGTCAAACATCACATCATTTTTGAATTCTTCACTCGAACTCAAAAATAGTTTTAGATTGGTAACAAACTGAGATTCGGTCGTATTGACATAGATTGGAGAAGATCTAAAGCTGTTAAACCAGTTAATCACTATGTTATTGTGATCCACATTTTTGTCATTCTGAACATGTGCCATTAAACTGTCAATGGCGTTTACAGTCGATGGCAAGGTATAATCTAACGTTTCATCAATGACAAATGAAACCGGTATTCGTTGTAGAAAATGTTTTTGATTTTGGAGGTTATACGTATAGTAATAGGAATCGTCAGAAACAAGATTAGTCGTATCAAGGCCCTGCTTAAAGTTGGTTGCTCCCCAAATCGCAACACCCAAGTAAGCAGCAAACGAAATGAGGATTATAACTTTAACAGGTGTAAGGGTTATAAACCTGACCAGAGTTTGTCCTGGAAGACGTTCAAGGATGCTCTGCATATCAGATACCGAAGTCAGAGCTGTCCCTCCACAACAAAAGCGGTTCAGTCCGGAAGCAGCCACCATATTGTCTTTCATTTCTATTGTATGGCAACACAAACAGCAGTGCCTCTTAGCTGATACTCGTCTGTCGTTGATCGCAATACAGGCGATGAAAAATGTCACAAAGTTGAAGTAGCAGAATAACACTGCAATTCCTGGAAATAATCGTCAAAAATCAGGTGTTATACTTTGTTATATTTTCATATTTTTCGTCTTTCACACTTAAAAAGTAGCAAACTTTATAAAATTTGACTGGTCAGAATTAACACTTTGCTAATACTTATTCTATATTCTTTCAAGGCTTTAAACTTACATATTAAACAAACTATCTTTGTTCAAATAAGATTTGTTGAGATTTCTTTCTTCATCATAAAAGAATCCATGCGTGGGCTATGAGACCGTGATTACTTTATAAATAAGAATCTTTAATTTTCAGTATATCCTTACCGGTATATATACAGAAGTTGCGCACCCCTGGGAAAACTGAGGAGGCTCCCACAGAAAAGGCTATAATGTCTGTGAGGGACGTGATAGTGATTGCAACACCACTCGTGCGCATTGTCTCTGCAACACGCCTTTCTGGCGTCTCAAATAATGGGGCTTCAGCAAGACCAGCCAATAATATAAACATATCGTCTATCCCTATACCTGTAAACAAACAAAAACAAGGTAACGTATATACAGGTGATAGTTAAACTGTTACATACGACCAACATGGACAGATTACTACTAAGATATACGATAAACGTGAAGATTTAAATTTTCCGATCGTGAACTTTCAATTTCTTGATAGTAACATACACGCTTCTCCAACCTATGGTGTTTATATGACGCAGTTGATTCGATATTCTAGGGCTTGGTCTAAATATCGGGATTTTCGTGATGGATGTCGACTGCTGACAAACAAACTAACAGCACAAGGATTCGAGAGATACAGGTTGATCAGAACTTTGGGCATGTTTTATTTATGGTCGCCATCTTTGTCTCATTTAGAAATATTCTGTATATTTAAGTGATATGAAGATGGACGTTTTTGAGTATACTCATTAACGTGTTTCCTTGCCGTGATTGACAATGATACTCGGTTCTCATTTTGAGAACTTAAAGTTTACTGGATGTGACAATGTGACATGGCGGATGTCGTCGATGAGGCAGAAGACGCTTACTCTTCCAGAACACCTGATCTTATTCGCTTATACCTTTACAAGAGTCCCCTTTTAAATTTTTCCTTTGTTCATATTTGCCCCTGGTTTAATCGATTTTGAGTTTGGATTATGATCTTGTTAACGCTTCGGTATTCTCTTATTTATTTATATAACTTAGTTTCTAAGCTTACCGGTCACTGACATTCTTGGTCACTCTCTCTCTCTATAGCTAGTGTCAGACGCTAGGTGGTAACATATATTAATAAATACGCCTGATGTTTAATATCTACTCTATAAAATGACAATAATTTGTGTTATGGCATCAAATTGGTTATTGTAATAGTAATTTTATTTAAATTAAATAATTTGTGACGGGTCGATATGCTGAAATGTGAACTCACCAGAATTGAAATTTTCACATAATGTACTTAATAATATTTTACAATATAGTTAATTGTTATATACATTATGATGCAACTTATATTGCTCTAAATTAAATCTTTCGACGGCAACGATTTAACATAATTATCTATATGGTCAATACCTTGTGTATCGACATATTATAAACATTTCTCCTTCCACCAATGACAATGAGTGCTGGTAAACAGTATCCTATCCGTCCAAATAGATTTCGTGTTTCTAACTTGTCCTTGTTGATGTTTGTTGATTACAAGATTTATTTTGATAACATTATGTACATGTGTAAATATATTAAAATACGGACAGTTTTTAATAATAAACATAAGATATGATTTGCAGATCTTTTTTAAGCTTGCATTTGATATACAGTTAAAATGTTGTTGTTTTGTTTTTGATTTTGTATATATTCTTATTCTGCAAGATAGACACTCAGGCGATAATATACTACGAACATACTTCATATCTATTGCATTATTTAGTTGTATTACCAACACAATCATTCATTGATTAGCCATGTATTTAGCACTGCTGAATATATTGTTTAATTTGAAAAAGATTCATTGCTTGTTCAGAAGTACCGTTTAAGTAAAATATGTGAAGAGTGTAATGATTAATTGTTTATCAAGTGTACATGATAATACTTATTACTTAATAAAGGGTATCATTGTGATACATTATCAGACAAGGCAAATGATCACGTACTTCATAAAAAATTACATATAGTGACGTGTCAATAGTCTTTCAGTTCACTCCATTTCCCAAATGAATTTTACAATGAGTAATCTCAGTATCAAAAGATCGCTTTGTTTCATATCCACTTAAAAATCAATTGAGCGATGATTGTATAATAAGATTATAATGTATGTGCTAATTCAAGTGGTAAACTTTAAACAAACAAATGTGGTTTTGTTAGTATATAACTTTTTCTCTGAGCGGGAACGTTACTTCATATATATATACGATTTTATTAAATATTTTGGCAAATTTAATTACTATGGTTAAAGGTCCATTATACGTAACTTAAGAATTTTTGTCGGGTTTCAGAAAAATTATGAAAAAAATCCAGTTGATAACTATGCCAAATAAGCCTAAAACGAAGTAAACCTGAGCGGTAACTAAAAAGAAACTCTTGATGAAAAAAATCCAAAGAAATGAAAATAGTTCAGGTGTGGCACACTTTAACAAAATGTCCCAGGTAGAAGACAGTTCGAGATGGACGTGGGTTTACAAATATCGTGTTTCAACTGCTGCTGTAACGGTTACTGCATAAGAATTCCTCTTTTATATTGCTGATATCATTTAATCTTAACTAAATCTAAAGATATTATATGTTATAAGGCTTGATTTTCGCTTCAAGTTTTGCCGAAAGTTACAAATATTGGGCCTTTAAGGTTTTATATTATATTTATATGTTAACTTATAAGCACGTTGTGAAATTAATATTTAAAGTTTTTTTAATATTGACCAAACAAAAATCTGGAAGATTAACATTCAAAAAGCAAATTCAAATATATTCCAATAGAAAAAAACGTGATATTACGTGGTATATTTACGACACGTAATCGACGGATTTAAAAAGATAAAAATATTCTAATCACAATTTATGCATATGTTGGAATGATTTCTTTTGAATGATAGTTAAAGAAACGCAGAGTATAATAATGTAATGAAAAATGATATGATTTTGATTTTGCAGTAAGGATATATCGTTTATATACGATACTGTAAGTGCAAATTGTACTTACCTAATATAAGGAAAGGCATCACCCCTACAATATCAACGAACTCCACGCCACAAGCGCTGACAAGTCCGAACGAGGCCAGGATACCAAGTCCCGTGGTTGTAACACCGGCCCGTCCGAGATTTTGTCGGTCCAGTAAGCAGTCACACTTCATTGTGACAAATGTCGCGTACACGATCATCAAGGTGAAGGTCAGGGACACGAACAGAATATCGCCACTGATGTTAGAAGTGAGTTCCTCATCAAGAGATGTTGAATGGGCATATGTCACGTCCAGTAACGTCGACCGAATGTTTTGCATATGGGACACAAAGTCTTTCTCCCATAATTTGGAGTTTCCTGTGTTTTCCGCGGTATCCTGTCGTAAATTAAAAACAAGTTTGATGAACTTAGCAGATTGTAACATTCCTCTTTCAACTATGACATCGCCAAACGTTGGTTCCAATGAAACATTCCCAAACAGCGGATAGGTTATATTACTTTGTTGGAGCAACTGGTCAAAGTTAGCTGAGAAGATGACGTCTCCATCTACAACACACCTCGAACCTCGAACAGCGCAGAGTTGTGTGTAGTTCATTCCATATCCTAAAACATTTGTCATTATTTGATTGTAAATTGACTGGATTTCCTGTATGTAAGGAACAGTTAGCAAATTAGAATCAGTCTTGCTTTTGAAAATCACACTGCCAAACAGACCTGCCACGACAAGGTTCTGTGAGTAAAAGTTCGTCCCGGAATAGTCATCAAAGATATTTTGGATCGTACTTCTATCCTGAGAAGCCTGACTATCACTAGGTGTGTACACCTTCTCAACGTCCGACTCAGACGTTAAGTTGACCAGGCCTATCCCAAATAGCCCTGACACAAGGACGGACATTGTCAGAACAGCCCATGGATAGGTACCGACCAGTTCCCCGTACCTCGCAAAAACGTTCCCAATAGCCTTCTCTACTTTGTTGTAAAATTTCCAGCAAACCATTTTCGCACTGAAAAGAAAACAAATACATTTTATACATTCACCTATAGTCAGTTTTTCATTACCTCAAAACTAAATCAACTGAGATAAAATATAAAGGAAGAACAAAACAAAATAAAAAGGTAAACTGTGTTATTGATATAAAAAATAGACATTGTTTATAAAATAACGGGGTTGTTAATTTGTTATTCAGTCTATCGAAGAGATTAAAACTGAGTACACAATAGCAACATTTTATTGAAATTATGCAATATTGAAATAATTTACAAGAAGCCAAAAGCAAAAGTTATAGACTATTGATAAACATATAATGTGCAATTATATTTTTTTTGTAGTGTTAGCATGCAATCAAAATAATATTATTTTTAAATCTTCTTCACTTTGTTCGGTTACTATTTACAAAAAACGACACTGATTGACAGTCATTTTCATTTTTAAAAGTACAAGGTATGGAAAAAGTGAAATTAGGAATATTTCTGGATGATTCTTTTTACCAGGGCATCGCGACTTCCGACAATTTGGTTGCCTTTTTTAAATAAAACTAATAGGCTTGCATGCTTATTGTTTTCACTTCTTCTTGAATAGAGAAAAAAACTGTTGCTCAGTGTTTCAAAATTTATTCACAACAGATCCTTAAAATCAAAAGTTCCATTTATAATAATATGTGTTATAGTATCTGTAAATGGTATGACAAGGATTATGAATCATATGCGAGGCTCTTCCCAGAATCATTTAAGCTGATATATTCATTTTAATGGCATTTTTAGAGGCACAACGAAGGGAGGGAGAGGCACCGTAAGGGGCTTGTTTGTTAGTAATGCACTATTGTACCTGTAAACATCTAACAATGAATCTATGTGTCGCGACATAGAATCAGCTATGTATACAGCTCGCATTTATGCCTACTTCACAACTCTCAACACAAATATATAGAATTGAAAAGGCCATCATAAGATTGAAATGACCATCATAAGATTGAAATGACCATCATAAGATTGAAATGACCATCATAAGATTGAAATGTATAATGCATGACATCATGACACAATGTACAAAGTTAACTATGAATTTATGTTGAACCGTCAACCTACATCTTTAGGTGAGGACCCGACAGAATAACGCCACAACTGACCAATAGAAGTTTTTATTACCTTTTAACCAGTGAAATATCAGAAAATATCAGCTCAATAAAACCGATATCATCATCACTAGTGATTATATAAGTTTCGGTCCGATATCATTGCGCACTCTTTGTGTACTATTTGTTCGTTATTCTAGAATCAAATCATATAAAGTAAGGAAATTGAAAACCTTTATAGTATTTTGGAAATAAATAGATATGTAATGGATTTTATTCATATGTTTTAATATTTTTACAAAATTTTGAAAAAAAGCAAAAAGAACTTCATCCTGTGGCGTATTAATATTCTGAAGCCATAGGCACTCCGTCCCGATCAGTTGTAACTGGAAATTTAAAAAATGAAATAAGACTTTTGGGAATTTCGAAAATGATATAAAAAGAAAATTCAATGATTTCCCAATAAATATAAAATGCATTTCATTCATATGGCAGATCTTTAACATATTTTAACTCGTGCTACGCATACGTTATGTTGACCGTACAGTTGATCAAAGTTTCATTCGGCTTTTCCTCTATAAAGTTAAGAAATCCGTATTTTCATTCCAATTTCCCTGTTTTTTCCTACATAATCCAATATGGCGACCACCATCGAATACATACGTAGCTTCCGCCTTTTCAAATGCAATTATACATATGTATGTTTGTAAATTGATACATGATAGCCGTATCAAGTGCTTCATTAACGTCTTACAGTTGTTTCCTCAAATAAAACATATAATCACTTAACCCTACTTTATCCAGGCTGACCCAGATTAATCATAGTCAACAGTACTGTGAAGGTGATCCATACGTAGTCTTACTTTAGTCCTAAACGACGTTAGTTACTGTAGTACGTACTATAATACTACGGTCTAATACGGTAAACAATAGGCCAAATATTGTCAACTATGGTCAACATAGGGCCACAGTTAGGTCTTGGCATTTAAACTAACCGTAAATTGAACATAATGAGGAAACATATTAAAATGCAATAGACAAAGATAAAAACTTAGCGAATATGGAATCAACCAGCAAGTAAGGAATTCAAGTAACCGTATGAAGCACTTATCCTCACACAATTTTGATAAATAAAAAAACATCATGAATGAATGACAGCATGATGACAGAATGGAAGATGGATCGAACGAACGAGAAAACAATAGAACAATCACAAATGAAGTAATGGTCAAATATTCATATTACACAAAACTTGATATACTCACAGTACGGTACGACGTTAAGCTGGTAACACTAGCACACACACCGTCGTACAAACTCCTCCAACCTGTCTACTGATAATATAACCATTGGTAACAAAAACCTGTGTTTGATTGAATTTCATGGCTTCAATGCATGCGCAATCAAGATATGTCGTAACGAAAGCAGGAAGAAATGTTACCAATCGATAACGCAGCGACCAATGGCAGGGCATACCGGCAATCTATTTAAAGGGGTAGTACAGGTACAACGTGAGGCAGATACCGAGAGAAGCGATGGCAGGTGGAAAGGTAGGAGTGCCTTCCAGGAAAAGTGACTGTTTTGCCATATATTTGCATTTACTTCATATGTTGAAATGGCTCGTTCAAACTAAAATCGACTTAGTAAAATAGGAGAAATGTCATTATACTGGACACAGAAATAACTAAAATTCGACCATAATCATGATAAAGTTATGTTTTATTTATTTGTTAAAAACATTTTTTATTATCTCTCCTAATATTTGATTGGTTTTATGCCGTATAGCCCTCCATACGTCCTACAGTCCGGTTTCATCAACGTTCCTTAACTTAAGGAAATTCCTTAACTTAAAATTCTCTATAGGAAAGCATTACACAATTAAAGGAAAGTTCCTTAACTAAGGATTTCTCCTTAATTTCTGTTATGTTTTCCTATGGAGATTTTTAAGTTAAGGAGTTTCCTTAAGTTAAGGAACGTTGATGAAACCAGGGCCTGCTGTGATTTAATCGCGATTAAACTGTTTATAACATCTGTGATTTAATCGCGATTAAACTGTTTATAACATCTGTGATTTAATCGCCATTAAACTGTTTATAACATCTGTGATTTAATCGCGATTAAACTGTTTATAACATCTGTGATTTAATCGCGATTAAACTGTTTATAACATCTGTGATTTAATCGCGATTAAACTGTTTATAACATCTGTGATTTAATAGCGATTAAAATGTTTATAACGCCGCAACATCGGTTGTGACCGAAATAAGGGAAACAAGACTGACATTGTTTATCAAAACGTACTTTTTCGGACATAACATATTAAGGTATAAGTTTCATACAAATATTTGAAAACAAATGCCTCCTTGTTTTCAATTGAACCCGAAGATTACTTCGATCACTTACGTAATTTAAAATTTCAAGTCGAACTTCCTTATCTCGAACTCGTGTTACACTAATACTCCTTTTATTTCGAAGTCTTTTGTCGGCCCCGGCCTGACTCCACACTGCGTATTCGAATTCGAACCGAATACTCGGAGAACTCGATTTTGGTACCTCGCCGACCTCGAGATAAGAGATTAGGCTGTAAATTAAGCAAATCAGTCAGGAAAACCTTTTGTTTCAAGGATTTTTTTAATATAATGAAACGGTTTGTATGTAAGTCAAAGCAGGATTTTAATATAAAATGTTCTTCTCATGTATTTATATGATAAGATATACACACTAAAAAACCATTGTTGGAATTAAAAATATGAAAAGATTAATGAACTGTAATGTGTAATGTACCTTCTTACGAAAGCAAAATAATCTTTCAATTATCTTTTCCAGAAATGAAATTATCATAAAACAATGGATGACGACAACTCCATCGTCATAGTTGGAGTCGGTTGTAAGTTTCCCGGAGCAGACAACCTCGACGAGTTTTGGCGGGTGCTGATTGGAGGAGAGAACCACGTGATAGAGATACCACGTGATAGATGGAACAACGATGCGTTCTATCACAAAGATCCGAACGAACCGGGCAAATCATACGTCACACGCGCAGGGTTCATCAAAAAGTAAGTTTGTTCACTTTCGTGGTAATCTTATTTTAGCTCTTTTCGCGCTGAAATATGATTGCCATCAGAGGAGTATTTATACAATTTTTATCATTGCGCTAATGTGCCTAAAATTGAAAATTCGCCAAAATTTGATTGCGCTAGATTACGTACGTATACAGTATTCAATATTTGATGTAGCCCACTATCTATCTAACACTCGCAGCCATAAAACACATTGCAGCACATACATGTATGTGTACCTTGTCTATAAAACATTACAGTACATATATATACAAAGTCTATACAACATTACAGTACATATATGTACAAAGTCTATACAACATTACAGTACATATATATACAAAGTCTATACAACATTACAGCAAAAAGATGTACATTGTCTATACAACGTTACAGTGTACAGATGTACATTGCCTATACAACGTTACAGTATACAGATGTACATTGTCTATACAACGTTACAGTATACAGATGTACATTGCCTATACAACGTTACAGTATACAGATGTACATTGCCTATACAACGTTACAGTATATACAGTGTACATGTAGATATGCATTGTCTATTCAACATTACACCACTTAGATGTACATTGTCTATACAACATTACAGTACATAGATGTATGTAGATGTACATTGTCTATACAACATTACAGCACATATATGTACATTTTCTATACAACATTACAACACATAGATGTACATTGTCTATACAACATTACAGTACATAGATGTACATTGTCTAAATAACATTACAGTACATAGATACACATTGTCTTTACAATATTACAACACATATATGTACATTTTCTATACAACATTTCAGTACATAGATGCACATTATCTATACAACATTACAGCACATATATGTACATTGTCTAAACAACATTTCAGTACATAGATGCACATTGTCTATACATCATTACAACACATAGATGTACATTTTCTATACAATATTACACAATACATATTTTCATTGTCTATACAATATTACAGTACATAGATGTACATTGTCTATACAACACTACACCAATATATGTACATTGTCTAAACAACATTTCAGTACATAGATGCACATTGTCTATACAACATTACAACACATATATGTACATTTTCTATACAACATTACAGCACATATATGTACATTGTCTAAACAACATTTCAGTACATAGATGTACATTGTCTATACAACATTACAGTACATAGATGTACATTGTCTAAATAACATTACAGTACATAGGTGTACATTGTCAAAACAACATTTCAGTACATAGATGCATATTGTCTATACAACAATACAACACATAGATGTACATTTTCTATACAACTTAACAGTACATAGATGTACATTGTCTATACAAAATTACAGCACAGAGATGTACATTGTCTATAAAACATTACAACACATATATGTAAATTGTCTTTACAACATTACAGCACATATATGTACACTGTCTATAAAACATTACAGCATATATATGTGCATTGTCTTTAAAACATTACAGCATATATATGTACATTGTCTATACAATATCACAGCCCATATATGTACACTGTCTATACAACATTCCAACATATCGATGTACATAGTCTATTCAACATTACAGCACATATATGTACATTGTCTATAAAACATAACAGTTCATAGGTGTCCATTGTCTATACAACTTTACAGTACATATATGTACATTGTCTATACAACATTACAGCACATATATGTGCATTGTCTATACAACATTACACCACATAGATGTACATTGTCTATACAGTATTAGAGAACATATATTTGTATTGTCTATACAACATTACAACACATAGATGTACATTGTCAATACAATATTGCAACAAATAAATGTACATTGTCTATACAACATAACAACATATAAGTGTACATCGTCTATACAACATTGAAGCAAAAAGATGTACATTGTCTATACAACATTACAGTACATATGTGAACATTGTGTATATAACATTACAGCATATAGGTGTACATCGTCTATACAACATTATAGCACATATATGTACATTGTCTATACAACGTTACAGTATACAGATGTACATTGTCTATACAACGTTACAGTATACAGATGTACATTGTCTATACAACGTTACAGTATACAGATGTACATTGTCTATACAACGTTACAGCATACAGATGTACATTGTCTATACAACGTTACAGTATACAGATGTACATTGCCTATACAACGTTACAGTATACAGATGTACATTGTCTATACAACGTTACAGTATACAGATGTACATTGTCTATACAACGTTTCAGTATACAGATGTACATTGTCTATACAACGTTACAGTATACAGATGTACATTGTCTATACAACGTTACAGTATACAGATGTACATTGCCTATACAACGTTACAGTATACAGATGTACATTGTCTATACAACGTTACAGTATACAGATGTACATCGTCTATACAACGTTACAGTATATACAGTGTACATGTAGATATGCATTGTCTATTCAACATTACACCAATTAGATGTACATTGTCTATACAACATTACAGTACATAGATGCACATTGTCTATACAACATTACAGCATATATATGTACATTTTCTATACAACATTACAACACATAGATGTACATTGTCTTTACAATATTACAGCACATATATGTACATTGTCTATACAACATTACAGCACATAGATGTACATTGTATTTACAACATTACAACACATATATGTACACTGTCTATACAACATTCCAACATATCGATATACAAAGTCTATACAACATTCCAACATATCGATGTACATAGTCTATTCAACATTACAGCACATATATGTACATTGTCAATAAAACATAACAGTTCATAGGTGTCCATTGTCTATACAACATTACAGTACATATATGTACATTGTCTATACAACATTACAGTACATATATGTACATTGTCTATACAACATTACAGCACATATATGTACATTGTCTATACAACATTACACCACATAGATGTACATTGTCTATACAGTATTGGAGAACATATATGTGTATTGTCTATACAACATTACAACACATAGATGTACATTGTCTATACAACATTAGAACATATAGATATACATTGTCTATACAACTTTATAGGACTTAGATGTACATTGTCTCTACAACATTACAACACATCGATGTACATTGTCGATACAACATTACACCACATAGATATACATGTACATTGTCAATTCAACATTACACCACATAGATGTACATTGTCTATACAACATCACAGCACATATTTGTATATTGTCTATTCAACATTACAGTATATAGATATACATTGTCAATACAACATTACAGCACATATATGTACATTGTCTATACAATACTACAGCACATATATGTACATTGTCTATACAGCATAACAGCACATATATGTACATTGTCTATACAACATTACAACACATAGATGTACATTGTATATACAACATTACAGCACACATATGTGCAATGTCTATACAACACTACACCAAATAGATGTACATTGTATATACAACATTACAGCACACATGTGTACAATGTCTATACAACATAACAGTACATAGATGTACATTATATATACAACATTACAGCACATAGCTGTAAACTGTATATACAACATCACAGCACATATTTGTATATTGTCTATTCAACTTTACAGTACATAGATGCACATTGTCTATTCAACATTACAGTACATAGATTTACATTGTCTATACAACATAACAGCACATAGCTGTACACTGTATATACAACATAACAGTACATAGATTTACATTGTCTATACAACATAACAGTACATAGATGTACAATATCTATACGACATAACAGTACGTATATGTACATTGTCTATGCAACACAACACCACATATATGTACATTGTATATACAATATAACAGCACATAGGTGTACATTGTCTATACATCATTACAGCATATAGATGTCCACTGTCTATACATTACATCACATATATGTACATTGTCTTCAAAACATAACACCACATATATGTACATTGTCCTTACAACATTACAGCAAATATATGTACATTTTATATACAACATAACAGCGCATAGATGAAAATTGTATATACAACATTACAGTACATAGATGTACCTTGTCTATACAACATTACAACACATATATGTACATTGTCTATACAACATAACAGCACACTGGTGTACATTGTATATACAACATTACAGCACATAAATGTACATTGTATATATAACATTACAACACATACATGTACATTGTCTATACAACATTACAGCACAAAGATATACATTGTATATACAGCATTACAGCACATAGATGTACATTGTCTATACATTATCACAGCACATATTTGTATATTGTTTATTCAACATTACAGTTCATATATGTACATTGTCTATAAAGCATTACAGCACATAGATGTACATTGTATATACAACAGAACAACATATATATGTACATTGTCTATACGACTTAACAGCACATAGATGTACATTGCCTATGCAACATATCACCACAAATATGTGCATTGTCTTTACAACTTTACAGCACATATATGTACATTGTCTATACAACATTACAGTACATGTATGAACATTGTCTAAACAACATTGCAGTACAAATATGAACATGGTCTTTACAACATTACAGCACAAAGATGTTCATTTTCTATACAACATTACAGTACATATATGAACATTGTCTATTCAACATTACAGTACATATATAAACATTGTCTATACAACATAACAGTACATATATGAACATTGTCTATACAACATAACAGTACATATATGAACATTGTCTATACAACATTGTAGCACATAAATGTACATTGTCTACACAAGATTACACCAAAAAGATGTACATTGTCTATACAGCATTACAATACATATTTGTATATTGTCTATTCAACATTACAGCACATATATTGACATTATATATACAACATTACAGCACATAAATGTACATTGTCTATACAACATTACAGTACATATATTTACATTGTCCTTTCAACATTACAGCACATATATGAACATTGTCTATACAACATTACAGCACATAAATGTACATTGTCTATACAACATTACAGCACATAGATGTACATTGTCTATACAACATTACAGCACATATTTGTATATTGTCTATTCAACATTAAAGCACATATGTGTACATTATCTATACAACATAATAGCACATATATTGACATTATATATACAACATTACAGCACATAAATGTACATTGTCTATTCAACATTACAACATATAGGTGTACATTGTCTATACAACATTACAGCACATAGATGTACATTGTCTATACAACATTACAGCACATATTTGTATATTGTCTATTCAACATTAAAGCACATATGTGTACATTATCTTACAACATTACAGCACATATATTGACATTATATATACAACATTACAGCACATATATGTACATTGTCTATACAACATTACAACATATAGGTGTACATTGTCTAAACAACATTACAACATATAGGTGTACATTGTCTATACAACATTGCAGCAAATACACTAAAGGAAAATATATCGTAATGGAGAAAGGTTTAACTTCTACTATTATCAGTTTAGCTTATATGATTCGGCTTAATTTAATATATTTACATGGTAGATTGTGTCCTCACTACGTACGATATGTAGGTTGTGTACTACCCAATATAAGTGTCAATTATCTGTAGTGGCCAATACCGCCATGAAAGGCTGACTCTGGTCTGTCACACCTGAGATTTGTTCCAGGTGAGTGACTTGATAGCCAGGTACGTATACTGATACAAGCACTGCATGTATACCGTGTTTGAAGTCCGCGTAATGATGAAAAATCTTAAAGTATGACTTTGACCACAGCATTACACTGTTAAGATCGCAAGTTTTGTTGGTGTTTTGACATTCATGTAATTTTATATACATGTATCATGCATTCAGTAACATCACAAACTTAGATAGCAGCTCTAATCTAATTCCGTGGTACCATATATATCTGTACCTTTAATTCTCTCATGATTTGGTAATTGTATGCTCCCGTGTGTTCCATCATTCTGTCATAATTTCATTTCTGCTGTTTGAGTCCCCCATGGATAGAGATATTGGAACGTAGCTTTGGTAATATATGTAGTTGTTATGAGGATATAAGACGCAAATCAGGTTCTGGCTATTAGTCAACGTAAACCAAAATTACATAACTGACATTGGAGAGCATTGTCTCAGACTAGTGTATATTGTATTTGCTTGTATGGCAATTGAGCACCAACAGGTTTCTGACTGTACATGTAAAACTTACTTATTTGAACTCAGCACTATTATAGTGTAGTATAAAAGTTATAGACTTTTAAATTGATGAAAATCCTTGTCATATTTGGATGAAACTAATGTGTCAATATCTGTTACAATTACATGTATATATAGCGGCCAACTGGCATCTCTAAATATTAGAAGAGTAATATTTTAAGTTATATTTATTATCTTTTTTATGATATTTTATTTTGCAATCGAAGCTTAAAGTTATGTTCCATATAATTCCGTGATATAAATAAAATAATACCTGATATTCCAAAGTGTTGATATATTGCATAATGTGATGTATGTTGACCAGTTTTAGATAAATCAGAATTAAACCATGTACCACCGTTTGTTAGAATATTACTTTTGTCTTGGCTATTCTATTATTTATATATGTACGTGTTTGTATTTAGGTTTCAAGCTCATAGAATCAAGGTCTGGTGTCTTCCCATATTATATAATTTAGTCCATAGGGTTCTGCGTCTATAATTATCGGAGTTCCGTTTAATTATGATAAATTATGGTTTTGCTGACAGCTGTATTACTGCAGATACCAGCAACACCATAGTCAGAGGTTTTGGAAAACGCCCCACTCAGCTAATGTATCCTTGTATTTTAGTAAATAGGGCACAGGTACAGGGAGAGAACAATGGGTACTAATTATATAATTACAGATAAGGCTATAGCGTGTTTCTGAAAAGTAACTATAATTCTCAGGTAACAACTCACCTGTGGAATGCTTCATCGTATTTAATTGATTCCCTTTACAATGTTTATTAAAACATTTTGTAAAGTATAAAGTATTTTATATTGAAGGCTAAGTTCAACTTGAAATAATGAACAGGTAATTATAGGCTTGTAAATATTGAAAGAGACTAAACTCGGTTTTGTCCTGGTAAAAATACAGGTAACACGTTTTAAGATGTTGACTGAATTGGAATGAACCCTCGGTCTAGACTGTTAGCAGCCTGTACCTGCAATTATAAGTACATTTGTAAAGGTCATACATGTACATGTATACGTACATGTATACGGTGTGATGACCTGTTCCCAATTAATACAGTAATCAGGGGACCGGGGTTATTATCTCCAGATCTTCACACCTTGTATCAGACCTGATACAGGTAAATTTTGACTAGGAAGGGTTGATGCCTGAGGGGGTCATTGTCTAATTGATTAGATTGCCAAATATAAGCCTGTCTAAATCCTCACATCTAATCTGACATGATACAGACAAAACATTGAATAGGTAGAGGGACGGGCAAGACTTTAATTATCAAAAGCCATTCATTGTTTATTGTGTTTTGAAGTTGTTGTAGTTTGAAAACTTTCAAATGTGAAGCAGAAAATCTTCTTCACATTATATTTGAATGTCTAATGTTTTAATTAAGATATAACATTCTTATAACATTATATATCATTCTGGTCAACTGTAATTGAATTAATCACTATACGACATTTAAAATCCACACAGACTTCACTTATTGTAAGACCACAAAGGACAAGTCAAATATATGTTGTGCTTGTTCCTAAATCCTTAACTGCATTGTAAATCTTTGAGGTTTATTCAGTTACTTTGTATTAGTTATTGTCATTCAAAGTTTCAAATACAGTGATGTAGGCCTAAGTATACATTTTAAGGTTTTTATATCAAGTTCAACTAATTTATTACGCAAATTATACAAAGATTAAACAGCAGGCATATTCCATATTGCTTGTTAAACAACTAAATAATGACACTTTAATAATAAACACCTACAGCAACAAAAATATTTATAAATAAATATTGATTGATTGATTTATATGATACATAAAATTTAAAATGTAATATGAATGTGACCCCTATATGAAGAGGTATTAATGCCTGATAGGATTTCAGGTAAACTTGGCCTGGAGTGGACCTGGATATTATATGGTATAAATGTTCATATCTGCCTTAACATAGTGATAGTGATATAATTGTAAAGGTTACACAATGAGTGGTTGTTGGATATGGAAATTATCCTGAGATTTTGGTAGAAACAGGTCACACAACTCGTGGCTATTGAATATATAATTCATTTCACTCGAGTTAATCATTTTGTAAAAGTCACAAAAGACATGAGCTTTAGCGAGTTTCTTTAATTTGTAACTTTTAAGAAATGATTAACGAGAGTGAAATAAATTCCATATCCAATAACCACGAGTCATGTGGCATGTTTCTACCACAACCTCAGTCGGAAACACCTGGAGAGAACCGTGGATTATGATATACTCAAAACGTATCATCTCGTATATATTCCTGCCAAGACAAGTGGTTACGACGTCAACAATCGATGACGTCGTAAACAGTCATCAAGTGACGTTGCTCCATTCAAAGTTCATCATGTCAGCCAATCAAAATGCGTTTAGAGTTTATTCCACTTGTGGTATAAACAAAATGTTTTTCAACAGTTGTGGTGATTATATGGGCTCATTCCCCGAACACCAACTCTGATAACTCTGAAAGAAAGGTGTTTATATAGAAAATCCTTTGAAGTTTAAGTTATAGTCTGTTTCAACAAAGAATGTCAACTCATTTAATTTGTAGATATGATACTTAAGTCAGTAATGAATTTAATAAAAAAAATCATATAATACAGCTTTAAGTAATAGAAAATGATTATTAAATATTATCATTTAAAAATTCAATAAATGGAAAATAATCAATTAAATTACATAACTTAAAAATAAATCGAAATATTTAAAGCATATTGGTACAATTGTAATAAAATAAAGTTTATATTCATACATGTTATAATAATTAATGTTTAATACAGCACATTATTAGACATCAGTATTTTAACTGAAAACCATTAAATGAAGATGACATATAAAAACACACAATAACAGATAATATTAAACTGATGTCACACAAATTAAACACAAATCTGTACAAGTTTAACTAATATATTCTGTTCGGCATGTAGGTATTTTGTATCAACTTAAAAAAA
This sequence comes from Mimachlamys varia, assembly GCA_947623455.1. Lineage (NCBI taxonomy): Eukaryota > Metazoa > Mollusca > Bivalvia > Pectinida > Pectinidae > Mimachlamys > Mimachlamys varia. The sequence continues at coordinate 42,818,756 of OX392539.1, forward strand.
TAATTTTAAAGGGAATATTATTTGAGTGGTTTATAGCTTAATTATCTTGCAGAAAACCAAAGGGAAATAATTAATGAATACCAATCAAATACTTAATCTATATCTGCAGGAGTTCCTCAAGGATCTGTTCTTAGGACCTTTTTATTTCTATCATGTATTGATATAACAGCTGACGTAACCTTGTTATTGCATATAGTGATGAAGCCCTAATACATATGCTGATATACTAAATGATGATCGTTCATCAATCTCCGTTGGGCTAATCAATGAATGGCAAATTATTTTTAATCCAACTAAAACAATAGCATTAACTTTTACTCTAAGCTTTCTTATCCACATCCTGCTCTTTTCTTTACGGTAATAACCATACTATAACGCAGCATGACCGCCACAAACATATTGTTTCTATATATGGGTGATCTTTTAGGCTAAGTTAATTTAGATGTTTTTGAATGGTATAGTTGGTATGTCAAATGAAAGAAATTCAACTATACTTAATTATACTAGTTCATACATATATACATTGTCTATAAAGCACTAAAAGATTCAAGATGTATAGATAATTAATATTTTAATAACTAAAGGTAGTTCTAAAAATGTTATTTATATAAATCATAATAAAGGTACAAGAGTGATTGAGAAAGGGATCTTTAATTGATAAAACATTATTCCTACTCCATCTACATCGAAATAAACTATTGATTTGTCAGTGTAAATATATATATATAGAATACTGGTTATCTTTGTTTGAAAAGACTTATATAGGCTCAGCCTAAACCTGCTTTCTAATCATTTTATTGATACATTTGTATATTATTTCTTTGTAGTACTTGTTAATATGTCTTGTATCAATAATAAAATATTTTGAAATTAAATATATGACAACATTTTACACAAATCTGAAAGAAGGTACAAGTTAGACTAATATATGACAATATTCATATGTTAATTTACAAAAATCTGAAAGAAGGTATAAATCAATATATGACAATAATTTACACAAATCTGAAACTGATATACACATAGCTAAAAGAAGGTGTAATATATGCTAATTTTTCTAAATGTGCAACTGTTTTATGCAGTACCGATTTATCAGTTATTTGTTTGCAAATATTTTTAGTTATTGAGTATCTGATTAGTTACCAGAGGTTGATTTACCTGTGTAATTTACCTGTAGTGTATTTCCGCTCTAGACTATAACTCACTATCATCACAACTGACCACCTAAATAAACATGTTTTTAAAAGCAGAGTTAGTGTTCGGGGAAGTCCCATTTATATGATACCCTGTGAGTTGAATAACACCCACCTATTGTGGTAGAAAATTCAATGATCCATCATGCATATTTACTTTTCTCAAAAAAATATGAACTAGGCGGGGAAATGTATGTAATTGAATTACTGTATATATGGGTGGGGGAAACTATTTATAATGTATAAGGTCCATTTGATGAGCAGCAAAATACATTTAATTGTCGTGCATGTTTCAAAGATGAACTCCCTTATTTCAGCTATGATGAATGGGACAACAAGATGTTCAATATCAATGAGATGGAGGCCGCGTGGGTGGACCCCCAGCAGCGCTATGTATTGGATTGTGTCCATATGGCTATGGAAGATGGGGGAATCACTAAAAAAGATCTGAATGGGTCTAACACGGGAGTTTATATAGGTAAGAGTTATAAAAAGAGATGTAAACAAAACTGTTCAAAATAAATATAACCTCTTTGCTAAGGTTCCATTGACGCAGGAATGAAGACGGCACCTATATATATATATCAGATAAGATACCAATGATGATCAGGGGAGTTAATCAGTTTGAGAATACTGGAGAAAGTTCCCATATACATACTGTTTTACCTCGACATAGAATGTCTTCGCTTATCGGTGATGTATTAAACTTGTACAAGCTTATATACTGAGATTGTTTTTGTACACAAACAGGAATTGCACACTGTTTGTGTACAAAAGCAATTTCAGTATACATTTATATCATTCATACCAAACTGATGGATCTTATTCCTAATATTGTACAAGCTTACTCTTCCTGAACACCTGGTCTTATTCTCCTGTACCATTCCGAGGGTCCACCGTATACATTTTTCTTTTGTGTATATTTTGTCCCTAGGTTAATTGATTTCGAGTTCGGATTATGGTTTTGTTGACGTGTCGGTATTTTCTGATTTGTATATTTTAAATCTAAAAGTACAAAATGTAACGTTAACTGATGATACATGTATTATCAAATCATGAAGACAATGCGGATACTTTGCCGTGTTATGCGTAAATGTGCGAATTGAACAGTAATTACGATATTCACTTCTAATTTGTATTTCCGTTGTTTCATGTATGTTTATATATATTATAAGGAATCAAAGATGCAATGCTACAAACATATACAAGTAACTTCAGGGGCCACTTAAGGGTTTCGAAGACTCGTTATATCTCCGGAACTCCTGACGGGAAAACAAGTACAAGATACTATACCATGCTATGTTTACAATGCTTAGAATCTGACCATCAAACCAGAACTATTATATCTAACACATAAAAGGGCTTCTAAATGTCATGTCTTCAAATGGAGAGCTGGGGTATTTTCCCCTCAAACCCAACAGCATGGGATACTTATATGTATATTCAAAATCGTCTACCTTCATATCACACACAGTATTAGTAACATATCATCTTCTTTGCTTTTCAATATTTTCCATAAAATAATAATACAGTGTTGGTTACATGTCATGTAATAACTGTTAAATCATTTTACCTGGTAAATTACTGATGATATAGACATGCGCATGAGATGGACAAATATCATCGGCGATATTTTCACATTTTGCATTTGTTTATAGATATTTTTACTTTATCAATATTAAATTTGAAGTAATTATTAAGAAAACATTTTGATTTTCACAACAATAGGTGTGATGAACGATGATTACAAGGGAAGCTCAAACAACGACCTCAACACCATGACTAACTATAGCCTTACTGGGACATCGCCTAGCATAATATCTGCCAGAGTGTCCTTCAATTACAACCTTCTAGGACCATCAATGTCGATCGACACCGCCTGCTCCTCGGCGCTAGTCGCCATTCACGTTGCGTCGCAGGCTCTTAAATCTGGTAACGTTCCTCATTACTGAAAAATAGTATCTATGGTGTCTGTTGAACACGCGTGGTGCAAAACCTCACATGTAGCTTAATGTTCAGCATGTGTTAAAGTTATTTAATTAGTTATTCTAACCTGATCAGATTAAATGCTAATTTGTAATTTTATTTTGATCTTGTTTATAGGTGATTGTGAAGTTGCCATTTGCGGCGGTGTCAACAGCATTCTCTACCCAGATATTTTTGTTCCGCTTAGTAAGGCACGGATGGTATCACCTACTGGGCAGTGTCAGACGTTTTCTGATAAGGCTGATGGTTATGCCAGAGGAGAGGGATGCGGGGTGGTCATATTGAAAACAAAGAAACAGGTGAAAATTGTATATGTATATAATTAAATGACACTGATGAGATACATATAGCCTGAACACATTATGTTTCCTATTCGATTCCTTCCAAAGCGATACGCAATCATTCTCATGATAACATGCTAGGCAAATAAATAAGAGAATACCGACGCGTCAACAAAATCATAATCCAAACTCAAAATCGATTAAACCAGGGGCAAAGTATGAACAAAGGAACAATTTACATGGAGACTCTTGTAAAAGAACAAGATAATAAGACCAGGTATTCCGGAAGAGTAAGCGTCTTCTGCTATTATATAACATCTATTTGCATTTTTCTAATATAAAGGAAGGTTAAATGTGATAAAATATCGCCTTTGCATTCAATTTTTCTGTCAATCAAATAATCATATTACATCAATACTTCAGGCTTTGATAGACGGAAATAAAATATGGGCGGCCATAGCAACAGGATGCAACCAAGACGGAAGAACAACCACTCCCATCACAGCGCCATCTAGTATCCAACAACGAAATCTTCTGTTGAAAGTCTATTCTGAAACCGCAGTCAATCCAAAAGACGTTCAGTACATAGAAGCACACGGTAGGGACAATCATTCGTTTATAATATGTTTTGTGTGTAATACATGTCATTCTCGATATCCAGAGATTAAGCTTACCTACTTTCTCTTCACGCCTGGAATGTGTCATAACAAAGCTGAAAGGATTTGTGCAATGAATGAAAAATGAAAATTTTATATTTGGTAAAAGTAGCATTGTAAAACCATAATACCATGCCCTAACTATCGCGCGGGGCCTGGTTTTCTTACATTGACACGAGATTCGGATCAAACGCCTTGACCTTTCAAGCGAAACTGGAGATACTGACCCCGTTGGTCAGGTGATCGCGTGACGTCATTTTAGTACAAGGACTCATCAATCTAACCTTACCTGCTAACATTATTACATTATGTCCGCTGATTACCGACCTAACATACTGTAATTTAGGCAACTTTCAGCATGCCCGATGACATATAGTGACGTACTTGGTATTAGAATTGGCCTTGATTTTTTATCCTCATTAAAAACATGTTTATTTAGCTATATAATTATTTGTCGCTTTCAGAGACGGAAAAGCAGACATACCAGGGAAAGTGACATCAACACAGAAAACATCCACTATCTAAAATGCTCTTGTCAATTCTAATTGTATTCGGTCGGTTTAAATACCATCAAACGAAATCAGAACCCCATAAATATACATAGCATTATATATTACATTATCTCATTATTTATTTTATTAAAAGACTTCTGGTTGTATCCCGGAAATAGACGAACGAGACCCCCCCCCCCCCCCCCCCCCGAAAAAAAAAAGAAAAAAAAGAAATTAAGAATTTCCTTATTCGGTTATTTCCATAGTATAACACACATATAAGCATACAACCAAGGAATTAGATAGCAAAATCTAATCTAAATCCGTGATATAATTGAACACTAAATAAAATAATGTCAGAATCAAATTTCATCCTATTTTCAGAACCTTTAATACACAAACTAGTTCAAGTACAAGTTAGGCCCCGATTAACAATACGTATATAATACGCATATGGCTTTTTACATAGCTTAAAATGCGAAAGTCCTTTGGAGATACAAATTAATTCTGGTAATGTTTTCTTCAAAATGGTATAAATATAAAGTTAGTTGCCTGGTTTACGGGCGGGGCGTATCCCTTTTATGACTCACGTACGGATTTCGTTGTCCTGACTGATGTCAGCATATAGCAGTATTAAGGTAAAATGCTACCATCTACCTGTCTTATTCAGGTGAATTCGCTGACCAATCAACTAATCAGTGTCACGCTTGTGTTAGATCACTAATCCCCTGTGAATGGCACGCCCGTGATTTGAAATATGCCGATCTCTTGACTCAATATTCTTCGGGATGACGAACGAAATTAGCATTAAAATGCCCAACAAAGCATCATTATAGCAAATACAAGTTAAAAGTATGCATAGACTTTCGTTTTAAAAAGTATAATGTATGTATTGTATGAATCAGTACGTAACTATCACAACACTATTTGCCGTTATACATATTCAATGTGTATGTACACTGAAAGCAAACATTGTAATATGGCGATAGTTTGATTATCACGGACTACGATGATGTCACAAGCAAATGGCCTTGTTCTGGGTCAAGAAATATGCATAATTGAGAGGTTAGTTCAAATGAAAACATGAAAACACGACTTTTACCTAATATAAACGTTTCATTTTACGTTGCACAAATCATTTAAGGCACAAACATAACTGTTTGATTGGTCTCGGGAATAACCATCTGACCAGCCACGGCACCGATACCTTCTCAATCAGCCTGTCAATTGCTATCATAATGTGACCGTATTATGAATTTGTTGTACATTTAAGGACCGATCTACTCGATTTAACGCATTGACAAGGTGGTCACACATATCATTCAGTTTTGCAATGGCTCCTTTATATATATATCCCGGTGGTGTAGTATCGTAGTAGAGCTTAACATCTAGATATCGAGGATGGATGACTGATAATATTGTTTTTATGAATATTGTCTTTAATTCTGTATGTTTACCCGGCCGACTTGACATACTTGACACTGTATTGCAAAAATACGGTATTAATATGTCTCAATTAGCAATTTATCTAGCATCCATTGTTTTCCTTGTAACGCCTTTTTGCTTATTGATTTAAAAAATACATGTTTAGCAACAACAACAACCAGTTTGCAGTTTTCAATACCAAAACAACTGACCCGTAAAGTGTATTCAATGACAGCGATTTTTTTTAAATTATAGGTACAGGGACTCCTGTAGGAGACCCTATTGAAACCAATACCCTTGGCAAGTTCTTTGCTGAGAAGCTACCAGGAGACGATCATCAAGAAACCGTCCTACTTGGTTCGGTTAAGACAAATATTGGTCACCTTGAATCAGCCGCTGGAGCAGCTGGGTTGATCAAAGTTCTCTTGATGATGACGCATGGTAAGATTGTTCCTTCTTTACACTTTGAAAATGCAAATCCGAATATCGACTTTGACAGTTATCGCTTAGAAGTTGCACGACAAATAACACCATGGCCGTGTCTCACTCAAGGAAATGGGAGGCTGTCTTGTGTAAACTCGTTTGGATTTGGAGGGACAAACAGTCACGCCATAATCAAGCAGTACGGAGAGGTAGTCCCCAAGGAGAGGTCGAAAACTGTCACAGACAAACACATTGTCGCTGTTTCTGGTAGTGATCTGAAATCTTTAGAAAAGAACTTAAACCATTTGAAGCAAAACATACACAAAGCCAAGTACTGTATAGAAGACATTTCGTATACGTCTACATGTAGACGAGATCACTACACATACCGCGTTGCTTTACATGGAAACACTAAGGAAGACATTGCTAGAAATTGCGATGTACAGCTTCAACAACTTCAATCACTTAAACCACCAGGATTCTCAAGACCAAATGTAGTTTTTGTCTTTTGTGGAGTAGGAACCACATGGAAAGGCATGTGTCAAGAACTTTTGAAGAAAGAAGAAATTTTCAAAGACACTGTCGAACAGGTAGATAGAATTCTGACGCCTTTAGCAGGATGGTCAATACTTCAAACGCTCACAGACGGGTTTGATATCACTGACCCATTGAAAAGTCATTTGGCAATCTTCACCTGTCAAGTAGCACTGACGAAACTCTGGACCCACTTTGGTATACAACCTGACGTCATTGTTGGACAGTCAGTTGGGGAAGTAGCAGCGTCGTATGCAGCTGGTGTCTTGTCTCTTAAAGATGCAGTCAAGGTCATATATGAACGATCACGTGTACTAGCCAGAGCTACAGGAGGAACAATGTGCGTAGTTGGCAATTGTTACGTGTCGATTGTAGCTGCTGCTTGTAAGAAATTGAAAGAAAAGGTTAGCATTGCTGTCCACAGTAGTGTAAAGGCATGCACGCTTTCTGGGGATAAAGAAGCCATTGAGGAAATCAAACAAATTCTAGAAAAAAAGAGTAAAGACAAACTGTTCCTGCGTCAACTTAATGTGCAATGTGCCTACCATAGTCACCACGTGAAAGATGCCAGTCAACAGTTAGAAGCCAGTCTTATTGGACTTGAGGGTTCCAAACCAGCTTGTACATTGCTTTCAACAGTCACCGGCGAACAGGCGGGTACACAGGATTTTGTTTTCTCAGAATATTGGGGGAAAAATGTCAGACAACCGGTCTTATTCCATCATGCCATAACTAAGGCATATTCGGATAAAACCTTCAACATTTACCTGGAAATAGGACCGAAACCGATTCTGCGTTTTCATCTTGGAGACATCGTAGGGAGTGATAATGCCACAGCCTTGCCATCTATGACAGAAAGCAAAGAATGGGACATGTTGCAACTTTCTCTGATGGAACTTTACAGACATGGCATCAACCCAAATTGGCCACACGTTGTCAAGGCTGGCAATCTGACGGACATTCCAAAATGTTTATTCAATCCAGTCAAGTTGCTTTTCGAATCGGACGTCACAAATCTGAGATATAGTGGGATCCAGTCATCTCAGTCAAGTCATCTCTTTATGGAAAGAGCGGGTAGAGATGGTATGCAATTCAAAATCAACATTTCTCCCACAACTACCTGGTTTCTTTACGAACACGTTGTTTCCGGCACGATCATGGTACCTGGTGCGTTTTACATTGACGTGGCATTGGAAGTTTGTAAAGAGTTAGTCAAGAGCCGAAGTCAAAAAGACCTCAGCATTGCAGCACAATTTGTACAGCCACTTCGCTTAAGCAAGGGAGAGGCATGTAAAGCGGAAGCATCCGTTGAACAATTCGAGGATGAAGTGTCGATACATATTTACAAAAACAACGAAACAGTCGCTAAATGTCAAATCAGCACGATCAGGGAAAATCCTTTAGAAACCGTCGACTTAGAAGCAATTCGGAGAAGATGTACAGTCCACCAGAAGGCGTCGCATACCTACCAGAATCTGAAAAGACTTGGATTTGCTTATGGAAAAGACTTAAAAATTTTGGGAGACTGTTTGAAGTCTGAGAACGAATGCCTAGTCAACATTACTCTATCGGATACAATTTTCACTGACATTGACTCTACACACTTGCACCCCTCAATATTGGACGGTCTTTTGCAAACACCCGGTGTTTTAAATGTAAAAGTCGACGTAGGTACCACACTTCTACCAGGTGGAATCGAGAGTATCATTACTCGTTTACCCCCAGAAAGGAAAATGCTTGCTTTTGCCTCTCTGGTGGCCCAAACAAAAGACAAAATCCGATACAACGCACTGCTTTTGACTGAAGATGGAAGAGTCGTTGCAGAAGTACGAAACTTCTTTATTCTTTGTATTGGAGCCAGCAATAAGGATGAGCAGAACAGTATGTATCAGGTCCGATGGGAGGAAATCGACATGAGAACTGTACTGACAGTTGACGAAAAATCAAACGATGGCATTCACAAATGTCTCGTCATCTCTCTTGACAAAAATGATGCGCAAAACTTAGGCTCAGAGATCAGCAACTTGTCTATGACTCATCTATCAACCAACGAAAAAGATTTCCAAAAAATGCTGACACATCATTTGAAAATGACAGAACACCCAGTTGGTGCGATTATTTTGTCAGTGGACAAAGAAGCAAACCTTGGACGATTTACAGGAGAAAAGGTGATGCAAAAGGTGACTACAAACGCTTCCGCTTTGCTACACATTTGCCAGCTACTTGTAAAACTAAACATTGACATACCAGTACTGATCATAACTGAAAAAACCCAACCAGTCCATACATCACGCTCCAGCGTAGAAAATGTCATAGGATCAGAGTTATGGGGCATGGCCAGGACAATAGTGCTCGAATATCCTTTACAGCTTACTTTGATTGACAGACATGTTCCTCTTCATCTCTGTAGTTCTATCATCCGAGAGTTTCTGGTCCACCGAGCTCCCCAGATTTGTTCTGAGGCTGAACTCTTGGTCACAAGAAGCAACGTGTACTGTAACCGAATGGTAAGACTACAAGAGCAGCCAGGCAAATACAAATGTATTTCTCTCGAGAAATCAGACCAAGTACATCTGAAATCCTGTCATCCAAATGATGTAAAGGAAACGTTTTGCTTACTGCAGGAAGTTAAACCAATTAAGAACAGAATCATTATGAAAGTCAAAACAGCTGTCATGCACGACAGGACCATGTTTCCATTGACAGTACAATCCGCAGAGAATGACATTCCGATTTGGACAAACGAAAAGGAAGACGGGTTCGACATAATCACATTTGAAGTATCTGGCCGTGTATCTTTACATTCAGATGAAAGTATGAACGTCCACCCAAAACTAGAAGGATCATTTGTTGCTTGTTCCCCGTTCACCTTACAAAGTACTGTTGAGGTTCCGAAAGATTGCATGATGAGGATCGACGACCTTCCTAGTTACAGACCAGGGATGCTTCGGATGTCTGCTCTGCTGTGGCAGATGAAAGATTATATAGCTAAAGGAAAAACCCTTATTTTGGCAGATTCCGATGAAACTCCCGGTAAAATGTTACAGGCCATGCTGTCAAAACCGCTGGCAAGTCAAGTAGTTTTTGCAACACTCGATAGTCTACAGAATTCTGTCCGTGACGAATTATGTGCTGCGACCATCGTGATCCTTACAACAGTTGATTCCATGACACTTAATAACCTATTGACTCGAGTACAAGGAGTTCATGCATTGCTTTCATTCGAAATGTATGCGACAAGTAACTCCTGGCAATCTGCAAAGAAGAAACACGAGACTATTTCCTTCATGTTATTGAAGAATGAAGAATTGCTAAGCAAACAAAATCTCAGTGAGACTGTTCCGAAAGTCGTCAAATGGCTGCGGAAGAAAATATCAAAGATTAACTTTCATGGGGAAGTGAACACAGATACAACTGTGGTGCAGATGTTATCAGCAAAACAACAGGAAAAGCGAGTTAAGGTTAAGAAGAAACAACTTTTCCGGAAAATCTGTTGCTACGTCATAGTTGGCGGATTGACAGGACTAGGATGGGAAATTGCTAAATTTCTTGCAATGGCTGGTGCGGGAAGTATCGTAACACTGTCAAGATCAAGGCCAGACACTACTCAAACCAAGAAAATGTCAGCGCTGGAGAAAACGACATCGGCGTCAATAAAGGCAATATCGACAGATATTACGAATATCAAATCCCTGGAGAAAGCGTTCGGCATAATTGAAGCTGAATTTGGACGCAATGCTGTGAAGGGCATATTTCATGGCGGAGCTGTTTTAGATGATGGAGTCTTCACTAAACAAACTGACGCTAACTTCAGAAAGGTATTGCTCCCAAAAGTACTCGGAAGCTGGAATCTCCATGAAGTTTCAAAAAGGTATGCCCTTGACTTTTTTATTTTGCATTCCTCCATGACATCTATTTTTGGAAACAAAGGTCAAAGCAACTACAGTGCCGGAAACGCATTCATGGACTCACTAGCACATTACAGAGCTGAGAACGGGCTACCTGGTTTGAGTATCAATTGGGGACCACTGGCTGTCGGAATGGCCAAAGACAATGCTCTTCAAGAAAAACTTGAGAGTATTGGATATATGTATCTTGATGTCAAAGGAATTTTGGACACACTTTCAGAAATACTCATGCTGAAAGGAAATCAGGTAGTTGCTGGAATATTTGACTGGTCATTGGTAGGAGGACAGCTCACTGATGCGTCTATGGAACGAGTTAGACGAAGATTTCGGCGTGTGATGGGTAACGACAGCAGCAGAAATGTACAGACGATGTCGGCGGAGCATTTCGGTTCACATGACCTGAATACTACCAAGGGAATCACTGACTTTGTGATAGAAGTAGCATCAAAGGTGTTCGCGGTGGACGCCGATATGATAAACAACTCCACTTCGATGATGCATCTTGGAATAGATTCCATGGTAGCCATGACATTTGTGAACACCATCAGTGGTGCCACTAACTGTTCGATTCCTATTGTACTACTACTTTCTGATGAAACAACTATTGGAAAAGTAGTGGACTACATAGAAACAAACATGAAGACAGCGACGGTTTCGGATAGCAGTGATGCTGATTCTACACTGACTGATGGTCTGACACATATGGAAAAAGAATATATTCAAGATATCGCTGTAAATCCTGGAGCACCTGGTCTCTTTATCTATGTTGACTTTGAAGTATCCGGAAGGTTTGCTGACCAAGATTTGTGGAGAGCTAATCTTAAAAATGTTTTGCAGAAGCATCCAGCATTGAGAGCCCGGTTTGTACAAAGTACAGACAGCCACGGCAACCGTGTTTACACCAGAGTGGTAGTACCAGCCGAGGATATCAAACCAGACTTACGAGTTGTGAGAAAAGGAACAATAGACACGACCAAGAGGATTCCAGCAGATTTAGAAATGTATAAGTTCGATCCAGAATCTGACCTGCCACTGCGTTTGTTCTACGAAGACACAAAAGAATTATCGTTTATTCGAATTGTGTTTTCACATCTTACATTTGATATGACATCTACGCTTTTGGTTCTTGAAGATATTCAAAACTTCAAAATTGATTTGAAAATGCCAGTTCCAGGTCGATTACCACAAGATATAGCATCACAGGTGAATACACGTTTACACGAAGAAAACACTGCGTTAGAAGCATACTGGAAAAACAGTTTACCCGACAGTTTGTCATCCTGTTCATTTGCTGACAACTCTGAGAGTTTAGACTTTGATGAAGAGAACATAACCACAGTGTCTGAACCGGTACCACCACAGTCTTTCACAAGACTTGTACACTTTTGCCGAAATAACGGAGTCACCCCGTTTCAATTGATGGCGACAGCGTATCAGATTCTTCTCCACCTGCAGACTAGAGTAGAAACTGCTTGTATTCTTACCTTTGCCGATATGCGTATGCATTTTCCGAATCTTCAACGGGAGGTAGGCTGCATGGTAAACAAAGTGCCATTATTCCTGACACCAAAGAAAGATATTACAATCGACAAACTGTTGACACAGAATGGAAGAGAAATTCGAGACAGGATGAATAATGGTTTGTACCCATTTGAGAAAATAGTACAAGGGGTTTCAGCAAGAAAGTTACTGCCGGCTGAAGTGTTCAGACATATGATAATTTACAGAGATATCAATAAAGAAAACACAAAGAAACAAGATGGATACGTGAAAGTCCTGAATGTAGAGTCGCCAAACCAACGACATGAGACTAGCCTTATTGTGTGGAACTATCGCAACACCATGACCATGAACTTGGAGCTTGAATACAATGCTTTATCAATCACAAAATCTAAGGCTGAATTCCTGCTGCATTCATTAATCAAGATATCAGAATATCTAATCGATCATCCTGAATCCACGTTCACGGAAATGACAAATGTGATCCAGCGTACGTCCCTCATTGCAACACAATCTGGTCATTCGGGCAGAGAACCTTTATTATCGGGTAGGTAAACGCTGTGTTTTAATTTCATGTAACCTTTTTTTCTTCAGTATTAAGATGAAAAAAAAGATATATGTGCTACAAATATTAAATGACTAGCTATATTTCTTTATTTAATATAATATCAGTTATAAATAAAGTAAAAAGTATTAACTTCGAATAGCTAAAGTAAACATATTTGAATAATGAAAAATGTGTACGGATAAAATTAACGAGTTTTTAGAAACTCTCCTTCAGTTGCATATTGAATTTAAAAATTACATCAAAAACCAGTATATAGAATACCCAATCCAGTAATTTGTTATATAAAAGCGAAATCGTTGCATAGTGCAGTGTATGTTTTAACGTATTGTATCCAGTTATAAGTTTTTAAAGATGCAGTCATATATTTGTTCCTTAGGCTGTTTCCGTGACTTTGTTTGCATATCATATATTTGAACTGATTTTTTTCCAAGTGTAAAGGACAGTATTTTCCCTTACTCATCAAATAAGTTTCGTTTCATAGTTAAGGAACAAGAAAAGGGTTTCAGAATTCCTATTCATGTTATTCTCATACACTTATTAATTTCAGTCTAATGTGCTTTCAAATGACCATCTATTACGCATTAATTTAGATGAGTTCATTATTTTCTACTGTGGATACATGATCAAATATATTTTTTACTTTGTGCAGGTGAATTTATGAAGCAAACAAGAAACGGATGGAGTCACCCTGTCAGGCTTTCTGTGTGTCGCCGAAGTGTGGATGACGGTTTCCACACAGTGCTCAGATGGATGAACCTAAACAATCAGCACTCACGAAACCTGGATGTTGAGGAAATCAATTCGGTAGAAAGGGCGATCTGTAATGGTAAGATTCCTAAATAATTGTTATATTTTATAAATAAATAAAATGAAAAAGAAATAAAATAAATAGATAAAAATAAAATTAATAAATAGAATAAATAAATAAAATAAATAAATCAATAAAAAATAAAATAAATAAAAATACAAAATAAATAAATATATTTTTTTTATTTATTTATTTTATACTATTTTTTTTATTTTATTTTATTTATTCATTTTTATTTGTTTAATATTTTATTTTATTTATATTTTCCACTGTAATTCGTTTAAGAACTCCAAACATTTGAAGACGATATCACACACACATATGCTGCACCTTTTAAATTTAGCAATAGATACAGTATGCTAAAATATGAATTAAAACTGCATCGTACAGCTGTTTCATCCTCATAAGACACTTAAGTGATACAAGGGGACAAAAGTTGGGAATACAAAATGTCTAAACTAATGTAGAAGCACAATTTCTAGTGTTTGAAATCCACTGATGATAAACACATTCAAAATATATTGAGGGGAAATATTTTTAAGTTAAATACAAAACGTGTTTTATATATTATTTTAGATTCTCTTTTAATATTTTCAAATTAAGTCTTACTACTAAAGTAAATAATGCAAAGTTTATATCAGCTATACTAGGATGTTAACCTTATTATAAACTTCAAGTGTTTATGGCAATATGAAATCAACAGTCAATTTCAATATCTTTCTTTTCATACACACTTTCGTAATATGCGATCTGAAGTTATACCTTACTATCTTGTTTTCTAAATTCATAAATTAGAGAGGTTTTATATACCTGACACTTCTTTTGCATTAGTTAAGACAATTTTGATTTCCATTTTCTTGCCCCTAGTATCACTTACGAGTTTTTGGCGTACTGTATCTATTATTCAATTTAAAAAGTGCAGCATATGTGTGTGTGTGTAACGTCATCATGCATAATTTTAAAAATCTAAATAAGTACTTAATATTACATGTTGGATGAAACTGCTTTGTATATTGAACTTGCTTTAAAACATGAGCGTTAGTAACGAGTTGCAGATTTACAATCAACCGTTCATACAAATATGGCATTAGCATCTTGTTTTTTATCTTCAAAGCGTTAAATAACAAAACAATTTTTAGTTTGAAAATTGAAATTTCTTACATTAAAAAAATATATTAAAAAATACATCGCATATACAATGTATAAAGAATGTATTATCACGCGGATTGTACAGCCTGGCTTTGTCTACTGAAGAATTTATTCAATACAGATGTTTTTTTAGATGTGACCAAGATTTACATGACGGGTGTCGTCGATGAAGTAACAAACGCTTACTCTTCCTGAACACCTGGTCTTATTCTCTTGTGCATTTACGAGAGTTTCCATGTTAATCTTTCCTTTGTTCCTGTTTTGTCCTTAGTTTAATATTGTGAGTTTTCCAATACCTTGTAGGATTGCAGACACTGATTGTGGGGACTGGAAAGAGGCGCTTCACGTTTATGACTCCTGATAAACGGCTGTGCGACCGGACCGCGGACTGCTTACTGGCTGGATTGAGGCAAAACGGACGCAACAGCCTCCAAACATGATTGCGACGTTTTTATATTATGAAAAACACGAACTGATAACAAAACTCTAACGTTCACATCTCATTATAAAAAAACAGGATTTGATCATATTTTACTTGTTCAACGTACGCGACAAGCTGGAAATTCAATATTGAACGTTTAACATCTCATTGTGACGAACATGAAGTAATAATATTTCGCTTGTTCAACGTACACGACACACTGAAGAGTAGATATCGCTCATTCACATCTATTTGTGAAAAACATGAACTGGTGGTACATCGCTTGATCAACGTACAAGCTGGAGGTCCACTATTGTGCCTGCACGTGTCATTGTAAAGAACATGAACTAATAGTTGTTTGATTGATCATTATATACGTTAAAATGTATCATGTACACATATCATGTTTATTATAACTAAACTGCTGTTTATTTTTGACAATTCACCTGTTTAAGTATGACAAATTGTTGAAAACTATGTTAACCTCTCTTTATATATATTTTCTTTGAATACTGTTTCCTGCATAGCGTATTATAAGACTCTTTCATGACCAGGGTTGCAAGATAGGGAAATTCCAACCGAAGGGTTTTCAAATTTGGTAAAACCCGAGGCTTTCCCGAGGGTTGAATTTTTTTTATCTTACAACCCTGGTCACGAAAAAGTTTTTTTCATTCATATCAAGTACCCGAATAAGCTAAAAAAAAACCCATGAAAATACGTTTTGACTGTCTACCATTTTGAAAATTTCAAATTTTCCCTTGAGCCTTGACGAAAACGCAATAGACAGCGAGATTAAGCATATCCTATAATTGCAAACAACGTTTGCACAGAAAAAATTATCTAACCTTTTTGGTGTTTATGGTAATTTTTTTGTGAAAGGGTTTAATTTCATCATGCCGTTGTTTTCTCTTTGCGGCATCAGAGTTTACCGTCACGTCATTGTTGAGCAATTGTGACGTCACGTAGCTACATGTATGTAAGATAGATTTTTCTTACCTAGCTTTCTTACATGGGCAAACTCTATCCAACATGGCGAGATATGAGAGAATATAATATATTTCACAGATCCAAATATTTTGATCACTTTTGTATGTGTATTGTTGATTTAGGTTTCCTTACGTCTTCCTTGAAGACGAATGTTTCTTATCGTGCGTGTAAAATATTGAGATATTTGGATTATATTTGGATCAGTTAAATCATTCAACCCGGACGACACATTTGAACTTGTCCGATTCATAGGTTGTTATAGTTCAGTTTGCAATCTAAGGGGTGAATGAAATAAGACCAGTTTTCATTCATTCGTTTTTTAGAAACGTTATATCTATTTGTAATAACTGTATCACATCATATGCAGTGCATAGTACAGTGTGAGTGTTGTCAACATATGTTCATATCCACAGAAGGATTTCTATCATTTTGAAAATATTTTGACAGTTTGAGATATATCGATATTTTTATTTCATGTAATATTTATTCAGAAATTGAAAAATGTTTGTTATCGTTGTCATTTTATAGCTTTTGTACTATGAAACCAATACATATAGCATAACCAAAGATAAAAAGTTAAGCATTATTAGATATAAAAGCAATTCAAGTTTTGATTTACACAATATTTAAACGTATTTTTGATTGATTCATGTTGTTGTTTTTCACTTTGTATATACGATACAAATCAGCAAAATATATGTTAAACAGAATTTAGCTATAACTTAAAAGATTATCCAGTTTTGATCAGACATTATTTTTTGCTATTAATATGACCTTATTTTGTTATAGCTACAGCTGTACAGAATACAACATGCTGTACATATATCAAAAGTACATTTTGTCTTCAAATATTATTGTAACGTTATATGACTGTGACAATTAAAGCAAGGAAAACGTACCAGGCACATATGCATTCTTAAACTGTCATTTCGGGTCACGAAAGTCATATAGCATTATATACGTTGCATGCGAGTTTGCTGCCGATACACTACACCCTGCACTGAGGCAAAACAATATGCACAATGTCCACGGTATTTGATGGCGTTCTCTAGAGTGAAAGGGGATGGGGGAGTACAAAGAATTCAGCTTAACACTCCAGCGTTGAGGAAGTCCAATTTACTTCCCAACTACGGTACATAAGCATATATTTACGTATATGTATATTTAAGTTTTTTCTTATAAAGCTAATTTGTGTGATGTAATAACTTTAGCTTACTAGTGTATCCATTGATTTCTTTATGATTTGTTTTATTCGTTTTCATTCTTCAGTAACTTTATAATGTCCACTTTTTCTAATTCTAATCTGTCATAAACTTTGTATTAATTTAACAGTCAACATTTTAATTCCAGGATCCAAAAAATCTGACCAACATGTAAGAAAGTATTTGCAAATGGTTTTAGATTTTGACCATGTTAAGTCCTTTTTACAAGTGAACCATACTCATTCAGAGGATATTTCTTGTTTTGATCGAAATGGTCCGCTAACAACTCTCATTATTTTGTTTCCCCTTTCTGTTCTCTTACACTCCTATTGATCATGCTCGTACGTTGATCTAACCTACCTTATGTTTGACAAAGGAACGACATATCTTTAGTATCATAATCTATTTCGAAATTTAACATCCAATAACACCCAGTTCCAGTTGCAAAGATTTTGTTCATGATTTTAGCGTTTCACCATTATTCTTGTTCATGTTATATTATGTGATTAAATATGCAGATATTTATGTAAAATAACTTCGCTTGACTTGCACCCCACTGAAATTGTACTAATAGTACCATTTTGAGTTAATTACATGTATACGACACACATATAACGGCAACTATAATAATGAAACGTATGCATGATGATTCTCATATACCTGATTAATATTGGGAAAAGACATACGTCTTCAAATCAATATATTTTCAAGCATAAACAATTTTCATTTCAACAGATTTTATTGACATATATATGTTAATTGTCAAAGGGATTGGGCAACAGGCACAGCCTATGTAAGCCCTCTCCATATAAGTAATACACTGGTGGCAAAATTGTATATGAATATATATATATATTAATAAACTAAGTAAGTCATAAAGTAGCCAATTAATTAAACAGTCAATGGATCTAATTGTTTTTGAATGATAATTATGATAATTTTTTACTGAAATTAAAGTTACAACAAACATATATACAGCAGCTCTGTTATATCTATTGGTTATGGAAATATAATCTTATAAATTTAGTTAATTAATTATTAAGTATGAGATCAATAGTTCTGGACCAGCCAGAAGACACAGAGTGTAGGCCGCTGTGTCCATATACAAGCAAATACAATCAATGTGTTGTGTAGTTATAATATATTACTTCAGGTTATACATGATGACCTATTTTTTTAATTCGTAATAATTTTTATTTACTTTGTTTGTCCATTTGCATCCTTTGGATTATATGAGTAAAAGACATTGATATCAGTACACCATTCTTTAAGGGCAACACATTTGAATATACATTTATCTCACAATATTGAAACAGCATTACCATCTGTAGATAAGGAAGTGTACCATGGGAAATTGTAGCGGACATTTACAATGGCGAATTGGTGGGTAAACAGATATAAGTCGGGAACAGTTAGGATTAAATGACGCCAAAACCTTTTCATATTAATGTAATACATTCCCAGAACAACAAACAGATATCCGAAGACTAATTTAAATGTAATGCGAAACATTGATTGATTAAAGCTATGGTTGACAAAGCCTCAGAACATATAATGTGAAAACATTAAAGATTCAACTAAAAGTTCTTGATCATTGTGATTTTTTCTTATGTTATATATGATTATGAAATATTTACATCAAACAATGCTGTACATTAGATTCAATATGAATTTGATTAATTACATTCTGTGCGACATTACTAGAGACAAACCGATGTCTTTCCCTTATATATCCATGACAATTTGAAAATGTTTTTAGAAGCCTGTTATAATTTTGCACATTTTGCGAATATAGCGAAATTGAAATCCGCCAAAAATTATATATGGTAGTTAGATCGTTTTGGTACTTTGAACTTTATTTTTTTAGTATTGTTTTCATGATAATTAGTTATTGTCGAAGCTATGATATAACGCTTTATTAAGAATTCAAAGATATTCGTTTGCCCAAGTTAACGATACAAACCTTCTTCTCTCGAACTCGTATAACGCGAAAACCCCGCTTAATTCGAAGTATTTCGTCGGTACCGATCACGCTTTGAAGTAGCATGCAAACTCATGTAACTCGAATACTCGATTAACTCGAATTTTCTTCACGGTTTTATCGACTTCGAGATAACGTTGTTCGGCTGTACCTATTACATGTAAATCCAAACAGTTCATGTAGTAATGTATAAAATCAATATAGGCGTATAAAGTGCACGATTATTTATAGCTTTGTAATCAATAGGTTCGGAGAAATGGCGTGTTTACAACCCGTAAATTATCAATAATGGGGTCTTTGTTAGGGCGAGCTTATCTCACATGTTTGGCGTTCAGGATGTGGGTTTTCCCCGACATACATACAAGAGCAATACGGCCAGAGGTCTTTTACAAGAGATGACGTAGCACACACATATGCTGCACCTTGTAAACTATGGGCAAGTCTTTCATTTTATAGTATTTTCTTTACATAGGCAAAGTGTATCATATAGAATTTGAGATAGGTTTTATCAAAATATTGGTTCTCCATAATCAAATATGTGTAGCTGATCGAACAAGACCAATTTGATATATCCGGCTTTGTTAAAAGCTGATATGCTTAAAATTAATCACTTTATATCAATATATCTTTTTTATATAGAAACATGGAACATTTGTACAAGATAAATTATATTCTAAAACGAAACACTGAAATATCTTTTAGAAACTTTTTTTTCAGTCGACAAGTAAATAATCATCATTGTTATATGTCGTTAAGAAATATTAAATGAAAATCATATAACAATTTTTATCTTGAATTAAAAGTTAAATATTTGATCAGGATTTTTATCTTATCCATCTATGTTGTAATAAACAACTCGGGAGCAATTGTTCCTCCTGTTTAACCAACTGAAAACAATGATGACAAATGTTGTCTTTGATTCATCACGATTATTGTAAGAATTAATGAATGTTGAAACGTTTGATTTGCAAACAAACACTACATACATTTTGGAAATCGTGTATACATTTGCTGATAACAGTGTATCAATAAATTATCATGTGTTCATGATTTTAAATTAAATTGTTGATTTCATACATTTTTGTTTGTTTTTATATATGTTATCTTGATGTTTCAGTAATAACTCCATACAAACATGTTCTAATAGTATACCCAATGCATGTGTGACGTTTCGCTGACTAGTACGCTGTGTTTCATATCATAACGAAATTTGTCATCTCTTCATCTGTCAACAAGACTAAGTATTGTTTAGGTCTTCAGCAAATTATAATCCATTGTACGTTGTAATAACGTGTGATGGATGACGATGATAATGATGAATAAATCAACTTAATCGATAAGAATTATGAAACAAGTTATCCAACTTACATGAATAACTGGGGGTCACTTTATGAGTGGAAAACTAGTCGAGCAGGTGACCCAATACATTCTTACATCCGATCAGGGAATCGAACTCCGGTCGCCTTGGTGAAAGGAAAGCGCCCTATACACTGCACCATCCGACCACCAAAATACCCCATGATGATGATGAGGAGGAGGAGGAGGAGGAAAAGGAGAAGGATTTTACATCGTTGCTAACACTTAAAGGTGACCGAAATAGTGTACTAAATTATGTTATACCGTTCCTTTTTATAACGACAGGGTGATAGAAACACACCAGCACATGGCAATACTCACGAAATCGTATCCTTCACCTTCTATTGAAACGACATGTTTTATCTTATGAAACATCTACATTGTCTGAAAACAATGACTATTAGTTTTAAAATACTGAGTACAAAATCTACCAACTTACCTTTAATGTAAACGTATCAATATTCCTGTAGAATTCACGTACATTGTAACACATGTATCTAAACGCCTGTATGAGTATTGCACCTGATAACCGGAATAAATACACAGATAAGGCGACATTTAACAACATAGCGAAAGTCCACATTAACCAGGCAATCGTATCTTATATGGGAGCATTGTAACGGATAGAAACTAAGCATTTGACAAGATTTGAAAAAGAAAATAAGGTATGATATACCTCTGACACAATAAATAAAGTACACCGAATGGACCGTAAAAACATAAAGACATATCAAGAGTTATCTTTCCTAATTTTATTGTACAGTAACTATAGTTTAAAGCCCGAAACATTCTTAATGAAATATAAAAACTATACTTTCATTGTTTGACATTATAGTATAAGGTTTTTTACACCCATTAAATGTGTAAAGAACAATATTAAGAATTAAGATAACATGTTTATCAACCAATTTAAAATGTTATCGAGAATTGGTTCCAGGAGATAACAAATAAGTAACTGACGCAAAACAGAAATGAGATATCAAGAACGTTTGTAATTCTGTAAGGCATTCATTAGATGCTAAAATATAAAGGAAAGCAAGAGTTTCCGTCAAATTAAATATACCTTAGTTGTATAGGCAATGTCGATGAAAAAAATAAAAACGTCATCAAATCTTTCCTCGTTGACTACTTTAGTTATTTTACGAGAGACATTTAAATATGAATAAAATGTGTGAAGCACTCGTGGAAATATCAGGATATTCTGTCATATGGGTGAAGTGCAAATCGTTTTAGAAGGATAAATCTCTGTCCATGTCATTTTTTAAAAAACACTACACAACTAGTTTTGCCTTACCGACGCGAAGGATATAGTTCTGAGGACGTCACAGTTCACAACAAATGTCATCACTGTGTAGAGTTTTGTAATTGTATGAGGAGAGAGAATTAATCAGCTTGTGTGTCAGAGAATCAGTGATAAGGGCAAATCAGAGTAAATGAAGAGTCGGAGCCGGCCGCATAAATCAGAGAGGGGCTGGAAGGAGAGGTGTGAGATTGTTTCTTTGTTTTAGGATAGGGAGTGAAATTTAAATGTTGTGAAATGGTTTAATAAATGTAGCAATTATAATGTTGACAGTTTGAACGTTAAGTTTCGGGGGAAATGTTAATTGAGAGATACCAGGGTATGTTTTCTGTGTGGACTGAGTTGGAGAGACAACATGTGAAGTGTGTGGTATATACAAGGTAGTGTGTTTGTACATATTGTATATATGTAAATTAACTGTAAATAAAACGCCGTGCTTTGATCCATAAGTGCAAAACACATACCAGCGCCTCCGTTACATTACTAATGAGTTAATCAACGATACAATGTACGTAACAAGCTTAGTGTATGTGACATAGAGGTTCCAAGCAAACCCCTCATTTTGTCTTCATATCATCTGATTTCATAACAGAAAATATACGAAAATGTCTATGCTGATAGGATTAAGCATTATTGAAGATATAATACTTCACAGCTGGAAAGATATGTATAGGTCATTGACTTTTCATTCTTATTCATTTTCGAGATAACTAAAAGCGTGTAGGCCTTTGATTTCAGTTTTGAAATTTCTGTCACAGCTGAAGGGAAATGTTTACCTAATATTAATATCCCACAGACTATAGTTCTATTTTAGAAGAAATAGTAAGACCATGCCAAAAAACATTTTCATTAATATTTATTAGTTTCCAAAATACTATGAAGGTTTAAAAATTCCCCTTTAACATTATATAAATCTGTCGATGAACAATGCAAAGCCAAAAGACAATTTATAGCACAATGATATCGTACCAGAACTAAAGCATCACTAATGATATTACAAGTTTCATTGTATAATTACTGGTATGATATAAACAATGCTGATAATTAAGTTGATATCTTCTGAAATTTCACCTGTGAAAAAGTAATACAAGTTTCCATTGTAAATTAAAGATAATTAAATATATGCATTTTATGCCTTACACATGGTATTTTTTTGTGCTATAATTTTATGTATCTTTGTCAGAAAGTAGGTGAAAATAATGTATATGAATCTTACACACAGAAAGACTGGTGAAATAATGAAAGATCACATTCTCATGTCAAATTATGAAGAAGTTAGTTTATTTATGAAAACATTTTCAGCTCATCATGCCAGTGAGTGTTGACAAACATAAGTGGGTTTTATTGCACTCACAATTATGCAAGTTTGGTAATAATATCTATGCTGATAAATTAAAACAATATCCTATAAGTGGTAAATATTTTGTTTCTTTTGTCATACCCGAACACAACTCATGGGTTTTCCGATGTGTAAGAAACATTTGTTTTATTTCTCCTGTGTCCCAAGTCATTTATCATTATAGGAATTGACTGTGAGTGCCCAATAATTTGAGAAAATAAAATTTCCTCAAAATCGTTTTTAAACAAGGTATATCACGTGTATCCCTGCTACGAAAACAACCAGGAATAATTAAAATAATATTTTTGAGCTTAAGATTTGTTTAAAGAAGCTGTTTTATTTTTTTATCTACCATCCGTGTCAGTAACACATGTATATAATGACTACATAGAGCCTGATGTGTGTCATCAGAAGTCGTTTAAATGTATACATTAACTACCTATACGCCGTTTTTGCGTTTTGCTTCATCGACGACACCCACCATGTAAACCTCGGTCACATCCCAGTACACACGTCCTCATATTATACACGGATATAGACTATCGTTCAACAAGACGAAGACGGCGACCATAAAACCTGCTCATCATCAACCTTCATCTCTCGAGTTCCTGTACCGTAAGTTTGTTTTCATCAGCAGCCGACAGTAATTTTTTTCGATATCAAGCATACTCGATATATATTGACGATTGATACGTGTGCGTTATAGGTGTGTTAGTAATGTAATTTCGATTCTGTGGTTAGTGTATTGTGAAACGATTTGTATGTACAACTGTCGAGGTGTTTGTAATGTATGTATATATGATTGTACGTTATTGATAAATTCTTCGAAAACAATATAAAATAACTTTTGAATTAAATTTTTTAGGGTTTAATACGATTAATAGCATATGTGTTGGTCACCGGCAATTACTTTTCTCTGTATGAATAATTTATAATGTACGAGAAAAGCAGCTAGCTATGTTTTTGTGATACATAATGTACTATATTTAATTAATTGTGCGACAAAGAAGACAACAAAAACCGATGTTCTTCAAGTGTTCTATTTAGATCAACACACCAGTTTCATTTGCTATTCTTTTGTAATGCAGATGATACTTACTCTTTCAGAACAGCTTGTCTTATTATCTTGTACTTCTCCGGGTAAATCTTTTCTTTGTTCATATTTTGACCCATGTTTAATCGATTCTTAATTAGGATTGTGGTTTATTTACGCTTCGGTATTCTCTGATTTGTTTTTTTCGTCATTGAATTTCACTTACTTATCACTTTTAGATATATATGCATTCACCCTTGTTCAAGAGAGTTGCGCAAATACGTGAGTGCACTTGACCATAACAACCGGCTACATGTGTAGATATAGACAAGTGTAACGTGTTAGGCATATACATGTATATCACAGATACTCATATCATACTCAATGTGTGGCTGTTAAGAGTTGATGCTCATTAGTGTGTTTACTTGTTATGATTGAACACCTGTTCTTATTCTCTTGTACTTTTACATGGGTCTCCATGTAGAACTGTCCTTTGTCCATATTTTGCTCCTGGTTTAATCGATTATTACCTCGTCTATATTTGCCTATATAGGTTGGTAATTATATGAGAGCATTACAATAGTAATGAAAATTGTTGAACCACGTCGTTGAACATTGATATTGTTGTATTTCAATGTGAAAGGAAGATAATAGATTGACAGATAGTAGATAGATTAGATAAGCTGTAAAATAACTGCATAAAAATCATAGCTTTTCACAGCCATATGCATAGCAGTTTTTGTATCATTTGGTGATTTTGTAACACAAGGATTCGAGAGATGTAGGTTGATCAGAACTATGGGCAAGTTTTATGGTCGCCATTTTTGTCTCATTGAGAAATATTCTGCATCTTTAAGTGATATGAAGATGAACGTTTTTAAGTATGCTCATCAGTGTGTTTACTTGTTTTGATTGACAATGATACTCGAATCTCATTTTGAGAACTTGATGTTCACTTGGATGTGACAAAGATTTACATGGCGGGTGTTGTCGATGAAGCAGAAGAAGCTTCCTCTTCCGGAACACCTGT
The DNA here is from genome assembly GCA_947623455.1 of Mimachlamys varia. Taxonomy (NCBI): domain Eukaryota; kingdom Metazoa; phylum Mollusca; class Bivalvia; order Pectinida; family Pectinidae; genus Mimachlamys; species Mimachlamys varia. The sequence continues at coordinate 42,844,327 of OX392539.1, forward strand.
TTTTAATATCTTGTACTTTTACAAGGGTCTCCATGTAGATCTTTCCTTTGTCCGTATTTTGCCCCTAGTTTAATCGATTGTGAGTTTGGATTAAGATTTCGTTAACGCTTCGGTATTCTCTTATTGTTTTCAGCATAACTGTGCCCTTCTTTCGTTTGACCTGCTTGTTTTCATACGAGACTGAATTTGCCGAGGGGCTTATCAGGACGGGTAACAAAAATATTTGCCAAATCTTTCAATTTCACGTTCAGGTATATTGACGATGTGTTGTCTATAAACAACAAGAAGTATGCTGACCTATATGAAGTGTACATAAATTGTGGGAAACGCGCAATAATTCCCAAAATTTTGAGTCCTATTACTTGCCGGAATGTGTCTATTAAAAGTGTCTATTTGGTGGGTATAAGTGTTTGGATGCATACTTCTATCAAGTGTTTTGTTGTTTTTGATGCCCACAACGTATACAGCTGCGTGTATTTCATTAAAAAATAGTGTTTCGTGATTCCAAACTTCTGTAAAAGGGATATAAAGGGGCATGGGAAATGTGACTATTGGTAAATAAATATTTCATCTTCTGGAAAACAAAACTAAAATTTTAAATTATGTCTTGCGTTTAATAAAAATCTTGTTTAAATAATTGAATTTTAACTATACCGCTGTGTTTCCCATTGTCTAGCTGAACCACGTGATCATGCAAAAGCGTATACCTTTTGCTGTCCAATAAATAATCTGTACCAATCCGATAAGTGCATTATGTTGTGTACTTATTTGACAGCTTCGGGTAACTTATTGGACAGTTACATGTGAGGCTCATGGATTATGTTGGATATTGTACTGAAATAACAATGGATGACATCAGAGCTGTGTTTTAAGATAAGCGTGACAATTTCGATTTTCCGATCGTGAACTTTCCCTTTCTTGATAGTAACATCCCTGCTTTTCCATCATATGGTGTTAACATGTCGCTGTTGATTCGTGATTCTGGGACTTGCTCTGAATATCGAGATTTACGGGATAGATGTCAGCTGCTGGCGAACAGACTTACGGCACAGGGATTCGAGAGATGCAGGTTGATGAAGACTATGGGCATGTTTTATGGTTGCCATCTTTGTCTCACTGAGAACTATTCTGTATCTTAAAGTGATATAAAGATGGACGTTTTGAGTATGCTCATTAGTGTGTTTACGTGTTGTGATTAACAATGATGACTCGGTTCTCATTTTGAGGATTGATGCTTACTTTGATTGCGACCAAGATTTACATGACGGGTGTCGTCGGTGAAACAGAAGACGCTTACTCTTCCGGAACACCTGATCTTATTCTCTTGTACTTTTACGAGGGTATCCAGGTAAATCGTTCCTTTATGCATAGTTTGCCTCTAGTTTAATCGATTTTGAGTTCGGCTTTGGTATTCTCTGATTGATTTTATTTTTACATATTATAGGACATTAACGTGGAGTACAGAGCTACCACGCCAAGTTGTTTTATATGGCTTATCTACCCTCAGTTTATCAATAAACTTCGTGTCCGCAACCTCTACCAAAAGTATTATATCAATCTCCCTATAAGGACTTTACACATGTCATTAGTACCTCCGATATGTCCATTGTGTCCACGTACTATGGAAGAGTAATCATGAATTAGTGATGTTGTACAGGTATCCAAAAAAACAATCTTTTGATCTTCGAAATAACTCAGTTTTATTCACTTGTATGAATTTATAAGATTTAATATGGGCAAGCTAGACGCAAAATGTACTGCAGAATATAGTCATACTGTCATTCCAAAGACGTTAACCCTTTTGAGTCTGCCAGTTTTATTAGATTGGAAATGAGTTTAAAGCCATCTGCGTACTACAGAAACTGAAACAACATGATATATTAGGTTTATTGAATGATAATAGTCGTTTGAACTTGTTTGAAAAAAAATCGTGATATCACTGATCTTGATATACAAGTCCATTTTTCAAAGTATGCTGGACAGGCACTTGGCACAGTTAATGTAATTACTTTAAGATTTAGAATACACTGTACAATAAAACTTATTTATTTTATCTCAATTCTCAATTCACAGGTGTTTCTACAATATTTATTTGAAACAAATTTACAGCTGTTTGTTGAAATTGGAACACGATTTATTCCGTTTGCTTTACGATAAGAAATCGCTTGAAGATTTTATCACTTTATAGTCATAATTTACACGTTTATATTCTAAACTAGGGCAATATTCGATTAATTGGAAACGTGTCATGTATGTTATATGCACGACAAACCCAGGGGACGTTTAGGTCCACCAGCTGTGTCTACCATCTACCATCTCAAAAGACTGTTCAAAAGACACAAACGAGAAAATACTACATGTAGCTTATAGAAATGCTATTTCATTTTCTTTTGATTAAGTCTTTCCAAATTGTTGACACATTTGACCGTATAAACAACGTTTTATCGCTTGTTCGTTGAATTGCTACGCAAAGCAATTATACAAACGTCTTACTGCTAATATTGGACAACGTTAAGAATGAAACCGTGAAAACGAAACACTATCTAGATAATTCAAAGTTGGTGAGGTCAATGGCAATATTGCCATGCACCATACAGTGTAAACGATGACCATTTCCTTAACTATTAGCTTTTACTTTATTACACGATCGTATCATGTTTGTTTATCACTAAAATCAGTGAAAAAAATATATCTGAACCAGAAACAGAGGCGTTTTTGCTTTAGATAAATGAATAAAACACCATATAATACTTCAGTTTATAGATCAATAATTTTATTCATTCTATACAGTTAGTATATACAGCTCAGTTGCAGTCAAACAATGTAAATACATACTAACAGTCAAACAATGTAAATACATACTAACAGTCAAACAATGTAAATACACACTAACAGTCAAACAATGTAAATACATACTAACAGTCAAACAATGTAAATACATACTAACAGTCAAACAATGTAAATACATACTAACAGTCAAACAATGTAAATACACACTAACAGTCAAACAATGTAAATACATACTAACAGTCATACAATGTAAATACATACTAACAGTCAAACAATGTAAATACATACTAACAGTCAAACAATGTAAATACATACTAACAGTCAAACAATGTAAATACATACTAACAGTCAAACAATGTAAATACACACTAACAGTCAAACAATGTAAATACATACTAACAGTTAAACAATGTAAATACATACTAACAGTTAAACAATGTAAATACATACTAACAGTCATACAATGTAAATACACACTAACAGTCAAACAATGTAAATACATACTAACAGTCAATGAAACAATGTAAATACATACTAACAGTCAAACAATGTAAATACATACTAACAGTCAAACAATGTAAATAGGTACTAACAGTTAAACAATGTAAATACATACTAACAGTCAAACAATGTATATACATACTAACAGTCAAACAAACAATGTAAATACACACTAACAGTCGTACAATGTAAATACACACTAACAGTCAAACAATGTAAATACACACTAACAGTCAAACAAACAATGTAAATACATACTAACAGTCGTACAATGTAAATACACACTAACAAACAAACAATGTAAATACACACTAACAGTCAAACAAACAATGTAAATACACACTAACAGTCGTACAATGTAAATACACACTAACAGTCAAACAATGTAAATACACACTAACAGTCAAACAAACAAAGTAAATACATACTAACAGTCAAATAATGTAAATACATACTAACAATCAAACAATGTAAATACATACTAACAGTCAAACAATGTTCATACATACTAACAGTCAAACAATGTAAATACATACTAACAGTCAAACAATGTTAATACATACTAACAGTCAAACAATGTAAATACATACTAACAGTCAAAGAAGCAATGTAAATACATACTAACAGTCAAACAAACAATGTAAATACATATTAACAGTCAAACAATGTAAATACATACTAACAGTCAAACAAACAATGTAAATGCATACTAACAGTCAAACAATGTAAATACATACTAACAGTCAAACAATGTAAATACATACTAACAGTCAAACAATGTAAATACATACTAACAGTCAAACAATGTTCATACATACTAACAGTCAAACAATGTAAATACATACTAACAGTCAAACAATGTTAATACATACTAACAGTCAAACAATGTTAATACATACTAACAGTCAAACAATGTAAATACATACTAACAGTCAAAAAATGTAAATACATACTAACAGTCAAACAAACAATGTAAATACATACTTACAGTCAAACAATGTTAATACATACTAACAGTCAAACAAACAATGTTAATACATACTAACAGTCAAACAATGTAAATACATACTAACAGTCAAACAATGTAAATACATACTAACAGTCAAACAAACAATGTAAATACATACTAACAGTCAAACAATGTAAATACATACTAACAGTCAAACAAACAATATAAATACATACTAACAGTAAAACAAACAATGTAAATACATATTAACAGTCATACAATGTAAATACATACTAACAGTCAAACAAACAATGTAAATACATACTAACAGTCAAACAATGTAAATACATACTAACAGTCAAACAATGTTAATACATACTAACAGTCAAACAAACAATGTAAATACATACTAACAGTCAAACAATGTTAATACATACTAACAGTCAAACAAACAATGTAAATACATACTAACAGTCAAACAATGTAAATACATACTAACAGTCAAACAAACAATGTAAATACATACTAACAGTCAAACAAACAATGTAAATACATGTTAACAGTCATACAATGTAAATAAATACTAACAGTCAAACAATGTCAATACATACTAACAGTCAAACAATGTCAATACATACTAACAGTCAAACAATGTAAATACATACTAACAGTCAAACAATGTAAATACATACTAACAGTCAAACAAACAATGTAAATACATACAAACAGTCAAACAATGTAAATACATACTAACAAACTAACAATGTTAATACATACTAACAGTCAAACAATGTGAATACATACTAACAGTCAAACAATGTAAATACACACTAACAATCAAACAATGTAAATACATACTAACAAACTAACAATGTGAATACATACTAACAGTCAAACAATGTAAATACATACTAACAGTCAAACAATGTAAATACATACTAACAATCAAACAATGTGAATACATACTAACAGTCAAACAAACAATGTAAATACATACTAACAGTCAAACAATGTAAATACATACTAACAAACTAACAATGTGAATACATACTAACAGTCAAACAATGTAAATACATACTAACAAACAAACAATGTAAATACATACTAACAGTCAAACAATGTAAATACGTAACTAACAGTCAAACAATGTAAATACATACTAACAGTCAAACAATGTTAATACATACTAACAGTCAAACAAACAATGTAAATACATACTAACAGTCAAACAATGTAAATACATACTAACAGTCAAACAATGTAAATACATACTAACAGTCAAACAAACAATGTAAATACATACTAACAGTCAAACAATGTAAATAGATACTAACAGTCAAACAATGTAAATACATACTAACAGTCAAACAATGTAAATACATACTTACAGTCAAACAATGTAAATACATACTAACAGTCAAACAAACAATGTAAATACATACTAACAGTCAAACAAACAATGTAAATACATACTAACAGTCAAACAAACAATGTAAGTACATATTAACAGTCATACAATGTAAATACATACTAACAGTCAAACAAACAATGTAAATACATACTAACAGTCAAACAATGTAAATACATACTAACAGTCAAACAAAGTAAATACATACTTACAGTTAAACAAACAATGTAAATACATAATGTACATACTTACAGTAAAACAATGTAAATACATACTAACAGTCAAACAATGTAAATACATACAAACAGTCAAACAATGTAAATACATACTTACAGTCAAACAAACAATGTAAATACATACAAACAGTCAAACAATGTAAATACATACTTACAGTCAAACAAACAATGTAAATACATACTAACAGTCAAACAATGTAAATACATACTAACAGTCAAACAATGTAAATACATACTAACAGTCAAACAAACAATGTAAATACATACTAACAGTCAAACAATGTTAATACATACTAACAGTCAAACAAACAATGTAAATACATACTAACAGTCAAACAATGTAAATATATACTAACAGTCAAACAATGTAAATACATACTAACAGTCATACAAACAATGTAAATACATACTGACAGTCAAACAATGTAAATACATACTAACAGTCAAACAAACAATGTTAATACATACTAACAGTCAAACAATGTAAATACATACTAACAGTCAAACAATGTAAATACATACTAACAGTCATGCAAACAATGTAAATACATACTAACAGTCAAACAATGTAAATACATACTAACAGCCAAACAATTGAAATATATACTAACAAACAAACAATGTAAATACATACTAACAGTCAAACAATGTTAATACATACTAACAGTCAAACAATGTAAATACATACTAACAGTCAAACAAACAATGTAAATACACTAACAGTCAAACAATGTAAATACATACCAACAGTCAAACAAACAATGTAAATACATACTAACAGTCAAACAAACAATGTAAATACATACTAACAGTCAAACAAACAATGTAAATACATACTAACAGTTAAACAAACAATGTAAATACATACTAACAGTCAAACAATGTAAATACATACTAACAGTCAAACAATGTAAATAAATACTAACAGTCAAACAATGTAAATACATACTAACAGTCAAAGACACAATGTTAATACATACTAACAGTCAAACAATGTAAATACATACTAACAGTCAAACAATGTAAATACATACTAACAGTCAAACAATGTAAATACATACTAACAGTCAAACAATGTAAATACATACTAACAGTCAAACAATGTAAATACATACTAACAGTCAAACAATGTAAATACATACTAACAGTCAAACAAACAATGTAAATACATACTGACAGTCAAACAATGTAAATACATACTAACAGTCAAACAAACAATGTAAATACATACTAACAGTCAAACAATGTAAATACATACTAACAGTCAAACAATGTAAATACATACTAACAGTCAAACAAACAATGTAAATACATACTAACAGTCAAACAATGTAAATACATACTAACAGTCAAACAATGTAAATACATACTAACAGTCAAACAAACAATGTAAATACATACTAACAGTCAAGCAATGTACATAAATACTAACAGTCAACAATGTAAATACATACTAACAGTTAAACAAACAATGTAAATACATACTAACAGTCAAACAATGTAAATACATACTAACAGTCAAACAATGTAAATACATACTAACAGTCAAACAAACAATGTAAATACATACTAACAGTCAAACAATGTAAATACATACTAACAGTCAAACAATGTAAATACATACTAACAGTAAAACAATGTAAATACATACTAACAGTCAAAGACACAATGTAAATACATACTAACAGTCAAACAATGTAAATACATACTAACAGTCAAACAATGTAAATACATACTAACAGTCAAACAATGTAAATACATACTAACAGTCAAACAATGTAAATACATACTAACAGTCAAGCAAACAATGTAAATACATACTAACAGTCAAGCAAACAATGTAAATACATATTAACAGTCATACAATGTAAATAAATACTAACAGTCAAACAATGTAAATACATACTAACAGTCAAACAATGTAAATACATACTAACAGTCAAACAATGTAAATACATACTAACAGTCAAAGACACAATGTAAATAAATACTAACAGTCAAACAATGTAAATACATACTAACAGTCAAACAATGTAAATACATACTAACAGTCATACAATGTAAATAAATACTAACAGTCAAACAATGTAAATACATACTAACAGTCAAAGACACAATGTAAATACATACTAACAGTCAAACAATGTAAATACATACTAACAGTCAAACAATGTAAATACATACTAACAGTCAAAGACACAATGTAAATACATACTAACAGTCAAACAATGTAAATACATACTAACAGTCAAACAATGTAAATACATACTAACAGTCAAAGACACAATGTAAATACATACTAACAGTCAAACAATGTAAATACATACTAACAGTCAAACAATGTAAATAAATACTAACAGTCAAACAATGTAAATACATACTAACAGTCAAACAATGTAAATACATACTAACAGTCAAACAATGTAAATACATACTAACAGTCAAACAATGTAAATACATACTAACAGTCAAACAATGTAAATACATACTAACAGTCAAAGACACAATGTAAATACATACTAACAGTCAAACAATGTAAATACATACTAACAGTCAAACAAACAATGTAAATACATACTAACAGTCAAACAATGTAAATACATACTAACAGTCAAACAATGTAAATACATACTAACAGTCAAACAATGTAAATACATACTAACAGTCAAGCAAACAATGTAAATACATACTAACAGTCAAGCAAACAATGTAAATACATATTAACAGTCATACAATGTAAATAAATACTAACAGTCAAACAATGTTAATACATACTAACAGTCAAACAAACAATGTAAATACATACTAACAGTCAAACAATGTAAATACATACTAACAGTCAAACAATGTAAATACATACAGTGTACTAACAGTCAAACAATGTAAATACATACTGACAGTCAAACAATGTAAATACATACTTACAGTGAAACAAACAATTGCTGTTTTCCTTGACGTTGATACTGATCATTTAAGATCCCCCCTCAAACTTCAGAGCTGAACAGAGGCCATTTTTTGGCATCGCCGAGACCTACTTGGTAACAAACTGCAATATTGTAGCAACTTTTCCGCCAAAACTGTTATTCGTAGAATTTTGTGCATTTTCTTACCAGATGTAAGCAACCGAAAGCTGTTATACAGTGTATATAGTCTAGTAACCAGCCGTTGATGTAGTGAGGAGGGGGTAAACAGGAGGGGTAAACAGGAGGGGTAAATAGGAGAGGTAAACAGGAGGGAGGGGTTAACAGGAAGGGTAAACTGGTCGCGCGGTACACATGTCCCGCCGGCCTCTCCCGTATTATTTAAACATTGTTTTACACCTGTATATTTGTAGCACTGAATACATAAATTGAAAAATACATTTGTAGTTATTATTATTAGTTTTAGATATTAGTTTATTTTGTTTTACGTCCTATTAACAGCCAGGATAATTTAAGGGCGTGCCAGGTGGAGGAAAGTCGGAGTACCCGGAAAAAACCGCCAACCTACGGTTAGTACCTGGCCACTGCCCCACGTGGGATTCGAACTCTCAAAAAAGTGGAGGGTTAGTGGTAGAATGTTTGAACACCATAACCACTCGGCCACCGCCTTTTCATTATAACGTCGATAATATAATCTACATCGAAATATGGTTAACTGGTGTGGTGATGATACATCTTAATTACAGAAAGGAACATGGAAACAGACTATGTGTAAGTTGTAAGGAAAAAAAGAAACAGACTATATATAAGTTGTAAGGAAAATAGAAACAGACTATATATAAATTGTAAGCGCAGCAATAGGTTCTGTTTCCATATTTGTGCATTGAATTCTTTTCCCTTTTTCAGTGCATAACCGTGTGCGAGTGCAAAAAGTCTCGAAAAAACGTTTTATATTTATTGGAGTGCAAATGCATATTTTGCGGAGAAACAAAAGAAAAAAAATGCAGAGCAAGTGAGTCTACTACACATATATCTCGGGATCAAAAGAGGTTAAATTGTGGGGGAACCGGTTTTTATCTCAGGTGAAAACGCAACACCTCCTAATAGATTATATCGCGGAGTGTTGTTGGATTCCAGGCGCCAAGCTGAAGCATTGTTGGCTTACCGATTAAAAAATACGATTAGGAAATTGGCTCTATAATTCAGTTTGCTTTATAATTATCTTGATTTGGTAACGAAATATTACTTATTTAATAAGTATTTAAAATTTTTAAATTGATACAAATCATCAGTAATACATTCCAAATATAAGCCTTGTCAGCTTAATAATGGTACATGTAAGCAACTGTTATCTGTAACCACATAAAATCTGGTAAGAAGGAGTGTAATGAAGGATAGCCATTGGAGTTTTGAACCAGGATATAATAAATTGCAGTCTTATATTCAGATTATGTTGTAATATATATGCACAGTTCTGAACAAAAATGGCCAAAAATGTTACAATGGCCGAAAGCCTCGTGGCCTTTGTCCTTTTTTTTAAATTTAGAATACTTTACCTCCAGCTCAAGTTCTGCGAGTACTGGCGAAGGCATTTGGAACTTTAAAAAAAAATGCCGCTGTTGAATAAGGCGACCACGAATGAACCCAGAAATAATAGTCAGCGATAAACTCGAACCTACAAAGAAATTGCTATAACCCCTGGAAAATTGAGATGAGTTCTTCCCTGGAGTGATCAATACTAGCTGCAATATACCACTCTGCTAGATAGATCATCTCTTGAACTTAGATTTAGCGTAAGAATAGTAGCCAGAGGTCCGGGGTTCGACGCATGGCTGAGGCATTTGAAACAAAATATTGACCTTTGTTACAATATTTGTTTTTTTTTTAATTCGACTTATGGTAAAACAAACTGTATTTACAATCAGAAAGAAAGTGGCTATTATAATGACAACTCATGTAGTATGTGTGCATGTATACATGCATGTGTATGCATGTGGTTGTGTGCATGCAGAGTGTGTGGATGTGTGCATCAACTTACATGTTGGTGCATGGCTACGTGCACACATGCTTGTTTGTATGTGTATGTATGCATGTGTGTATAAGTGTTGTTATTTTTCATGTTAATTGCTAAGTTATTGTTGTTGTATATCACTTTAAGTCAACACGTCTTGATGTTTTGTGCAAAATGTTTTGTTATTGTCTTGTTATATGTTGTGATTTCAAGAAATGTGAATAAAAAAAAAAAACTTATATTATAATGACAAAGACAATCCATTGGTATATAAGGTGTGTGTTACGTTAGCGCATACAACCTGTTTAGGCGAACCATGTTTTGGAGCAGTTTGTCCTTTTAATTGTTAAAGAAACCAGTTCATTTGATCTTTGAACTTTAAAAATTGCATCGTTGAGTATAATAATGACTTGTAATATATACAAACTTGTCACAAGGCATACGACACGCGAAAACAAATTTAGTCATTGATGATGTTCTTTCTATTTCTCAACCAATATGAGGTGGGATGGAACAGATTATAGAGTGAGAAAGAACTTGTGTAAATAGTTAATGTTGGTTTTTACTGTTGGTAAAAACGTGATATTCATTCGGGTAAAATAGTATTAACACCGGAATTTCATTTCAGTGAAGTTTGACAAAATGAAATTTAAAACGATGTCCCGACGCATCGCATGAAACACTATATACCAGTCGCAAACGTGTCGTCACTGGACAAATAAATTAATGATACGAACAACCTGTCAGCTGTTTTGCATTAAACAGAGCATCGAGGCGGTAACAGTACACAATGAGGTTTGCTCACCTCTCCCCTCTCCTCCCCCACCCATGCCCTTTAGATAATCACCCCACTTTTAGTGAACAGTGAACAGCAGAACAATAACAGATTTTGATTGGCCTGATGAACTCTATATCCAACCAATCACGTTTGACCAGGAAGACGTGCAGGTGCCATTGTAACTTAAGTGTAGTCTGTTCACTCATGTCTATGACTTTGAGTGTAATTGGATATTTAAATGGGAGGAGTGCAATCAAGGCAAGTCATATCATACTCGCCCCAGCCACTTTCCACTTTGGATCATACAAACAGATATACAAAGATCAAACAGATTATTGATTTTCTGCGGAATGTATATTAACAACCAAAATCTTTACAAACAAACAAAATAAATTTAGATCTAGTTGTAATACTGATACGGCGTAATGACTGATGTGTATCCTCCTTAAGCTTAAGAGCATAGCAAAGGCATTTTTGTTTAATGTCGAATGCATTCGCTAGGTTAAGTTCCGGGTTCGAATCCTGGCGAAGGCATTTGAAATTTTAAAAATGTGGCCTCTGATTAAAAAACAACAAAGTTGTTACTTTTTACCTGGTAGTTGGAATTCTTTTTTTAGGACTACTGTAACGGTGTTATGACTGATATGTTCACAAGTGGGAGGGGTTACACATGCGTCCCACGTATCAATCACTTAGATAAGATAACACCCCATAATACTTAAACGTTGTGTACGAAAGCGTACACACCGATGTAGCTTGAAAAAGATCACAATACCCCTTTTAAGAGATTGTAAGTATTTAAAATTTATTGTGTCATTTCTTTGATTATAATAACGATTTTTAAACACCTTATGTACAATAATTTATATAAAGTATGCACTTGTATCTGAAAATATATTAACTATAATACTAATACGAAAAACACAACGGTCTATCGATTTTTTTTTACTTTTTTTCTTCTTCTTGTTTTAATAATAAATCACTTAAAAACTCATTTATTTATTTACCTTATAGTTTTTATTTATTTTTATTTTATTTTATTTACAATTCTAATGAAATTAGAGAGTTTTGAAATTTTGTTGTTTTTCTATTTCTTAAACATGAACATTCATTGTTTTAGATAATATTGACTTTTCAAACAATTTAAATGTATTTTTCAAGTAAAATCGAATAAAAATATCTCAAGCGTTTTCGCTTTCTTGTTTTTTTAATAAAGAATTAATTTATGTATTTTTTTTTTTTTATTTTCTAATAAAGAATCAATGTTTTCATATATTTATTTTTCTAATAATCAATTTATTTATGTGTTTATATTCTAATAAAGAATTATTTTATTTATGTATTTATATATTAACCTTATTCTTCAGCAATGAAGATGAGTTTCTCAAAACAAGTCGAGGAAAAGATTTCGAGTGTTTTCGCTAGTTACGGAAAAATAGTGGCTAAATACCCATGGACTCCAATAATAGCATGCATCCTGCTTACCGGACTACTCGGTTTAAACATCCAGAGGTTGTCATCAGATTCTGATATAGGAAGCGTTTATACACCAACCAACAGCCAGGCAGACCAAGATAAAGACAAACTGTCGTCTGTTTTCCCTGATTACTCCGGAACCAACTTTCATCGACAAAGTATGGATAATCTTGGCTTATTTGGTGAATTCATACTTACGCCTCGTGGTAGGATGAATGTCCTGGACGGAAAATATCAAAAAGATATCGAAGACATCGTTCAAACGTCACGTGAAACGTCCGTTCAAGACATTGACGATGTGACATTTAAATATGACGATCTTTGTGCGAAACGAAATGACAGATGCGCCATTGATGGCAGTTTTCTATTGGATTCTACTTTTTGGGAAAAAATAGAAAGTGGAAGAATCACGCGAGAGATTTTTGAACAAGATGATTACACCCTCGTGATAGGAACCCCCGAATTTGTAAATGATAGTCTACGATCCGCATCTGCATTGAAAATCCGGTTCAATTTACGACAAGATTCACGGACATTTAATGAACTTTCAACAAAATGGGAAAAGCAGTTTTTAAAAACAGCAAGTGCTATTCAATTAAATGATTCGGACATTGCCTACCAAAGATCAGATTCTTTGAACACTGAACTCGATGCTAACACAGGAGGAGATACAGTCTATTTCTCTCTCACGTTTACGCTGATGATAACGTTTGCGTCATTTGCGGCGTCTGGAGGAAATTGTGTATCCCAACGGGGTCATTTAGGACGTGCAGGAGTCATCTCAGCCGGATTAGCAATACTGGGGGCGTTCGGCCTGATGGCCGCGGCTCACGTGGACTATGTCAACATAGTAGGAGTCATGCCTTTTCTTATTATTGGTAAATACAAGGTTTTTTTTTGTTTTTTTACGTCTTTAGGAAAGGGGTTGGAGGTTGTCAATAACATTTTTATTTGTTTTATCGATTTTTTCTCTTTCTGATTAGCACCATGTTTTTTAGGATTCTCACCTTTTTCGCCCCTAGAATCACTGGAGAGTCATAAGAAGACGAAACAGCTGTATGATTAATTGAAAGTTTCGATATACATTATATAGATATTGTTCTGCAAATATATCCCGTATCGAGAGCAGAAATATTTTTCATTAATATAATAATATAACAGGATAATATTTATAATTATTTGTGCTAGAATAAAAACTTACATCTAGCCTTGCAACACATATCAATATTACAGAACCATTCAAAGTATTTGGTTATTTGCATCAAATATAGTATTTTGTTAATTAATACTACCATTAAGAGCGTTTTCTTCAATAACATTTATCTGGCATTTTACAATTGGAAATCTTCATACGGATGTTTGCATTGTAATCATTGATGTTCTAACATAAATGGTGTTTATTGACACAAGTTTACGTTATAGTCGCCTGATGAGACCAATCTGTTGTTTCGGTCATACATGCATGAATAACTATTTAGTTATATTGTTTTGAAATAATGCTAAATATTTTAAGCGATATACCTGATGGACATTTAAACAACTGTGAAATAAGATTCCCTGTTTAATTACCATTCACATCAAAAATAGAAATAGCAAATGAATAAAAAACAAAATCCCTCGTCCTTTTCTTCAGCCTTTTTGTTTTTAACTATTTTGGGTGGTCTTGGCGGGGAAATATTTGTCAAAAACTCGTTACTTCACTAGCAGGGGTATTAAAGTTTTAATTTTTAACCCTTAATAAATAACATGATTAAGTTAAAACATCATACCAATGATACCAGAATGCATTATTTTGCTATTTGAATTAATTTCTAATTGTTCAGGGATTGGTGTGGACGACATGTTCGTCATGATGTCCGGACTTGCTGACGCTGACCAATCCGCGGAAATAGAAGACAAAATTGCCTTCGTCATGAAAACCAGTGGAATAGCAATAACAATCACTTCTCTGACTAATTTCATCGCCTTTGTCGTCGGAATTTCATCAGTCTTCAAAAGTGTCCGGAACTTTTGTCTTTTTACAGGTACCACTTTTCTTTTCCAATTTTTATTATATTAAGTATATTATTCTTAGATACAAAACATTGACATGAAAATCTTAATTTATTCAAAGATGGCTATTTTCATAATTTTTACTTTACAACCGTTTATTTAAATAAGATATGACAACGGTATACATAAGCATTTTAATTCAATGCTTTATATGCTTTAAACATTGTAAAGACTGCAAAATAATTCATTATACAAAACAAACACAAACAATGAAATAAAAAGATGTTTCTCTGTATTCTTTTTCAGCAACTGCTGTTGGATTTTGTTATTTCAACCAAATAACATTCTTTCTGGGGTGTATGGTACTGCATGAAAGAAGAGTCGCTGCTAACAGACATTGTGTTACTTGTGTACCTGTAAAGTTTCCGGATGAGAAAAATACCGACTCGGAATCTCGCGCGAAACGAATCTGCTGCACTGGTTCTCCAGCTAGGTCCAGAAATGAGCAAGAAAGCATATTTGAGAAAGTTCCTCGACTGTTTTTACCACGTTTGTTAGTTAATCTACCAGCAAAGCTAATAACTCTGGTGTTGTATTTGTTATATTTGGCTTTTTCAGTATATGGAGTAACACAGTTACACCAGGGTTTGGTTTTACAGAATTTGGTGTCTGACAGTTCGTATTACCACAAGTTTAGTAATTGGGACCTTGAGTATTTCCCTTTGAAATACCCAGTTTCTTTTGTTGTAACAACACCTCTCAACTATTCTTCTAATCAAACTTCCGATGACATACAATTACTATTAACAACTGCGAGAAACCAAACTGATGTTGAGGACACTTTTGAATTGAACTGGCTCAAATCATACCTACAATCCTCATTTTTTACAAATAGGTCTTCAGTCGCATTTATAAACGGGCTGAAGCATTTTCTGAACGACGCAAATGTTTTTAAAAATGATGTCGTTTTCAGTGAAGACAATGCCACGATTATAGCTTCTCGATTTCATGTTATGTCAACAAGTATCAAAGACACTTCCAGACAAGGAGAACTGATGCTGTGCATGCGCGAAATAGCAGACAATTCAGTAATTCCTTGTTTTGCATATTCGCCCGCATTCATATTTTTTGAGCAGTATGTCTCCGTATTACCTAGTACACTTCAAACAGTAGGCATTGCTGTAGTCGCTGTGTTTGTTGTTGCCTGTATACTAATGCCGAATATATTGCTCATAATTTGCATAACAGTCTCTCTAGTCTCAATAATCACTGGGGTACTGGGTTTCATGCATTTCTGGGGGCTGTCTCTTAGTTCCATAACCATGATCCACGTGATCATGTGTGTTGGCTTTTCTGTAGATTTCAGTGCGCATATCTGCCATGCGTTTCTTACGTCGGAGGGTCTCGATAGAAATGCTAGGGTCAGTAAAGCATTAGAAATTACTGCAGGGCCGGTTTGCAACAGTGCAATATCCTCTATTATAGGGATAGTGATGCTAGTATTATCTGAATCCTACGTGTTCATATCATTTTTCAGGGTGATGCTCCTTGTGATATTGTTTGGCCTCTTCCATGGAATGTTTGTTATTCCAGTAGTTTTGTCCCTGATCGGACCAAGTAAACTAGTACTTGATAATGTCACTCTGTATGAAAGAAGAAACAATAATACAAGGAAAACAACAGGAACTTATAACCACGCGTATCAGCCTGATAGTTAATTAAAACACAATTCAAGGATTGTTTATCGTTATTGCCATACATTTTCGTCAATGAGATATACTTGTAATAAAAAAGAACCATTAATTATTTTAAATGATTGATAGATAATGAAATTAAACAATTAATACCGTGAACACATAGTTTGTTTTATATACAAACAGTATTTTAAAAACTTCAGCTTTTAAAAAATATCTGTAAAAAGTGCAAACATTAACAATCGATGACTCTACTCTATACTACTGAAAAATAAATGGTTTCCTACCTAGAGTATTTGTTAAAACCAATATATATAACAAGAAGGCAGTATTGATAACGTTGAGTGATTAATAATAAAGAATTCCCCGACCGGACGTGAAAAGGTATGGGGCCAACTGCCCGACCACGTGGGTTTTCTCCGGGTACTCCGGTTTCCTCTCACAATAACAACCCTCGTGCGATAACATTCAGGCCAACACGAGTGATTAATATGAGGTGTATAACTTGTTTCATAATTGTTGTAAAATATATATAGTTTATATTATAATAATCTAAAAAAGTTTTCATAATTAATAATTACAGTACCTTATATAAATGAAAAACTTATTATTTGTGTATTGACATTTACATATATATAAATATATTTCTACCACGATATGCTGTCTTATTCCATGGCAGGATAAATACCACTAGTGATATGTAACATTCCGCTTTTTTCGATCGGTTGAAATGTAGAAATTTGACCGGAAAACAAAAGGTTCAATATCACGTGCGGATTATTGACGCCGTCATCACGCGGCGGGAATTTTCGAGACGATATGTTGTACGTTTTATATTTATATTCAATTTACAAAATACTGCATTGTTGCAACATCTGAAGGCGTAAGGATTTTTCAGAAATTGTAAAATAAATTTAACAAACAATTAACAAACTCGAGTGAAATAAATACTATATTCAACAACCACTTGGTTTGTACCCCTTCTCTTTATATATTGCTTATATGTGAATTAAATTGTAATACATCTTATATCATTATTGTTTTAAATACTTACGTACTTGTGATCAATTGTACCATATACATATGTACATGAATGAATAAAAATGTCCTTGATTGATCCATGACTCATTGTTTTGTTCTTAAATACATTTATTCATGTCGGTATATTTTCGATGAAGTAGTTGTGTCCTAAATCAACTTCAATTGATAACTTATGGCATCACCAAAAAAAGCTACGTCATTAAAATATGATAAATGTCGCTGTGGTTGATTGTTTTCATGAAAAAGTTCAAACAAACAATTTTTACCCTATTAAATCAGTTTTGTGCAACAATGATAATGGTTATATACCTGTAGATAATTTTAAAAAAGAAGGAGCATTTTCATTTTAATTTTGATATTATAATGCATGTACAGTTGTGTATAGAATCATCATCAGGTAAAAAGACAATACCGGAGCGTCAACAAAACCAATTCAAAATATCTTCAACTAGGGGCAAAATACGAAAAAAGGAAAGGTGTTCCGGAAGAGTAAGCGTCTTTTGCTTTATTGACGACAAAACCTCGATATAATGCCCAAAGTTTAACCTCACTTACTGCCTATATAGGTCAAGGTCATCGAATCATGTTATAACTAACAAATCTTTCAATGACTTAACCCCTAATGTCAATATTCCTTCCGGTTCCAATATAAGAAGGATTTGTAGGACGATAGGATGTGTATAATCATACATGTAACAAAAGGATAAATGACCAGACAATGCCAAATGGTCAGGCGGTTCTCATTTTAAAGATCGATGCTTACTTTGATGTGACCAAGATTTACATAGTGGGTGTCGTCGATGAAGTAGAAGACGCTTACTCTTCCGGAACACCTGGTATTCTTCTCTTATACTTTTATATGTAAATCTTTCTTTTGTTACCATTTTGCCTGTAGTTTAATCGATTTTGAGTTCTGAATAAGGTTTCGTTGAAGCTTTGGCATTCTCTTATAACAGACCTCGTGTAGAGGTGTATTCAGTTTTGTTATCAATAACCGTTTCAGAACAGACTTTCCGAAACAAATATATTTTCTGCTAAATGGAAGAAGACGCCGTTTAATAAAACACGCTTTGACTTTCTTAATTTCAATTAAAATGGGTTTTGTTTTTTTCTATTTAGAATCGAGCTGTTGATATATGAAGTGTACTGCAAAATTAAACAAAAAGGATAACAATTTAGATCTACAGCTATCTTTGAAAAGAGAGCTACACAGGATCAGAAAGTGGTTTATAGAATTTGTTTTATATTACATCTCATTTCAAGTGCCGTAACGTCACAATGGCTGAACAATGGCGTTGCGTCACGAACATCATGCCCCATTGCAGATGAGGCGATGTGATGAAATTAAGATAGTTTATTCATTTAAGTGCCTATACGGTTCTAGTAGTTGCTCCGGTCAATATTTTCGTATATTGGCCCGGAGTCAAGGAGTCAAGTGACGTCATCATTTCAGACAATGAGCAAAATGGTGTCTGACCTAATGGTATGTTTTTATTGCATATTATGTGGTCGTGCTGGGTACATGTACATTTGGTATACTATAACAAATATTGCATGTCACTTCGAGCAATATTGGAGTTTATGGACTGGTCAGTCCATAAACTACAGTATTGCCCTCAGTGCCATGCAATATTTGTTAAATATATTTATCATAAACGTTAAAACGTTTTTCGGTGCAATGTTTGCTACTATGGGGTATTCTTGATATACCCTGACTGTAATAGGGTGATTAATATGTTCTGTTTTATATAATTTGTATGTATATATTTTATTGACTTGTGTTATTTATTTGTCTGTGCCCATATTGTTTAGTGTGTGTGAAAGAGAAGAGGTGTATGTATATGTGTGTAATAGGTTACAGTGAGTGATCCTTTGATGACTTACCTGTAGTTCTATTCTTAGATTATTTTTACCTGTATGGTTATATTTTTATACATCACATGATGTACATGTGATAAGTTTATGAACATTCTATTGGTCTAAATAATATAATAGCCTTTGGTCAGTTTGGCGGGAATCTCTTTGTAAGGAAAGTTAGTATACTACAGCCTGCCAAACTGAACAGACCTATATGTTTTTGGAGCCAGGACTAATTTAAACAAAGGACTGAAAGACAGACAGAGAATTTGTAGGTAAGCTATGGTTTTAGTAAATTATTATTGTTCTAATTTATTGTATCTAACTATCTTGTATAGTGTAGATTAGCTGTAAACCTTATTAGTTTGGCATTTAAGTTAAATTATTGTCTTTATTCAAAATCTCCATTTTGAATTGTAACTTTACACTGCTCAGAGTAGTATTTGTCAATTATTTCAATTTACATATAAATTGGTAATGTTAAATTATTCCATTATATATGTACAGATCTTCAGTATTTTTAGTAAGAACTGGTTTTATGCATTTTCTAGATAATCATGTAGAAACATGGAATACTGGTGATGTCCTAAGGTGGTTTAAACGGCTCTGTGCCATACACAGGTGAATACCTTTTTATTACGGTATATGTGCTAATATTGTGTTAAATTGTAATGGGAGAACCAAGTTTATTTATATATGTTATGATACAGATCTTTGTAAGGTGATTTGTAATAGAGAAGATCTTTCGTTCTCAAAGATCAGTTTCATGTGAGACGTATATTCTCAATATTTAATGTAATTCGAATAAGATAGATGTAAAGATAATTCTTGCATTGTATATTTCTAAGTAAGATGTAATTAAATGAGTCTATAAGATGTATATTTCGTGTTTAGTATAACTAGTGTGATTCGCGAGTTATCTCCCTTGATTGTATCGTGTAATGTATGTGCTTTGTGTAATTTTAGTCTTTTATGTTTATTACAGAGTGTAGGTGTTTAACCTACTGAAATCATGGTGTAATAAAGAATCACGACAAACAAATCATGGCCTTAGTGGTTATTTGAAAATCCCCGGTTACATGTGGAGCCTCCAGTGAGGATTACCCATCGACAGTACAGTTGTCACCGACCGTGTTTCCGCGACAGTGTGTGTACGCGTGTGCCTATTCAAGCGTCTGGCCGACAGAGACTCAGTTTCTCTCATTCTTGTCTACATGTGCTTCCATTGGTGATTCAATCACTTTAGTGATTCAGACTTTCCAAAATGGCGGCATATTATGTGTTTTTAAATTCCTATGGAATTTTATATACGAGTTTTGGCGTTTCCAGCTGAAGAACAAGGTAATTCCTAGTATTTGATGACAATAAACATTATTCAGATGTTGCAGAAGCTGTATTTACTTGAGACATTGGTTGCCATTCCGTAAATATATTGACATTTTGTTCTAACATAATTGACATTTGTTTTCATGTTTATAATTATTTGCATGTGACCTCAATTGATCTATTCACATAGTGAATTGAATTTAATATAGAATTGTAGGGTATTGAATATAGTTGTATTTCTTTTTCAGATTTTGATTATCTGTGTTGAAATTTATTGGATTGTTATCTTCACCACTGGTCATATCACTGGTATTTCAGATTTTTTTTTTTCTGATCGCATATATTATTGATTTTTTTCCATAACTAAGTAAAATGTGTTTTTTTGGTTATAACTTGTTTTGCTAGGTATTTAGACAGCGACATGACTCTGACCTAGACATTTTCCCCACTATTTTGTTTGTGATGTAGTAGGATAAATAGATAGGGATTTTGCTTTCAATTTAACTTCTTTTTTTTTCTCCTTTGACATTTACTTCAAAAATATTCAGATAGATTCTATATAATTTTTTTTATATTTTTTTTTTTTAATTGAAGATTTTTTTTTTTTCTCTGATATTTTCACAGCTAGTGTTCGGTTACACTTAGTATATAGTGAGTAACTTGTTCTCGCTCATATCTGGTAAGTAGTTTCTGATAGCTATATATATATATATATTTTACATTTAGTGTATGATTGTGTGTGTGGTTGTGTTTGTTTCTGGGCATTTGTGTTTACATGTTTTCATTTCAGTAGTAGTTTAATATAACTGAAATACACCGATCTATTGCTGATGCTATTGATGATGACAGTATTCTTGTGGTAAGTATATAGTATTGTGTAGTACATTGAATTTTGTGGTGCTTACATTTACTCTGTAACTCTATTTGCCATTTGAATTTATTGCAGGTGTCGTCTGTGATTATTGCTTTCAGTATCCATTTGACTGATTGTGTTTAAAACTGTTGAGTTTTCATTTATCATTTATTATTTTTCATGTGTACATTTGGACTTTGAATATTATTTTCAGGATTTAATATCAATTTGGACTTTGAATTTCAGTGAACAGGACTTTGCATTTTGCTTTCAGTGTTTTGTTTCCTTAACATTACAGTGGTTTGATATGTCATTGGACTTATAGTTATTTCTGTGTATACATGTACATGCTCGCGGGTTCCTACTTGGTGTTTCTTTGTATATACGTGATATCATTCGTCATGTCGGACATTGAAATTACCCAGGATGAGATCAACAAGATGGTGGAGCATCTCAAGACTATGAAAATGAAACCGAAGGTGGAGAGTTTAGAGGATTTTCAGGCTTGGATGGGAGATCATGGCACTGCAGGTCAACACTCAGGGGAAGCAGAAGGGAGAAGTTATATTGTTTCGTCGATGCAACATTTTCCAAAGATTTCTAAGTTCTCTGGGGATGACAAGAAAGATGTTCCATATGATGTGTGGAGGAAGGAGGTGGAGTGTATTATCAAGGAAGGGCATCCAGAACAGACAGTTGCTCAGGCTATCCGAAGTTCTCTGAAGGGGGAAGCTCTAAAGACAAGATCACGTTTGCCTGCTTCAGTGACAACAGCACAGGTTATCAGCAAAATGGATAGTGTTTTTGGAACTGTTGTCAAGACTGAGATGTTTCTGGCCAAGTTCTACAGTGCGAGACAAGATCAAGATGAAACTGTTTCACAGTGGAGTTGCCGTTTGGAGGACATGCTGTATAAGGCCATAGAAGGGGATCAAGCTGAGATGACTCAAGCTAACTCCATGTTGTGTACCATGCTTTGGCAGGGTCTTCGGCCACAGCTGAAAGATGTAACAGCTTTCATTGCTGATAGGATAAAGGATTTCGATGAACTGAGAGTGGCAATTCGTCGTGTTGAGGAAGATCAGAACCAGCGCCATACAGAGGAAAAGTGTACGACCAAAAAACAGGTAGCTACGTCTAAGGCAGCTGTTGACACCCCTTCAGCTGAGGAGGGAGGACTGAAGGAGATCAAGGGGATTGTGCAACAGCTGGCCGCAGATGTCCAAGCACTTAAAGAGGAAAGTCGGGACAAACGGAACAAGCCAAAGAAGAATAAGATGTACCAACAGAGGGAATCCCAACCACCTCAGCATCAATACAATCAGCCAAGGGGGAATTATTTCCAGCCTCAGCAGGTCTATCAGAACTCTGGTTACAACCAGCAGGAACCTACTGCTGCCATGGGTAATGACCAGGATGACAGAGAAGAGCCAGAATGTTACAGATGCCATCAGAGAGGACACATTGCATTGGGATGTCGGGTTAGATTAGATCATACCAGGAAACCTTTAAACTCCCAGTGGCCATCATCAAGGGGGGGACGATAGGCCATGATGGACGACGGAACCAGACCACTAGACAACCTCCAGATTTACTTGGACCACCTACTGAAGCCACCATTCTCATAGACAGATTCCAGACTAAGGCTCTTTTGGATTCAGGCTCTACAGTGTCTACAGTTAGCCGTAACTTCTACGACAAACATCTTAGCCACCTGGAGTTAAAATCTTTGGATACTGTCCTGAAGGTGGAGTGTGCTGATGGCCAAGATTTGCCATATCAAGGATTCATAGAAGTGCCTATCAGCCTGGAGGGAACTGGTCTCAGTGGTGAAGATAACAAGATTGATAATGGTATCTTTCTTGTGGTTCCGGATAGCCCCTATAACACCACAGTACCTGTACTTTTGGGGACCAACATGTTGAATGTGATGCTGCAACGTGTAAGAGATGAATATGGACGGACATTCTTACAAAAAGCAAGACTCATAACACCTTTGTACTTGGCTTTTAGATGTATGACATTGCGGGATAAGGAGTTAGAGAAGCACAACCATCGCCTAGCTGTTGTTAGAAGTGCTGAAGATAAGCCAGTAACCATACCTTCTAACTCTGAGGTCACCATAGATGGGTTCACCAAGAAGAATTTGGCCTACCCCACTGTTTGTGCTCTTCTTCAACCTACTCCTGGATCCTGTATACCAGATGACTTGGATATCACCCCATCTCTAGTTCCGTATCACTATGATAGGAAGGGAATTGTCAAGGTCCACATCACCAACCTATCTACATCCACTGTAACGATACAGCCCCGAGCTTTACTATGTGAGATGCAGCCCGTTACAGTTGAAGACATCACCAAGGAGACAGAGGTGAATTCTTCAGAGGATGTATTGGAGAAAGTAGAGCTATGCACAGAGGGATTGTCAGAGGATGAGATAACCAAAGGGAGACAATTCTTGGAGCAACATCGTCATATCTTCTCTACTGGTGATACCGATTTAGGACATACATCCTTAGTGACCCACAGGATCGAGCTTACTAATGACATACCCTTCAAACAGAGATGTCGACGCATTCCACCGTCCATGTTTGACGAAGTGAGGACTCATCTTCATCAGTTACTAGCTGCAGGAGTCATCCGTCGCTCACATTCCCCATGGTCATCGAATGTTGTACTCGTTCGGAAGAAAAATGGAAAGCTCCGTCTTTGTGTGGATTACCGTCAGTTAAATGAGAGGACCGTCAAAGACGCTTATGCCTTACCACGCATAGATGAGACTTTGGATTCGCTTGCTGGTAATAAGTTCTTCTCAGTGGTAGATATGAAGTCAGGGTACCATCAGGTTGAACTCCATCCCGAACATAAGGACCGTACAGCCTTTACCGTAGGACCATTCGGTTTCTACGAGTACACCCGCATGCCCTTTGGATTGGCGAACGCCCCGGCAACATATCAACGTTTGATGGAAGAAGCATTGCATGGACTACATACGAAGATTTGCTTTGTTTATATTGATGACGTGATAGTTTTCTCTGGGACTTTTGAAGATCATCTACAACGCATAGAAGTGGTATTTAAGCGCTTAGAGGATTGTGGGATGAAGCTTGCGCCAGACAAGTGTTCTTTATTCCGTCGCAAGGTGAAGTATGTGGGCCATATAGTTTCAGAGCATGGAATAGAGCCAGACCCCGAGAAAATTGAGAAAGTTACCTCCTGGCCACAACCTGAGAATTCTGACGACGTGAGAAAGTTTTTGGGTTTTGTCGGATACTATCGCCGATTCATCAAGAATTTTTCCCGCATAGCTCGGCCACTCACCATTCTTATGACCCCACCTGAAAAGAAAAGAGGACGGAAGCCCAAGAAGCAAGACCCAGGCATACATCCATGGATATGGGGAAAAGAACAAGAAGAGGCTTTTCAGGAGCTTAAGACCAGTCTTACTGGACCACCCATTGTGAGTTATCCTGACTTTTCAAAGCCTTTTGTTCTCCACACTGATGCCTCTGGATTAGGATTAGGTGCCATATTGTATCAGTACCAGGATGATGTCAAGCGGGTTATAGCATATGCCAGTCGAGGATTGACTAAAGCTGAGAGACGTTACCCAGCGCACAAAATGGAGTTCCTTGCTTTGAAATGGGCAGTAACAGACAAGTTTTCAGACTACCTCATCGCCTGCCCTTTCACTGTCATCACAGACAACAATCCTCTGACGTATGTGTTGTCTTCTGCTAAGCTTGATGCCACGTCGCAGAGATGGATAGCAGCATTGGCCAACTATGACTTTGATATCCAGTACAGACCTGGTATCAACAATGCTGATGCTGACAGCATGTCCAGACATCCTTCACTCAGCAAAGATGCAGAGATGATTTCTAAGGATGTTATCCAAGCGCTTAGTAAGGGCATCGGTGCCACTCCATACATTGAGACCATTGCTATGTCGGCACATGTACCTCTGAATATACCACCTTCAGCTACTCAGCCTATTCCAGGATTACAGGAGGAACAGATGAGCGACCCACTTATTGGATACTGGATTCCATTGGTGAAATCTGGGATTAAACCGCGACGAGAGGATCTACCTCCTTTAACTGGACATCAGGCTATGCTGAAGAACTTTGAGAAGTTTAGATTCAGAGATGGTGTATTGTGCCGTGACGTATTGAAGGATGCTGATGTTGAGACCCAGATAATCCTACCGAAGTCCAGAATCTCTACTGTACTCACCATGTTGCATGATGACTTTGGGCATCAAGGACGCGACAGGACTTTATCCTTAGTTCGTGAGAGATTCTACTGGATCGGGATGACGAAGGATGTTGACGAGTGGGTAAGGAAGTGTGGTAGATGTTTACTCAGAAAAACACCAGCTATGATCTGTACTCCACTTGTATCCATCAACACCTTTCAGCCATTAGAGCTCGTTTGTATGGATTTCCTTTCATTAGAGACCTCTAAAGGTGGCATCGAGAACATCCTTGTAATGACAGATCATTTTACTAGATATGCCGTGGCAGTACCTACTAGAAACATGACAGCACGTACCACCGCCGAAGTGTTCTTTAACAACTTTGTTGTTCATTATGGACTACCTCACAGGATCCATTCTGACCAAGGACCAAATTTTGAGAGTAACCTAATGAAAGAGCTCTGCAAGATCACCAGCATAGAGAAGTCCCACACAACTCCTTACCATCCCATGGGCAATGGTTTGTGTGAGAGATTCAACAGGACTCTACTGGGAATGTTAGGTACACTGTCATCAGAACAGAAGAAGAACTGGAAAGCCCATGTTTCTAGTATGGTACATGCATACAACTGTACACGTCAGGAATCTACTGGACAAAGCCCTTATTTCCTGATGTTTGGACGTAACCCGAGGATTCCCGTTGATCTCGCATTCGGGGTCAACTGCGAACCAGAAGCAGACACCATGTCTAAGTATGTGGAGGATCTTCGAGAACGGCTACGCAGCGCTTATGAGCTCGCAGCTGAGCGTTCAGAGAAAGCGAAGACCAACCAGAAGGCCAATTACGATAAGCGTGTTCGTGAGGCTATGCTTAATGTTGGGGATCGGGTTCTCGTCAAGATCGTCGCATTTGATGGACGACATAAACTATCCAACAAGTGGGAAGAGGAGCCATACCTGGTCATAGACCAGCCGCATGCCGGAATTCCAACCTATGTTGTACGGAAGGAAAATGGTGAGGGACGGGTAAGGACATTACATAGGAACCTCCTTTTACCCATTGGATACATACATAGTACTAAGCCAGACTCGACTGCACCCTTACAACCAGGGAAACCGGTTCCCATCCCGAGAGCAAGAAAGAATGTGGCTAGGAAGGTGCCTTCTTCTGACGAAGGGTCCACCTCTTCATCTTCAGAGGGGGAGGAAGTGTTAGTGGTTGCGACTGATGTTAGACACAACATCGTATCCGGATCGGCCACTAGCACAGGTTCTGAAGGTGAGCCTAGTTTGGAAATTGAGCAACCGGTGCCAGATACGATAGCGGAGCCAGAACCAGATAGTCAGGAAACCCCTACTGTGCCTAGACGGTCGCAGCGTAGTAAGGTGAAACCTGCATGGATACGTGGCAACCAATATATCATGAGGCAACAGGCCAGTGAGCCCGAGTGGAAAGTACGCGCGAGATTCCTATCAGAGTTGGTTGAAGATGGAGCTCTGAGCGGGCAGGATGATAGAGTTGTCTCAGCACTACTTAACATAGTATCTGGTAAAACCTGAGTTTTTTGTCCATTTGCTGTACTAGTGTTGATAGTTTTCCATTCATTGCATACTTGTATAATTTCATATAGACTATTATCGACCATTGTACATCCCATGTCGAGGACGACATTTTTCGAAGCAGGGGAGGATGTAATAGGGTGATTAATATGTTCTGTTTTATATAATTTGTATGTATATATTTTATTGACTTGTGTTATTTATTTGTCTGTGCCCATATTGTTTATTGTGTGTGAAAGAGAAGAGGTGTATGTATATGTGTGTAATAGGTTACAGTGAGTGATCCTTTGATGACTTACCTGTAGTTCTATTCTTAGATTATTTTTACCTGTATGGTTATATTTTTATACATCACATGATGTACATGTGATAAGTTTATGAACATTCTATTGGTCTAAATAATATAATAGCCTTTGGTCAGTTTGGCGGGAATCTCTTTGTAAGGAAAGTTAGTATACTACAGCCTGCCAAACTGAACAGACCTATATGTTTTTGGAGCCAGGACTAATTTAAACAAAGGACTGAAAGACAGACAGAGAATTTGTAGGTAAGCTATGGTTTTAGTAAATTATTATTGTTCTAATTTATTGTATCTAACTATCTTGTATAGTGTAGATTAGCTGTAAACCTTATTAGTTTGGCATTTAAGTTAAATTATTGTCTTTATTCAAAATCTCCATTTTGAATTGTAACTTTACACTGCTCAGAGTAGTATTTGTCAATTATTTCAATTTACATATAAATTGGTAATGGTTAAATTATTCCATTATATATGTACAGATCTTCAGTATTTTTAGTAAGAACTGGTTTTATGCATTTTCTAGATAATCATGTAGAAACATGGAATACTGGTGATGTCCTAAGGTGGTTTAAACGGCTCTGTGCCATACACAGGTGAATACCTTTTTATTACGGTATATGTGCTAATATTGTGTTAAATTGTAATGGGAGAACCAAGTTTATTTATATATGTTATGATACAGATCTTTGTAAGGTGATTTGTAATAGAGAAGATCTTTCGTTCTCAAAGATCAGTTTCATGTGAGACGTATATTCTCAATATTTAATGTAATTCGAATAAGATAGATGTAAAGATAATTCTTGCATTGTATATTTCTAAGTAAGATGTAATTAAATGAGTCTATAAGATGTATATTTCGTGTTTAGTATAACTAGTGTGATTCGCGAGTTATCTCCCTTGATTGTATCGTGTAATGTATGTGCTTTGTGTAATTTTAGTCTTTTATGTTTATTACAGAGTGTAGGTGTTTAACCTACTGAAATCATGGTGTAATAAAGAATCACGACAAACAAATCATGGCCTTAGTGGTTATTTGAAAATCCCCGGTTACATGACTAATTGATTTTGTCAAAAGCGCACAAGTGTAAAGTTGATATTTTCTAAATGGAAGCCAGTCCAAATATGTTTTATAGCATTATCCATGTTGTATCTGTAACACTTCGAGTGTTACCCAATCGGAAACCTCGCGACTGGAATGTCGCTATCTTACACTCCATGGGAAAGAGTCTTATATATAAACATCCAGTTTCAAGTGACATGACGTCACATGTGGTTACTAATGACGTGTCGTGCATCACGAGTTCGGAAAAGTCAGATGTTATATTGCAAAAAAACCTTACCTATGTATGGAAGTATTGTGTATGCGCAATCGCTAACATCACTGATCACGAGGGAATAGTCGATATTTCAAAATAGCAGTCCATCCAAACGCATGTTGAAACTTTCTGAGTTTATTCCGGTAGTTGAAGTCAGAGAAAATTCTCGGAATTTTCAAGGATTAATCCTCCGGATGGAATATCCTTATACACCTCCACCGCATATAGCAATCTGATGACATCATTTGATATAACTGTCAGGTGATAAATGATGTTTCGATATAAATTGATACGGAGGCGGTGAAACATAACTAATGAACGAACAGCTGCCGCCACTCCCAATGACTAACACTTACAGACACGTATGGGGAATGTCACATTGCTAGTTTATCTATTGTTCATCTGGTCGATATAGCATATAGAGTTAAAGGCAGTGGCTATATATATCAATATTATGTCACACAGTGCTGTCGACAGTTTATATGTTAACGAAAATTTAAGCATCAGCTTTACATCAAAACTAAGAGAGTCGATGCAGAGATCTAAATTAAATTCAAAACAATTTCCTCCTTAAATCAGAACTTCGTCCGTAAAGGTAAGATTTGTATATCTAAAACCAGAGTTACAATTTGAGGAAAGAAACTGTGCCTTAAGTGATACATAATGCACGTTAATCTGCAGAACACTATATATGTCCATGTTTAATTCAGAGTCAAGATTAAACGTCTTCTGATTTATCGACGACATATAAATCTGGGTCACATCCAAGTACATATCACGCCCTCGATATAGAACCGAGGCATCATTCTCAATCACAACAAGTAGGCATACTAATGAGTATATTAAAAAAAAATGCACCCCAATAGCATCCAAGAATACAGACTATTTCTCTTTCTCAATACAACCAAGAGTGCAACCATAAACATTGATCATAATCTTAATAAACCTGAATGCATCAAATCTGAGCCTTTAGATGATCAACAGATGATATCTATAACGAAAAGCTTGATATATCGAGCAACCCTAGAATGACGAATTGACTGTTACATGTAAACACCATATTTCAGATGATGCAATCATCCTCTCTTAGTTATATCCGGACCCGGTTCGATAAAAATGTACTAATGTGCATTCGAGTGATGATACACATGGCATCGATAGTGAATAATGAGAGAATACCGAGGCGTTAACAAAATCATAATCCGAACTCAAAATCGATTAAACCTGGGGCAAAATATGAACAAAGGTAAGATTTACATGGATACCCTTGTAAAAGTACAAGAGAATAAGACCAGGTGGTCCAGGAGAGTAAGCGTCTTCTGCTTCATCGACGACATCCGCCATGTAATGCTTTGTCCCATCCAAGTAAACGTAAGAACCGAGTATCATTGTCAATTGGAACAAGTAAACACTAATGAGCAAAGTACATTAGTATTACACAAGAAAAATGATGAGAAAACAAGTACCTTGTATTTATATATCCTACTCGTCTTTTTATTTGACTAGTGGCCTGAAATATGACTAAAAAGTTGTTTTATGATAATACTACATGATCATACTTATTAAACAAATGAAAAACAAGAAGTATATGATAAGGACTATTATCGCGGCAACTTAATTTCACCTTTTCATATGAAACGACTATTTTCAATTTAATTTCGCGATAAATACGGTCATTAATCCTTTGTACAGTACAGTACAATACCCCTACAGTTGGTATACCTCTGATTAAAACTATTTCGCGGGGAAAAAAATTCGTAAATTTTTATCAACAGCGAAATACGCGAAAATTAATCGCACGCGAAGAAATTGAACACGTTGGCGTAATTTTCACGATTCCATTTAACAACATACAACACTTGCATTTCTTAATAAGATTTTTAAAAGTACATGTAGACGACGTGCATGTAGTTCTGAACTCTCACAATCTTTTCTATATTTTCAGAAGTTGGGATAAGGATATTGTAACAGGTTATTAGAGAGCGAGTAGCCAGGTTTTATGTAAAATTGAACACGCCTTCGTCTCCAACCTGTTTACTTTCACAACAATGGATACTTTACAAATCAAATAGCGCACAACCTTAAAGTGTCTGGTGTGTCATTCATAGGCTTTGTCGCTTAGAGTGCAAACATAAAACATGACTTGGAAGAAAAACAAAATTGTATTTTAGCAAAAAAATCAATAATCTTCCTCTTTGACTTAAGAATTGTGTGCAGATCTTGTGCTTAAATACTCTACAGACAACATTTAACATTTGTTGAATCAAAATTGTTCTATTGTGATGTTTTTATTCAGAGCGTTGTGTGAAATGTCCAGTGTTTATCTCTATCCCTAACCCGGAAGTTAGTATTTGATACTGGTACATATGCAGACACATTTCACAAAGAGGGGCAAAAATACTATGTTGAAATTGGGATATTTTACTCAAAAATTGGGGATTTTGTTGTAAATTTAAACGATACAATAAATCATATAGTATAATAAATTGTGGTTTCAGTCCGAATAGCATATTTAGATATAATATATTCATTAACCGAGATATTTATATTAGGTACGTCAAACGAATCAATACAATCAATCTTGTCCTATCTCATTTACTGTAAACCAACTTATTTTCGCGGCAACTGATATTTGAGTATTCAGATGAAACGACAATTTCGCTGCGATTTAATTTCGCGATAAATACGGTCATAAAATATATGTACAGTACAGTACAATGCTCCTACAGATAGCGAAATACGCGAAAATTAATCATAAATTATTACGACGTATTATGTAAAACACAGTTGGAGATCTTGTTCTGGGCCATTTCAACTATCAAAACTCATTCAAAAAAGCATATTGTTTTATAATGTGATGTTCATTCAAATGTTTAGATCCTTAAGAAAATAGATAAAGATAATACCGAAGCGTTAGCAAAATCATAATCCGAACACAAGGATGGTGTGTGTGAAACGTTATGCGTTTATCTCAACCCCTGACCCGAAAGTTTATATTTGACACCGGTGACACATATAGGCAGTTAACATGCTTTATCGAAATTTTGATATTCTATTCCGGCAATATTGCTACTAACCAGGTCAGACGGTAATTTGGGAATTTGATCTGAAATTAAACAATCAATGAACTATATAGAAAAACAAATTGTAGTCTAAGTCCGAATAGCGTATTGAGATAAATTCTTCAAAAGGTAGTTGGAATCCCGATATCGGATAATGATCCGGGTTATGACATGTCAGACTCAATTGGAGATCCTGTTCTGGGCCATAGCAACTATCAAAACGTAACAAAATATCTAGTATATGCCTGCCAAAACCAAGTATATTGTTTTACAGGGAGGCGCTCGTTCCATCCTTAGTTCTGAGAAGTATATTTATGTCACAGAAGTAATTTAAAATTACATTTTAAAGAACAAATTTTAATTTAGTCGGATATATAACCCATAATAAACGAATATCAAACAATTTCTATCAACCAAAAGTACTTGGCAAATATGACTTTTGGGAATTTCCTGAGCGAATTCTTTTTCATTCTGTGTAGTTTTATGACTACCTAGTATTTCGATAAGAGCAATATTGACATTAAGACAATACAGTTAAATCATATCTTTACTACCTACTCTGATTGATAATTTGAAATCTTATATATAATATCGAAAAGTACTCGGCAAAAAATATGACAAGGAAGCTTTCTTTATCTAAGATTTCAGTGCTTACCATATAGTTTTCAGAAAATGATATACCAGTAGCAAGTTTATTACAGTCATTATGGATTAAAATGAAGTTTGACCAACATTTGTTTTATATGCTTTTCCTTTTTGCTTGTGTTTTTTTGTGTATATGTGCAATGCACAGTTTGAAGTTCAGACAAATTACAACCACTGTTGAGACCTCCGGGAGCTGTTTGTTTTATCTTAACTTTTAAACACGCCCAGGCCAAGGAGCCGCCATCAATTTAATCTAGTTGACACAGTGACAAAGTCAGAACTTGGTTAACTGCGTGTGATATCAGAATTCTCAACCTTAACATGAAACAGCGACGGCCAACAACCAGCTTCTTAAAGTATTATACAATCGCATTCGTTTTATATATACGTTTGGAATGTAAGCTACTTTTATATCTAATGTTTTCTTATATCATTTTGATGTAATGGTTTGTACCTTTTCTCGATAAAATAGCAGATTGATCTGAAAATTGTATAGCATCATATTATCTATTACATTGTTAAAATTAAGTCTTTGTCCATTTAACCATTGTGATGACATGTACGATGACATACAACGTAACACAAACATATGTTGCACCATTTAAATTCAGTAATAGATACAGTATGCCGAAAAAAAAAGAATTAAACTGCATCATACAGCTGTTTCGTCTTTCTGGCACTCGTCAGTGATGCTAGGGGCCAAAAGATGGGAATCCAAAATTTCTCAACTAATATAGAAGCAGAAGGGTCAGGTGCGTAAAAGTACGATGGCCGAAAACGAACTGACAAAATGTGTACGTACAGATTTTGTGTACAAATAATTCTATTACTATAGTAGTAGATTTTTTTTGACACAAAATATGTACGTAC
Source organism: Mimachlamys varia (assembly GCA_947623455.1). Lineage (NCBI taxonomy): Eukaryota > Metazoa > Mollusca > Bivalvia > Pectinida > Pectinidae > Mimachlamys > Mimachlamys varia. Next base: position 42,878,112 of record OX392539.1, read on the forward strand.
ACATTTTTTGTTGACGAAAATGTGCTACTAGTAACACTGTTTTGTCAGTCCGTTTTCAGCCATCGTATAAAAGAAATAAAATTAAACTAGTTCTGTATAATTTCAAATCGTGTACTACGACAGTGTGTATATTAAGAACAGATGCAGACAAACTTGTAAAAGAAAAGGGGAATACGCCATGTTGAATTTTGGGATTTACTCCGAATGTGTTGCTCTTGATCAATTAGATAGAAATCAGATCTTGGGAATATGTTGTGAAATTAAACAAAACAATGAAACATATTGTAAAATAAATTGTGATCTTAGTCCGAATAGATGCTAACGAACCGAGAGATTTTTTTTTTCTGGTAGGTCACTCGAACCAAGGAGATACATCTGGTTCTATCGCATTTAATATAGTTTCATTAAATCTTAAGATCTCTAAATTCTTCTTAATGAAGATGGAAATCAAAAATCGGATGATGATGCGATTCGGTTCTCATTTTGAGAACTAGATGTTTACTTGGATGTGACAAAGATTTACATGGTGGGTGTCGTCGATGAAGCAGAAGACACTTACTCTTCCGGAACACCTGGTCTTATTCTCTTGTACTTTTGCAAGGGTCTCTATGGTAATATTTCCTTGTTCATATTTTACCACTGGTTTAATCGATTTTGAGTTTGGATTATGATTTTGTTAACACTTCAGTATTCTCTTATTTATTTATGACATTTCAGACTCAAGTGGAAATTCTGCTCTGGGCTGTAGCAACTATCAAAACGTAGCAAAATACCTATCATTTACCTGCCAAACTAAGCATATTGTTTGACAGGGAGGTGCCTGTTCCAATAATTCGATCCTTAGGTCAGAAATGATAAAGCATACAATATAATATGTGCAGCACGTTTAGCACAAAGCAAAGTTTAATTTAATCGGATATATAACCCATAATCAGCCAAGGTACTTGGTAAACATGAATTGCGGCGACTTCATGGTCGCCTTTTGTGATGTTTATGCCTACGTAGTGTTAGGTTAAGAGCAATGACGACATCAAAAACAATAAATTAAAAACATGTTTTTGAAGTGAACACAAAAATGCGTAATAGACGATTCCTTATTAGATATGAGGTTCAGACAAATTACAACAACTGTTGAGACCCCCGGGAATTGTTTGTTTTATTGCAGCTTTTAAATGCACTCGGGTCAAGGAGCCGCCGTCGTTAACGCCAGAACACCGCTAACTGCGTATGTTAATTTCAATTCTCAGAATTTTGGTTTTATGCAGCTATACCTGGAACACTCGATGACGGCCAGAAACATTTTTATGAAATATTATACAATCTTCTCTGTTTTATATATACAATATACGCATCAAATGAAAGCTACATTTTGTTGGTTTTTTTCCTTATGGTTTTTCATATGGTGATTTTTTTATATTGTCTAGATAAAGTAGCGGATTGATCTGAAAATTGTATTACATTATATTATAAACTATTAGAATGATTTCTTTGTCTAAATAACCATTGTTATGGCGTGTACTTGAGGACGTCATCATGGTGTCCTTTGAAATAAACACGAAGACACCTGTAAGAGAGAAGGCATCTTGTTTTTTCAGTCAGTCGCTATATCTACATTTGTTCTATACTTACCTTTTTTACGTTGTGTTTTCTGTCAGTCGTTATATCTACATTTGTTCTATACTTACCTTTTACGTAGTTTTTTCAGTCAGTCACTATATCTACATTTGTTCTATACTTACCTTTTTTACGTTGTGTTTTCTGTCAGTCACTATATCTACATTTGTTCTATACTTACCTTTTTTACGTTGTTTTTTCTGTCAGTCGCTATATCTACATTTGTTCTATACTTACCTTTTTTACGTTGTGTTTTCTGTCAGTCGCTATATCTACATTTGTTCTATACTTAACTTTTTTACGTAGTTTATTCTGTCAGTCACTATGTCTACAATTGTTCTATACTTAACTTTTTTACGTTGTGTTTTCAGTCAGTCACTATATCTACATTTGTTCTATACTTACCTTTTTTACGTTGGTTTTTCAGTCAGTCGCTATATCTACATTTGTTCTATACTTCCTTTTTTTACGTTGACATTCAACCCTTTTTGTTATATCTATATAGAAATTAAAATAAATCTCAAATGAAACAATACTTCACAAAAGACTTCCATCAAATCATAGTATACAGCTTGTATGTCATTGGAGTAAAACGAATTCTAACCACTTACATGATCAAAAATATCAATACTCGTCTGTATAGCAACAGCAATATTTTGGTCATATGACAGGGAAGTAATCATCATTTCTTTCATTTTTACAAGTGAAATATCGAAAAAAAATTCATTCTATAAAAGTGATATGTTTCACTGGTGAAACATATCATTTTTTCTGATTTGACCAATCAGAACGCTGCTTACAAACGACGTTTGGGAAAATCAGAAGCTGCCACCGTAGATTTTCATACAAAAATGTAATAAACATAATATCTAACAGTATCTTCAGTAATACCAAATATATTTCACTCGTGTGGCTAATATTTCGATATTTTTCACTCGTCCTGCGCACTCGTGAAAAATATTAGCCACACTGGTTAAATATATTTGGTATTACTGAAGACACTGTTAGATAACATCTATGTATTCCTTTTCCTTATTGCTCGAGTTTATGCTGTCTTATAAACTCTTTTGAAAATGAGACACATGCTCCACATGTGAGGGGCCTCCATGACCAAATGCATATCCCCCACTTCTAGCTTGCGGGTTCGAGGTCCTCATGGGGCAGTCGCAAAATACTGGCTGTTGGTCAGTGATTATTCCCGAAGGATTCCGTCTCTTGTGATTTTGTTAACGCTTCGGTATTCTCTAATTTATTCTCCGTTAATTTCTACGTTACACTTTGATATTCGTACCATATTTTGTCATATGTTCGTTGCAACGGCAAATTCGCCCTCATTACAGATAGGGGCGACGGGGTGGGGGTTGCGAATACTAAACTGCAGCGAAATCCCCGACATTCAGCAATGCAATTTGTATAGTCCTAAAGGCAAGGACATAAGATTTTTTGTTTCCCTCCGTTAATTCGTGCTTCGTAAAGGAGGATTGATATCAGGGAAACAAATTATTGTTTTTCCATACCACAAAGAAGAAATTGTGTAATTATATAAAGTGTACCATATAAATATGACCTAGTCATTTAAATAATAGTAAATGCATAATTTAATGAAAAAAATTAAATATTTACATAAATTTATGAAGAATACATCAGTAAATAATCAAATGTGGTATGTTTTAAATATAGCCTTCCCTTGATAGTGTAATATCAGACAATTTTTAGGATTCTATAAATCTCTACAAACTGACAGTTCCTAGAAAGCTGACTACGTTTCTTTGTGCGTAAAACTGAGAAATGAATAGGGTTATCTGCGGTCATTTGGTAGTTAGAATAACCCTGCCGTATTAGTCACGGCAGAAATACTTGGTAACTGTAATCTCCCAAACAGGACATATTCATTACATGTTCTGACAAGGTTTAGAGATAACATGTAAAATATGTTACAGCATGTAGATGGGAAAACTTGGCTATCAAACAGGATGTATGCATTTCACATTCTGAGAAATTGCTTATGGTTATGCACCCCAGCACGTTTGGGACATTCTGCTCTCACGTGATAATCGAGTACATGACCACAGTTCTGTTGTTGCTAATAACCTCTGTTATCACACGCGTTAATTTACTGTTTTCTTTCTGTATATTTCCCCTGGAACTCCCTTTCTGGCCTCATAAAATAAAACCTATCGCTACCAAGATTTAAAAACAAATTAATGAACTTAACTACATAACATTTTAGTCCCTTCCTTCTTTTTAAATTATTATACAAACTTGTTTATATCGGTTGCAGGATGGGTCAGACTATCCATGTTTGATTAAGGTTGGAGTGTAGTTTTCTCAAACTTTAATTGCTACATAGAATTGTCATCGACAAACTTTACCTGTATCCATGTTAAAAATTAAAACGCAGCCGATGAACACATTTCTAACTAGGCAATCGGCTTTTCTCTCATATTCGTGCACGCGTTTTTGTGAAATACCTATTTCAACTCGAGTAGTAATGATTGGGAATGATGAACAAACTAATGAAGTAAATGATTTTTATCTTTTGTCCATTTTTTTTAATTGCCTTATGCTCATGCTCTTAAACCCTGTCTAAATTGTGTTTCTCATACCTTGCTTACAATTTTACTTTTTTACTTCTTTAGATATCAAATCATCCTTGCGATATATGATTTAACACCCCATCTGCACCCCGCCCCGTCCTTGCCATCTTTTTATCCATTGAATTTATCGTATTGTGTTCCTGTTCAATTTATTAGACATATACTCTACTATCAATATATAAGTTCACGGCATGTATTATATACATTCCATGTTTAGTGAAGTGGAAATTAATGTTATATATTAAGTGTATACTGTATAGTACTTGCTTCAAAGTCCTATTGTTACAAACGTCACGGAATATAGAACGAAACCAGGGGCTGCGCTATTATAATAAAGAAATTACCAAGTGTGAGTATTACAACAAACTAACACATAGGCAAGGATTGGAAACAAATCATTACGAGAAAGAGGAGAAATAAAACTAGTGAGACCTCTAGTTTATGCCGAACCAGGATGTTACATGTATCATCAGGCCAAAAGATCAGGCACCAGTTGTAATGAATATAAAGTTAATATATGAATTACTTATTTTTTTATGTGAAGGTGTCCGATTCTGGGAAATTACTAATGCTATCTTGCATTGTGATAAAACAGAAAACAAAACAACGTTGAGATATTGCGGTTGTGATTTAGACAAATTATATTTTGAGGTCTTTTACGACTGTCCTGATACAACACATTTAAATGCAGAGTCAACAGATGGTCAATCAGTTAAACAGTCGGTCAATATCGTCATACTAAGGTGAATTAACTCATGCATCTCAACAGAACATTTCAACCGAGTCAGTGAACGCCATGGATACAGCACGCGGAGCTCTCCTTTCAATTTTTTGGTTCCTTGTGCAAAAGGCCAGCAATCAAAAACATTTTTTTACAATGGAATTAAGTCCTGGAACAATTTATCTTCTGATATCAGGTCTGTTACCAACAAAATCAACTTTAAGAAAAAAGTAAAAGCGTTCTTAAAACAAAGCTCATAAGCATAGCTCATACAATGTCTTTTCTACATAGGTTTTTATTAAGAAATGACTACATTTGGTGGTTATCATACACTTAGTTCACCAGTACCTAATTGTTATACCAAAAATTCCAATGAATATCTTTATAAAAGAATATATATCTTTTATGTTTGGTGATAATTAATCTAAAATATAATTCAAACTTGTGATAGCACCACAGATATTTATTTACTGTGATAATTATTGTATGAATCTGTGATATATTTTAACCGCGTATTAGCTTGTGATAAGTATTTTATATTACATGTAAAATGTTTGTACTTTGTGTTTCATGTTAAGGACCACAGTGGAAATAAGTCTCTGACTTTTCTGTGTTATCCTGGTAAAGCATGTATTGTATTGTATTGTAAATGAACTGAACTTTTATGTATTGATGCAATGTTTTACCAAATAAATCTATACTATACTATCTCTTGAATTTCGTAATTAACTATTCCAACTGTGTCATCAAGGGAATGAGTTAAAACATTAATATATAATACAAAGTGTAATTAATCATACACATAGAGGTTACACAACGAGTGTTAGTAGGATATGGAATTTATTTCACTCTAGTTAATTATTTTTTGAAAGTTACAAATACACGAACTTTAGCGAGTGTCTTTTGTAACCTTTAAAAAAAAGTCTCACCTGTGAACATGTTTAATGCGTGTTCTGCATGTTACCATGACGTTTAACTGCTCAGGTTGTCTCATAATTCGCCGACACGAATCGCGCGAATATGTTCTCAATCGTCTTGGCCAGGCGATGTTGGGATGGGACGGGCTTGCATTTATTTATTATTTTCTATTAATTATTAAGTTTTCAGGTTTAAGCCTTCAGATTCATTATTGGACCAGGGCGCTTAATATGTGCATCAAATATAGCCACGACTTTTCCCTTTAATTAGATGTAGCAAAGACTTCTCCCCTTAATTTCATCGGGAACAGGATAATCGAAAATACTCTTGTTTTTTTTGTTTTGTTGTTTCTGATTTATTATATTTATTGCACAGCCCGTTGATATAAGGTATCTGTATTAGGGCCACTGTTGTTTTAAATAATTTGCGTCAAGCATGGAATGATTTCGACGAAAATATTAAATCATCTGAAACCTTAAACGTTTTCAAACCGAGAATAAACAAAACTGTAAATCAATGATAATAATCTGAAATGCAGGTTGATGAAGACTTTCGGCAAGCTGCATAGTCGCCATCTTGGTCTCATCGAGAAATATTCTGTATCTTTAAGTGATATGAAGATGGACGTTTTTGAGTATGCCCATTAAAGTGTGCTTACTTATTGTGATTGCCAATGATGATTTGGTTCTCAGTTTGAGGACTTGATGTTTAATTGTGACCAAGATTTACATGGCGGGTGTTGTCGATGAAACAGAAGGCATTTGGTCTTTCGGAACACCTGGGCCTGTATTCATGAAACCGTTCTCATGCTCAAGCATGGATTCTGTGCTCAAGCCTTATTTTTTGTTATGGCTATAAATCATTTAAACAATCTAATTTTGTCAAAGTTTTCGTAAAAAGTTGAAGAAGCATGAAATCGAAAGCTGTTTTCAACATTTACAATGACTTTTTGACTCTTCGATATGATATGAAACCTGGCTTGAGCATAGAATCCATGCTTAAGCATAAGAACGGTTTCATGAATACGGGCCCTGGTTTTATTCACTTAATTCACTTATTCACAAATATTGTGTTCTGAAACTAATCTACATTGTAAACTACAAATCTATAAATACACTACCTTGATTTATAACTTGAATAGAATCTTGCTATGGTGTCTAATAAGTTAACATTGAAATTTCTCTTCTTTTCATAGTTTGTTAAGATAATGAATCTAGAATTGATTGAATTATTATCACATGCATCGTATCTTATATTGGGTATGGTATGAACCCTTGCCTTCGTCAGAAGAGATGAAAACTCCAAGACGTGTAACTTCAGATCTTCGTGTAGGTCCTACAAGTAGTAATAGATGGCATGTGTCAGTGTAGATCAATGAGTATCTTCAGAAATTGAATTTGTGACAATGTAGATATATTATTTAGTTTGTATTTGATAAAACGTTGGTAATGTAATCAATTTCATGGTTGTAATTTTCATTATTCGGAACATATCGCCACTCTCGTAATACTGCCATACTGGACGAAAGATGACGCGATATAAAGGCTGTACACTGTAGTTCAACTCTGCATAGTCGGAACCCACAGGTTCGAATATTTGCGTCCCCTACCCACTCTGCAATATGAAATAATTGTGTTGATATATTTCTTAATATGTTCTTGTTTATTAAAGAGCTGGTTGTATTATTTAAAAGTGCCATCCACATTTTATTCTGAATAGCCAACATTATACATTAAGTATTTGGTTGAAATAAATAAGGACAAAAGATCTCATGCTTTGCGTGAATATGTTCTTTTTTTCATAGTGATTTGTTCCCAATGAAGAGTTTTAGGTTTTTACGATTGCTACATGTACAATGTGAAGAGAACTATTGCTCCAAGGGAGATAAATCCTACTGTTGAGGCGCCAGAACACTTAGCATGCATTCAATATTGACCACATTATTCATCAATTATTTTAATCATTTAACCTGTCGAAATGCCATTGTATTTCAGTATATGATCACAGACGCATGTGGCCGGGAATAATGATCGTAATCTAAATATCGCGATTTTTATGATCGATGTCGACTGCTGACAAACAAATAGCAACACTTGTATTCGAGATGCAGGTTGATCAGAACGTTTTGAGGATGTTTTCTTTGATGTGACCAAGATTTAGATGGTGAATTTCGTCGATAAAGCAGAAGACGCTTACTCGTCCGGAAAACCTGGTCTTGTTCTCTTGTATCTTTACAAGGATCTCCATGTCAATCTTTCCTTTTTTATATTTTGCCCCTAGTGTAATTTTTTTTGAGTTCAGATTATGGTTTTGTTGACGTTTTGATATTCTCTTTAAAATATTCTTCATAAAGTTTCACATGGCCTTCCTATGCCCGGTCTGACTTCATGCAATATGGATGCAAGTGCTCAACTTGCAAAGCACTATGAAAGTTAAAAACAATTATTGAAAATCCTTATTGTGTATATTGTGACATCTACCTTATCTTGACGGCCATGCTCTTTGGGGTTATTTAATAAGCATGACGGCTTTAGCTTGGAGACCGTCTATTTCCTTTTTCTAATCACAGCAAAACCCCATACACTGGAGAGAAAAATGTGTTTTTTAGCCCCAAAGGTTTGCTGGAGACTCCATAGCTATAGTTATTTCATTTGAGTAGTGGCACAGTTCAGTATATACACAATTTCGTAGTACACGATTTAAAATTATACAGAACTAGTTTGAGTTTACTTCTAAATTCATAAATTAAAGGGGATTTACGCACCTGACCCTCCTTCTCCTTCTACATTATTTTACAAATTTTGGATGTCCATTTTTTTGGCCAATAGCATCTCTGACCAAAAGAAAAAAAGCAGCTATATGATGCAGTTTAATTTATGTTTTCAGTATACTATATCTATTACTTAATCTAAAAGATGCAGCATATGTGTGTGTTACGTCATCTTTAAACATTATTTAGAACTGTACAGCATGTGTTTGTGTTACGTCATCTTTAAACATTATTTAGAACTGTACAGCATGTGTTTGTGTTACGTCATCTTTAAACATTATTTAGAACTGTACAGCATGTGTGTGTGTTACGTCATCTTTAAACATTATTTAGAACTGTACAGCATGTGTGTGTGTTACGTCATCTTTAAACATTATTTAGAACTGTACAGCATGTGTGTGTGTTACGTCATCTTTAAACATTATTTAGAACTGTACAGCATGTGTGTGTGTTACGTCATCTTTAAACATTATTTAGAACTGTACAGCATGTGTGTGTGTTACGTCATCTTTAAACATTATTTAGAACTGTACAGCATATGTGTGTGTTACGTCATCTTTAAACATTATTTAGAACTGTACAGCATGTGTGTGTGTTACGTCATCTTTAAACATTATTTAGAACTGTACAGCATGTGTGTGTGTTACGTCATCTTTAAACATTATTGTTTAAAGTATATGACATAGCCTGGGTTTTCTATCAGAATAATACCGATCTACGCTGGTGATTCTGAAAGGTCATCGCTGTGGTAAGATAACAAAATTAAAAAACAAAACCAAAAATCATCCTTATATGTGTTTTTGACGATTCAGGTTATGATCTTGTTTCTATAAAAAATGTATACAATTGGTTTCGGTTTGTTTTTAATATAAGAATCTTATCATACTCTATGTACATTGACATTTTCTGACACGATTAACCTTTCTTTCTTCGACAGGATAATCAGGATTCACCTACTGTTATTTCCGTTTCAGGGAAGAGGTATTTTTTTTGAATGGTTATCCATGTTCACCTCGGTGTGAATATTTCACGAAATGATTTACGTAAACCAAAACCATTTCCTTCTGTTTATTCACATGATTTGTGTATAGCTGAGGTGATATCGTCTCATAATCGCTACGATGTGCTTACGTAGGATTATTGATCTCAAGCTGAAAAGACATAGAAAGAACAAAATATAAAACATTTAATTCCATGTTTATAGCTCGGTTTAACAACTGTTGTTATTAACGACTTAATTTTCAAAAATAAGAAAGAACAACAATGTATTCGATGTGTGCAGTAAGAATATGTACATTTGCATTTATATAAGACTTGATCTGGGCCCGTATTTATGAAACCATTCTCATGCTCAAGAATGGATCTTGTGTTCAAGCACAATTTCTTGTTTTAGTTATAATTTATTAAGTATCTCCTATTTTGTCAAAGTTTGTATGGTATTATTTAGGTGAGTTTCAAGAAAACAGAAATCAGAAACCCCTAGGCAATTTCTACGTTACCGGATCTGTAATACATAAATACTTACTACAAAACCCACAATATGACGCACAATGCTGACGTGCCCAGATGTTGTATGTCGTGCATACGTCATGAGAGTAAGCATTGCAGTCTACGGTATCGTGACAGCCAGCCCGCGTTGGCAATGCGCCAGTGGATGGTGGAGGTGTAGGGATTTCCGCATTAACTACGAATTGATAAGGGAAAACAAGTTAAGATAATTCACATTAAACGAAATGTTGGTATAAAATGAAATATTTTATACAGAGTCTTTTTTTTCTTCTTCTTGAAGAAAATGTCCTTATTTTTAATATTTGTAGACTATCAATCATATGTTTATAAAATTGTAGACTGTTCAATTTTTAATGTTATCAACAGCTAACTGTTTTACGGTTTAGTTTAATGGTAGGGAATATGAACATAAAGTCTTACCAAAAAAAAATGGACTAGCCAAAGCTATAAGCTACAATTTGTATTTTATTGTATTGTATTACATTCATTTTATTGTATTGTATTGTATATACATGGCTATTCTCATAAAAGTTACTGTTTAACCTGAAAGAAAAGAAGTCACAAAAGTCACAAATATGATTAATTGTTAAATACATGGGATAATTTCCCTTGAGATAATGAATGTTAGCGTTGAAGGTATTCCAATGTGAAACTCCATGGTGTCAGTATTAAAACGTCTCTAGAAGATGTGATAGCGTAGAAAATTACAAACTGACAAAAGTACTGTTTCCCTCCATTTCTCGTTAAAGCTATTTTCATTATACAAATTGCAGAAAAATGAGAAATTTACGCCTCGATAATTTCCGTCTGATTTTTAATTATTCTTTGAACACGATCAAATTAATCTGTTGCAACTGTGATATTACTTTGAAAATGCAGATACACTACACTGAAAATAAAATATGGTAAGGAATGTATTACGCCAATGGGTTTGACCAAAATATCTATTTGTAATTTGTTTTTTTCTGATTTTTGAATCAGATTAAACAGAGCAATTCACGTTAAAATGAACATTTCAAACATTCTGTTATGGATTACTACAATGTAATAATAATGGAATTGTTGAATAGTGAAATAACAGTAAGATTAATAGAAAGTGAAATCAGTACAAAAACAGGAATTCTATACATAACAGGACACTGCGATTCGAAATCTTACAATTAAGAATGAAAGACTGATATTGCGTTTATTCAATCAATCATTTTTTTCTTGACACTGATTATCAAAGGGAAGTTGATACACCTGGTTAGGATTGGCCCTCACTTTGGTATTTTGTTATTCTATTTCAGAAATCTTACCACATATTCCACAGAACCTGGCACAGTTGTTTGTTGCCCATGATGTAAAGGCAGACTGACAAGCTGCCAGACCATACGTCTCACAGTTCGGCTCCACATCGACACAGGCATCATCTAAAACATGTTTTAGAAGTTAATCTCATTTGAGTAGTGGCACGGTACATAATATACACTTAAATGACTCACTTCTTTAAATGCTGTTGTTACCGTACCATTGTAAGATTAAACTGCAACTGATTTCGGTTCCTAAATATATCTAAAGTCTCGTACCATTAACTCCACAGCAGTTTCCTTTTCTCAAACCACTGATTCTTTCCTTTCCCCTCTCCATCACGTATGGATTAGTTAATCTCATTTAGTAGTGACAAAGTACATAATATACACATTTTCGTAGTACACGATTTGAAATTATACAAAATTAGTTTAATTTTACTTCTAAATTTATAAATTAAAGGGGTTTTACGCACCTGACCCTTCTGCTTCTACATTAGTTTAGAAATTTTGGATTCCTACCTTTTGGCCCCTAGCATCACTGAAGAGTCCTAGGAGGACGAAACAGCTGTATGATGCAGTTTAATTTTTTTTTCGGCATTCTATATCTATTACAAAGTTTAAGAAGTGCAGCATATGTGTGTGCTACGTCATCTTTTACATAACGAAAATATAAAACGCACCTTAACATACATTCTTCAGGCTGTTTAGACAGTTTTGTAATATGTTTTTGTCAGTAAAACGTTGTTTGGAAACTGATTATACAGTTTCTAATGATGATAATAGTAATTTTAATTCAAAATATATTTATCATAATCAATTTGGTTAGGTTTGGTATAGTTGCGTTGAAAATCCTATTTACTTATCGTATGGTCATTCGAGAAAATGCAGCCATAAGGGCAGTGTATTCGCGCTTGTGTTTTACTTTATGTGCAGGAGACAAGTTATGTTGGTGTAGTTGCTTTAATTGCACTCTATATTACATATGTATATAAAATGTATTTGTTATTAATCAATTGTGGCCCTTGCCGGAGAACTGTTATCTTACTGTGTTTTCTGGAAAAGTATAGTGTCCGAGTCGTCAGACAAGGCCTCTAAACAAATCTAGACAAAATATCGGAAGGTTGTTCCCGAGGGAAAGGATCGTGATAATAAATAAAATAAATAATAATATACAACATTTGATATAGCGCCCTATCTAGCTAACATAAGCCACTCTAAAGCGCTTTACAATACATAGATATATGTTTCATACATACAGTTCTATCATATACAATTCTGAGGAGTTCGAATGAGCTGCCTTGTCAGGAACTAACTACTTGTCCTATACCACCTGGCTAATATCTCCATATATTGATGCATGTAAGTGTGTGTGCTGGAGATGAATTGAATCGTAAGAGATTTAGTAAATCACATTACCTTTATTTGACATTAAAACACAACCAATATGAATTTTATTGATAAAATATATTTGGTTATTTAACAACAACTTATTTGTATGGCTTGTTACTGTTTAGTCGGTTGACGATAAATCCTATCGTGTCCACCTGTCCTGCAGTGTTCCTTCTCAGCAAAGTGCTTTATCTGTTGGACTTTAAAACTTAGCGTTGACTCCGTGAAAGAATCTGCAACACTAGTACCGAACCTTGTCAGCTTCTGTAGGCGTTAACATTCAGCAATGAAACGAAAAAAGATTTTATAGCACTAGACCGAAAACAATGTTTAGTTCCCGCAGCCAACGAACGCAGGTACAGGTAACTATACAAAATAGAACATGGAGCTCCCTGGATTTTATCATGTGATGTACTCTATGTAATTATATGTTAATTATATAAACCAGGAAATATGAATATATGACTTACCACATAAATTACAGTATTTAGCACAATACTTCTTAGCCCAACTTTGGTGATTGGCATCGCATGCTGTTGACGCAAAGGCTGCACAGTGGTGGAATACATCCACACACTCGGCTGATGACGTAGCAGCAGCCATGTCAGTCACGGGACGAGTAGGCATGCGCGATGTAAACATAATTGTTGTTGTAGCGAGAACACTCATTTCTGCAAATAGATATAGTTATATACATGTATATACTGTAATAATTCCTTTACCTACATTGTGGAGTTTTGCTTTTTATTAAAATTGTCCTTTTAAACATGATGTCATTGTTTTCTTTGTATGAATCATTAACACAACGAAACTTTCACATTAAATGGCTTATTATCTTGAATATATGTTTTATATAATAATTACATTCGATTTATTACTAAATGATTCGTCTCAAAATTGTTAAAATTATTTCAAGACATTGTTGTTTGGATTTTTTCTTTTATACAGATATAATTAATGTGTGTACTATAAGAAAAACACATTACCGTTGATAGTTCCCCCCGCCAAAGCCAACAATACCAAATAGAACGACATTTCTGTAAATTTCTGCAACAAAAACAAAAAAACAAAAAAAACCCGTAGAGTAAAAATTTAATAATGTATGGCCCTTTCCCTCGGAAACTGTTCGCTTACAGTATAATGTTGCCTGGGAAGGTTATTACTTACTGCTCTATTCAATAGTTCAACAAGAACTGAATTCTTTTGAATTGTTACAGTTTACCCGATTGATGTTGAACATGTTCTGTTCCAAGTTTCCGTAGAAATAACTTGATGATAGTCACTCCAAACTGTATAATCTGTTCGGTTTTCAAACGTTGTTGAGTTTCCGTAAAAGATTCGACATTTCCTGTACCACACCGTTCCATTTTGGCAGACGACAATAGTCAACAATGAAACGAAAGTAGCATTTATAGCGCCCCCAAAGAAAAGGGGTGCAACTTTTCTATTTTCCCCGCAAGCCGAAAAAAGGTATAGAGCCTTCCCTGGCTAGGTATAGTTCCCATAGCCAGGGAAGGCAGAAAACAGAACGTGCTACTTATTCACAAAGCTTTCTCGATATTATCATGTGATGTACTGAATATAAATATGCATAACTGGAATTTAATGAAGAATGCGGTCTTTTCGTGTTTTAAGGATAGAAGAAATTCTTGGTCAGTTTGTTCAAAAAAGATGAAAAGTAACCAAATTACATTTGATGTTGAGTGCTGGTCCGTTTCCTGTTCCTGTTTCTTGATGATGGTAACTGTAAACTTCATTTAACAGAATAAGTTAAATTTTACTTCTAGATTCATAAATTTAAGGGGTTTTACGCACATAACCTTCTGCTTCTACAAACGTTTAGAAATGTTGGCCTCTAGCATCAATGAAGAGTCCTTGGAGGACGACAGCTGTATGATACAGTTTAAAGATTTTTTCGGCATACTGTATCCATTACTAAATTGAAAGATGCAGCGTATGTGTGTTACGTTATCTTTAAACATTATTTAGAACTGTACAGCATTCTTTTTGGTGTTACAGAGCCACTGACAGCATGTACGAATTATTTTACATTACGCTTGTAGTAGTTGTTTATTACAAGCATAACACAATTTTGTTTGGGGGGGGGGGGATGTCGAGTTGGATTAACAAGAAATAAGAAAATGTATACTACAAAATCTAAATTTATAATGTACATTCATCTGTACTTTTTTTATAAAGATGAAAATGAAAAAAATTAATTAGAATAAACAAAACCATGTCTCTTTTGAAGAAAAAGTGGTCGATAAACAAATGCAATGTGTCATAAATTTATATGAAATGTGCAATATACAAAAAAAAATCATACCTGTTCATCTCTATATGAATAAATTTTATGATCTTTCGACCGAATCAATACTTGTTTCAAACCCCATCGTGTTTACAGACGCTATAAAGCTACGGCGCTACTGCTAAGAGATATACGTTCACTTTGTACTTAAAATGAAGAATCATTTCAAAACTAATCAAAAGAGTATAAGACTCTGCGTTGATACTAACACTTATCTGCCAACCAAGGTTTTGGGGACTACGTTCAATGTGTTTGGAAGTGGTATTTGAAGTATCAACAAAACATTTATCCTTTGGAATTTCAGAATACAGAAAAACTGAATTTATATCAGACAAAAATGAAGTAAAGCGAATATGCTGATTAAGAATCAATCTATTGGAAATGTTTACTTATTTTATACACCATGGAAGCATACATGTACTTACTAACACAAGGAGACAGTGGGTCTTGTAGATATGTGTGATGTTTACGTCCTCTTATCGGACGACTTGTAGATAACAATAACCGTAAGGTCATCTCCATAGATATCGTTGTGTAGAGATAAAAGATAAGGACTATAATTTAGTGAGGACGATATTTTAAACGTGTACATTAGAAAGCTGAGATCATATGTTCTGCGCAAACTACGTTTGCAAATATGGGGTATGCTTAACCTGACTGTATCATTTGTTGATCAAAAGTTGATATTTTCAAAATGGTGGTCAATCAAAAATATTTTCATGGTATTTTAGCTTATCCAAGTAAGATTAGTTAAAATGAGAGAAAAATACTCTTTCACGATCAAAGGAGAAAGCTTCGGGTTTTACAAAATTTGAATACCTTTCGGGTGGAATATCCTTATCTTACTCCCCTGGTCATGAAAGAGTCTTATATTCTCTCATTACTAGGTGTGTAATACTGGTCTGTCTAGGCCAATACTCCTATGATAGCTGTGGTTGTATTACATATCTACCCATGCAATACAACCAAGGTGTGACATCACAATGGCGCAGAAATGACGTTACGTCACGATTTCGGTAAACTGTAATGCCGAAAAAAAAAGAATACGGCGACGTGATGAAATCAAAACCTTCCACGATATTTTAAACGTGTAAATTAGAAAGCTGAGATTATTTTTTTTGTGCAAATTGTGTTTGCAAATATGAGGTAGGTTTAATATCGCTGTATCATTTGTTTTCGTCAAAAAAGCTCAAAATGGTGGCTAGTCAAAAGGTATTTTCATGTTTTTTTTAGCTTATTGTATTGTATGAACGGTTGCTTTGGGACAGGGGGCGGGCCCTAAAGAGAAAATAGGTGACAATTAATTCGAATCTTTCTAATGAAAGGAATTATGAATTCCATTCCATTATTGAGTTGGGGTCATCCAGCAGTAAAGAGGAATCCATATTTTATCAAACGTAGTCGTTGTCCTTCTATGGTTGGAAGGGCGGGACCCAATAGAGGAAATACAGTTTGTATATCTGTTGAAGACAACTCAAAGGTCGGTCTTGTAACCAATTTATTACGATTCTGAGCTAAGTCGGACACTATTTTAATTTGACCAATAGGACACTTCCATTTCGTTTCCACATTAACTCTCAGAAAAACTGATGTGAAAATTACAGGCTTTTGATAAGCTATTCCTCATGCCAATGTTTGAATAAATTCAAATAAATGATCTTATGCGGAGAACGACGACACCGAGGGTATAGCATATACCCCCCTTCCCCCATTCTAAACCTCATGCGGAAGACGACGACAACACCGACAGTATAGCATATCCTCCCCTCCCCCATCCCCTCCTCCCTAACCCTAAATTTCAACTCCATTGAGGTGAGCTAAAAGATTCGTAAATACAGTGTATGTTTTTTAGGCGAGAAAATACAGTGACTACAGCGTTGTTTTTATACTTTTCCTGCATGAAATAAACAAGATACACACATGTTTAAATTGTGATTCATTTGTTTAATATTATATTGAAAAATCAACGCATTGTCATGGCTTAATTAATATATGAAAAACATAACCAGTAAATGCTTCAAAAATGAGCTTTTGTTCAGTCAAATTTGTTATTTAATTAATACCATATGTATCAAGTATATCGTTGTCTAAGAAATTCAACACTTTCAGTTTTATCATTGTATTACAAATCTATTCTAGCAATGCTATTCTAAGAACTTAATGTTTTGATAATCACTGTTTAACAAATGCAGAGGAAATGCACCATATCAATGTGCATTTAAGTTAACAATTCTTAATTCATCGTAATACTTTCATTAATGATATCTTCTTTTATATTTTGTGCAAAGCCTTTTAGTTGTTTATGAATAATATATTGATCGTTATTGAAGTATTTGTAGTTTCTAAATTATCAAAATTATATAGGCCTACAATTCTGGCTGATTTAAAACCAAAAACTTCACGTCCACAAAACTTGATGTGAATATGAAAATGAAAGTATCTAGATATACAAAACAATTGTTTTGTAAAATTGATTACGCGTACAAACATTAAAACGCCGTTGTCGAAATTATAAACAAATACATGACATTCTGATAATCAACCAAACTAACACGTTTATAAATATATAATATCGTGATGTAGTATAAATTAAAATAAATTGAAAATATATCTGGATATTGTAAATTATAACGTAGTCAAGAAATATCATATTGAGCCTGATTGTTCCAGTAACAGCACTGGAATAATAGCAAATATCGAAAGCAGTAACAATTTGTTTCTGAAAAATTCTGAAAAAATCCAGTTGATAGCCATTCCACAATAAAGCTGAAACGAAGTAAACCTGAGCAGTAACAGCCAAGAAACTCTTCCAAAGAATTCAAAAATGATTTAGATGTGAACCACTAAAACAACCAACCGCTATAAATATAATAAGTTGTTCAGCTTATTTGCTCAAATTTTGCAGAAAGTTGCGTATATTAGGTCTTTAACCTTTTGCAATATCATTGTCCTCATTTCTGAAATATTTATATAATGTTGTGGTAAGTAAGACAATATATATATATGTGTTATGATAGAAATATCTGACGTATATGTCATTTGTTAGGTTCTTCATGAACCAGTGAATATAGTCCAAAGATAATGTCATGGCTTAGGCAGATGATGATCACATTATAAATTAGCATGCATTGTAAATAATTAAAATTAATACGAAATATAATTCATGTACATTATATAGATTAGTTTCAAGTAAGACAATAAATATGTTATGGTAGAAATTATAGAAATATCTGATGTATATAAGTCATTTGTTATGTACTGCATGGACCAATGCAGGACTAGGGTATGCTTTCTTCAAAATTGTGTAACAAGGAACAAAACAATTCTAGACTATGTATTAAGATTAACTTTTATGTGACATTTTGAATTCTATTAGGTAATTCAACATAATATATTTCATTACATTGTCGGTTTACGCGAACGATTGTCAACTCAAAATAGAATTTTGTTCATAAGCTCTAACGTGGAGACGGTAATGCAATGAGATACACGCTAGCAAATTCATTTCAGCACTACATACATATTTGAAATTTACCAATAAAAGACGAATGCTGTATAGAATATAAAGGTACAAATATTGCCAGAAAACTACTTGTATGTTTTTCTTTCAAGTTACACTGACTTGCAATTACCCTGTCGTATTTTGCGATACACTATTCATTTAATTTCAACAGATTTTATTCATCAAAATGATACAATGAATGGGATTGAACATCGAGGAAAGTCGAAGCATCCAAGAAAAAAACCGACTTGTGGCAGTTTTTTTTTTCATTTACCGCACAAATGCTTCAAATCTACAACCGCGTGGTTTGGGACTAGTGATCGAAGACGGCAGACGCTTTAACCACTCGGCCAATATTGTTTAATCAAGTTTATAAATATATCTTCATTGTGGCCTCTGTATCAGCTATACTGGTGAAGAAATGAAACTGGTGAAAAAAGAGTTAAAACGTTGTTTTAAAAGTTTCTCCATTTGATAATGATATAAGAATAGTTCCTTATATTAAGCATTGTGACATGTACGTGGAATATAAGTTTTGATGCTTAACTTGCATCATTCGTGTATGTTTACATTTGTTTAAAGTTATTATAAGTATGTTTAACGTTCCATACCTGAACGTATTCTTAGGGTCTTTTTTATTATTTATGTCATTTATAACAATCATTCAATACTTCAATAATGCAAAGGTTTCGAGTTTTCCCCTTTAAAAACTCTACATCCCACTCCCACATTATTTTTATACTAAAGTGCTTAAATTTTAAACAATTTTGCCATGTGCACGTGACGGTGTAATAAAAATGTTATTGAATATTTGTTATGAGGACACGTTGTTATACAATGGTAACGATACATTGTATTATAGTGAAATTGATGCATCTGTAATTGTATAATTAAGCTAAAAAGCTCTAAAGGAAACAAAATGTTTATAGCATTACTATCTACAAGTGAATTATAACATTAATGATTGGTAAAGTAGAAAAATATCACAGACCTATGTATTTTAATTCATTCATCTCACCCGAAACAAAGTTGAATGGTCAAATATTTACTTGATTGACATCCCTTTACAATCACATACATGTGTAGCGCACTTCGTTCTATCATGAATAATAAACACGCACAGTTACCCTCACAAATCATCCAATCACTAAATCATACCTTTAATTCTAGCATCAATCATGGTATCATACTATAAGATAAGATACTTTCTCACTCTCGAAACTATTTCCTTACACAAACTCTGAATAATTAGAATCGATAGAAAGCGATAAAGGATTACTTGCATCAACTACTTCACAATTATAAATCAATAAATTATAATCTTGATAGAGATATCATTTTTTTGTATCTATATAATACATATGTTTTGAGACAAAGTGTTATGCTATATCTACAAGTGACCCCGAAGCCCGACTGCTTCGACCTGGTCCACTAAAACTAGTCACTACGTTTTTATCAGGTAACCCCGACCTGATTTCGTTCCTGATTGAATTAACAGTAGATTCAGGTGTCACTGCACTTTGAACACTCTTAGAAATAATGTCCATTTCGTCTTCCCCATTGGGCACGTTTCTGAATGGCTCTTTATGTTTTTGACCTACTTTTCCATTCAAAGTTTTCATTTCCATACCGCCGCCACCGTTTTTCACTTTTTTCTTTGCTGCTTTCGCCATCTTCCTAGCACGTATAGATGGCAACATGGAATTCTCCTTACTCATTTCCGTGTCCTCGAATTGGCCATTCGGTTGTAAGATTTCAGTGGTATCGCCGTCAAGTTCGTCTGTATTTTCATTCGACGCAGGCTTGCCCTTCCCAGCCTTACTGGCCAGGTTACCGTTTTGCGATTTTGTAGACGACAAATCCGTCGTACTACCTTTAGTAGATATTAGGTCTCTGGACTTAAGAAAAGCAGGTTTGGGGACACTGTTGCCTTTTGATTTTGTACCCACTAAATCAGCCGCAGGACGCTTACTCCGACCGCTTGGCGTTCTGCCTATTGTTGTTTGCTGAAATTTAATAGAAGCGAGTTTTTTTATATCACTTGAACTATTTTTAGATTCCCTATAATAATCCTGTGTTTTAGGCTTGAAAAGTATAACATGCTAAAATAAAAAAACAATTGAGTGCGTGATCATTCTAAAATGTATTGCATGAAATATCGATTAAAATGATATTGTTATTGCATTATATAACCTTCAGTAAAACAACGTCCATACCGTTGCATGATGCATATTACCTTTCATATCTTATAGATGTAAATATAGCTTTGCACTTGATAATACATTAAAACCTGATAATCGTTTTATCAGGTAATAATCTGATATTGATGCATTTGTGAGGAAAATAAGAAGAAATAGCACATAACGAATAAACAAATATAAACTTCAATTAATCTGCCATTAATTAACAATTCTATACAAACAAATGTTATTTCCTTATTAATTATCTACAGTATTAAACTTTTACTTACCATCTTATTCGGCATAGAGATAAGGGCCACCTGGTCGGCCGCCCGATAGGGGCTCCACGTCTGTAGTATAGGCTCCCCCTTGTAGGATTCCATCTTCAGAGGGCTATGCTTCATAGTACCTGTTGTAGATCATTATATACTACTATTGTAGATTTGTATACACTATTTGTTGTTATTGTTTTCAAACATATATTGTGTTTAATTGACAATCACGTGATAAAAAAAATCCATGTTAGTAAATAGATAATAGTAATCACATTGGCGGTTTATAACAGCTTTATCTGTAATCGTATTACATGCGGAACAATGATTTTTGGTTGTGATGCTAATGATTACATTTAAGTTAACATTAGCCAAAAAGTATTATCATGGGTAATCCATGACACAGTGTTCCAATGATCAAATGATATAAAGGCATGCATTCTATCAATGTGTGTTAACTTTATGTGTTAATAACTGTATCCATTCCATGTTCGTCCATGCAAATGACTATACTGACTCTATGTTCATCCACTATATGTGTCAATGACTATACTGACTTTATGTTCATCCACTATATGTGTCAATGACTATACTTACTGTATGCTCATCCGCCATTTGTTTCAATGACTTTACTGACTCTATGCTCTTCTATAATATGTGCCAATGACTATATTCATAACATGTTCGGCCACTATTAGTTTTCAATAACTATGAATTCCATGTTCGTCCATTACATTTGTTATTGACTTTATTTATTAAGTAATTATATCAAAGCGTAATTAATATTACTTACTTGAACCTCGAACATCGTAGGATCTGAAAAAGAAAGAACAGATTAAATGCGTGATAAAATACCCATAACACTAATTGTTGAGATATTTGAATGCGTTGTATTGGACAACTGAAAGAAAAAAAGATAAATTTTAATAAGGCACAGCAATTGACGACAACTTTGGGGCCTTCCTTCAACATTTGACTGAAATAACACCAACAACAATTACCGACATTAAGAACACTATATACCAAACAACATGGTAATACAAGTTCCAACGAATATTTTATTTTTATTAACACAATTTGAAGGGATTTTTAATAATTCAAATACAACAATGTCAAGAATAAGTTACTATATATTGGACATTTTTATCAAGTCAAATTTTCGCATATTTGTAATGAAATTCATGTTTGCCTAGTGTTAATTTTGCCCTCTTATTTATATGAGATGACGTAACACACACACATGTGCTGCACCTTTTAAATTTAGCAATAGATACAGTATGCCGAAAAAAGGAATTAAACTGCATCATACAGCTTTTCGTCCTCCAAGGACTCTTCAGTCATGCTAGGGGCCAAAAGGTGGGAATCAAAAATTTCTAAACTATTGTAGAAGCAGAGGGTTCAGGTGTGTTAAAACCATTTAATTTATGAAATTAGAAGTAAAATTAAACTAGTTCTGTATAATTACAAATGTGTATATTATGTACCGTGCCACTACACAAATGAGATTAACTGTGTCTATGGAGGCTCCAGCAAACATCGGGGACTAAAAAATCCACCAGCAGAGTCTGCTGTAGAGAAGAGATATGCATGCTGCAAGTCTCTTCTCTACACCTATAAAAGTAGTGTTTAACATAACTAATATGACATCAACTAAGGGTTGTTATTTTACAATAATAGGTCTAATATTCATTGACACAATAAAAACGTCCTCGCAGCGGTGGATGGAAAACGACATTCATAGACATTCTAGTATGCGGTAGTTTGGCAGTGAACGTACATTAAAATGAGCGTTATTGTACTATTCGATTAAGTTGTCAACTTAGGCATATGGGGTAACGAGAACGGAACGTCGAATGTGTTTGGACACATATTTAGGAACGCAGGAAAATTATAACTACTTTTGAAATCCGTCATTATATTAATTTACATGCATCACTATTTGATAGTCATGAATTCACTGAAAAAAATGAAAATAAATTCTTATATTTGATATTTTGATTTCAGTGTAACACAATATGATTAATTCACATTAGTTTATTACCAAGCACCCTCATAATGCAAGCAAAATAACATTTCGTTACACTTTTTGATCATGGCATTTGTCCATATATTTTTATAAGGGGCCGTCTGATTTCTCCAATCAAAACATATAGCCATGTCATAATACCAAAATGCATGCAGCATATCTCTTCTCTTCACTTACAAAAGTAGTGTTTTACATAACCAATATGATATCAAAGAAGAGATGTTATTTTACAATAATAGGTCTAAACAATCTTTAGAAGGAATCATTTGAAAACATGCACTACTCTTTACCACTGTGACCCTAATGTTGGATCAACGTCATTGTATAAATATATACATGTATAAGAACTATTAGTTCAAATTGGCTAAAGAACAACTATCTTGTTCTCGGTGTTGTATTACACAACTTACATTTGTAACTGACAGTTTACATGGAGCTATGTTATAACACTGCATCCCTGATACAATGTAGCTACTGTTTAAATTTAACGAGTCTATATATTGATTGTGTTATATGACTTCTATTCTATTGTCATTACCAACCCGAAGAAAATGTTCCCAAATATACCGAGTTTTAAGAAAAAGAGGATAAATGGTAAAATGGACGAATAAAGATTACCGCACTTAAGCACAAATTACGTCGATGTGGGTTTCAATACCCCTATTTCTTTACCACCTCATAGAACAAGGCTAAACTTAATTTCATTCAATGATGACAAATTATAAAGTTATGTATACATAATGCTCTAAATTGACCCTATCCTTTACCTTATAAGGGGAACATCAGTGTGCAATGATTATTACCTAGTAAATCGACATTATATCTATGAACAAAGACATATTATCGATCACATTTTGAGTATTATGTAAGCCAACCTCAGACCTTACTCTCCGTAAGTAATGTTAGCCATCCTCACCATATACAACCAATTTGCGTGCACTCAATCAAAACAGTCTCGCTGGTTCGACATTTCATCACCATTTGGTGTCAGTCCACCTTATCTAAAGCATGCTGTGAAACTAACAACACAACATGACACCGTGGTGGAAGATAGGCTCCAAGAACAAAATGTATAATTCATCTAATCAGCATCACAAATGTATAGAGTTACCAATGTAATGTATTGCTCGATAACAAACAGACCACCACGACCCGGCTGCAGGTATACAACAGTCATGCGCATGTTACTTTCAAAATTACTGCAAATGTTTTTAAATTTTAAAATCTTTTTAAACAAATTGTTTAAGCAGTCGTGTCTGGTATAACAAAAACAGGTTACATACTGTATCGTTGCTTTTATTCGTGGGGGATTTAATTTCGCTTCATTCGCGGTCAAATCAAATTCCGCGAAATTAAATACCTGTGAAATATAACACCCAGTTAAGACAAGTACCATGAGAGAAAAAATATCCCCGGCAGAGCGCAAAATGTTATACCTGTACAATTAAACAACTACACAGTACTGAAACACTGGCTCATGCCAAAAATAAAATGTTCTATAAATGTGTCGTCAAACTGCCAGTGTGAGCAAAATATTCCATGAAGTTTTAAAAGTGTTACCCTGTAGAGGTTGTGTCTTCTGGTACGGATATGGATTCAGAACTGTGAAAAGGAAAGGTACAGAAACATACAGAGATGGTTCACAACAGCTAAAGCGGGAGATTTACAGGACAAGATTAAGTACCAAATATATCATATATATAAAGCTTGGTGCTTGTGTCATCAAACTGTATATGGAACAAACATATGTAACTCCATAATTGAATATTTAGAGACACAATGGCACCATTTATAAATACATGCTATTATGACTTGTGTTATCAAATGTTGAAAATGTACAGCCTAGATATATATGAGCTGAACATGGTTTACAAACGGACATGTGGTGGTGATGGTGCTAGATAAATGAAAAGATATTTTTCATTTCAAAACATTTTATTGACATACATCAATGGAATCAGACAGCAGGTTAATAGCCTATATAAGTCTTCTCCCGGGAAAAGTTTATGTATAGAATGTTTCCAAATATGTATGAACTGTTATTTTATACTGTATAGGTAAACAGATATTTTGCTGTTGTAAAATGTTCTTATAAATATTACCATAATTTTGTTGTAAAAAGGAAGTTTTACGAAACTTAAAACTGAACGTAAAATATTAGAGATCATCACGAGTTGAATGTCTTATTTCTCACACTATGTAAAGTATGGCAACTAATAGCCTCTTGTGGAAGTTTGGGATTGACATGTTCAACCAAGCCTGATATCACGCAATACAGTCTCGTTCCAAGGAGGATATATAAATCGAGAATATTTTAAGATTATGAATGATTTTTAAGTATCCTTTAAATCTTAAACTGTTAACTATAATGATCGCAACTAATTGGATGTCTATCTTTATATTTTTCTCCCGACTACTGGGTGTAACTGACAGTCCATCCCTCGAAAGCGTTGGTCAGTTTAATGTAAAAGTGAAAGAAAGTGATATAATTTCTTCCCGTTATGTTGCGATATTTCATTGTTGTTACGGTAGCAACACAAGATCTAAATGGCATAAAATATAATATGAAAATGGCCTTACGGGATGACAGACGACGATTTAAAGTAAAAAATAAAACAATTGCATTAAAGAATCGAATATCAATAGATTGAATGCAGAACGGATTACTCTTACATTGCAATTATTATATCATTAATTAATTAAACATAATCTTACATAATAATAATAATTAGCTCGTGTTTGGACCAATTTCTAAATGAAATATATTTTCTGAAGGCAAATGTTATTTTAAGAAGGAAAATCAAGGTTTCAGTTGTGTCAATTAACCGGAAAGTACCTTAAAACGGCATTTTTTGCTAAATTTGGTACTCGTCTGCTCAATTTCGCCGCCGCCATTCGACTAATTATAGAAATCTCAACATGGTACGACACGAAACATTTTCTATAATTGTTTTAACCTTAACAGTTTAGATTATCAAACAATACTATATTTATTTAATATCAAGATTTATTATTTAGCACATCTGTACCATAGTTATATTTTTATTATCGTTTTCTATGTTAAAAAATCATTTCTGATGTTTTCTTGCGAATCGGAACGGAACCGGGAGCAGGACAGTGGTCACATGATTCGAAAAAAATCACGTGATTGTTCATACAAAAATAGAACTGGAATCGCAAATGTCAGGTAGCCGCGGTAGACAAATATTGGCTGACGAAAACAGAGTTGACAGTTGCTTTCGGAAAAGAAAAACGTACAGCTGAAACGTCTACGTTCTTCATTCTCGTACACTGTAAGATTATGTTCGGTAAAGCTTTTTTAAAAAATAATAATAATAATTCAATAAATAAAAAAAAAAATAATTCAATAAATAAACAAGAGGCCCATGGGCTTAAACGGTCATCTGACAATTGCAAACACTTATAGCAGGGACACACCCCTTAGTTCAAAAGTGTTCAAACCAGCATCATACCTTATTATATACATGTGCATACAGTATTATGCATGGTTTTCATTTATGTACAGTATACATGAAAAATATTTTTTTAAATATTTGGTAGGCTATGCCAATATTTAATTTATTGTTATTTGGAAAAATCATATTTCAATGTTTGAATGACAGGTCTTTTTATTTCCATTGAATTTGGAGTATTACACATATTCTCAGAAAAAGGATTGTTTGAAATAGTACTGAATACTGAAATACTTTTGGTACTGTATAAAACTATATGAACGCATGCTTTTGTTTTTTATTAATGATATTACAATTTAACAGAGGTGTACCACCTTATCATTGTATAGAAAAATCAAAATGCACATTACTGATAATGGCCTTACAAGTGCTCCATGCAAACTGGCCAAACTACATGTACAGTACCCCTTTTATCTCCCATCTGGCCCATATAGTGTTGGTCAGTCTCTTTATTTAAGATGATTGCTTTCCCAAAATGGGATTGATGTGTTATATCAAATTCTGCTAAATTCTCCACATACAGGAATTAGGATTTAAACATTAATACTTTTCCACTTTCACAGTGCCCTGAAGACCAGATCAGTCGCATTTATATAAAATCTTATCACCTTCCCCCAATGATGCTTCACATTAAATTTGGTGCTGATCGATTCAAGCATTAAGGAGGAGGATTTTAAAGCAAAAACTCAGCAAAGTTCCCTTTTGGGGCCCCGCCCCTTTGGTCCCAGGGGTCTGATTAGCCTCATTTATATAAAATCTGATCGCCATCCCCAAAGGATGTTTCACACTAAATTTGGATGCAATCCATCCAAGTAATAAGGAGGAGTAGGAATTTAAAGCAAAAATTCAGCAAAGTTCCCATTTGGGCCCCGCCCCTCTGGCCCCAGGGGTTGGATCAGCCTCATTTATAAAAAATCTGATCGCCCTCCCCGAATGATTCTTCTCACCAAATTTGGATGCAATCCATTCAAGCATTAAGAAGGAGTATAGGATTTTAAAGCAAAAATTCAGCAAAGTTCCCCTTTTGGGGCCCCGCCCCTCTGGCACCAAGGGTTGGATCAGCCTCATTTATATAAAATCTGATCGCCCTCCCCAAATGATGCTTCACATCAAATTTGGATGCAATCCATTCAAGCATTAAGGAGGAGTAGGATTTTAAAGCAAAAATTCAGCAAAGTCCCCTTTTTGAGGCCCCGCCCCTATGGCCCCAAGGGTTGGATCAGCCTCATTTATATAAAATCTGATCGCCCTCCCCAAATGATGCTTCACATCAAATTTGGATGCAATCCATTCAAGCATTAAGGAGGAGTAGGATTTTAAAGTAAAAATTCAGCAAAGTCCCCTTTTTGAGGCCCCGCCCCTATGGCCCCAGGGGTCGGATCAGCCTCATTTATATAAAATCTGATTGCCCTCCCCAAATGATGTTTCACACCAAATTTGGATGCAATCCATTCAAGTATTAAGGAGGAGTAGGAATTTAAAGCAAAAATTCAGCAAAGTTCCCATTTGGGCCCCGCCCCTCTGGCCCCAGGGGTCGGATCAGCCTCATTTATAAAAAATCTGATCGCCCTCCCCGAATGATTCTTCTCACCAAATTTGGATGCAATCCATTCAAGCATTAAGAAGGAGTATAGGATTTTAAAGCAAAAATTCAGCAAATTTCCCCTTTTGGGGCCCCGCCCCTCTGGCCCCAAGGGTTGGATCAGCCTCATTTATATAAAAACTGATCGCCCTCCCCAAATGATGCTTCACATCAAATTTGGATGCAATCCATTCAAGCATTAAGGAGGAGTAGGATTTTAAAGCAAAAATTCAGCAAAGTCCCCTTTTTGAGGCCCCGCCCCTATGGCCCCAAGGGTTGGATTAGCCTCATTTATATAAAATCTGATCGCCCTCCCCAAATGATGCTTCACATCAAATTTGGATGCAATCCATTCAAGCATTAAGGAGGAGTAGGATTTTAAAGTATAAATTCAGCAAAGTCCCCTTTTTGAGGCCCCGCCCCTCTGGCCCCAGGGGTCGGATTAGCCTCATTTATATAAAATCTGATTGCCCTCCCCAAATGATGTTTCACACCAAATTTGGATGCAATCCATTCAAGTATTAAGGAGGAGTAGGAATTTAAAGCAAAAATTCAGCAAAGTTCCCCTTTTGGGGCCCTACCCCTCTGGCCCCAGGACTCGGATCAGCCTCATATATATAAAATCTGATCGCCCTCCCCAAATGATGCTTCACACCAAATTTGGATGTAATCCATTCAAGTTTTAAGGAGGAGTAGGAATTTAAAGCAAAAATTCAGCAAAGTTCCCCATTTCGGGCCCCGCCCCTTTGGCCCCAGGGGTTCGATCAGCCTCATTTATACAAAATCTGATCGCCCTCCCCCAATGATGCTTCACACCAAATTTGGTGGTGATCCATTAAGAAATGAAGGAGGAGTAGCATTTTGAAATGAAAAGTTTACTGACGGCGGACGGCGGACGACGACGGACGAAGCACGATGACTAAAGGTCATCCTGACCCTTCGGGTCAGATGACCTAAAAAATAATAAAATATATATATATATATATATTTTTGATAAATCATTGGTTATCTTGCATAGTTTTTAAATAATTGTGCAATATATGATGACTAATATGTTTGAACGAATGCAATCCTGATGGATATGTGCTTGAATTGTTTAACATTGTGACAATCATGCAACACTGGTATCTGTTTACCTAGAGACTGGTGACGATGTGCGGGCGAGGAATATATCATGTCTGTTTCAAGAAAGTCAAATGACACACAGCATTAATGACATAACAAGTTCAAAGTTGTTTTTAAAGATACTTCAAATGAGAGTAAGAATTGAATACGACAGGAAAAGATGCTTTTTCTTATTTTCAACAGAACGTTGCCAGTCAAAATATACAAAGTTGTACAAATTTGAATAAAAGCAATATTGCTCATAAAGGAAGATAGATATGGATAGTACCATCACATGCACAACAACATACTCAACTCGAGTATAATACAGGATAATATTAGTACATGTAGAAAAAGATAAATAGAATGAACTGGAAAGATTTCAGGACAAATAACAAAAGTGAAAATCTTATCCAATTGAGGACAATAATTTAATAAGACATGCTTTTTTGAGATGGCCGTTATAAAACCATCCTTCATGTCATATAAACTACATGTATATCATCAATACATAATGTTGTGGGAGCCTGTAGGCATAAGCTGATGAATTAAAAACTTGAAAATATCTTTATATAAATTATCTTAATTCACAGTTCACAAAATAGACGCTGGTTGCATTGTCCAAATAAATCAAATGTGAAGCCTATTTTTGGTCAGTGAAATGAGACATTAATATGGATTTTACCCCGAGTATGGTGATGGAGCTCTCGAGTCTACAAGTATGACTTCCGACCTGTAATCACAGTAGATAGTGTGGTATATGAATAAACGCCACAAATATTGGCGCTGTACGCATGCGTGTGGTCGTGCGTGTACACACATGTTTGGTGGAATGTTGCACCAGGTTGACGTAATAGATCATGTGACATTGTTTTCTTACAGATTATGAGACTGACAATCATAAACACAAAAGGCAATCAGACATCAAGCAAACAATATCATCTTTGAATCAATTCATTTAACGACTCTATAGCAATGACGAAATTATAGACATGGCATATAACACTACAATATACATTGTAACACCACAATACACAAACACATACGATTTCAACAAGAGCAATAGTCGTTGTCTGGTGTATAACGGTTTTGTTATTTTTAAGTATATATAGAAAGATTGATACAGGCTTTAAAGAAGCTGAAACAAATGCAAGCAAACGACGAAGATTTGCGTAAATAAGTTTCAAATATAGGAGGATTATAAAATGTTTCCTGAAAACAGTACAGATTCAGGTAAGCTGGTATAGCGATGCAATGGATTTAATGACATGCATATCAATAACGAATTATTGAAGACTATGCATATGCTATAATAATCAAGCAGCAAATAAAAGCATTCAAGACGCGATATTTGTATATTCAAATTGTACAAAAAATCAGGTATATTAATTGACATCAACAGAGCTAAGAACACCTGCAACACATTGACAATGTTTGTTTCATCATTGCCTTGCCGATTCAATTCTGATTGGAACCAGAAGATTGATAACCATGTGCATGTACAGCGGGCGAGCGACAACTATATACCTTACAGAACTATGTAAAAACATCTAAGCGATCAGGACAAAGTCTAAAGTGAGTATCATGCTTCAATTTATGATCTATCAGTTTTGATTTCAAATAGATTTTACACATACAGTACGCATGCTACATGACCCTGTTTACAACACTGTAAATATCCATGCAAACATTTACCCGTATAGTTCGAAATCTTCATGTTTGTTCCTGGGAAAAGACGACAGTATGAAGAGGTAAGAAAACAGAGTAATGATGAGTAAATTCTTTATTACAAATATGTCAGATGTAGAACAAGAAAGCAAGAAGCTAGATTCAGTGGTTTCATGAATGAATAATTTGGTCGTGTTATGTTCAGCTTTAATGCTGGAATGCTAAATGAAACCCCATCATTTTTTTTATCTTTGAAATTAAACAGAGAGATAACATGATTAAAAGAAAAGTGTTGTTCTAGTCAGTCAGACTGGAAAGATATTTTTTTATTAAGGTGATAGTATAAAAGGTTACCCTATAGTTAAAGCGTCTGTATCAGCAGGATAGACTTTGTTCAAGTTCCTGTAGTAAGACAAAGCCAGGACTTAGTATAAAGCAATGCTAAGCACGAAATTGGCAAACAATCAAATAAGCACAGAACACTTACAAGCTTAAGATAAAAGATAAATAAAGGAAGGCAAGAGAAATTTTATTGCGTTAATATGATATAAAATATATTGCATTATACTTCACATAAAAACTATTTTTTGCCACATAAGTTGGACTTTTTTCTGCGTACACAAAGTAACAGAAAACATATATGTAATTAATTCTAACTGCAGTAGAATACGTAATAGTCTGGAGAAAATACATCCGAAATAAAAACAAAACAACGGAAATGGTAAAAACTACAATATGCAAGATAATAAAGCAACAACAGCTTTAGATCACTACAAGTTTTTTAGAGGTAATAAGGGGATAAACAATACAAAACAATGTCAAACATAAACAAGTAAGGTGCTTGAGGTAAATGACATGCATTAAATATAAATGCATTCGGTGAAAAAGATACCAGAAGGCTTTTTTGATCACAGCTACGGTAATAAGGTGTTGGGTTTTTGTGTAACCAAATGCGGACTAACTACAAACGAAAACCTTGTTCACAATTATCATTTCGCGATTTAATTTATAACATTTTTTTCAACACAAAAGGAAATACTCAATATAAAGCACAGGATTGGGACCATGCTATCATGCAACCATTTTCGTTTGGAACCGTGATGTTGGTAAATATACCTTTGGTTCAATAACATCAATTGTGACCTGGGTGACCTTGGGCTCTGAGTTCTTGGCGAATGAAAACTGCGTGAAAATAGCATATCAATCAGCATGATTGTATAATTTGTTCAACAAGGGTTGGTACTACTCAAATGTACAAACCTCATATACATGATTTCCAAATTTGTCACATGTATTTTAAATTATAATTTAGTATTATACGCATTCATGGGTCTGTTATTATCTTTGTGTTCAGTCTGTATTAGTGATTTTACTGAAGACCCTTTATTTCAATTTCTTGGTTTTAGTAACATAGCTATTAGATTTCAGACGTTAAAATAATTAAGTATGAAGAGCTTACCCTTCATCCTCTGGGGGTTGATTTTGTCCAATACTAGCAGAGGAAGGTGATATCAGTGAGAAAGCGTCATCTAATAGCTCATGCATTCTACTGCGAGCAACGCTCAGCGATTCTTCCGCTGTTAATGCCATATTCTGTAAAAATGTCAAAAAAAGGGAAAACAATATGAAATTCCTTTTAAAATGATTGTCTAAATTTAGTTTAATATTCAATAAATATAATTTTCTTAGAAATATTAAACGGTATCAAAATGAATGTACTTAGAAAAGTGTCAAAATAACGCATATGCTATATCGACGGCATGTCCATATCTATGACTGGTTTGTTATGTATGTGTGACTACATTTTTTAATATAAAATAAATAGCAATATACCAGAAACAAAAAACTGCATATCAATGAATGTATTTGGAAGGGTGTAAATATAATGTATTGGGAAGGGTGTCACTATAATGTATTGGGAAGGGTGTCACTATAATGTATTGGGAAGGGTGTCAGTATAATGTTTTTGGAAGAGTGTCAATATAATGTATTGGGTAGAGTGTCAATACAATGTATTGGGAATTTTGTTGCAATATAATGTACTGGGAAGGGTGTCCTTATAATGTATTGGGAAGTGTGTCAATATAATGTATTAGGAAGTGTGCTAATATAATGTATTGGGAAGTGTGTCAATATAATGTATTCGGAAAGTGTTAATATAATGTATTGGGAAGGTTGTCAATATAGTGTATTCGGAAGGGTGTCAATATAATGTATTGGGAAGGGTGTCAATATATTGTATTGTGAAGAGTGACAATACAATGTATTGGGAAGGGTGTCAATATAATGTATTTGGAAGGGTGTCAATATAATGTATTGGGAAGTGTGTCAATATAATGTATTGGGAAGGGTGTCAATATAATGTATTTGGAAGGGTGTCAATATAATGTATTGGGAAGTGTGTCAATATAATGTATTGGGAAGGGTGTCAATATAATGCTTTGGGAAGGGTGTCAATACAATGTATTGGGAAGGGTGTCAATATAATGTATTTGGAAGGGTGTCAATATAATGTATTGGGAAGGGTGTCAATATAATGCTTTGGGAAGGATGTCAATACAATGTATTGTGAAGGGTGTCAATATAATGTATTTGGAAGGGTGTCAATATAATTTTTTCGGAAGGGTGTCAATACAATGTATTGGGAAGGGTGTCAATATAATGCTTTGGGAAGGATGTCAATACAATGTATTGTGAAGGGTGTCAATATAATGTATTGGGAAGGGTGTCAATATAATGCTTTGGGAAGGGTGTCAATATAATGTATTGGGAAGGGTGTCAATTTATTTTTTGGGAAGGGTGTCAATATAATGTTTTGGGAAGGGTGTCAATATAATGTATTTGGATGGGTGTCAATATAATGTATTTGGAAGGGTGTCAATATAATGTATTTGGAAGGGTGTCAATATAATGTATTTGGAAGGGTGTCAATATAATGTATTTGGAAGGGTGTCAATATAATGCTTTTGGAAGGGTGTCAATATAATGTATTTGGAAGGGTGTCAATATAATGTATTGGGAAGGGTGTCAATATAATGCTTTGGGAAGGATGTCAATACAATGTATTGTGAAGGGTGTCAATATAATGTATTGGGAAGGGTGTCAATATAATGCTTTGGGAAGGGTGTCAATATAATGTATTGGGAAGGGTGTCAATTTATTTTTTGGGAAGGGTGTCAATATAATGTTTTGGGAAGGGTGTCAATATAATGTATTTGGAAGGGTGTCAATATAATGTATTTGGATGGGTGTCAATATAATGTATTGGGAAGGGTGTCAATATAATGCTTTTGGAAGGGTGTCAATATAATGTATTTGGAAGGGTGTCAATATAATGTATTTGGAAGGGTGTCAATATAATGTATTTGGAAGGGTGTCAATATAATTTTTTCGGAAGGATGTTAATATAATGTATCCGTAATATCGAAGGCGTGTTTATATCTACGAGTGTTTTCCTATGGTGTGTGACTGTATATCTGAAGTGGCCCATCAGTGTATACAAGGTTTACTCCCTAATCAATAGGATTTACAAGGTACTCACGTCATGCCCTTCTAGTGTGCCTTTGGACCTGAAACAAAACAGAAAAAAACCATCAATTGATCTCGCTAATGATAAAATCAAAGAGAGTATTAACGTTGAATAATTAAACGCGAACTAGATTCCTGATGTCAGTGTCCTCGTGATATCTTTCACATTTTCCCTTCCTGTCTGTACAATGGATCAATAACGCTACAAAACAATGCCGTATCTGTCCATTAATAACGACGGTCTTCACGTCATAAGGCTGTAATTACACAAAAAAAAAGCGCATCCTCTTGAAAAGAAGACGAGAACTACTGACAAATATCGACCGGTGTTTTCCAGACCAAACAGAAACATTTTTTATTTCGTTATATATTAGTCTCGAAATTAGTCAACAATATACACGCACCAGAAATCATTATTCTGTTTTCCTAAATTGTATTAAATTATTGGAAATACTTGAAAGAGTGTTTCCCTTTTCTCATGTGTCTTATTTTCGTTCGTCTAATTTTCGTTAGGTTTGTCTCTAACAAACGACGACGACGACGATGATGATGATGATGACGACGACGACGACGACGATGATGATGATGATGATGATGGCGATGATGTCTTGGGAGGTTTATGTTACCACATACCTCCCCCCCCCCCCTTTATTCAAACATAATATGATCGGTGAAAACAAGTGCTTTAAAATTACTGAATCGCTAGACAGGCAATCTTACGGTATCAAATTGTTTTTTATACATATATATTGTAAATGCGATACCATGATAACGGTTTATTAACCACTGGCGAAACATTAACTATAAGTGTAACGTGAAATAGTTGATTTCCCGAGTGCATTGCCCAATGGCATAGCAAACTGACCAAAACAAATGTCGGATAGACACACGTCCCAAACACAAGTTCCACCGGTCCAATATAGTACATTGTTATTGCTGTCCTAGAACTGCTATACTCTGTATCTAAAGACTTCGGTCCAGATTTTATTTACTCACCCCCTCTTCTTCTTATGGACGAACACCTCTGGGAG
This sequence comes from Mimachlamys varia, assembly GCA_947623455.1. NCBI lineage: Eukaryota > Metazoa > Mollusca > Bivalvia > Pectinida > Pectinidae > Mimachlamys > Mimachlamys varia. The sequence goes on from OX392539.1 coordinate 42,913,596, forward strand.
TTCTTGATTGGTGGGAGGGGCCTCCAGAACAGAGTCTATCTCCTCCTGGGCAGCTAGGTACTCCACCATTAACTGGTCCGCACTTTTATCTGAAATCATCCAACAATATATCAGTTTCCTCCTCAGATAAGTTTTGGAGTTCTTGTTTTCATGCTAGAATTTGCGTTAGGTGCAGGTTGAAGAAGACTATGGGCAAGTTTTATGGTCGCCAACTTGATCTCATAGAGAAATATTCTGTGTCTTTGTGTGATATGAAGATGGACGTTTCTGAGGTTTCTTGTTAGTGTGTTTACTCGTTGTGATGACAATAATGACTCGGTTCTCATTTTGAGGATTGATGCTTACTTGGATGTGACCACGATTTACATTGCGGGTGTCGTCGATGAAACAGAAGACGCTTACTCTTCCGGAGCACATGGGCCCGTATTCATGAAACCGTTCTCATGCTCAAGCATGGATTTCGTGCTCAAGCCTTATTTCTTGTTCTGGCTATAAATAATTTAAAAAATCTAACTTTGTCAAAGTTTTGGAAAAAAAGTTGAAAAGACATGAAGCCAAAAACTGTTTTAAACATTTACATTGACTTCTTGACTCTTCGAAATGTTTAAGGAGAGTTTTAAGAAAGCTAGCTTGAGCACAGAATCCATGCTTGAGCATGAGAACGGTTTCATGAATACGGGCCCTGGTCTTAATCTGTTGTGCTTTTACGAGAGTCTCCATGTAAATCTTTCTTTTGTTCCTATTATTCCTTTTGTTCGGATTATGGTTTTGTTGTCGCTTTTGTATTCTCTGATTTTTTTATCTTAGGCAATTATAATTTTTTGCCTATTAAAAATGTTTGATTGAAGAAAATATTAATTTAAAATGAAATTTAAATCTAAATGAAAGAGAGTGAAATAGAATGAAAGAATAATTCATTTGAAGTCTAAGAGAGAAAATACATGACAAAAGGATGAATAAAGAGAAAGACGCCTCCAATGTGAGGTGATATGATGTAAGAGGGATGATCCCAGGGCAACCCAACCCTGGCATCCCTCAAAAGAGAATATCTTTTAGAAGCTAAACAAATGCTTTTGTCTTTCCTTTTCGAGACTTTAGCGTTCTTTCTATTCATATTGCACATTCGACTCTTTGTTAGTAATGTCAATTTAGTATGTCTGGTTTTGCTTTTGGGTTTTTTGTTTGCTTTTCACCTCGAGTGTTTATAAATATACGACAACGACAAGTACAACGAAAGGTCGAAAACCTGTATACGACAATGACTTGGAAAGGATTATCAGATCATGGTCTGAAATAAACATTTTGTTTTGTGAGGTACCGGTTGTAATAGCCCTTGTAACGTTTAATAAACAAGGAAATGATTGTTCTAAAAATTATGAACCCTAAAATTAACAGACTAATATACGACGTTTAAGTCTTCATCAACCTTTATCTATTGAATCCCTGTGCCGTAAGTTTGTTGAACGATTAAAGTCGATAAAACAGTTAAATAACCATGGGGCTTCGTTTTGTATGCAGTTTAAACAGAAAGCTTAATTACTGACTAAAACAAATCGCTTCATATTCGGTAACATTAAAACCTTGCTATGATGGAAGGAGGTGGTAAGCGCAACAACAACTCAGACATGCGAGTTAGACATTTGATTAAGATATAAAAACAAGAGGCCCAATGGGCCTGCATCGCTCACCTGGAATTAATCTCTGACTTAAAGGAATTACCTCTATTTCCCCTATTGGGCCCCGCCCCTCTGGCCCCTTTAGGGTCAGTGTCACCATTTATGCAAAATCTGTTCCCCTTCCCCCAACGTTGTTTCTGACCAAATTTGGACAAAATCTATTCATAACTTTTTGACAAGAAGAGATTTGAAGGAATTACCTCTATTTCCCTATTGGGCCTCGCCCCTCTGGCCCCTTGGGTGTCAGAGTCACCATTTATGCAAAATCTGTTCCCAGCCAAATATAAGCAATATACATTGCTCAGTTTCAGAAAAGAAGTTGTTTATATCAATATAGCCAAATTTACCTCTTGGCCCAACCCCCCAGGCTCCTTAAGGGTCAGACCCACCATTTGTACAATTTTGAATCCCCACCCCATAGTGATGCTACCAGCCAAATATGAGTGATATACATTGTACGGTTTCAGAAAAGAAGATGTTTTTTATCAATATAGCCAAATTGACCCCTTTTGACCCCGCCCCCCAGGCCCCTGGGGGGCCAGCCCAACCATTTGTACAATTTTGAGTCCCCACCCAATAGGAATGCCTCTGACCAAATTTGGTTGAATTCCAACAAGTGGTTATTAAGAAGAAGTCAATTGTTGACGGACGGACGACGGACGACGGACGACGGACGGACGCCACGGTATGGCATAAGCTCATCCTGGTCCTTTGGACCAGGTGAGCTAATTAAAAGTGTGTCGCAAACCCCAGGGCCAAATCAAAAACCATGATTGTGATCATCTCTTTATGCCCAGTAATTGTATGTATAGTTTTGGGGTGTGGATCTCAACCGTGTAAAAGTTATGACTCAGGGGTCAAATTAAAAGTGTGTCGCAAACCCCAGGGCCAAATCAAAAACCATGATTGTGATCATCTCTTAATGCTCAGTAATTGTATGTATAGTTTCGGGGTGGGGATCTCGACCATTCAAAAGTTACGACTCAGTAGTCAATTTGCAAGGGTGTGGCAGACCCTTGGATCAAATATGAAATCATGATTGTGATTGTCTCTTAATGCCGAGCAATTGTATATATAGTTTTGGGGTGGGGATCTCAACTGTTTAAAAGTTATGACTCCGAAGTCAATTTACAAGGGCGTGGCAAACCCTGGGGTCAAAACATAAACCATGATTGTGATCATCTGATAATGCCCAGCAATTGTATATATAGTTTTGGGGTGGGGATCTCAACCGTTTAAAAGTTATGACTCAGGGGTCAAATTAAAAGGGTGTGGCAGACCCCAGGGCCAAATCAAAAACCGTGATTGGGATCATCTCTTAATGCCCAGTAATTGTATATATAGTTTTGGGGTGGGGATCTCAACCGTTTAAAAGTTATGACTCAGGGGTCAAATTAAAAGGGTGTGGCAGACCCCAGGGCCAAATCAAAAACCATGATTGTGATTATCTCTTAATTCCTAGTAATTGTATATGTAGTTTTGGGGTGGGGATCTCAACCATTTAAAAGTTATGACTCAGGAGTCAAGTTTCAAGGGCGTGGCAGACCCTAGAGTCAAATATAAAATCATAATTGTGATTGTCTCTTAATGCCCAGCAATTGTATATATAGTTTTGGGGTGGAGATCTCAGCCGTTTAAAAGTTATGAGTCAGGAGTCAAGTTGCAAGGGCGTGGCAGACCCTGGGGTCATATCTAAATCCATGATTGTGATCGAGGTTACCAAAACATTTGTATAAATTTGAATTCAAGCAACCTTTGGATTCTACCACTAGAATATAGATGTCATACATTGCTTAGTTTCAGGAAAGAGATCATTTATACCAATATTGTCTAATGTGCCCCTTTTGGCCCCACCCCTCAGGCCCCTCCGTGATCATAATCATATAATTTTGAATCCTAATCCCATAGTGATGATACCAGGCAAATATGAATAATATCCATTGCTTGGTTTCAGAGAAGAAGTCATTTTTATCATTATAGCCAAATTGACTCCTTTCGGCCCCGCCCCTCAGGCCCCTGGGGGATCAGCCCCACCATTTATACAATTTTGAATCCACACCCCATGGTAATGCTACCAGGCAAATATAAGCGATATACATTACTGGGTTTCAGAGAAGAAATCGTTTATATCAATATAGCCAAATTGACCCCTTTTGACCCCGCCCCCCAGGCCCCTTGGGGGTCAGCCCCACCATTTGTACAATTTTGAATCCCCACTCAATAGTGACGCTACCAGCCAAATATGAGCGATATATATTACTGGGTTTCAGAGAAGAAGTCGTTTATATCAATATAGCCAACTTACACTTTTGGCCCCGCCCCCCAGGCCCCTGGGGGGTCAGCCCCACCATTTGTACAATTTTGAATCCCCAACCCATAGTAATAGTACCAGCCAAATATGAGCAATATACATTGCTCGGTTTCAGAGAAGAAGTCGTTTATATCAAATAGCCAAATTGACCCCTTTTGGCCCCGCCCCCCAGGCCCCTGGGGGGTCAGCCCAACCATTTGTACAATTTTGAGTCCCCACCCAATAGGGATGCTTCTGACCAAATTTGGTCAAATTCCGATCAGTGGTTATAAAGAAGAAGTCAATTGTTGACGGACGGACGACGGACGACGGACGCCACGGTATCGCATAAGCTCACCTTGGTCCTTTGGACCAGGTGAGCTAAAAATAACAAATTCTTAAATCTAAAATCGTGTGTGCTACACTCAACAAGTTCGTTTTAATAGTCATTCTTATTCCGATGTCTGGATTCCTACTTTAATTTTGGCCCCTAGCATCACTTAAGAGTCTTAGGAGGACGAAACAGCTGTATAATGTAGTTTCATTCAATTTTTCGGCATACTTTATCTATTACTAAATTTAAGAGATGCTGCATGCCATATTTTATTATTATCAATCTTATATATTTCTTGCATGTTATTATCTGTGATAGTTTACTATACTTTTAGTTATCATTGTTATCAATTCTGTAATTAGACCCTCGGGTATGCTGAATTGAATCAAGTAAATAAATAAACTGCTGTTCAAGTATCTGAGCACACAGTGAAAGTACTCCATGTAGTGTACAGTAACTACAAGTATCTGAGCACACAGTGAAAGTACTCCATGTAGTGTACAGTAACTACAAGTATCTGAGCACACAGTGAAAGTACTCCATGTAGTGTACAGTAACTACAAGTATCTGAGCACACAGTGAAAGTACTCCATGTAGTGTACAGTAACTGCAAGTATCTGAGCACACAGTGAAAGTACTCCATGTAGTGTACAGTAACTACAAGTATCTGAGCACACAGTGAAAGTACTCCATGTAGTGTACAGTAACTACAAGTATCTGAGCACACAGTGAAAGTACTCCATGTAGTGTACAGTAACTACAAGTATCATTAATGGAAGAGAGCAGCGCCTTATCAAACAAACAGGTGATCATTTGATTTGACATGCTAAAGTGACACCGCGTGCACTTAACCCTTTCATTGATATTGATATTTCCCTGTAAATCAGGGAATGAAGGAGCTTGTTCAAGACGACAACTATGTGTATACAGGTATATGGAATTGAACTTTCTACCGTAAATAAACTGCAATAACATACACTGTTTTCATTCCATACTAAAACATTTCATATCAACGTCTTCACTCTAAAACAACTTCTCCTACTTTTTTTTAGTTTTTTATATATATAGCCAATATTTTCTTATAAATACCAGGAATAGAAATTAATCTGTGCTTACAAAACATTCATTTAAACCAGGAGTTCACAGTCATGGAGTTTGTGTCACCTGATCGAGGTATATTATGCATTACCAGGAAATCCGTTACTTTCGTGATGTTTTTAATTTCGTAGTTTCTGTATTCTCGAAGTCGTGTGTACTTGAATACAAGAAACTTAGAATCTCGAAATGATATTTTGCCGGAAAAAAAGAAATGTTTGGCCCACTAAAATATCTGACTTATATATAAGATATTTAATGTTACCTTGACGTTTTTCTTTTTTCTTCTTTTCTCTAATTCGTTGTTTGTTTTTCTTCCTTTCTGCAGCTTTCCTTTGTTTCAATTCATCTTCTTCCTGGAATAGCATGAAAAGCACAGAACTTTCTAATCAAACATATCTTTACCAACCAGCAAATTGAATTATCTAGTCCAATGTGTTCCTTCATGTCATATTTGATAATAATGCCTAAAAGTTTATCATAGTCTATAATCATATACGTACTGAAATCGTGCATATGATAATTCTGTTTACTTGTATCTCTTCCAATGGGTTATTGATTTGATAAGCAATTGAAAATCATGGGTTACTATTTTATAGATCTGCTGAATAATAGCCAATACGCTTACTGCATTGAAATTCGAGTGCAGTAAAACCATTATGCTTCCATCGACAATTCAAGTTCACGACAGATATTAGTTTATTTTTACTTCGTACAAGTTTTCTGCATTATTTACTGATTAACTAACAATCAAGTTCACAAAAAATTGCAATCCTGATTTATTTCGTTTTTTTGTTGTTTTTTTTGCATATTACTTTGCAGTCAAATTTAAGATAATGTATGAACATGTCCTCCTTATTTTTCATTGTTGTCTATATGTTTTAATACCTTTATTGCTACAAGTTTCGGATCACAGAAAAAATAATACAGAATATGAAAAAAAGACCTTCGCAATTCTTTTATTATACAAAAAAATAATATGTAGCTTAAATAGAACCGTTGGGAATATAAACGTTTAAACATTTAATGATACGTATTTTACTGTAATACTATTTTTAACATACTAATAACACAAAGTCACGCTAGTAATTATATCAATTTAATATAGCTAAGTGTTTTGATTACAAATAACAAAGAAGTAACTTAATCAATTATAAAACATATAGGTAACAAACTTTTGGTCATGCAAATGATCAGCGATAACAATTATAAAGTATATGTTTGTTTGAGTAGCTATTTTACCTCGGCGGAATAGTAAGCGTTTTCAGAGAAATGATGGGACTGGGGAACCAGCAGACTGGTGGGATGTATCGTTCTGGTAATGACCTCGTTCTCATCCTCGGCATCTCCATCTGTCAAAGACAAATCCCAGTTTGGTGATTTTTTATGAACAGTTTAAGAGTAAATCTTTTTGATATAAACTTTTGTAATAGTGTTCAGACTAGAGCAGTTAACCAAATTCTTATAATGATAATGCATATCTTATCTTTAATTGCGTGTTTGTAAATACCAAGGTATCAACAGTGTATGAAGACGGTAAGTAAAATCATATATCATATATTACATTCTATTTCACATATTAAACGTTATACTGATATATTATGAATATATTTTGCCGATCCATTAAAATGCTCATGAAGTTATTTCCAAGGTCCATAGTGGATTTTACAAATTGTCCATCCCCAACCATCTGAAAGGACTGTTTGTGAATTACCAAGGAAGATGACGTAACATAAAAACTGTAAATTCATACTGACGTACAGTGAAAAATCTTTGCCGATACTGATCAAGGTATTTTCCAGGTCAATGGTAGATTTTAATTTTACACTTATCGAGCAAGGCTTACATTCATTCCAAACCAACTGAAATCGGTGTTTTTAAATTACCCACTGCATGAATACGATTTTTGCAATTATACCAGATTCAATGATTTTATACTTGAATTATGTAGACATTACATATGTAATTTATCATGTATATGGTTGTATGCTTAATTTAGAAATGAACAACATCATCATATATTAAGTTGGTTTCCATAGTGATGTGATATGACTGAAGTAGCACAATGGCTTTGCTTTCCACTATAAATTACGGATGATAAGATGACAATCAAAACAGGTTTTAAGACAATAGCTTTTTTTATGATGTATCATCTGCTAAATTTACATGTAATCAACATTTTTAAGCATAAAAACAGTATAAATCAAAATGTATAGTTATGGGACAAAAGCTTGTACCTCTTTGTTTACTTTTCCGTTTCCCCTTTTCACCCTTCTTCTTTTTCGGGGATTCTAACAACCCAGCATCCTCTGCCGTATTCTCAGACCCCGGGAAATCCTGAGATCTGGTATGAAACAACAAAAGTATATGGATGTATTACGACAAACGGTATGTAGATAATCTCCATTTCATTTTAAATTACCTCTATCCTTTTGTATTATTTATTCCAATTCTTTTTTTTTCTTTCCGAGTTTGAAAATTATAGCTTATAAACCATTCCTGGTATATCTTAAAATTCTGACATATTACTTGTTATTAGCAAACCTACATAATACACATATGGTTAATGCGTTATGAAAATCGGATAGTCCTTGCAAGGGCGTCCAATTATATAGTGTACAGGCAACACATACAAATTGCGCCAAAGGAAACGGAACAGGCAGATAATCAAACGTTGCAAGTGCAGAAGTTATATTTATCAAAATAAAATGAGGCGCGGATTCGAATCCCACCGCTGCCACCATGTTGAACGGCATCTTTAGGGTGTGGCGGCCGTGTAGACATTATCAATCAGACGGAAGACGATCAACAACAACATGCTTTAATGGCGTCCAAGTATAACAGAGCATCATGGGAATAGTTCGTATATAACTACAGAGATGAATACGGATAGTCCGGATTGTCATTATATCAACAGCGAGTGCGAGGTTTACATGACTGTCGAAATGTATAAGATGTCATTTAAATATTTCATTTGTTCGTTTTTTATATTTAAGGAATGACCAAAATGTTTTTAAGAGTTATACGGAATATACCTAACAAAATGTGTGCACTTTTCATAAATCCGTGAACCAATTGAATTATAATCTGCTAAACTCTGATGTAATTGCCAATTTTAGTTTCTGTATACAAAATGTAAAACCAAAGCTTACTGCTTTCCGTATGAGGCGTGTTGAAACTAAATTAAATGCGTTACAAGCAACAAATTAGCATTTTTAATGATTTCAAGGTACACTTTTCAAATACCAATGTATTTTGATAAAAAAAACTAATCATTTTAATTGAGCTCAACTAACAATTTTGATAAATCCCACAAAAAAAAGATTACGCGTAATTATATATATGCCTCGCCTCCCGTGCTTTGCGAATACCAAAACATGAACGACAATTTGCTGTAAATTAAAGTTAAGTGTTTAGTATGAAAGTACGAGTAATGTGACAGAATTGCAATCAAATTAGATAACAATAACACTGTGAAACGGGAAAGTAATAGGCGAGACAACAAAAAGCGATTTTTTTGTAATCTTTAATACGTTATACTGGGCTACGTAAATTGTGTCCAAATCATACCTGTAAGATAGTTATCAAATTGTGTTCTGTTAATTTGAAGTATTCCTGTTCCACGACATTGTGGCTTTCCTATATTGAGTAATATTCTCTTCACGTTTGTGACCTCAGCCCTGGTTTCATATCAACTTTCCTAAGTTAGGGTAACCCTAACCAATACAGGATTAAAGGGCCTAAAGGAATTTTAACTTCTGTAATGCTTTCCTACGGGAATTTTCAAGTTATTGGGCGTTGATGAAACTGGGCAAGATCGGGCGACATTGCAATTTTGGCGTAGTTATTCCAAACATCAGTGATAAGACATTAAAGTGAACTATTGAAATATTTAGCAAAGAAAATATTCATGCAATTGAAAAAAATAATATTGTATATTGACGAAATTATTAAAGATTGTAAAATTTTGTAAAACAGTGATTATGCTAACTACCATTTTGAATTAGGCCCGGAGTATGGGGTTTCCTCAATTTTGTCCAATCAAAACTATTATGCTGTTAAGTTCATCATTAATTTGTTTCTTATAAAAAATTCAGTAATACATGATTTTTTTCGGCAATGGTTCTATCCTAATTATAGCCATGCTAACAGTTTCCAAAAATTAGTTACAGTTTTTGCCAGTGCTATGGGAATCTTTAACATTATCGTAAAGTTAGAAAGAAAGAGCGAAACATCAAAACTTTAGTGAGTATCTACACAATTAAAACAGTAAGTAAAACAGTGCTTATTTAGGTGCAACATTACAAATATAAATACTGAAATTAAAAGCAATAAAACAAACAAAAGTAACCACAACTGTAACTACTAAATGTAAAACCATACCCTTTAGAGCGGCCAATCTTTGCGGCCAGGTCAGGTTTCTTTGGTTTTTTGACCTCAGCATAGAGGTGCTCATCTTCCTCTTTACTCCTGGTGTCAGAAGTAACCTCGTACGTCTGTTTCTTAGGCGACTGGACTTTCAGGTTAGACGAACTGTCTTGGTCTGCCATACTGGAGTATTTTGAGTTGCTTCGTCCGTTGTTTCCAATTTCCTCCTCTTCCTACGAGTGAAGTAGAATGAAGATGTAGCTTCATATTATATAAACCAGGCTATCGATTAGTTGTCACGATAAGGGTCAGACAACTGCCTGGAGCGAACACCTTCTCGTTAGTACGATCGCCCTAATCGATTTGACTTCAGTTGCAACTACAGCAACGCTTTATTCAACTTCATATAACAAGTTTTGATATATATTGTATTTAAAGATATCTTTTTTATTTAAGTCATCATAAATTATGAAATTATTGATGATAAACAGGATAAAAATTTGTATGATTGCCAATGCAATTAACTTGTAATGTTGATCAGTTTATATAATGCTTTAGGAACTATATCTAAGACATTTTCAACAAAACAGATTGTACAGTAGTTCTATGATACAGAATTGTCAATTTCTCAATATTTCAACATGTATGATTGTGTCTTACTTGGTAAATTCGATAAAGGGAGATAAATCATCATATTGTTTACATCTTTATTACAGCAAAGAACTTTCGACTAGCATGCCATTCCAGCATTGAGCGATATTCAAACCTACTTACTGTAAGAGTATATACTGTAACGGTAATCTTACTTATTATTAGCGATTTTCGAGCTGATATCATTCCGCTAAATTAAGATTGCGCTAAACACAGTTTCTGTATACTGTTTTTATCACATAACTGACCCGTTCAGTCATGTCATACGCCCATGTCATAAAAATGGTATTGCACACGTGTAATAACACTACTATGACGTCATAAACAAATGACGTCTTTATGACGTCATATAAAGACGTCATATGATTGACTCGGTAGTGAAAATCATACCGTCAATGTAAAAATATACCTTTCTAATATAGAATTAATTTGAGAGTTTTCGTGTTTTTTTTCTCATAAATAAAAGTTATATGATAAATAAAATCGTACACTCGTGACACGAGGCTCGTGATATATTAAATTATCTAACTCGTTTAATAAATTCCATAATACATCGATACGCGTGTAAGACCCTGTATATACCGCTAGTTTTGCTATTGCACCAATTCATCTTTGCACTTACCTTTTCAGATTCGGATATGTGCTAATATTTAAGTACGCCAAAATAAGTAAGCTTATAGTCATTCGGTGTTTCTACGTGTGATAACAATAGAAACTGAAATACACATGATTTCTGTTATCATAGAATTAACTCACAAATAACAAATTTCAGAGCAAATCAGCTCAACAATATTGATTTGGTTATTTTTCAGATACATTTGTTTTAGTTCAACTATATATATATGTTTTTGAATGACAGCAACTGGTGCCACATTTACCGCCTGTCTAAATTGGAACATATCTTAATATTCCAGAATATACTGAGGAAGTCTGAGAGTAAATCCCCATGACATTCACTTTTAATGTTTCTTACCTCGTCTAGAGGGGCGTTTTTCAGGTTCATCAGCCTTGGTTCGGCTTCCTCGTCTACACCTAATTTCTTTGACTTCTTCGTGGCGATACACAGTCCGACGATGGCGAGGATGACGAGAATGACGACACCGCCGGCGACGACGCCGATGATCCACACCTGTGTGTTATCTGTAGGCACTGCAGTCGTTGCTACTGTCGTCGTCGTCGTCACTGGCTCGACCCAGTTCACCGCTGTCCAAGAAAATATATTTACTTGAGCTGGTAAGGATTTTATGTAAGTTAGGCAGTAATAATATTTTAGCGATTTTCGAGATGAAAACATGCTGCTAATATATGATTGCGTTTATTACAGTTTCTGTATACTGCTTTCTACAGAAAGTATTGTGAGTGAGTGCGCTGATTCTTCTTTGCGCTTATATGTTTCAATTTGTTTATGCGCTAAAGTTGGAGTGCGCCAAATGAAGTACGCTTACAGAACATGAATATGTTACCAGGGCAGTCTTACTGAAATGGTACATATCTTGGCTATTCGTTAAAAGCTTAAATAACCGTTATCAATTTACCTGGACTCATGAAATGGATTGGATACAACAAAGAATACCACCCAATCTCATTTTTGCCGGTTAAGAGGGAATTGCTTTATTCTAATAACTGGTGTATCCAATATGTATAAATAATGCTGTTTCAGTCTTAAAGGATTTCTGGAGCATTTTGAATTCCAAATAATCATATTTAGGGTCAACTGACGGCTGTGTTTAAATTCCACACCTGTTAACATATACCAATCCAATAAATAAAGACGAAATTAAAACGAAACAGTTTTACGTTGACAAATCAGAAACGCTGATGTAAAACCTTAAACTTACGTTTTGCTTTCTTTGTAACGACGTATCGTAGTTCGATGGCCATTTCTTGATCACTGACCAAGTTGATGGTTTCAGCGTTGACTGCCGACGGAACAGGCACTTCTGCCTTTTCTACGATATACTTCATTGACACCGCCTCCGGGTTAGCCTGGTCACGTGTCACGTCCTGCATCTGTTCACGAATATACGAATGATACGCCTGATTGGAGAGCAACAGATCTGACCTGATATGGACCTTCAAGTTCGCCCAAACAATATGGGAATGAAAAACATTACACATTTATGAAAGCAGAACGTGTCCGAATGGACCCTTAAACCATCAAACATTCAGTACCATGGGCAACTTCAGACCTAACATGGAAATGTATTTATACAAAATGTATATATTATGTGGATGAATATATATTCATAGAAGTTTGTATAATTCTGCGTGGAATTACAAGGTTACTAAGATCGCAGTGTTAGTGAAATACCTATTATCACAGTTCCAGCTTCGAGCTAAAGAATAATCTGGTTTTTGTATTAACAGATATTTTTTTAAACAAAAACTTTCAAAATGACTTTTTCTTGTGCTCAAACAGAACGAAAGCATATGATAATTTTCCTTGTTCCCGGTAATTTTTTTCGAGTTATGGTTAACTGTATAATAAAGTTGTATCATTCACACTTACAGTCACCATGATATCGTCGACAGTAGCAGTACGCCTCCTCCTCTTTCTACTGTCGAATGAGCTGGAGTCTATGTCCTGTTTCCGTGAGTAAGCTGTGACGTACAGATTAGCAAGTCCAAACTCCATCTTGTTAATAAAATCATCCCCGCTCACATTGACAGCTACTGGGACTTGTATATCTAAGTAAAAGAAAAAATTGTTTACAGTTGTTGTTCGTTATTGAAAAGTGGGGTTTTCTCCAAAAACACAGTATATTTGAAAAGATTTAGACGTTTAAAATTATTGGTTCGAGTTGCGTCCCTTTAAACAAAGAAGAAAGAGAAATGCTTATTTGCAGTAACATAAGAAAGACAACTCTCATCATACACAGTATTGAAATTACACATAGATTTACAAGATCTTTCCATACGAATAAATATAATCTCATAGTAAAGTGTATGCATTTCTCATAAAAATGAACGGATATTATACTGTAAACTGATCAAATAACCAATGAAAACGGTACCTACAACTACCATGAAAATAAAACACGTGCCAAAGATAGAAAAAAACATAACAAAAAAACACATTCTTCAACGAACTTACCAGTTACCGTCCAGAAGGTGGCTATAAAGGAGTTGGTGGTTGTGGGTGGTTCCGTGGTTGTGGGTGGCTCCGTGGTGGGTGGCTCCGTAGTAGGGGCGGGGGTTGTCGTTACTGGGGCTACTGACGTAGACATCATATCTGTGGTGTTAGCCGATATCGCACTCGTCATATTCACCGTCATAGTCATTGTCACGTTCACAGAAGTGACGTTATCTGATGACGTCACATTTTCAACAGAAGAGGGCGTTGTAATTATTGAAGATGATAACGTTACATTCAATTCTGGCGTTGAGGTCACATTTTCAAGAGCAGACGGCGTTGTAGATATTGAAGGCGTTACTGTTACATTCAATGCCGGTGTCGTCGTGACATTTGTACTGGTTGGAGTTGTGACGTCGGAGGTTGTTGGCATAGTAACGGTAGAGGACATCTGACTCGTTGAATGTGTTGCTGTCGACACAGGTATTGTCATATTCATTGACAATGATGATGGCATCAGTGACACGCTTGCAGTAATATTTGACGAAAAGCTATCACTTGGAGTTGGCAGAACTGATGATGCAGTTTCCGAAGGACGCATAGTTTCTGGTGCTGCAGTCATGTTTGATGACATTTGCATACTGGGAGTTGACACAACAACCACAGGTAATGACGACATCGAAGATGAAATGCTGCTGAATATCGTTGATTCAGTAACCACTGTCGCTATTGGTGAAGAACTCATCTGTGATGACGACGCTGATGTCATTGAAGTCATAATAGATGTTGTACTGACAGGCGTAACCATGGAGCTTATTGATGGCATCGCTCTACTTGTGCTTATTGACGCGTTGTCCATAGTAGCGGAGGATGAGGAAACCTCTAAGGTTGGAGTATAGATCATACTTGATGGTGTCGATGCGATGACTGTAGGGTGTACGGCTGTGGGCAATAAAGTAGTACTTTTCACACCTGACGTCTCAAGAATGGCCGAAGAGGTCATCAATGTCATGTGCATTGAGTAAGTTTCTGCCATTGTAGCATTCACTGAGTTAGTAATGAAGCTAGCGGATAATGTCCTATCAGTAGTGCTCATGTAGGACGGTGCAGGTGGCAGTTGAGATGGAGTTAGTATGGACACGCTCTGTGTCATATTAGTCATGGCGCTGTGAGGTGTTGGCGACACTAGTAAGAGTGTCGAGGCGGTAGAAGGGTACATGTCAGTACTATATGTCAAGCTTTGCATCACACTGCTGGCAACGGTCAATGATGACCCAAGTACATTAGTAGAGGAAAAGGGCATAGGCAGAGAGTTAGTATTAGATGCCACACTAGAAAAGCTTAAAGATGCAAAATTAAAAGTTGATGTAATGTAAAAGTCCGATGCAGAGGAAATTGTTCCCATGATATCACTAGCGATCACTGATGACGCACTTCCGGTAGGTGTCACTGACATACTTGGGAGCGTAGATGACATTCTTCCGAAACTGTCGGATACTGGTCGCGGGGAAAAGAAATTGATGCTTGAAGACGACACCATCGAAGGGAATACTGAGCTCATGTATCCGCTGCTTTGTGTCGGTAAAATAGGTAAACTTATACTTGGAGATGGTCGAGATATTGAAAACGTTGGTGTTTGGTATATACTCGGAGAACTTGCTAGCATAGAAAGTGTTGGAAACACTGCACTCATGTTAATGTTAATCGAAGAGGAGGACATGAGAGATGACGCCATAACCGATGGCGACATAAGCACATCGCTTATATTCATAGTTCGTGTTACACTCATGATCGGGCCGCTACTACCAGTTGTACTTACTATGTGAAAGCTACTTCGAGCACTGCCCGACGCCGAGATAAACTCTGACAATACTGGTGTCATCAGAGATGTGAGTGTCTCTGATAACGTCCCTGATGAATCTGACACGGAAGTGGGCGGTACAAACATCGAGGAATACAAAGACGTTGAAGTTGCTATAATCGTGGGGAAAACTGGTAAAGGCATACTGTAAGATACTGAGTCAGCAATACTTGGAGTTACCAACGATGGCGATCCGGGCGGAGATACTGAACCAATTTGTAAGGTTGACATGGAACCCAACAAGTTTTCAGAACTGCTCCTTACCGAAAATGTCGGAAGACCCGACGATGGTAAAATCGCCTTTGTAGCGGTCAAAGACGATGACTGACCAAATGCCACGGTTGACATTACGGGTAAACTGACCACTGCTGATTCTGATGTAAGTACCATCGTAGGTACAATGGGGGAAATGGTTGACTGGTTTAACTGACTTGAATCAGTGTCAAAAGCACTTGACAGAAGCTGGGAGAACAGGTTACTTGACAAGGCAAACGTATGTGAACTACTGTCTAATACGATTGGCAAAGTGGTTTGTACGTCAGATAGAAAAACTGACGAGGCTTTTGTAGGATAAATTTGTACTGATTGGGACAACGAAACCCCATCCAAACTTGAAGTCATATCTAACAAAGAAGAATAGGAATTTGATAAAGCAGATGATGCTTCGCCTTGACTGATAAATGGGGAAGAACTTACTACATTCAAGGTGGGAGTCGATACATCTGTCAAATTGTATACGATTGTCAGACTAGATGCAACATTTGACATCATTGGGGCCGTTGTTAGAACACCCAGATCTTTACTTGTATGCACTGGGGCAGTAGCAGAATTTTGAATAAAAGAACTAGCTAAATATGCCGATGACAAAATGGTTGGTTGATGGGAATCCTGAACTGAAGAAGTTACGATCGAGTTATGAACGGTCGACGATAATCCATTATGCACTGTAATTTCAGCACTACTTGTTGGTATGTCTGATTCCACCACAGACGCTTGTGTATTACTGGTGATAACATCCTCAATACTAGACAACCCTCTATTAAAACTCGACTCTGCCGCAATCACAGATGGCTCAGCCGTCTGGCTGGCAGATGGTGAAGGACTGATACTGGCGACCGTTGAATCAGTAGATAGGAGTCCATCATCGACGGCAGACGATAACTGCGTCACAAGGTTTGTCATTGTTGTTGCAATAATATCAGTAGCACCAACTGACGAAACTATCGGAGTGGCAGGATTTGAAGTTACAGGTGCATTATTGGTAGAATGATCTGTAGAAACAACTGGAGTTATAGACATCAACACAGACGGAGCAACAGGTATAGTGAGGTCACTTCCGGTAACCAATGAAATTTCGGAGGATGAATCAGCTCCATTCGTTGCAATTGTATTTTGTATATTACTACTTTCTGTAACCTGGCCTGTATTGGAAGGCAAAATCTGGTTTTGGTCACTATGAATACTACTTCCGGTATTGGTGGTAGTTGCGGATGCGTGAAGATCACTGATGGTTTTCGATACTCCCCCGATTGTTTCAGTAGAAGAAAGGGTTTTGCCACTATTAAAACCCTGACCTCCTTCACTGTGCACAGATGATGAAATGACTTGGTTACTGGTGTCTATGGTAGATGAAGGTGCCTGGACCCCTCCGCTGTCTACAACAACTACGGGAGGGGACGATGTCACACTCGCTAAAGCCACGCCACTCGATAGAACAGGGGTCGGGGTTAAAGTCTCTACACCGAGTGTTAGTGATTGGTGGTCAGGAGTTGCGGAGGCTGGGAAGAAAAGATGCGGGAACACACGATATAGTTTGTGTATTGCTTACTCTATCACTCTCCAATTAAAGTACAGGTTGTCACTTAAGTCTTGCGAATACTTTCAGTGCAACATTTTTATGGTTTAAGATTCTAAAAAAAAAAATCGCAATTATACCATGAAGTATCCTATATACATCTAGTATCTATGATACTATACTTCAATAAATGTTATTTAATAGTGACATGAACTCGAATTTTAAAATTTCGAATTTTTAAATTCATTAACAAAATGTCTTAAAAAATAAAACCTTTACTAATGTGTTTTTCACGTGAAATAAAAAAGATTGCAAGAATTAAGTGACAAACAGTAAGACAAAGGTAGTCTGAAGAGATCTTCACACCAAAGCCTACTTTCCAAACAATGGGGAAAAGTGTGCATTAATTAATATCCACCACATTGTGCTTTATTTTGGTGCTTTTGCTGTTAATAGGGTTATACGAAATATAATTGCAGAAATTACATTCTTTTAAATGAGCATTGGCCGTTAGATCTCTTAACACTATAGGACTTCTGTGTATGTATAACAAACCGTATAAACATGTCTACATCACACTTTCTAATTAGCAATCCTAGCCACACAATGTCTACCACAAGTGTTGCAAGCTTCAACTGACAAATGACAGCTGCTTCATGTTTCTAAAGAGGAAGATTTAACACAGCTTTGTCTTCCGTTTCCGACACATGTTTCCAATTATCCATTTATCACCTCAGGCTACATGCGTCACTATGACAATATATCGTGGTTTTGTCTTGCGTTGTAACATATGACAAGCAAAGAAGGGAGCGAACTTCGTGTACTAAACATTGTTTCATGGCGGGAAGATGGGAGGTCATAAACATGTGAACATCTTTAAACACAAATGTGTATCATGTATTTGATAACAGGGTATAAGTTACATGCTCTGTGAAACCTGTCTAAACCGATCACCCACTAATTTGGCGTTTTTATTAGCCAAATAGCGTGGATCAGAGTTGCTAGAGTTTTTGTCAGTATATAAAAAACTGTTTATATATATGGAGCCGCGGCCCATTACACAATGTATACTGTAATGGGAACCTCATTTCACACATATATATTTAGTATTAACTGACAGAAACTCAAGCAACTGTGTGTGGGTCCATAGCAAAATGCCAATATAAAACATGATAATACATATTGCTGTGGTGTTCGTTTTCGACCAGGTGTCACAGATATATATTTAGTTACAAGTGGTTCCTTCATCGCCGTGCATTGTATACTATACCTGACTAAATGTTAATTCCCAATTTCATTGTGTGCGCAAATGTGCCCGCTGCAGTGCACTATGAATATAGAAACGTTTCGGCCTTAGCATGTCGCGTAAAATTTAATCAAAATTAAATCCTTACATATAACGACGTACCACAAGATATCTTATTTCAGTTATTTCCATTTAAAGATTTATTAATGGAGAACTAAACCTAGTGTCTATTTCGTCATTTAAAAACCGGAATTCAAGCCGCTGTTAATAAACAACAGTAATTTTAAATTCCAATATATTCCTCTGGCATTTGATCCTGAATATATTCGTATGTACCTTGGTATGCACAAAATATACGTAAGCTGTACTTCGGCACAAAAGGGGAAATGATTTGGTTTCGCTAACAATTTGTTCAAGGCTATCTTCATTAGCATGTTAACACCCTTTTTTAAAAGAGGCGAAGGGATTTTTGTTCATTCAACCAAAATATTGCATAATGGAGGTACTTTGAAATTCATAAATTGCTGTGAATGATAATTATGAATCAAAAATGATCACTGTGATTAAGCACTAAAGACGCAATGTTTAGTAAATGAATAGAAAAAATGTCTGTAGAAGTGCATCGTGAACTTTAAATTAAAGTTATTTATGCTCGATTTTTGTTGTGCACGAGTATAGCCTAGGCACAGAAACAGTCGTATGATGCTGAAACGCTAAATAAATTAAATATAAAGCCGAAACGTCTCGATATCAATAGGCACCTAAGCTGTTACATTTTGTACGTGTATATCCGGTCCGCATCCATAATACCGCTTTCACACTCAAGACTCAGATTGCGTGCTCAATCAAAACGTTTCGTTCCAGTAATATCTTAATTGTAAATACTAAACAGAACGTACAAACAAAATTAAATAACTAAGTTAAATATAAACAAAAATAACTTCTTGTCAAGTTTTGGCACAGAATCAATGCTAGAGTATGAGAACACAAAAATGAATACGGTTCCGGATATTATTGGCATGCAGATACAGGTAACAGCATTCTGAGATTCTCCCAATACGTGTATGTTAGTATATGGTAATAAGCATGTTATTGCTCGTTCAGTAGTACATGCTGTGTGTTATAAATAATTTAAGAATACATTCATTGTAAGCATACAATACAAAGTATAATAAGATAATATACGAATGACGCAGTGCTGAAAGGCAAAACCAATATAACAATAACGATAGTAAAATATTTATAGAACAAATTACAGCTACGTATACCTATAAAACAGTCAATGACATATATATTGAAACAAACAAAACTACAATATAGACATAAACATATCTAATCAAGACATGGCGCCAACATTCGCTTCGTGAAGTATTTACATGTGTAAATGTTTTTTTTTACCTTTATCACAATAAAGAGAAATTTGAGAGTTATTTTCTTGAAGTAAAAAACCTGACGATGGGACTTGTTTATTTCCATTGCCAGAGGGATATTCTCTTACCTGACTACTTATAGTTTGTGAGTTATTATAATAATTAATAATTAATGTCCACAGCTGTTACGGGAACATTATTGTATAGACTATTCGAAAGAGTTTACTTAATGACTTATGGAATATTTTGTTTTACTTTTCACGAGATTTGGTCCGATGTGATACTAGTTTGTACCTAGAGCTATGGAGATTTACATCGTGTATCAGTTCAGAAAAAAATTTGGAAGACTTATGAAATAATTTGTTTTTAATGCATGGTTAATTATGACCATTTATAAATGTTTTTATAACTATTACAAAATGTAGATAGCTGGCTGCAAGGTGTTAGGATTTTTTTTATCTATTTTTTTTTATGATACTCCCCTGTCTGGTTTCTGGGTCTGCCATTGTTATCGGAAAAAGTTTCACAAGGTATAAGAAATTCACTTCATTATTGATAGGAATACATTGTTTTATGGCCTACTTAAAATGTCATTTCGTAATAAGAAAACTTCTGGCGATGAGCTGGGAAGCAATACAATGGTAGTCTTGGAAGACTTTATGAAAGGGTCAGGGATGCATATGGCACATTGTGGCATGCTCTTTAGTTAAATACTTAGCGTTTTCTTGTAACAACAATTTCACTACAGTGAATTTCTTATTAAATATTTGTTCTTAGATTATCGATTACTTCATAGATTGACTTCCGGCGCATGCGTACAGCAAACGCTTACACTTCCGGGATACAAAAGCATGACGATTTTCTTTGATTTTTGTTTCGCTATATAGTGTAGTTCGTTGTTTAGGTATCGATTTTACTTAAGGATTTTATGCGTACATTTCGATGCAAAGTCACAAATAATTTTTGGGTTTGTTTATGAACATTAAACAGCATGCTTAGTTTCATGCATTTCTAATCTGGGCTTATCTTTCTGCCGATAAAAATGTCCTTTCTTATGATATCCACTAAAGGTAAATATTAACATACTAGGCTAAAGGTATGTGATTTATCATTTGTCGTTCTTTAAAATGTATAAATGGATTTCTTAAAGGCAGGCCGACCTTACCATCCAGCTACCCAGCAAACACATATCCAGTTTTACAAGAAAGACGCCGCTCCACAATGTTACTGCGTGCATAACGTAATGTTACCTGGTCTGGGACTATCAAATTAGGTGTACGTACATAATTTAATCCTCTGTGCAAGGTTACCTGGCCTACAACTCTCTAATTAGGTATATACGTCCATGACTAAATCGGCAGGCAATGTTGTTGTCTATATATAAATTTATATATCATGGGACCTATAGATCAAGGTAGAGACGCGAGTAAAATCATCTCTCGGGTATACAGAAATACAAAGGTGTTGCATACAATTAATGGAAATACATTATAAATAATTTATTTTCTATTTTTGTTTTTGGAACCCCTAACAAATTTTGCTAATAATGCAGAAATTTTTTCGGCATTTAAAATGTTTTGACGTGGCCTGGGCATCATGATAGATAAATCATTAATAGGTATTAATTAAAAAGGTACGTTTTGTGTATTTTGACTTTTGTTTTCGATTACTGTTTCTAAATCAATTTCTGATCCATCTTATTCAGAAACATCATTTAGGTAGTAGAGGAAATAAAAAGGTATAACATGTTGCCGATATGAATTATACAGATTTACATTGTACTCCCTGATGATTGAGAAAATTCTATATATATGAGATATTTATACATAAAACGTATTCGCTCTCTCATTAATTCTACACGACCTTTCATGTTTCCATTGACTTATTCTGATTTCGTCTCTCAAACCAAAATACATAGTGTATAAGTCAATGGAAACACGTGTAGAATTAATGAGAGAGCGAATACGTTTTATGTATAAATATCATATCCACTTCTGACAGAGAATATTTTGATAAACAAATAAGTCAACATTCTAGAATCATTCCGACCATCCAAACCTTAGGGGCCAGAAAATCCATTATCTCGGGTCCCTGTGCTAATGACTGAGTGTGATGTCAGTCATCACTTGTATCATGTATGCATATACATTGTACTCTAAGGATTTATATTAGATATAAGAAATTAAAACCGGTTATAGCGTTGCATGAAATGCTGAAATGATATGTTGAAACAGCCCACACGCACGTACACGTCTTTTTCACAGATCATCTTGTCATTTTCAATTACATTAAAAGCAAAATATTGTGGAAATGTCACTAGAGACAGGTCGAAGAGTTACGTTATCAAGATTGTCTAAATATATCATTTCACCTAATTCATTACAATTTTTATGCTTTGGTGTGTTGGTTATCGGTGAAGTTTTACATTTCAACCTATTAATTAAGAAAAATCTCGGTCATTTTTCTTGATGAACGTCATTTTGTTCTTAAGGGTGTAGGCTATGAGTTCATTAGTATAACACAGATACTCAAGTGTGTATACTATGGGTTCCTTACTTGAAAACGGAGACTTAAGGGTATATGCTATATCTCATTTACTGTAACACTGAGACTTAAAGGGTGTATGTTATATTATTGTGGCATAGAACTTAAAGGTTGAATTTACTAAATCAACATTGAGTTAAGGTTGCATACTACCATATCATATGATATGTAAACTTACATGACGTAAGAGTTATACATGCACTAACTTACGTGTTTGTAAAACTTGTCTAATCTAAGCCCTTAGTTTTCTGACATTCGGTCTGATCTGACATTCAAGTATAAATCCATATCCGACATAAACTATGCCAAAAATAGCATACGCTTTCTTACATCATTTTGTTTTAACCACAATGGATTCACATAAAAAAGTCTGACTATGAGATTGAAATATATGTGTAGTTTTCATATACAAGGTTATTATTTACAAATTTTCCATCTGTGTTCTCTAGATACAAGTTGTTCTTGTTTTGTTGTTCACCATTTGGTATTATATTTCATTGTATCAAAGTCTCGTGAAGTATCGATCAATACATTAGTGATTAATTAACTAATTCACCCCCGAAGGCGTATTTCAACTCTTTTAATTCAAAGGTTTGAATAGTTCATTATAGAATTGTAGGGGCTCCGTGATGGATATCATTTTTTTAATTTAAGTACTGTATCACGTGTGCTGATGCAGTGATTTGGTGTATATATAGTCTTTTGTTTATTTGCTGAATTAATAGTGACTCATTCACCCACTGCTGTTGCTTGTTTAAACATAAAAATCACGTTTTCCTTACAATCGTACGTCATGTCTGGACCCGGACCAGACACAGGCACCGAATGTTTGCACGCGCAGATGCATCCCGATAATGCTTGATAGGGTCGTATATGAATTAAGGTATCATCCCATATCTAAAATCGGACAGCATTCCTCCAGCACTCGCACCCTCCCGTACTGTGCGGATATTCTACTTAATTATGTAACACATACAAATAGCTACGAGAACATCCGTGATAACTTTACTTCAGTCCAATTTGTAACACATTGTCCTATTTTGGCGCCGGGTACATGGTAACCGAACAAGGAAAGAAAAAAATCTTAAACTGTATAACGCTAATGATTTGCTGTTTAATTTCAGAAATGATTTAGTTTATGTGCATATGTTTAAAACTTTAATCTGATGAAGTGGTCGGATGAACTTATGCAGCTTTCAAGATTTGCAGAAGAAAGATATAACTTGTTAAAACTAGCAATATTTTTGGACAATCGGCTTAAAACGGGCAAACACGGGGAGACAACCCTTGTTTGGACCCCTCCAGTGTAATCATTACTAATCACTCAGAGTGGTAAATAATAGCTTTGTTTGGCCAGCTTATCTTACACCGCGGCCACTTAACACACAGGCAGAACCTACCATAAAAAGATGGCCGGATATTTATCCCGTTACCATGTTAAAGATTACCTTTGATGAAAAGATGGTTGCGATAGAGACGTGGTCACGTAATTGACGAGACTGTGTTAATCTGTCCCGGGTACTTTCGTGGGTCGCCACTAGGTAGAATCGAATGTATTCCCTAAAACTTTAAGTGTGCGCATGCTATTTCCTTTATACTGTAATGAAAGAGAAATGAGGCTTCAGAATAGCTTTCCAGAAAGGAGTTGATTCGCAAAGTTCTAAAATCGGCCTCCTTTTCTAAATTTTTGTGAAAAAAAAAATTACAGTGGGTACATGCCATTCTGAACTTGAATTTCTTTCTCTATTTTTCATAAACAGACCGATCAATCAAAATTGCTTTCTGCTTGACCATGAATAAAACAGTTTATATCCATATGCATGTCGGTAAATAAAACACGCCCAAACAAATAGTAGTTCTTATCTATTTATATAGTTTTCAAAACGATTGCTGGGTGGTTGCCATGGGTGTTCAGCTTCATAACCGTGATAACTAATCATCACGAGTTTGATGATCTGTTTCTCACATAGCGTTAGTATTCAATTCAATAAATGGATAAATGAAAATGTCAATGTCAACCGACTCACGTGAGTCCCAATGAGTCACACTGAGTGAGGAAACTTACAGCGGTTGAGGAAGACTCGGCTGCAGACCGCCTACCGGTAACTATGGTAGCTCATTACCAGTGGTTAAACCTACCGGTAACATGGTAACTCATTACCAGTGGTTAACATCACAGGGACCTGAGAATTTGTTACAGCTAGTTTTGGACCTAAATCATGGTGCTTAGAGTAATTTTACACATTTGGGGGGTTAAGATCAATTTTCGATAAAAATGCTCCTCAATGGTCACAAAAGCTAAGACCATTGAGGGGGCATTTTTATCGAAAATTGATCTTAACCCCCCAAATGTGTAAAATTACTCTTAGCATCCTATTTTAGGTCCAAAACTAGCTGTAACAAATTCTCAGGTCCCTGTGGTTAACATGATAATACTCATGGGAGAGATAAGAACATCTTTAGAACAAACTGAGATTGGATTCTCACAGAACACGCCATGGTGACGTCCTGAACAGGAAAAAGTAACCACATAAAAAGATCCGCGTAAGAATATAGTCCTCCATAAAAAGTCGTTTTTAAATTATGAACAATTATCAATTCAAGATGGTACCAACAAACTTTTGATCCTAAATGTCCAAATGGAGAAAACAATTACATGTACTATCATTTCTACAACATATTTCGTTGCTTCAATATATTTATTCGCTTTAATGACCGCCCAAATGATATATTTATTTACCTTAATCAATTTCTCGCTAATTATTTTTCAAATTTGCCGTTCAGACATCTTTTTTCGTCGCTCGGACGTACATTTATATAATCCCGAGACCGTCTGCGTTAGTTCCTCGACGTACTCGCGATAAGAAACATATTTCTACAACAAACCCTTGACAAACACAGTGCGTATCTATAAATATTCTTAAACTTGCTTTTTAACATGCATTTTATTTATTTTTTTTACTTGGCAACGAAAAAAAATGAATAGACTGAATTCAGTCATTTACGTCGTATCTTTAAAAACGTTCATCGATTTTTCAAGATGAACATTGGAAGCGTTAACTTATTTATGCTATCTCTATCACTTCAATCTCCAGGCTTCAATCTCTGGACTTTGATGTCGAGGGTACCACAGAATCTTCCCCATTCGGGTGCTGCTTCGTTTTTGCCGATAAATAAATTACTACCAATCACGTTTTATATCTGACCTTTAAATTATCGGACCATTGTTTCAGAGGCACATGTCTGCGTAGGTGGACTTTTCCAGCTCTTATCCCTTTTAGATGTTTCCTTACGAGAACAACTACACGTATACGTCATATCGGATATTGTCCGCCATATTGGAAAATGGCTGTCATTTTCAGTAACGAACTGGATTTACAACACTGTAGCAAACCAGAAAGCGAGTATCTATTTGTCTGATAGATATGTACGATTATGAAAACCATATTATTCGCAAAAATGTTAACTTTTTTGACAGAAATGACTTAATTTTGATCATAAAACAATACAAAACAAATGCCAAACCGTAGTCAAGTATAATATCACACATTATTGTAGGTGCAAAAAGGGGGGGGGGAAACAAACAAAAAAATGTTTTGAACTGTAACAACGAAACTCTTTTAGTGGTTCTTGTTTGATTTGTTTAGATTTTTTTATTCTCCTTGATTTTAGGTATTATACGACGAAAATTGGCATGCCGACAGACAGTGTAGCAAAACGAATGTGAACTTGACAACCTAACAAAATATATCCGGCCCCATTTTATAATAACTCAGACCCTTATCATTATTTCTACAATAACCTCAGATTCCAAAATAGAGGATACTATACATACATGTAAAATAATCGAAACTGATTTGTCGCATGAGTTATGTTTCAATAATGGTCGATTTTCACATGATTAATCTTTCAGCGATGGGCATGTGAAATCTTATTTTAGAGTTCAGATAATTGGCTTTTTGAAGTGTTGCCATTGTTTTTCAAGAGTATTAAACATTATCGCTGTCCGAGGGGCAACGACGTGGTGAAATCTACAGCAAGGGACATGACAATCGGAAAATGCCGATGGTTCCCGATTGGGGACATGATTGTACTGTTTCTTTTCTGACGTAACACTTTGACGCAACTTCCGGAAGAGTTTGATTCTGTTGCATGACTCGACTGACTAAAATCGTAATGTCAGATCAGGAAAGTTTCTATTGAATGATAGCTTACATACTATTATGATCGTGCATGAAGACTCGTTTACTATTTTCAAAACCTAATGAGGAAATAAGAAATGTGTTCGAGGCAGCCATATTTCCCCCAAAGAACAGTAAATATTCGTCATTACTGCATGCATTCGTAACTAGGCAAACACACATTTTAACGATGGGTTGTAACGCGGAAGTTACGTGTTGTAAAGGATGAAAAATGTAGTTTTCTGTAGCTAATTGTCTGCATTGGATAGAAAGCTTTTGGTGATGTTGAAGATCAGTAATTCAAGCTGGTACTTTGAAAAGAAGTTATACAGTATACTGTGATTGAGTGGATAATAAAGTTGGAGGAAAGTAATTATTCGTATTTCAGCAGGAACTTATTTAGTTAAATCCATGTATTGTAATCACCTAAACATTAGTGACAATTTGTGTTTATGGTACTCTAGGCAGTAGACGAGCTTGAGTGGATAACAATTTTTGAGAAAGTTTGTATTTGGATGTTTGTATTTGAAATAGAACGTGCAGGCGGTCAACCAGCGGGTCCTCTGGTTATACCGCATGACTGGGAAAGCTAGCTCGCCTTTGCAGTTAGGCAGGATAAAGGCTAGCTCGCCAGTTAGTCGGTATAAAAGCTAGCTCACCAGTTAGGCAGTATAAAGGCTAGCTCGCCAGTTAGGCAGTATAAAGGCTATCTCGCCAGTTAGGCAGTATAAAGGCTAGCTCGCCAGTTAGGCAGTATAAAGGCTATCTCGCGAGTTAGGCAGTATAAAGGCTAGCTCGCCAGTTAGGCAGTATAAAAGATAGCTAGCCAGTTAGGCAGTATTTCCCCCTCATATACTTAGCTAGACATGACAGAATGACAATCTGTATATGTGCGTAAAATATTTTGGATAATTATTTGAGAGATGACAATATCCGTGGTGTTTTATTGGCTGTTGCAGTGGTAATCTTATAAATTACACGTGGGGATCTTCATGAGAGGGTGACTATATCGTCATGTTAGCGAATGTTCGTGGGGAGCCTGGAGTTGGGTCTTAGTTCCATCTAGGAAAACAGAACAGAACATCTTAAAACTCTCGTGCTGGAGCAGGTGGGTATTATTTTGGGTATATACATGTACATGTATATTATGTAACCCGTAACACATACAGTAACACATGGAGTGGTACATGTTGGGTGTGTACGATTATCTCGGTATATACACAATGAAGTTAATCGATCCTGGTTAGTGCATTTCTGATATCATCGTTTTTATGAAACACCACTCTAAAATATATATTGCTGGAGCACGCTAAATATAACATAATGACTCAAATGTCTTTACATCTGAAACGTCAGTACACTGATTTTTTTTCTATCACTATTTATCAGCTGCTGTTCGATTTTTACTTGTCGCACGGCGTAACAGATTGGATTGTTTCGGCAACAGATGCCTGTAGATCATACAGCAAGGATCTGGCCCTGTGGTGTAAAATCGCCTCTCCTCACGCTAAAATCAATTATTTACCCTCTCAACTCCAGCACGGCTGCCCCTCTGGTCATTACGACGGTGGCTTGAATCCTACCTGGTGCATAACATAGTATTCATCCAGATCCCAAGGGATTCCATGTTAAAGCCCTAGCGGTACCTGACCCTGGATAAAGGTGTTAAGGGGAGAGAAACAGAAACCAGAATAAACAGTTATCGGATCCTATGTCTTGTGTTTACACCTTGTGTAGATATATATGGCTAATAGTGTGATCACAGGCACTTACACGATTTAGACGATAAAAGACACAGGGGCCTGCCACCTGCTATAAACTGCGTTACTATTTTGTATAATATTATTTATGTTTACCTATCTGATTATCGAAGGTAGGTATATGAAATAAATATAGAATACACGAGCTTCCATTTCATAGAAGATTTATGAAACGAGTCTACCCAAGATTTGTTTTCAATTTAAAGATTCTTGGGGAGTTTCTTAAATCTGATATATCCTCATTATTACAGTATAAAAATCCGTGGCATTTATTAACGTACAACTACTATTTTCGTACAACATTGAAATGTAAAACATCTCCTTTTTGGAAATCGATGACGACATGTAATAGTCCAAGGCGTGACGTCACAGTCAGCACAACTAAAATGTATAGTATATCACAGGGCTTATCCAATAGGTCGTATTACACATGTGTAATGCAGAAAAGTATGACATTTGTATATTCACTGCATAGCACGGACATCATGTGGATAGAAAATAGATAGAATATCACGCCAGGTTCGTTCAGTTTTTTATTGGTCAGTATAAGGTTTCGAACTTGCTTTAAGCTTCGTCCTCGGTTGATATTTTTTCTCTGGTCGATAAAACCATGCATCGACCTCATCAAAAGGCTATAATTGTATATTATCTCATAACTAAGCCATTTTTTTATGTTATACGGACATGTCATTTATTTGGTATTACACATCTGTAAAAACACTATTGTGACGTCATAAGCAAATACGTCTTAACAATGTCATATGATCGTCTCGGTAGTGAAAATCGAACCGCCAGAGTAGAAATGCCTTTCGTATAGGAAAATGGATTTGAGAGCTCTGGCATATTTTCTCATAAATATATGTTATGTGATAATAAGAATCTTACACTTGTGTCAATATAATATGGAATTTAATTAATTTCGTTAAGTAATTCACCTTGTCACGAGTCTAAAGGGTCGTGACGTATCAAATTATGGAACGCGTTTGATAAATTCCATATGACATATATAAACTGCACTCGTGTAATATTCTTTATATCTTTACTTCCATGACATCTAAGGAACGCTGTAATTCATGACTAGTTAGTTTTTCATCAATTTTTAAATCTTAGTATATTGACATATGTTAAAATGTGACATTGTACAAAAGATTATCATTCCATATAGAAAAAAAATCGTTCAATGAGTTTACAACCGAGTCCGGAGTCATATACTTTCAAGTTATGATCGAGGTACTGGAAAACAAAACGGTGACATCCATACTTTCAAACAATACATTTGAAAAAAATTCATCACATCAAAAAACTAGATAACCAACGAAGCAAAGCGTGTTAACCAACCATAAATCATTGAAGGACCTTTATCCATCTGCAAAATCATTAACTCAGACATTATTCGAATGTATTGCCTGTGTTGTTCTATAGATCCCCAGACAAATAAACAAGTGTCAGTGATTAGGTCTAACTTAAACTCCATTGATATATCTGGACTTCCGGCAGGATATGACGGATATATGAGATACCTACACATTATATATACTACCGGGGATATTGATATTGCTTTATTTCAATATTTGTACATACCACGACATCTACAGTTTATGGCTCTCGGGTACGGTACGTACAATCCTATTTTGATTTATATATATCGACCATCTTGATATTACGCTATGAATCATAAATATTTACATTTCTGAAGGCATATCTACGGCTTGAAGGATGTATAATATAGAAGACGTGGTTTAGCCTTAGTTTGAAGGCATATCTACACATTGAAGGACAAACAGTATAGAAGGTATGATGCCATACAATATTGAAGGCATGATTTAGCCCTAATTTAAAGGCAAATGAAAAGCATTCACGACTAAGCCTTAATGAGCCTTATTTTAGAGGCATATGAAAGGCATGAATAAAACCTTAATTTAGAGGCATATGAAAGGCATGAATTAGCCTGAACTTAGAGGCATATGTAAGGCATGAATTAGCCTGAACTTAGAGGCATATGAAAGGCATGAATTAGCCTGAATTAAGAGGCATATGAAAGGCATGGCTTAGCCTTAATTTAGAGGCTTATGAAAGGCATGGCTTAACCTTAATTTAGAGGCATATGAAAGGCATGACTTAGCCTTAATTTAGAGGCTTATGAAAGGCATGACTTGACCTTAATTAAGAGGCATATCTATGCTTTTCACTGAAGGAAGGATAACCCTGACATCTAATACAGGCTTATCTGTAAATGACTGAAATTAACAATGAAGTCACGCCTTAACACCTTTCATGGAAGTCATGATTCGCATTTTCATTGAAGAAGTGGTTGAACATTAAATACTAAAGGAATCATTGATACGCCAATTCTTTTTTTATCAAGGCATGACTTATCTTTACTTTGAAGGCATGCCAATTTGGTTCATAAAGGCATAACTTAGACATACATGTACTTTGGGTTCGAATGTACGTCTATTCTTTTCATGAAGGCATGGCATGGCCTTACTGTACTTTTCGTTTCATGCAGACGTTATTTAGACTTGCATTGAAGACAAGTCTATTCTGTTCAGAATGGCATAGCATAGTCTGAATTTGAAGGCATAGTAATTCTGTTCATTAAGACAGGCCATATAGCCTTACTTTGAAGACAAGCTTATTCTCTTCGTGAAAACATGGCTAAGATTTACTTTAAAGTTACGCAAGGTTTTCGTGGTGGAGGAAAGCCGGAAAACCACCAAACTACGGCCAGTATCTGACAACTGCAACACGTAGAACTCGAACCCGTGACCAGTGGTGATCGAGGGCTAGTGGTAGCAGAATGTCATACTCTTAAATCACTAAGCTACCGCGGCCCCTGTATGCCTACCAAAGGACCACACTCACCTTAATAAAACATTGCTAACGGTACCTAAAAACATCAGAGAATACCAAAGCGTCAACAAAACCATAATCCGAACTCAAAATCGATTAAACTAGGGGCAAAAAAGGAACAAAGGAAAGATTTACATGGAGACTCTCGTAAAAACACCAGAGAATAAGACCATGTGTTCCGGAAGAGTAAGCGTCTTCTGCTTCATCGACGACACCCGCCATGTAAATTGAACATTAAAGAAATACATCCTTAATAAAGCACGCCTTTATGAAACATTTGATATAATATTCTTAATTTACACCAGCCGTTTTTTATATATGACCTTGGCTGTTGTAAGGGCGTTAAATCCCTTTAATCTGAATCAAAGCCACTTCAATAAAACGAAGGTCGGGAACTGTGAGGGAATTACAATAAATCGTTTCATTATCACTGACAATTTCAGGGACCTCTAAAGTAGGCCCATACTAAGTAGTGTATTAACTGCTGTCTGAGTAAATAAACAAAAACAAAATAATTGTACTGAACATATATTTTCTTATAATTATACATACTAGCGTTCAAATCATTGTATTTATAAGCTGGGTTATTCGTAGCCCGAGTTTCTTCTGACCCCGACACCATATCTGGTTTGGGCCCACACCAGACATATACATGTCAAAATGTCTTAGACCGGTGTTATACGACCAGATGAAACTCGGGCTAGGTTTTTCATAATACATTCTTTAAACAAGAAGAATTTCATTTTAGAATCTATAAGTTGTATAGAGACTCTAAAATCAAATATGATGAACCTAAAGCGTTAGAGTTAACACAAGTGTACCCCTAAATGATTTTGAAACGATCTCATAATACTTCACACACGATGTTGTATCTATAGTGCAAATAAATGTACAAAGCACAAACCTATCAACCTAAATTTGAAAACCACAAATACTCAATGAATAAATCTTTCATTTTTTTTGTCTTTTTATCAGTCGGTATTTACTTTAGGCCTCGTGGCCTTCGTAACTCGCACAATGCAGAGACAGGCATCAAACAGCACAAAAAGAACCCACAGCTCTGTAGCTTTATGTGTATGCTCGTGACTATTATAGAGTAGGCACATTTCTTCCTTCTATTTTTTGTGTGAAATTGGAAAAAAGAATTTTTATTTTGTGAAGTATGAAATATTCAGTTTAATATATATTGTTGAAGATTATTTGAAAATTAATATTTAACTTGCTGAGCAATTCAAAATAAAATAACACGAGCTTTCAAATTAATGCCACGTCTCTGTTTATCTTTGTTGTCAAGACTTCTCGGGTAATTGGCCTTCTAACAGTCTGACATTTTAAGATAGTGAACTAGTAATAAAGACCGAGAGTAATAATTAACCTGTGTACGTTTGTTTTCAGGCCCAGTGCGGGGTAGAGTTTGTTAAAATCCCAAAAGCATCTCAAAGCAATGAAACCGGGAGCACACGGTTTGAAGACCGCTATAATTCCGGCGAATGTCGGGTAGCCCTCGTCCTTTAGTCCACAATATCATGTCCAAGGTAGATTGGAAATAAATAATTTACGTCTGATTTTCTGGAGGAGTTTCTGTTTTTATGACACACTGGGGTAGATATTCGCGGTCCAGATCAAAACGCCTAGTTAGCTTTCAACCATGGTATATAATCTCTTATATTGTGTCACAGAATAAAAATATCGCAAACTTTTCGTATTAAATTTGTCACGTTTCGTTTTAAAGTTTCTTTTTTTAATTTAATTGTAGAAGACATCAAGCGTTAAGGAAAACAATAGGTTGAATACGCTATTTACGATCTGGGCAAGCTAACAAGTGTTAGTGTAAAAGTTGGAGCCTGAGTTATGACTACCTTGGAAACACATTGTTTGTGTGGGACGACCATCTGTGGTGGCGTTACGTACATGTAAATGTGTTACAATATGTACCACAGTTATAATCACTGATCTACGTATTGACCATACAATGTAAATCGAACGCACCCTGTGGTAATTGACTTAACTTATGTTACAGTTTACGATACCACACAAAAATAATCATTTCTTGGCGCTTATACAGTACGTATACTCTGTTAAATAAAAAATAAATGTGTACGTGATATTTCTGTATTTTCGTTTATTTCGTTTTTTTTTTGTGTGTGTGTTTGTGTGTGTGTGTGTTTTTTTTTTATTAAATACTTAAGTTTCTTTTTTATTTTTTGTATTTTTTTTTTTTGAAGTTGGGGGGGGGGGGGTCTCCTTTTAACGGTGGGGGGGGGGGCGTTTTCTCTTAAGAAATGTTATTTGACGTTGTATAACTATCTGGCAACATATATTTAAACTAACGTACACAATTTTCCATCATTTTTATAATATATTGAATTAGAGTGTTGGATGCAATATATAAATTATAAATATGATATTTAATATTTTTAATTTTGTAATTAAACAGAGAGATTGGACGATATTAATCTAATAAATTCTATAAACAATTTACAAATAAATATTTCCGTTTTTAGATCTATTTACTAGATATAGATTTTCGCGATAATACTATGAATTAAACAAATTCTGTTTAAAAAGACTGCCATCTCATCAGGTAAGATTAACATAATTAAATACAGGTACAAGACATACCAATATAACATTATATATATCTAACTTCTATCACGACATCCGATTTCAATGTTTTAGAATTACCACATTTTTCAGCTATATATTCGGTGTAGGTGTCCGGTATGTTTTTTAACGAAAGATGTAATCCTATTTTAACTACATAACAATGTAGCAGACCCAGAGTAAACAGGAATGGGATGAGGGTAGCTCCCATTAATTCCGGTAGATTCCGCGTTAGAAAATATCTCCAATAAGTTATTATTTTATCTCTTAAACCACTTTAAATGTCTATCTCTGTGAAATATCGAAGGACCAGCATACTTACTGAACTAATAAAATTCAAGATAAACAACGTTTTTGTCCAACTTTTTCAATTAAATACAAGTTTGTAGCATTGTATATGTATGATGTATCCATACGGTAAACACGTTTTGATAAGAAAGGTCACATTTATAAATAGAAAACAGTTTTTTGGCAAACTAAGAACTATTCTTTCCTTAATAGATACACGTAAGTCACATTTTAATTGACAGAGTAATTTGACAAACTAAACACTTTTTTAAACAGACATGTACAAATATAGGTCACATTTAAATTGACATTAATTTGAGCAACAGCAATAGCCGTCCCCGGCCTGTGTTTACGTATAATTCGGTTAGGAATGTTTGAATATTTACTATCCTAAAGTATGGGTACTCCATACGAAATACAGTAGTACAGGAAGTTTAGCACACTTTAGAATGTATATTTGCAGGACATGTACGTATACTAATACTCACCCGATAAGTCCGTAACGGTTGACTGCGCAATAATCCTTGCAGGTAACAGCTGCACAAGGACAGCTACAGTGACCAAGAAATACATGTTTCGTCTCAGATAATTCCGATCGGTCACCAATAAAAACGTCATCGTCAACACATATTAATTAAATTCCAACATTTTACATTAACGGTAATTAACAGAGAGCCACACCGCTATGTAACGAGTAATCCATTCCCACAAGTGTGGACCTGTTATACGTATGTATCGCGCTTATGCCTTCACGATTTCATCCCCTCCTGGTTTCTTCCGTGAATATAGGTATTTCGGGTAGATTCCCTGTCATTCTGGCATTTAAGGATGACACATAAGCTCATATAGACAACACAGGCACGTGCTCGCCTCCATCGCGGTAATGACAGTAACAGCCGAGAAGCCCGGCGATCGCTTTGTTTACACGGAGGTAAGGTAAGAATGAACCTTTATGTGTAAAAACGGCTCTCGAGGGAGGTAACTCGGTATGGTAAAATTCTCACCTGTGTGTGTAATGCGCTTAGCGGTGATCGATGTTACAGGTAAAAACAGACCAGGTGAGGGATTTTATTGTAGCTAAGGTACGGACAAGATACACAGTTAGAATCACGCTCAATGCATTAACCCGAGACAATTTGATTGATCTACATCTCTATCTAATCCCCGTATATATATATGTTTAAGATTGATATTTTATTATACGTGTCGTTTATATGAAGTCCATATATTTGAACCTATCGTAAACCATGGATGAATGAGGTTAGGGTAGTTTTAAACTCGAACATTCGATGCCATTTTAAGACTGACAAATGGGAATAACTGTTCATAAAAAAAAATAAATAAATAAAAATGGCTTTTGAAAACTATGAGAACTTTTATTAAGAAGACGGCAAAGTTTACTTAAATTGCTATGTAATTAGCTTTAATTCAGTACAAAGTCAATGAATTCAAGTCGAAATGATGATTGTAAATTGTATGAATTTAATATTTTAAACGAATTAATTGCAATATAAATGAAAACATAGCAATTAAATTAGTTAAAATTTATTCAATATTGCTAATAATCATTTATGATATCCGTATTTTTTTATTGTACCTATGCAGACATGATGATCTTAATATATCTATATATATAAATAGCCGCCAGGGTTGTAACAGGTCTGTCGCCTGTAGCATATTGTGAGGCACTTTACCTAGAATCTGGATGGGTACCCTCAAAATCTAGGAGAGAAAAATATAAACTTTCTACTTTCTACAAGATTCACAACAGATTCGTTCCAGACTATCTTCATCGTTTACTTCCCTCACCAAGGAATGACCGTCACCACAGTCACCGTAACCCTGACAATTACCAAATGTCAATCTGCAGATTAGATATATTTAAAAAGTCTTTCATCTTTTCTTCGGTAAACTTGTGTAATTAACTTGATAATTCTATAAAAAAGTATTCAATCTTTACCTGTGTTTAATATAAAAGTGTCACCAGTGCTACACGTTTTACCAACATATCTGGCTGTTGAGAATCGATATCTTTCAGTCCCATTGGCACGAGTAAGACCCAACTGTAGTGGTCTGAAAAACAATTTGTTTCGTGTAGGCATTTGCGTCTCACCTACTTGCCATTGTAGTGACGGTAATGAAGATGAATACCATTATTTGTTTTTATCTGTGATCAATTCAAAACTCAGCGTATAAGATTATTTAATGCTCTTGAAAGTTTTGGTATTCAATAAGTCCCTCATCTTGATACTCTGTTATGGGGTGACGAGGATCTGCCAATCTGCTCAAATGTTAATATTATAAATTCAGTTTTAACTTTCATTAAATCAACTTGGAGGTTTGAAAACAATTAGTGGATAATCTCTGCAACTGCGCATTTCCCATTTTGTCTTTCTCCCTGCTTCCCTTTTCTCTGTTTTTCTTTTCTTTCCACTATTTATCGTATTTAATATCTGAATATTAATTATCATCATGTGTTGTCTTATTGTATATCATACTGTTGGGAGAGGGCCTAGTAAGTTGTGAGAACTTGTGCCTCATCCCTTTGAGTGTCATGATCAATAAATTATGTTTGAATGAATCTTTATACGTATTCTCAGAGAAAAATGCATGGGTCTTAAACTATTTTAATTTCCAGGTAATTGTATTACTATCACTTGTATTTCTCAGCATCTAAAACAATCAAACACAACGAAACTTAAAGGCCCAATATACGTAACTTCAGGGAATTTTCGTGATTCTAAAAATTCTGAAAAAAACGAGTTGATAACCATGCAAAAATAAGCCTAAAACGAAGTAAACCTTAGCGGTAACTAACAAGAAACTCTGGAGAAAACAATCCAAAGAATTGAAAATAATTCAGGTGGGGCCCACTTCAACAACAAACCGAATGTAGAAGACGGTTCGAAATGGACGCGTGTTTACAAATAGCGTGTTTCAACTGCTGCTATACTGGTAACCGCGAAATAATTCATCTTGAATATTGCTGATATCAGTTAATCTTAGCTAAATTTATAAATATAATAAGCTATTTTATATAGCCTATATAGGCTTGATTTTCGCTTCAAGTTTTGCCGAAAGTTACGTATATTGGGACTTTAAGGGAATGTACACAAGTGCTATTCCAATTAGCAAATTTACATTTTTATTAATTGTACTATTTTAAGGTCACCATGGCGTAGTGATTAATTCTTCTGGCCGCTTACGATCACTAGCGCCCTCTATTGGCCCGGCGGCTCGAAGCTACTGTACGTTGCCGCAGTACGGCTGATTTTTTCCGGGTGTTCCAGTTCCTCGCTCCATTATTCTTAGAGACCAACACCAGTTTAGTTTCCGTTATAAACAACTACAAAACGGATTGTTAATCGCTGTATGACGTTCCACATTTCCAAAAGAAAATGATATCCGTTGTCGTTAGATGTCTGAAGTATTTTGTTTTCCCGTGATGATCGTGGTGTTCCATGGAGTACCTGTTGAGTTTCTTGTGACGCCATTTTACTCCCACATAGCCGGCCATAGACATTTAAATTATACCAACGGCTGACATACCTATATAATATACTTGTTTAACACATATTTTAGAATTCTATGGATTTCGTTGTCGGTTTACTTGTTTTTATTTTACCCCATTTATATATGTCATGACAAGATCATAAGCACTTTATACGACATCTCTCGCACAATAAAAAGTAAAAGGAATCGACAGTTTCAGAAATATGGTTTGGTTTGATGGATATGAAAGCATAGAACAGCAGACATAACCTCAAAATCAAACCATCTTAATAATTTTGAATAAATATTGGAACCTATCAATAAAACATAGATAATACCAAAGCGTCAACAAAACCATAATTTG
Source organism: Mimachlamys varia (assembly GCA_947623455.1). Classification (NCBI taxonomy): domain Eukaryota; kingdom Metazoa; phylum Mollusca; class Bivalvia; order Pectinida; family Pectinidae; genus Mimachlamys; species Mimachlamys varia. The sequence continues at coordinate 42,951,441 of OX392539.1, forward strand.
AACTCAAAATCAATTAAAATAGGGGCAAAATATGAAAAAAGGAAAGATTAACATTGAGACCCTTGTGAAAGTACAATATAAGAAGACCAGGTGTTCCGGAAGAGTAAGCGTCTTCTGTTTTATCGATGACACCCGCCTTGTAAATCACGTTCTCAATTACAACAAGTAAGCAAGCTAATGAACATACTCAAAAACGTCCATCTTCATATCACACAAAGATACAAAATGTTTCTCAATGAGACAAAGATGGCGACCATTAAACTTGCTCATATTCTCATAGTTCTGATCAACCTGCATCTCTCGAAGACCTGCGTTGTAAGTTTCTTTGACAGCAGTCGACATCGATCACGAAATTCTCAATATCTAGAGCAAGCCATAGAATAACGAATCAACTGCGACATATAAACACCATAGGCTGGAGAAGTAGTGATGTTACTATCAAGACATGGAAAGTTGACGATCGGAAAATTGACATCGTCACGTGTATCGTATAGCTTAGTAGCAAGCTGTCCATGTTGGTCGTAGTTTAAGTAGAGATCGAGGTAAGCAGCTGATGTAGAAGAGTCCGTTGTGTTTAAGTAGAGATCGAGGTAAGCAGCTGATGTAGAATAGTCTGCTGTGTTTAAGTAGAGATCGAGGTAAGCAGTTAATGTAGAAGAGTCTGTTGTGTCCGTTATTTCACTTTGAAGACAGGACATGTACTTGTATGATATATAGATATACAAGACGGGTGTCGTTGATGAAGCAGAATGCACTTATTCTGTCGAAGGTATATCCGATCGATGTGGTCAGCAAACGTCTTCTTGTTTACCTGTCCTGATTAGCTCTTCCACAAATTCAGCCTCGTATGAAAACAAAAACAAGTCAGCTAAGAGTGGGGCACATTTTGTTCCCATGGGAATGCCAACAGTGTGCTGGAAAATTTTCCCTCCAACGAAATTCAACAAAATATTTTCAACCAGGAATTCAATCATTCGCACTATATTTTCCTCAGTACTTTTATTATTAGCCTTTTTTTCACAACATATGTGCCAAGATTGCTCACTGTGCAACTGTGGATGGATGCAACTTGATTTTAATTAATTTCAAATTGATGATAACGAAGAAAGTGTGTATATCAAGAACTCTGTCACTCTGTCACACGTGACCATGATATCCAGGGATAGTACACAGCTTCCATATCAACACTGAAACCGAGACTTCATTTTATGAAATATGTTTTTCATATGCGATGTAGCGCTAATGCGACGCTTAAAAGCAGTGTCTATCGTTACAATACAAACATCATAAATAAATACAATGTTGCTGTTGTTGCATACTAACACTAAACAAATACGTCTCTGCTCAAAGCGAAAACATATACCAACACAACAGTTGAAACGATAGAAATTTTTTATTAAATATATGACAGAAGTATCTGCGTGGTAGTACATGGTTATACAAAATACATTATATTCACGGAAAACAATATGATCGCAAAACGTATAATATATTACGACTAAAGATATAATTATAATACGACTAAGTTTATCACAATGAGATTTGTATCACAATAAAACCATGGACAAGTAAAACTCAACAGTATAAAGATAAATTATGAGGCCAAGTTGCGGTGTTCCGGCCACCACTTATATCTAGATGTAGAACCCACCCTCTTATTTTTGTGGGATCGGGTTTTTTTTCAAATACACTGTATAAACATGTCATACTATTTCAGCCGCAACGGAGAAATCTAGGTTATTTGCTCGCAATGAATTTGGCTAGATTATTTTTTAAAAAAACGAAGGTTTAAGTAGCTAGATTATTTTTGCGGAACGCAGATAGTTATAGATAATTTGTTTGGAGCGAAAAGGGTTCGATTATTTGTGTGGAACTAAGTGGGTTCGATTATTTGTTTAGAACGAGCGGGTTCGATTATTTGTTTGGAACGAAGAGGGTTCGATTATTTGTTTAGTACGAAGGTAGCTAGAACCTGTGCACGGGAAAAGTTTATCAAGATCATTTGCCTGTAACGAGGTTGGCATGACTATCGAATTTTCCTATTTGACCAGTACGCATAATTTGTTCGAATTATAGAAATAATGTATATATAATAAATCTGAGACAAATGTTGCGTAACTATTTTTCACCCTAAAGCACGCATATGATAATATCGAAACCTTTAGAATTGAGACAGAATAAATTGCCCATTGCAGCCAAGGCCCAAGGATTATGAAACAATCTTAGACTTTTTACCAAGTTTACTTTGCCAATCAAGTATGACGTCACTTTTCCTGACATTATTTATGATTGAATCTTTCAACACTTAAAACAAATGTAAACTTCAGATCGTTTCGTGATCTCGGTGCTTTGATAAAGACTTACTAGTATACAAGGAACATTAAATATGAATTGGCATTTAACCGATCGAAGTCCATTCATGTATACCACATTTTAAATAAACGTCACTTTCACCAAAAAGGTAGTGATGAACATTTCAAATATTAATAAGTAAATACGAATAACATATATATAAGTTTAAGATAAATCAAAAGTCATGATATAAACCATAAGCACAATATCATTTTCATATCAAAAGACATGATTTGCAGACAAAATAAGCGCACGAAGATCTATAGGACGGACTAAATTGTCACACAGGTAATAAAGGGAATTTATAATGGACGGATTAAGCATTACAATCGAGCACCATTTACTAATTAAAAAAAGTATAAGCATCTTAAAATTAATGGTCAGAGACCGTTGGCGAAATGCAAGTCATATAAGTATGCTTCAATCATTTTTCATGGTTTCTGTAAAGGCCTAATATACGTCACTTTTGGCAAAATTTTAAGCGAAAATCAAGCCTAATAACTTATTATATAGATAAACTGATTTCAGCAGTATTCAAGATGAATTCTTACGTAAGTATCGTTACAGTAACAATTAAAACTTGATATTTGTATACATGCATCCATTTCAAACTGTTGTCTAACTTCGGCTTGTTGTTTTGGTAGTCTACACCTAAATTATTTTGAATTTTTTGAAATTTTCAATCAAGAGTGTTTTGGTAGTTACCGCTCAGATTTACTTCGTTTTAGCCTTATTTTTGCATGGCTATCAACTGGATTGTTTTTGGAATATTTCAGAAACACGAACTATTTCCTGAAGATGAGTATATTAGGCCTTTAAAGGTAATGTATAATGGACGGATTGATCATTACAATCAGAGCACCATTTACTTATAAATGTTATAAGCATCTTAAAATTAAAGGTCCGAGACCGTTGGCGAAATGCAGCTCAAATATGTTTCAATTATTTGTCATGCTTTCTAATAACTTCACGTACATTTTAATCAAAATAATGATTAAATTAAGCAGAAAGATATTCTGTCCAGATATGCACGGATTACCTCCTATTTTAACTTGAACAGACATAAGTTGCTACCTGCTTAGACATTCTTCTATGAAGTTGAGTGATCAGCTATAGCGTAGTCAAGATTTTGTTCAATTACACACGGATTATCTCCCTTTAATCAGCATAGTATTAAGCAGTACGTTTCTCTTCAGTTTGATTCTATTTCTTGGACTTGGGACGAGCAGACGACGGTTTGTCCTCTATGGCCTTCCGTGACCCTGCCTTGAGCTGGTTAGTGTTCAATGTCTGTCCCCCGCCAGATTCTGCGTGCTTTTGCTACAACACCAAAAAGTTCATGTAAATAATAAAAACCGCAAAAAAAAAATGTTTTTTTCGTGGGGGTGGTCTAATCGTGTGTTTTCTAAAATGATATCCATGAAAATATTCTGGATTATTGTAGGTGCAGAAAGATAGACAAAGTTAATAATCAACTATAGCTACAGCATGTAAAACCTGCCAAAGGATGACATACCACACATACTTGTGATGTACCTGTTTGATAGTGAAAGATACAGTGTGCGGAACAAAATGAATTTCACTTCATTATACAGCTGTTCCTCCTTCTAGGTCTTGTCGGTGATGCTTGAACCAAATGATGGAAATCGAAATGTTCTCAACTAATAAATTATGAAGAAGGGTCAGGTGCGTAAAATCCCTTTAATTTGTGAATTTAGGAAAAAAAACAGAAATATGTTCAAATCGTGTAATACGAAAGTGTGTATATTATGAACCATTCCACTACTCAAACGAGATAACTGTGGCTATCACGGCTCCAGTAGCTTTGGTCACCAATTCAGTACTAGGACTGATAGTATATTTACCTCTTTTGTCACTAGTTCAACCACAGGGACTAGTACCCCGATAGCTTTATCGTCAAAACCATCATTTTTTCCCAAATTTGACAAGTAGCCTTTTAATCATTCTGTACAAACTGTACTTATGTTTAAACATTTTTAATTGATTTCCTCATCTTCATTCATGCTATATGTATCCTATACGACATTGATACTCGATAAGGGAAAGTGACACGGTATTTACCCGTTCTAGGTGCCGCCTCTCGTAGTACTCCATGTCCTCCTCCCCTGGTCGTCTCATCTGAGACACCCGCTCTGTAATATCGTCAAATATCTCGTCCTCTGGCCCAGTCAAACCTAGACGATAGTAAAAATACATACACATTATTGATGCATCTTTGATAAATGTGCTGACTTTCTGTGTGAACGTTAATTTTGACAACCCTGGATAAATACACTGTCGTCTTCCTCCTAATATTGACTTTTGGATAGCATCGGTAAATATAGCCCGTGAAAGCGTAGGTTAAAATTTGTCTCTTCATGTCTTTCAATGTAGTAAGAATAGAAGGAAATCTTCTAACGACATTATTTCTAGTTCCCTCAAATAACATGGCGTAACGTCTTTTAAATAAAAGATAGGATTTCGCAATTAATCATTTCATCCTAAAGAAAGTTTCTGTTCTGGTATTACAGTAAAATTTAAGATAAAAGATAAATTTACACAACTGTAGAATCGCAATCATAGAAGTGCCCATAATCTGCTTTACAAGAGAAAACATATTTCCTGATTTTTTCTTGGCAATTTTTATAGTAATAAAATCTACATATGAGTTTTCAATCCACATAACTTTATATGTATGCACTCTGTATATTCAAATATATGCTTAAATGCATCGGGTAATCTAATCTGAGGTAGGGGTGTGAAAGGCAAAAGTGCATTGCCGAACAGAGAATTACACCAAAATTTCTCGATTTGATCTGAGAGGACCAAGGACAGATAGGAGCTGAATGCCGGGGAAAAGAGACATAAATGGGAGTTGGTCTTTCGTCTATTGAATGAACTTAGTTTTTATATTTTTCTCAAACGTTGTAAATAAGATGACAGGAAGGTATATTTGCTCACCTGACTCTTTCTTCCTCATCTGTTTAGATTTGATGGCCTGTACGTTAGAACGGAGGTAAGGATTGTCCGCAGACGTGATCGACTGTTCCAGGTAACCCTTTGATGGCGCACCTGTGTAATAATGTTACAAAGGAGTTAATATAGCGTTTCACCAATCAATAAATCAATTAGTGCATACAGTTTTATCAACAATGAACAAGAGCGATGGCAAATCGTCAGTATATCTTCGCCAAAACAAAACTCAAAATCTACAGATTTACTTTATAATAAACACCACGTTTTTTTGTGCTTTTATTTTTATTTTTTTTTTGTATTCCTTACCTCTACCGCTGGGGTCCAGACGCATGTAACCTTCAGCCATAGAAGAAAACCCGGTGATCCCGCCCATGGCTGCATATGGAGTCGCCTCCCCTAGGGGATGCCCTCTGGCCTCCCTCTCCTCCGCTGTTTCTACGACCATCTTGTGCAGCTTTAGCACCACTCCGCATGCGCAAGAGAAGGAGCTGGTAAATCCTGTACATTTACTGCAACCTCCTAGGAAAAGGAGAAAGAAATCAGGTTATGTTTGGTTTAAATCGTAATATATAGATTAAGCTTTGATAATAATAACGCAGTATGGTTGAAGTTGAGTTTGAATTATAATATGTAGTTAACCGATGAAGTAAATCTAACACACACATTTGTTGCACCTTTTAAATTTTGTAATGAATACAGTATGCCGAAAAATTGCATCATACAGCTGTTTTCTCCTGGGACTCGTGGGCTAGGGACCAAAAGGTGGGAATCCAAAATTTCTAAACTAATGTCAGAAGACTAATTTAAGCTTGTTTTATACCATTTTTACCATTTTACATTGATCAGTGTATTAGAATGATATGTGTGAAATTTGTTTATGCAATAAATTTACTTTCAGCAATCCATTTTGCCTTATGCTTGTACCATTTATTTGATAATTTAGTATCATATACAGAGAGGTTACACAACGAGTGGTTTTTGGATATGGAATTTATTTCACTCTCGTTAATTATTTGTTAAAAGTTACAAAAGACACTCGCTAAATTCTATATACAATAACCACAAGTCGTGTGACCTGTTACTACCACAATCTCAGTCGGAAACAATTAGAGAGATAAACGAACTATGATATGCACAAGACGTATCATCTCATATATATTTCCGCCAAGTGGTGACGACATCAACATTCGATGACGTCAAAAACGATCAACAAATGGTGTTGTTCCGGTCAAAGTTTATTATGTTAGCCAATCAAAATGCGTTTAGAGTTTATTCCACGTGTTGTATAAACAAATTCTTATTCAACAATTGTACTGATCATTTGATACCCTGAGAGTTGAATAACACCCACCTATTGCGGTATAAATAGATATATCTAGTTTAATGCAATTTCGTTTTTATCTTCCCCTTTGACTGTTGCTTTTACTGTATCACTATTTGTATATAGATAGACTATAAATAAGCCGTACTCGATACTACCGTATATACATAATGAACTATAATTCCTTTTTGAGACACAGACATTTCGAAGCATGCCTATATGTCCTTCTTAATGAAGATGCAACTTACTGCGTTTGCACACGAGCCGTGGCTGTTCCTCTGAGTGCTCATCTGCTGTGTGTTTGCACGTGCTACATCTGATAGGCTGACTACCATTCATTGGAATGTAATGGTAGGTGACGCACTTGCATCCCTTCTGTCGACATGGCAACATAATAGGCCGCTCAGTAGGAATTGCATCAAAATCCGTCTTATGCTGCTTATACCTGAAGAAATTAATGTTCGCATTATAATTTTTTATCAATACATGTCAAAAGGATTTTAATCTAAAACTGCAAGTGCATGACTTGTAGACATGCCCGTCAGTTTTTAAGATTATTGAGTTTGGTGTCAGAGATTAGCCTTCACAAAAACACGTGTTTGGCATTAGGAAACAATAATCGAAGTAATCCAAGGCCAAGGATAAATTATTTTTCAAAAAAAATGTCATATTGATGTCGATTTTGTATGACACATAGCTGCATGTTCTTTGTATTTGCTAGTAATGAATATGACCCTTTGACTTTTAAATCTTCATAATATAATACTATCAAATACTTGAAATAAATCTGCACTCAGTATTCACATGCTTATCACCATAAATCTGCACTTGATTCAGATACGTGTTGGTCTAAGCTAAATCTGGATTTAGAAGTCATGAATGTAACATTTTTCGGCGAAGTCAATTCCAATAATTTGTTAAAAGTTAAAACCGGATGTCGTCGATGAAGCAGAAGACGCTTATTCTTCCGGAACACCTGGTCTTATTCTCTTGTACTGTTACGAGGGTGTCCATGTAAATCTTTCCTTATTTCATATTTTAGCCATTGCCTCTAACCTAATCGAGTTTGAGGTCGGATTACGGTTTTGTTGGCGCTTTGGTATTCTCTGATTGTTTTTTTTTTTATCAAAATATGATCAAGTCACAATATCAGTTTTTGAATATATAATCATACAATGGGATTCTTACGACTGTGATTTTGATGCAAATATTATTATGTCATAAATAATGACCTCACATGTTACTGGCGTTACTAGTTTATGATTTGAAAAACCTCTTTTGGCAAGCAGTCGGACGTAGAGAGCCATCTACTACATATCGTATATAACCTGTTTAATTACAATAATATGACTTGATGTAAAACCACAACTCGCAGTTTATATTACCGAGCCTCATTTATTGTAGTCTGTGATGTTATCATATTAAAAAAGAAACTCCACCATTATGAGAGAAAGCATGTACATGTATCATATACATTCTTATCGGATACATACAATATTAAGGTATTCACATCATCTACATGTATGATAGACGATTTGCCACTATGATCATGTCAGAATAACAGACTTTCTATCACTGCGATATTGAATCATCTTTTGTTTTGGAGATTTCGAGTCAGTGCAGTGGTAGCTATTGTTGGTATTTCTGGCTAGGCGATTTGGTGCAGTCGATCGTGAGTTCGAGGCCTGATCAAGTGAGGAGTCAACTATTGTGTATTTGTGTTATTTATTATTTCGTGATAGTATACACAACCTTACGCTATATGAAGAGAGGGGGATATTTTTGTTTCGTCTTGTTTTATTTTGTTGAACGTCCTCTCATAACATAAGGCTATTTAAGGACGTGTTTTTTATGAACCATAATAGAATATATCACCCCAGTGTGATGTAAACAGAGAAATCCCAACCCGGGGATACGATTTATGAAGTGATCACGAGGCTTTTCTGAGTGCTAAAATCCATAAATCTGATCCCGAGAGTTGAAATTTCTCTGTTTTAATTATACTGTGTGATTAAGTATTTTTCTCTCGCATTTCCCTAGCCTAAAATTAGTTGTAACTAAAAGTGAACTCAGTGCATCGCGCCATCATTGATGGCAGATGCAATGTTTGACGAAATCGGTGACGTTACTCTGGTTACACTGCATAAAGTGGTGACATGATAGTGACGTTTTAAAATAATAGCTCGTGCAAGCTGTCTTTTTCCTACCCAAGTAAAAGACAGTGTTATCTGTTCCAAAACAGAAATGGGAATGAATCAATTAAATGTGAGAGAATTAACAATCTTACGCTATGTTAAGATAGAACACCAACATTTTTTCCGTTGCAAATGAGTAGTACAGCGACTTACGTTGATTTGGTTTGGTTTAGTTAGCGGTCTATCAACTGCTAGGGTCATTTAAAGACGTACCAGGTTTTGAAGGTGGAGGAAAGCCGGAAAACCCGGAGAAAAACCACCAACCTAAGGTCAGTACCTGGCGACCAACGAACGACCGATTAACCTACCTGTGTTTACAGAAACAAGGTGTCTCAGGTCCCACCAGTTTACAGTCCATACCAGTAGGCGATGACCAACTTGTGTAGAGTCGGTTTTTCATTCTCTGTGAATACAATACACTAAATAGTTATGAAAACGCACTGACAATAATTGATACCAAACTGCAACCCAAACTTTACATATTGATTAGGTCACACTAGAAATTGTATCTATGTGTAAAAGTGATTGATGTTTAATTACAGATGTAGTTCTCAACCATTCATCAACCTAACGTTTCAGGTTTGACAATATTTAAGACCGATCAATTAAATGGCATTGTAATGTGTTATAATGCATTAGAAATGTTTGCCATAAAGAATAGTATTGATCCATGAAAATGTTTAATTTAGATAATTAAAAAAATGCTTGTCTAATTTTGGAGCAAGTTATTATTATCTGAAACACGTATTTTTGCGTTTCCTTTTGTCAAAACAAACTTATGAAACATGACGAGTTCGCAATGATTCTATCCTAAGTGTATACTACTATTACCACTGTGTTGCCTAAACACTTTCTCGTACATTTGTATAACTTTTTTAAAGAAATGAAACATATTCTTCATTGTTAGTCTTTCATCTCATTTCCTTGTTTAATATATTTAATATTTTGTATATTCTGTATTTGAATGATCTGTTGTCATTATCTGGTTTCTCCTGAAGTTTACAAGATCGGTGTCGTCGATAAGGCAGACGAATTCTACCTTTCCGGATTTTTTTTTACATGTATACAAGTAAAGCTTTGATCTCTTTAAATTTTGATTATTTTAGAGCTAAATGTCTGGGGAATTGGCTCTTTTTGTTTTGTCAATGTTACTGTATCTATTTAGTACTTAGGAATTGCTCTTTCGCTTCGAGGTTAAGAACATGTTTTATTCTTGCATGTTCACCTTGTATCACACAGGCAAGGCAAGTTATGTAAATAAGATTGTACATGAAATACAGATATCATAAGTATTTAATTAAATTGATATATTCTCATTCGTTGACAAGTAACTGATATTGTGATAGTGTACAGTCACCTTCGGCAGAACATTCCTCTTGTAATCCTCAAACTCCTCCGGTGTAAACAGCTTCCCTCCGTCATCATCCCCCACGATCCTGTTATAGACGAATTATTATAAATAAAAAAAATATCCTCATAATTTTTATTGTCATTCAGTCTTTATAAGTAAGTTATCATGTTGATTTAACTCGATTTTCATACTGCATAAATATTTTCTTTCCTTAGTATTTATAAATCATTTAAATGGACTATTGCCGTATATTTCATACCAAGAAACTAGAAATAGGTGCAATAATTGCTTAAATCGACAAAAACTTGTACCCCGCCCAGTAAAAACAAAAAATGAAAGCCTAGGTTTTTGTAAACAAAGACACATGTGTCAGGTTTTGGTTCCCTTTTTTAACAGACCGTAAACCTAGTCCCCTTTCTTCTGCACATCCCGTTAATGGATATTGTTGTTTTACCTTAAAATAAACTAGATTCATGGTTAATATAAAAGATAATCGTGCAAGCCTAAATGGGGTATAGATAATTTATCGGAGAGGCATATACAAGTGTATATATATATCCACTTTAAAGTTTGATTTCGGAATGTAACTAAGTACATGTCTTTCAAATAAAGATTTTTCCTCATATCTATTATCTATATCAAATCAATAATAAAACACCATAATGATATAAATATAAAAACTTGATTTATTTTACAACAATTATGAAACAAGTTATACAACTTATATTAATCACTCTTGTTGGCCCAGATGTTAGCGCGCGAGGGGTCTTATTGTGCGCTATCCACTGCACCACCCGACCACCATAATGATATTCTATGCCATCTGTTAGTAACTACTAGTCATATACAGTTCGGCGTAACACCCCTGGCTTTCTTACAATCAAGCTCACTTCGCATGGCTTCATCATCTGATTTTGTTCACGGACAAATGCGTGCGTGAAATCAGCTAATCTATATATTAGTTTCGATCCGTTTTGGAAATAATAGCTTCACGTATTTCTTCAAAAGTCGGAAATAAGTCATACGTTTTTTATAATTAATATGTTCCATTGATCCTTCGTACATATTAAATGCAACATGTAAGTCAGTGAAGGACTCACACAACTAAATAATTTACTATATGTTATTACTAAGCTTTAGAGCTAATAACTTTAATATTTGAAGTTCAACACTAGTGACAACTGCCTGGATTCACAGATACATACATGGCAAAGACTTCAAATGACATTTTATCAGAAGTTTCGTGGCATTTTAGCTCGCTACGGGCGTCTGCTTCGGACAACTGGAAATTTACATATCAAACCAGTGAAATGGGACGGGAACACCATCTGACTTTTGACCCCATATCAATCCGCCATCACATATCAAAATCTACCAAAAGTATACATTTTTGTAAAGTTAAATATCTATAGATTTCATTCAATGCAGAATATGTCAACAATTACCTATTTAGATTATTCAGAATCACTGTACTTAGCCGGAACAAATTTTCGGTAGGGACTACAAACGTATGAAACACTTCGTGATAGGCTGATTTAGTTGTGTGATTCCTTTAAAGGGTCCCAAACCTTTAAGATGTTGAAATAAAGTTAACTATTTGAAAGCATATACATTTCCGAGTAAAATGGTGAAGTTTGGTTGAAATTGAATAATAAATTATGAAGAAAATACAAGTTATTGCACCTGATGTACATTTGCTATTCAGAGTTAGCACCAGATTTTTTTCATTTCTTTTGCATAACATTAACCTCAAGCACCCCGATTAAGCACGCAATTAGCAAATTCATATTTTGCCCACAGATCAAATACGCATACAACTCAACAGTTTTGGAAAAGAAATCTTGTTATTTCACTTTCTGTTAATTTTACAGTCTCTGAAGTAATTAAATTTTTATTTTAAGTAAATTTTATTTAATTTTAACAATTAAACACATTTAGAATTCACACAAAACTCCAAAATTCTACAGAAAACTTGAGTCATAAAGGGTTATTAGACATCCATCTTAACTGTTTATCTATCAATTACACAGGCTTACATATAACACTTATAGCTCCCCGGGGTGCCGCCACTTTACAGGGAGAATATTGGGGGTAGGGGAGATGTAATGCCATAAACAGCTTATTGTATGAGTAAACAAAGATTACAAACACATTAAATCAATAAACAAGATGTTGAACAAGGTATATATTGTGACGGGAATAAAGAAATACCTACAATTAACTGAAAATATGGAATTTTACGTTGGATTTAGCCACCAAAACCTACAAGGGTCACATACACATATATAATTTCATATGTTCATTTTTTATACAAGCCTATTCCGTACTAGTTCTAGTTATTGCTTTCTGCTGGCTATAAAAAACACATACATTTGTAATTTGTATGGATAAAGAAGACTAAAAATGACTGGCCAGAGTTTGAACTAGGAAGGGGGGGGGGGTGCTGGTTTTGCAGGACAACACACTAGACTAGATCTCTATTGGATGCTAAAACCTGCTACATATATCAACGAAGTACTTCTAACACACACGCATATCAATTATTACAGGTTATTGAACCCAACTTTATTTAAAACCTGAGTATAAGGGTCAGTCCAACAATATAGGCTTCAACATAGGGCCATGTTTAGCCAGATTTTAGCTAATTTTGAAGGGTTTTTTTCAAATTAAATATATCTGTATACTGAAAAAATGTGCTAACACTTAATGACAATGGTTGTCTTTGAAAAAATAAATAACCGGAAGCACAGAAAAGGTTATAGAGGTCAAGTTCATTGAGCACATGGCTAGTTCTCTTAAAGGACTCACACAACTAAATAATTTACTATATGTTATTACTAAGCTTTAGAGCTAATAACTTTAATATTTGAAGTTCAACACTAGTGACAACTGCCTGGATTCACAGATACATACATGGCAAAGACTTCAAATGACATTTTATCAGAAGTTTCGTGGCATTTTAGCTCGCTACGGGCGTCTGCTTCGGACAACTGGAAATTTACATATCAAACCAGTGAAATGGGACGGGAACACCATCTGACTTTTGACCCCATATCAATCCGCCATCACATATCAAAATCTACCAAAAGTATACATTTTTGTAAAGTTAAATATCTATAGATTTCATTCAATGCAGAATATGTCAACAATTACCTATTTAGATTATTCAGAATCACTGTACTTAGCCGGAACAAATTTTCGGTAGGGACTACAAACGTATGAAACACTTCGTGATAGGCTGATTTAGTTGTGTGATTCCTTTAAAGGGTCCCAAACCTTTAAGATGTTGAAATAAAGTTAACTATTTGAAAGCATATACATTTCCGAGTAAAATGGTGAAGTTTGGTTGAAATTGAATAATAAATTATGAAGAAAATACAAGTTATTGCACCTGATGTACATTTGCTATTCAGAGTTAGCACCAGATTTTTTTCATTTCTTTTGCATAACATTAACCTCAAGCACCCCGATTAAGCACGCAATTAGCAAATTCATATTTTGCCCACAGATCAAATACGCATACAACTCAACAGTTTTGGAAAAGAAATCTTGTTATTTCACTTTCTGTTAATTTTACAGTCTCTGAAGTAATTAAATTTTTATTTTAAGTAAATTTTATTTAATTTTAACAATTAAACACATTTAGAATTCACACAAAACTCCAAAATTCTACAGAAAACTTGAGTCATAAAGGGTTATTAGACATCCATCTTAACTGTTTATCTATCAATTACACAGGCTTACATATAACACTTATAGCTCCCCGGGGTGCCGCCACTTTACAGGGAGAATATTGGGGGTAGGGGAGATGTAATGCCATAAACAGCTTATTGTATGAGTAAACAAAGATTACAAACACATTAAATCAATAAACAAGATGTTGAACAAGGTATATATTGTGACGGGAATAAAGAAATACCTACAATTAACTGAAAATATGGAATTTTACGTTGGATTTAGCCACCAAAACCTACAAGGGTCACATACACATATATAATTTCATATGTTCATTTTTTATACAAGCCTATTCCGTACTAGTTCTAGTTATTGCTTTCTGCTGGCTATAAAAAACACATACATTTGTAATTTGTATGGATAAAGAAGACTAAAAATGACTGGCCAGAGTTTGAACTAGGAAGGGGGGGGGGGTGCTGGTTTTGCAGGACAACACACTAGACTAGATCTCTATTGGATGCTAAAACCTGCTACATATATCAACGAAGTACTTCTAACACACACGCATATCAATTATTACAGGTTATTGAACCCAACTTTATTTAAAACCTGAGTATAAGGGTCAGTCCAACAATATAGGCTTCAACATAGGGCCATGTTTAGCCAGATTTTAGCTAATTTTGAAGGGTTTTTTTCAAATTAAATATATCTGTATACTGAAAAAATGTGCTAACACTTAATGACAATGGTTGTCTTTGAAAAAATAAATAACCGGAAGCACAGAAAAGGTTATAGAGGTCAAGTTCATTGAGCACATGGCTAGTTCTCTTAAAGGACTCACACAACTAAATAATTTACTATATGTTATTACTAAGCTTTAGAGCTAATAACTTTAATATTTGAAGTTCAACACTAGTGACAACTGCCTGGATTCACAGATACATACATGGCAAAGACTTCAAATGACATTTTATCAGAAGTTTCGTGGCATTTTAGCTCGCTACGGGCGTCTGCTTCGGACAACTGGAAATTTACATATCAAACCAGTGAAATGGGACGGGAACACCATCTGACTTTTGACCCCATATCAATCCGCCATCACATATCAAAATCTACCAAAAGTATACATTTTTGTAAAGTTAAATATCTATAGATTTCATTCAATGCAGAATATGTCAACAATTACCTATTTAGATTATTCAGAATCACTGTACTTAGCCGGAACAAATTTTCGGTAGGGACTACAAACGTATGAAACACTTCGTGATAGGCTGATTTAGTTGTGTGATTCCTGAACGGCCATTTCTTTTTACTGTAAATGTTTATAGTTGGGAAAGTTGTTTCTATGACCTCTGACCGTATATACCTGTGGTGTAAGCGACGCGTGATAAATTGAAAAGCAGCCTTTATTTACATAATTTTTACATTTAAATGTATTTCGATTTTCACTTTATCTATGATATCGACTTTTGTTACGTTGAGTGGAATTTGATGTAAAAAGCCTCTCTTGGTATTTAAACTATTATTTGAATATATATTTATTCTTTTTATATGATACCTGAGATATTTCCAACATGCTTTAACAACTATTGACCTATCATACATGAAGCGCACACGTTTCCTTTTAAATAATACTCCCTTTATGAAGCATGACGTGTTTCTGAAGGACAAGTTCGGACATACAGTTTGTAAAATATAAACAACATCTCTACAAGGTAAGATACCGTCATGAATGTACATTGTAGCTTAAGAAAACAATGGTGTATAGTTAATATTTAAACGACGTGTAGATGGTAAGAAATAGTCAACGTACAATGTATGCGTCGTTTGTTATGTACAAAACAAATGTACTTTATACATTTTTTTAAATCTTCTTTTCCAGGAAAATTAAAACATTTGCAATATGGTCATCATTTTATCAGAAAAAACACCTATAAAGTGGATAAGTAATCAATGAGAGAAACGATGAAGGAAAAACAGACGGGAAAGGGACCTCGAAATTTGCTTGCGGTAAGTGAGGCGGTAAATTAAACGAGGGACATAGATCGAGATTTTATTTAATATAGAATAACTTCATCTTAATCTACAAACAAAAAATGCTAATTTTATTGGCTTTTCTTACATCAATACGTTTTCAATCAAATGTTTTTCACTGTTTGTGTTAACAACGTATAAGGGCGTCGCCTTCAGTTCGTTATTTCTTATCTAGACAGATCGATGTATCCTGATAAGCCTACCTGAGATTTCAAATGTAGTTTATAATTTATACAGGTCGACGTTACGACAGCTTAGTTGATACACAAGTGTATAACACATAGTAAGGAGAATATCTAAGGCCTGACATTCTGCCGAACCCAGCGATAAAGAAGTCTATCAATCAACCAATCAATCAATCAACCTTTTGTAAATATCATCGAAACTGTCTCAGATTTGAATTCTTTACAGTTACCATAATAGTGATCTAGGAATTTCCATTTTCTACATATTCTCAATAATTCTCGCCCTTCGGCAGTTCAGGACAAAACAGCAGTATGGCAGTCTATATAGATGTCCGATACTGGCTGATCAATATGATTGTCAAGCATTCTTGCATCATTTGGGAGAGTCCTCTTCATCTATCCTATCAGAGAAGAGCTTATTTTCCATGTACATGTAATGGCGTTTTTCATATTTTGTTCTACGGATCTAAGGCGTAGGGTTTTAATCAAAATGATGCATGAGTAATGCTTTTGAATATGTTTATCCCTTCCGATGTGTGTACACAAATACCCCGTGGAACGTATTTACATATGGGATTTGTACAGACACGTACTATTGAAAATGAATTGCATATCAACCAAACCTCAGCCGAATAAATATTGACATTGCATTTATATACTCAAAATGCCAATTCACTGTTCTAATTAAAATTGGAACAATGGGGTTCTGTTTATGCGCCAATAGTTTACAATACTATGTAATGCAATCGAATATAATACAACAGGATATAATGAAAGTAAATCCGTTATTGATGCAATCATGCATGACATGTTTATTTATGGCTCTTGCAGAAAACATACATAACAACAGGCATGTTTTACATCTTGGGAAAACTATTTATCTATATTATACGTACCTTTTATATTCTAGATATTGGTCCACGGATGCGGCGTTAGTGCCGTCAAATTTAAGGTGGTATTGTCTGTCGTTGGCCATGTTTGATCCCTGTCTATAACAGACTGAACAGGACGTAGCTCCGGGTAGAAAGTATGGACGCCAACCCACGCAGTGTATATATATACACAATGGATATACATGTACATTAAGAAGTTTGCTTCAGTGGATTTAAACGGTAGTTCTTATATATATGAAGCTAACAGGTAGCATTTAATAAGCTGATACTTACACACATATAACTGGTTCGTATTGACGGTTTAAAGTGCGAAATAAGACATTATACAGGTTGATATAGTATACTGTACAACTGATGAGACAAAACAGATGTATGATGCAATCTAATTAATTTCGATATAATGTAATATTACCAAGCTTTAACGGTACTGTCACCCATGAGTTTCAAGTAATATATGTTCATATTATAAAACACATGCACAAAATTTATTTATACAGTATCAATATGTGATTTTTTATATGATAGATTTTTCGGTCATTAAAAAAGCATGGCATATATTATTTAATATACAATATTATGAAATTATCTTCAAAATATTATATATAATTACACGTACATATAATACCTTTAGCGTTAAGTAATATTGCATTTAAATATCAAATACATTTCATGAGTATGTCAGATTTTTTTTATACTTTCACAAGTGCGTAGCACGAGTGAAAATATATTTAAAATCTGCCATACGAGTGAAATAGATTTGATATTTATTGGAAAACCATTGAATTTTCTTTTTATTACATTTTCGAAATCCCTAAAAGTCTGATTTCATTTATAAAATTTGGGGTTACAACCGACCGGGACGGAGTGTCCAAGGCTTATAGAATATTTATATGCCACAGGATGAAGTTCTATTTTTTATTCAAAATATATTAAAAATACATAAACATGTTAATAAAATTCATTAATTATTTATTTCCAAAATACTATAAAGGTTTTTAATTTCCTTACATTATATGATTTGATTCTAGAAAAACGAAAAACATAGTACACAATAGTGCGCCATGATATCGGACCGAAACTTATATCATCACTAGTGATGATATAAGCAGTGATGATATAAATTTTATCAAGCTGATATCTTTTTATATTTCACTGGTAAAAATGTAATAAATGAGATTTTTATTTTGGAATTCAATCAATCAAATTCAGGACATTCAAGAGTTTTCTTACACAACAGACTAACAAACAATGGAGATATTTAAGTTTACAATCGTTTATATTCTTTTCTAAATAGTTCGTTACATCAAACTCGTATACCCTGTTCAATGCATTTGTATTTTATTAAGAGAATAGACATTTTTCATTGTTTTATTTTCGAAACGAGATGCTCAGATCAACCTTCTGGAAATCAAAGAGTCGATACTATAATGTTTTATGCAAACATGGTGTTCAATGTTGACAAATCTTTAGTGACCAATATTCTCCATGTTCCTTTTATAAAAACATTGCCTTACATAAGCTGTACGACTCGTTGACCCAATAGAGTTTTCTGGCGTTTTCATTATTTTCTCTATTTTCGTTCTTCGAATTGGTATTTACGTAGAGATTACCTTGGATTAATTTTATTCAATTTATATACATGTTTAATTAGTCTATTAGATGTATAATATATCAACATCATATTTAAGTCCATAATGAAATGAACAATTATCTTCTACATTGTGCATGTTTCTCCTTTATTTTTTTCAGATTTTATGTATACATTTATTTATTTGTATGAAAGCTTATATATTCTGCAATGAATGTTTTTGAGATGTGAATCATTTCTGTAGTTTGCCTTGTACATCGTCGTGTTAAAATCCATTACTGTTAACAAAAATTTAAAAAAAATGATAAAACAATAAAAAAACACTACGAAGGTAATCCTTCCTGAAGTAAATCCGTGTGCACTTTTTATCTTTACAACCAATGACATTGATCATTTTTCCATTAAGGTGTCGACTTGACACTTAAAAATAACTATTCAAGTGTAATGTAAATAAAGTTTTTTTTATATCTATTCTTTCCATTAAGTACACGACTGTCATAATGTGGAAAGAATGCTATTCTTTCGTATCCGATCTAATGGAATTGTATCGTCTAAAGTTTATTTTATCCGAGATGTACTTTCTGTATCTACAAAAAAAACTAACCGGAGATAGACTCAATGACATGTCCATTGAGTGTGTGATTATTGGTTTTTCGTGAAATTTTCCTGAGCTGTATTATTGCCAACCTCTTAACATACTGTAGTTCCTTTGTTTACAGTGAATTTATTTCATTTATTCCGTTGTCTATTGCAGGTCAAAGTGGCCGCCTAGAACATCGAATATTACTTTGTGGCATTTGTCTTGCTACATGATCGAGAAATAGCAAAGAGACGTGACCTGACGATCGGATCATTTTTATTATTATTATTATTTTGTTAGTTCGATATAATAAATAAAATATGATGAGGCAAGCTAGTTTCTGGCTATAGCAAACGTGTTATCCATGTATGACAATGATTTTGATATAATTTTAAATACAAAATTAACATTCACTGAGAAAAGAAGTTGATTCTTCACATTACAGAGCAACATATGATAAATCTCCAAAATGTTATGGAATTGGATTTTGAAAACTGTTTTCAATTAAATATTAATTATAAGTTTGAAATTATCGTCAGTTATTGAGTATCTGATTAGTTATCAGAAGTTGATTTACTTTTCTGGAATACCTGCAAAACATTTCCGCTATAGACTATAACTCACTATAATCACAAACGATCACCAACGAAAACATGTTTTATAAGCTTGGTGTTCAGGGAAGTCCCCCTCCATGTGTGTAGTGTAAGCGTACTTGGGCGTTTTGTTAGAATTTGCCTCCTTGTGATAGAAGAAATATGATCCTGACTTTATAGTGCTATCTATGGAATGTCATACCCTACAGTATCCCACACGGTCACATTATCCTTGACAACGATAATATTTTACATAAAACGTACACGCATGTATACATCATTAAAGGAGCATTCCGCGAAAGTCAGTTTTTTTCATCATTTTTTTCAAAATATCGAGTGGCTATTCCAATGGACTACGACGATCGGATTTTGCTATTATGTATTCATAAAATGAATAATTTCAAAATAAATAGTGGATTTTCTATCCGTCTGGCCAGACGCTTCAGCTTGGGGTTTCCACTTACCAACGGCTGCGCAGCGGGCGCCGTTTCCGTTGTAAACACTCTACCCGGTACTACCGTTACACCGCGATAAGGCCAAACTACTAAGCGAAAAGTTACCAAATTAACAAAATATGATGCAAGACTGTGTTCCGGAATCATATTGAGAGATGGGAAGTATTCAAAGGAGGAACTAACTGCTCTATTGTGTGCATGTTAAATATCTCTTCTTTGTAACGGTGCATGCACAAATATAGCTTTTGATTTGGTTTTGGGCCTACCCCCCCAAGAGGAAACTGTTTCAGTCCTCTGTTGCATAAAATGCGTATGTATTATTAAACTTAAGAGTATGTTTTAAAATATTTTTTTTATACTATTTCATGTTCCAGTAAAACGATATGATTTAATTATATTGCTGGATAGAAAGACCTTTTCAAATACAATATATACCGTAACAGAAAAATTCGTTTCATTACGTTGTAAAACAGGACGTGCGACCGAGGTACATACGGCTTCAATTTGGACAAAAGGAATAAAAGAAATGATGTCTTCACGCGTAAAAAAAAAATAACTAATATACCTAATATATAAATTAGTGAAGGTACAATTATTATTGGGTTGCGACCCCGGTATTGAATTTGATCGAAAATATATACTAGATAACGGGAAATGGTTTTAAAAAAACTAACTTATACAACATATACCTAGATGTATTTCCCATGCCTGCAGTTTTTTGTTTGTTTGTTTGTTTGTTTTTTTTTTTTTTGAAAAGGTCAACGTCCCTTTACAAGACGTAAAAAGAAAGTGGAATTATCATAACATATTCATAACGGGTAGTTATGGGTATTTCAACAGTTCAAAGTCTGATATACATGTAGTCATGCTTAGTATGTGGTGCGTTATACGAGTGTATGGACTTAAATATTCGCATTCCGTGATAAGTGTTAACGGATGAAGACGCTGAAAGTTGGATAGATTTTAAATGGATATGTACATTGTGTATATATCGAAGAACAGGCATGTAGGCTTTCGCGGGATGCCCCTTTAATAGTGTATGCGTAAGTGTATTAGTCATTTTAAGTGCACACTCGTGAAATGATATGGGGTTTTTATTTTAAAGTGCTGTATGCTTTAAAACAAATGTATGAAAATACATGTATACATATGGTGTATAATGACAACGCATATATGTAAAGGCATTCAAATAAAAAATGTATAGACAAGTATATAACAAATAAATGAACAATGAGTATATGAATAAGCATAATAGTGATTAGCAGAAATTATGTATCTGTGTATAAAAATTAGCATTGAATATTTTTGTTTAACTAAGTAAGTACATCGGTGTATGAATCATTTTCAATTTATAAATGAATTATGGAATCATTGATGCACTTGGTGAAATAAAAACATAATATGTAATTTCCGTTGTATATTACTGAAACTCTGCATTATCTCCAAAAATGCAATAATGTTATAAAATAAATAAAATTTCAAATGATGACATCATTCCTGAAGGTGAACGTCCATGAATACGATTAGTAAATATGACAGGAGACCCATTCACAACACGTAACAGTTAATGCTATGATGTCATATCTGTCTTAAACCAAACAAGTAATGTAGCTGCATCTTAAACTCGATTTATTACGTCATTACAATACAAATCTATGACGTCAGTGCAATCTAAAACCATGGTAACAAATACGTTCGGCAGGTAGCACATGCATTCAATGCCACCATGATGATAATTCCTTTCGGATTTGTATACGACACTTCATTAAAAGAAAATGAAATGCCACCATGATGATAATTTCTTTAAGATTTATATACAGCAGGTGATTCAATAAAAATGAAATGTCACCATATATACTTTGTAACAACCTATAGATCCACTTCACAGATATATCCAGCGGTGTATGTGCATGCTTCTGAATACCATTTGTATGACACATCAGAAGCCATCACAGCGCAGGTTTCTGATGACAGTGAGTCGTCTGCTGCATCGAACGCGCTGTACGCGAGTATTACGGAATCCCTCCAGAACCATTGGTTTGTTCCTGTGTTTAAGGTTGCTCCTATGTAAAATCCAACGAAACTAGGACCTACAAAGATCAAGAATAAAATGCCACATGCTAATTGTGCAAATATAATAATCTCCCGTTTTACAAAATATAAATCAAAAAGAGTTATATGCAAGCTGTAAAAACCTTTACTTACACGATCAGTTTGAAAAGAACAAATCTGAAATTACAATTTCTTCTTTTGAAACGGTATAATTTTATATTCATTACCATTCAATTCTTTCAAATCCATTTAAAGTGAAACAAAAGTATTTTAACTGAATGCATTTACAGGTCCAATCGTGAGTATTCGAAAACTTGTCTGCTTATGTATACTTATTACATGTTTAATATTTTGCAAATCATTCAACATATGAAAGTTATAACTGTATACCGCTACATAATTTCGAGCCATTGGCATCAATCTTTCCAATTATACTTTACAAAACACGCCACCGGTCGGCCTATCATTTAGGCATGCAAAACATATACTACACTTTTTTAACTAACATGATATACTGACATGTCTGCTAATAGATGAAAATGTCTTTTTGTCACCATTTTTACAAAACAAAAACCCAAATTGCTGAATACATTGTATATGAGACAACAAAACTGCATTACAGGAATTAGGAATAAAATATGGTGGGTGGGTGGGGGAGGGGGTGCTTCGACCCAGCAGTTTTGGAACATAAATGGGAATTTGACAGCTTTGTAGTGACAACTTAAAGAAAACCTAGATCTTAGTATAATGCTTCTCTTCATTGCTTTGGATCCTACCAGGTGTTGACGTCGTGACATGTTCATATGTTGCTAGCATCCCAATGAGGTTTCCGCACCACTCTCCGTCACCACATATCCTATTACACACCGAGTCCGCGAATTTCGAAGCTCCAACCTGAAGATTCCCACAGTAACACTCTCTCTGAACCTACGTAACAAAAAGACGACATATTTAACTGTCAGAGTGAGATCGAAGGTATTTTCTAATTTTATAAAGACATTTTAGTGGAATGCACCTTGAATAATCCAACAGGACCTATCAAGACTGCCTACCGAGTGCATCACTTTCCAATCAATAAATGGTCAATATACCTATTGTTATCAAACATCAATTATCAATCCCGTCATGCATTCATTATCGTGTATTGTATTTATCTAACAATTGTTAATATATTATAAATGCATACACATTTCACTTTCCAATCTATACAATTAATCTCAGATGCTCTACCGTCCCTTTTATACAAAATCTATTGACAACAAGAGTGACAGTACGTATACTTGATAAATTAAGACAATCTTAACTTATTAATATCTAGTACTAGATTCAAAGGATACATCATACGTGTGTGTTACGTCATCTTTAACTTACCTCGAGAAGGGTGTGCGTCTTACCAAGTGTTTTACATACATCAAAGCACATCTCGACCGTTATCGCCAGATTAGTAAATTCTTTGTTTAGGTTATCAACATGGGCCGTATTATAGCATCCTTTCCGTACTGGTTGCACAGTCGTTTCCTGGGCTGCAACTGGTGCTTTAGCTAGGATAATATATAAAAGATGACATAACACCCACATTTGCTGTACTTTAGTTATGTATTTATATAATGTATGTTTGAGATTATAAAGACCATAAAAAGATCAGACGGTTCGAGTTTTAGCATCCCTGCAATAATGTGGGAATATACTCGAATTCGCCCGTCTGTCAGTCTGTGAGTGGATATTTGTTCGACAAACATTGTTTTGCTGTTAAAACTTCACATTCGTGTTAGGCATGCTAAATCGATTATTATGTGCAATCACACGTGTATCTTGCGTCTTCAAAAGATAAGGCGGTAGATATATAGACCCTGCTGGTGGATTTGTTAGTCCCCGAGGTTTGCCATAACTTTGATGACCACGAGTATCTCTTTTGAGTGATGCAAAGGTTCATAATATTGAATATGAAGTAAACAGTTCTTTTAAAGTAAAACGAGGTCAAAAATATAACCCCCATCCGAAAAAAAACACATACATTTGTACTCCAAACACTAAATGTAACTCCAACACAGGAAAGACAGGGAACACAAACACTAGAAAATAGCTTTGGTATAAATATATACATTAAAATTTAAATATTTTGTATTAAATTAAAATGTATTTTCATATCAGGGAAATTTCTGATGTCGCTCTAGTTATTATTGTCCACTTCAAGTATTCATTACTGTACTTACTTGACAACAGGTTTAGAGTGGCAACTACAACATCCTGTTTCTTTTGACTATCCAGAATTGCTAGAGCGGATGTCTTCGCCGCGCAGGCGCTATCTGCAAGAGTCTTGATGAGAAGGTCAGATTCTGCCCGATAACAAAATCTGGCATCTCGCTGATGAACGAAGCCATTGTAGACATCACATTTGGGATCTGTATAGTAATTGAAAATACAGAGATGATTTTCTTTACATAAACAAGCATATTAAACAAACACCGGTGTTTCTTTTGCCGGTAACAACTTTTGTGAACAAAAACATATTGATATGAGATAATTATCATACTGTTTTACCTGATCAAAGCATTGATGCATCAAAAAAACATATTTTTTTAATTTTAATGATATTCTTCCAAACATCGACTTGTCTGATTTTGATTGAACATGGAACGATTCCCGAGAGTAAAGAGGGGATACCTCACATTCCTGACACGTAACGAATAACCCTGAGGAGTCAGCAATTTGTCAAATGAAGACTAAGATCCCCCCATATAGTGGTGATCATTGTTGTCAACTAATTTCGGGGTTAGTTAATGGAAGTTGGGATTGTTTTCTTTAAGTATTTGATATCAAAATAGACCAGTCACTAGCAGTCAGAATGGCCCAAATTGGCAACTCTCATAACTTTTTGAATCTCCATAGGAAATCATAACAGAAGTTTCAAAACGTTCCTTAAGCTGATTAGTTTCCCCTTAATTTATGTGATGCTGCCCTGCTGAGATTGGTAAGTTAAAATATGTTTTACAATTGAGTAATTGATGTCCAGTCCAGAACAGGGGTTCACATCATTTAAAGAAAGGTAAGCTTTAATATTCTGTTTTCGCGTTATATTTCCGTTCTCTTCAAATAAACAGGAAATTGATTTCGGGGTTCACAATATTCGAGAAAACGTAAGCTTAAATATTTTGTATCGTAATATATTAGAGCCTTTTCATTGATCTGACGTATGCGTTCTCTTCATATAAACAGGAAATTGATTTTATATATACGCATGACTACCCCTTTGCATCAGTGGCTACATGTAACTTTCAGAGAAATTTCGCAGAATTCAAACTGTAATCGAACTCATATAAATCAGCTGAGTAACAGAAAATACTAACCATATTAGATAATATTATTTCCCCAGTGCGTTTTCATTGAATATTTTCCCCAATTTTGACAGGGTATAAAGTAAATAGATAACCATCATTTATTTCATTTAATTGGACTTTGTTGATGATGTGTTTCATATCGATTTCATAGTAATATAATGTTGCGCTACCGCAGATAAAACCATCTAGTGGTGTGTTTATCATCGTGGACTTTCATGTCATAACGGTGAAACATGTCGATCAAATTATTTGCAAAAATAAAATGTATAAAGTGCTTGTATGTTTTCCTGAATGAAAGCGTGATAATTAGATTTTACCTGTGTGCTCATTCATGCGTGTAATTATATTTCCAGGTACTTCAAACCGGGGCTACAAATCGTCACCGTTGGCCTCCAGTGGATACTTTAGTACGACATCCGATATAATATATCAATTTGTTTCCGACAGAATGACATCACGATTAGGGTTGTTTCTGGTAAATTACAACTGCATTTTAACTGAAATGTTACACAATGCAATTTTGTTCCGCTGCCGGATATTGAAATGGATCTATATTCCTGCGTACTAACTATTACCGTAAATATCTCACTTGGCGTTACTCTTACCTTAATATGAACAAATACAAATTTGCACAGTTGAATCTCGGGTCATCAGATACTTATGTTTCGATCTCGTGCATTGCTGTAAATATAGGGTAAATTTCGTGTTCCAAAAAATTAAGGCCCTTAGTTTTTATAGCAACCACATTGGGATAAAAGGAAAATAACACTCGGTTGTCACAACGCCGATTGCTAGATATCTTTGGGCGAAACCGTTTTGTTGATCCAAGGGTATAACGAGAACATGATCTTATAAATTCTAACCCAAACAACGAGAACACAATAAAATGTTACAAGATGAGCTCTGAGTTTTTAGAGCACGAGAGTACGAGAGATTGGCAGTGTCTCGACATGAGTGATCTGGGAAACAGATTAAAGTATTCTTTTCAGAAAGAACAACGGGAAAGGAAATGTTCTAAATAACATCAAATTCATTGAAATTAATAACGTTGCATGCGTGTACATTCTCTTCAGGATCACCTGGTCTGATTATCGTGTACTTTTTCCATGGCGTAAATCTTTCCTTCGTTCACATATTAATCGAAATAGAGTTCGGATTATGGTTTTGTTGGCGCTCCAGTATTTATGGTTTGTTTTTATACATATACATTTTTGTTCACACGTGTTTAAAACTTCAAACATCTGAATATCATTTTCATGCAATACCGGTAAAAATAACTATGCAATGTTTGCCTATCACTCTCAACTTGTGAATAAATTATGCCAACCCTATAAAGTATATTTATTTTAAAACGTATTGTTATGTGGTCCTTGTACCTTGAAATTGTCGCTATCTTTCTTAGTTTCTCTTCTACTGAAAGGGTGGTGAGACAGTTTGTTTCGAGAAATTGCTCCTGTTCAACGTTCCTCGTGTGTGTGCGAGATTGTCACTCAAGAGGTATGTTCTCGTGTCATGGGAGACTGCATACGGTTAGAATCGTTTCGCAGACAATTACTTCGTTAAGAAGAATTGAACTTACTGTAGGCGTTTGAAATGTTGTTTTGTTAATCGTTTAAACAGTGAATAATAAGTCATATAGTGTTTATACACATAATTCTCATAGGCATTGTTCAAATATCCGTCCGCATTTTGCAATGTAATTGCAATGTAATACGAACTTCCAGAACACACGGATGAATATAGAACACTTCCGACATGTTTTGTCACGGAATGATAATAACAAACGACTCGGGCGTTATGGTGTTTTTGCTTTTTGGTGTTTTTTTTGTCTCATTTTAACAGAACAAATTTACAAATGTCTGTTCTAAACATCATATCGGTTGATTATTGCCATTGCCAGTGCAGACACTTCCCAGGGCGGTTGTGTAGATTTTCTAACAAAGAAACGGTATTGCGTTGCTATGTAGAAAGAGTCCAAACAGGATGTTTCAGGAGAGTTTACATTCTTCCGCAAGTACATTGTACATGTAACAAATAAGACAAGTGCTAATTGTAATGGGGGCCATTGCAGAAATCCCCCAAACCTCCGCAGTTCGGTTCGCAGTGCTGGAATACATGTACAAAAGAAGCCAGTATATGGCAGTCATTTTAGAAGCGCAAATCGAAAAAAACATTAATCCAACATTTACGCATCCACACAAATAATGAACAAACTGTAACGACACAAGATAAACAGAAAATAATGGCAAGGGTAAATTCAACAAAAACACATATGATATTTACGAAGGTTTATATTAAAATGAAATTTGAAATTTCATATTTTCGTACTTCATGTTTCCAGATCCCCAATTTGAGACCAGAAAGGACTGAACATCACTTGTCCTGTAGTTGAGCGGCTATAGGAACCGACATTTAAAACATTGATTTCGGTCGGGATTCTTGAAACATTCGACGTCCTTTTGATTTACTTTGCTGTGTTCGAAATGATAGCAATGCAGAACCATACCAATGTTTCGTGTTTCAAAACATAGAAACATGTTAATAGGGTTTGTTTGTTATCAAGATAATCGCCTAATGTCTTTAAACAAGGATCTAGTTATTGGACGCTTTCACAAACGCATATCATGCACGTCGTAAGTATTGCTTTGACATAAAAATCAGGACTTTTTATTCATCCATCCGTTGTCAATATTTTCCTTTCTTTCGACCAACATACATGAAACCATAAAAGCATATTATCAATATCATAGACAATGTAAGGGATTTTATCATTAAGTGATTGAAAGCTTTCGGTATGAAATTCTTTGAATGGTATGACGGGCTTATGTCTTATGAGCACCAAATACCTGTCATAAAAGGTTCACTTCCGTATTTTTGAAAATATTTGAAAAATCGACCTCTGAAAGTGAATACGGAGCATTACTGCCTCCTTACGTGACTTGGTGGGATGATCGCTGGGTCACGTGACTGAATCACTAGTAGTAGTCTGAAGTCCAATTCTAATCTTAGTAACGGCCGAAGGAGGCAACCAGATGGGCGCTGAAAACTACCCGCGATAATATTTCTCAATTCCAAACTAGTCAAGTTCTGACAGATGTTTAGACAAGGTTGTCAATGTTGATTTAAATGTCTTCGGGTACCATAAAAAAACTGTATAAAACTTTATAAATAGACAATTAAACAGATGATGATGATGATGATGATGATGATGATGATGATGTTTTTTTTATAATATGTAATTTTAGTACATGCATATTTTTATGGAGGCTGATGATAATGAAGATGATACTGATGATATTATTGTTATGATGATGATGATGATGATGATGCATGGTAGATGGTGATGATGTTTTTTTTTTTAATTTTACAATTTTAGTACATGCATATTATGATAATGAAGATGATACTGATGATATTAATGTAAAGGTGACGGTTCGTCATTGTTACACTTGTAGAGGATGTTGATTATGAATGATTATGAGGGGTTTTTTTTAACTGTGTGTTTCTGAGTGAGTGTATTGTATATGACTGTCTTCAATATGTAACAAACAAAAATAAAAGTAAAAGACGGACACAGCACTTACCCCCGACCGCGCGGTAATAATGCCACCCTGTTTCACTCACGAAAGAGTCGGCGTTGTAGAAGACGTTTTCGTGCAGCCTACAAGCTTTGGTTACAGTATTGTAGAACACGCTCATACAGGAAACGTTCCGGAGACAGATCTCCACACACAGCATAACGAGGCGAATGTCTGCCCGGACCTCCATGAAGTTCGCCGTGCTGTATCCTCCAGATAAACTACCATCCTCATACGCAAACATTTGGGCCACAGTCGACATGGCCACACACTGCCGACCTTCAAAATACCAAAAAAGGATAATTGGAATCTGAACAAAATATAATGAAAAAAAAAAAACATTCTAATCATTGAAATGGGAAATTGTAAGTTAGATTATGAATGCAAGAAAATTAAAAGAAGAAGTACTGTGCTTATAATTGTACGCGATTTGTATGATCAAACCTTTGATTTACCCGACCATAACACGGTTCATTAAGAACAATATATTTGATTATAGCTAAGAGCTAAGATCAAAACATTGCAGTTGATAGTTAAAATCTAAAGCCAGTTCTTAACGAACCATTTTCGTAAAAAATTATTTAATTATTAATATATTTTGTTTTTTTTTGTAAATCTGAATTTAACCAAAATGAAAGTCAATAATTAATGCTCTTTCTTGAAATCTTCCTCGGACATTTTACATATAAATGCAACAGCTACAAGCAAAACTATATTAAATATATATATTTGATATTTTCATTGGATTTTTTAATCTTACCTTTAGGAACTGACTCCTCTCCAATCCGTTATATATCCGTACATGTGAAAAGTAAGCTCCGGAATGGCACGGCGGAACTCTGGTCGGGTACTGGAGTCGATATTAGCACTCGTCGCTGATCATGATCCGTTGACACTATACAAGTAGCTAGGCTGGCGTACTATTGATGAATGTTCGTGTCAGCGAACAACTCTTTTATATCTTATATAGTTCGCCACTTCAGAATTCCCTATGCTTATATATTCGTAAAACTTTTATTGAAAAAAATATTGATAAAGTTTACAGATTTTATTAGAGGTATGGGAAGGTGTCGGGCAAGAGGAAACTCGGGCTATGAGTTATACATGTATATCGGCGTGTTTATTTTCTATCTAGTGGTAGAAACAAATCTGTCTCAGATGATAAATTATTATTGTATTTTACATACGAAAAAGGTATTTACGCGAGAACACAAGATTTTAACCAATATTTAAAAAAAAACAAGGAGCGGGAATTATATTGAAATCGAAAGGGACCACTTCGTTAAAAAAGCCATGCATTACTTACGTGAAAAGGTTGTGCTTATAAGGACCTATAAATCTCTTTTACTTTTTGTTCAAAAGTTCGACGGTACCATCAAAACACATTCTATCAAATTGAGTTGTTAAGCTAATTGTGACTTAGTCTGTACCAGAGACGTATACGTCTCTGTTTAAAGTTATTATAATTAGAACAGGTGTTCAGTTTTCAAAAACAAATCACCTCTGCCACTTCAAGTTCTGAAAATGAACCACCAAAATGAGTCATTTCCGAAAATCAAGAATTATGCCCCATACAACATTTCTTTTTTCAAATACTTCTGTAGCGTGACGTTAGTGGTTCAATCATAATTTCCCGCGCTTTTATGCACGATTGACATAAATGGGTAAACTGTGATTAAACATATAAATAAATCTCTTTATTGTCTCATTGTTAACATAGTATACTTTTAGGACAATTTCATGTTAGAAAAACATGTAAATCGCTAATAAAGATAATCACAATCAGGCGAGATCACGAGAAAAAACGTAAACATTATATTTCGGATTACCTTTTGAGTCACCTAACGATAGATTACACACATCCACGAAGTGTTCCGAACACTAGTAATGGCAGTCAGCTGACGAGTGTGTGTTCATGTCTAAGAATACAAATCTAACACGTTGCTTACTGTCAAGAATGGTTGACTTCATTTAACCCTCCATCATGTGGCTGAAGCCAGAAGAAATTCTGCTGGCAAATGCTCTCTGGTTTGTGCTTCGTGATATGGTTGACATCCATTTTGAAATGATCACACCCCCTATCGTCCCAGTCTCAGACTCACTTACGACTTTCACACACATTTCCTTGTAGAGTTCGCTTGTATTTTGGGGACGTGGCTTTCAATAACGATTTGATTTTGTATCTTTGCATAAAATAGATACTTTTTATTGAAACTGATAATGATATACAGGCCTACTTTATTGGTTGCCCAGATGTCTTCTGCACTGGCCTGTTCTTGACGTAAACTTAGAATTTATAGATAAACAAAGCAAGGCCAGTGACCCTAACTGTTATCGAAATCACACACGCTAAGATTACATGTAGAGTTGGTTATGTAGGCCTAAATGCTACATTTTTCACCTTGTATTTTTATGGAATAATATTTTGTAAATGTAAGGCTCGTCATTTCCTGCAATTAGTTATAATGTTTCAATGTTTACCAAATAAAAAGATTTGTTACATGTAAAAAGATATGTTCAAAAAAGTTTGTTCTTTTCTTTTGTCAGAAAACTGTTATTAATGATTAGCAGATACTTTAAATTAAAATGCACAACTCTTTATATATGCAATCTTTACAGTGTAAGATTAGAAATATAATAAATCTCAATAAAAACAATCAGGAGATGCTACACAGGTTCAGATAGATAACATATTTTATCAAAATGAACAGTTACAATAAAATATGATGAATCAGATGAACATAATCTAACTATTTGGTATGCACTTTTTTAGAGACCCAGGCCATTATATATAATTAACCATAATATATATTGGTAGCAGATTTTAATTGTACAGAGGATCTAGTTTGCCTTCAGAATTTCCCTTTAGCTCAGTGGTAGTGTCTGTGAATCCAACCAGGAGCCTGAAGATCAAGTGTTTGATCCCTTCTGGAAGCACACTTTTCTCTTTCCTGTTAAAAATATTCTCCACAACTCTTCTTATTGTGAAAGTGGAGTAAAAACCTGGGCTGTGGTATATTCGGGGCAAATACATTGGCAGGGGGTATGTAGGTCCATGGCAGATTTTAATTGTACGTAGAATTTAGATTGCCCTCTAGCTTCGAGCTAAAGGAAAATATTTCCCTTAAGCTTAGTGGTAGAGCATCCGACTAGGAAACTGGAGATTGAAGGTTTCAATCCCCAATGGAAGCACACTATTTTTTCTCCTGTTACATATTTATACACGTACAGGTGCTTTCAACCTCCATATGATTTTTTATGAAATAGCGGTGTAACACTAAGGATGATTCTTATTAGCATGTACATTTTGTTTGTTTGTTAACAAATGGCAAGTTCTGTGTTG
Source organism: Mimachlamys varia (assembly GCA_947623455.1). Classification (NCBI taxonomy): domain Eukaryota; kingdom Metazoa; phylum Mollusca; class Bivalvia; order Pectinida; family Pectinidae; genus Mimachlamys; species Mimachlamys varia. The sequence continues at coordinate 42,983,950 of OX392539.1, forward strand.
ATAATTTTATTGTATTGTTTTATTTTCATATATTTTAGGGTGACTGAAAGAGCCAATCCTTTTTTCATCCTGCAGAGAAGGAAGGGATATGGGGGAGGAGGTTTGACCGGTCTCTTGGTCGGCACCCTGGACACTGTCTTAGACAGCAAAGTAAGTCTTCTTCCTCTCGGAATAAAAGGATAGAATTATCAAATAAAAACCTGGAAAAAAAAGAAAATATAGTGAATTGTTTACAAACACTAAAAAATGAGATTCTTAATTAGGTAACTGATGATTTTATTTTCTTAATTGTTACCATTTATTGTAACACAAATCTTTGCCTTTAAGTTAATGAGTTAAAGGCCCAATATACGTAACCTCAGGAATTTTTTCGTGATTCTGAAAAATTCTGACAAAAAATATCAGTTAATAACCATGCAAAAATAAGCCTAAAATGATGTAAAACGGAGCGGTAACTAACAAGAAACTCTTGACAGAAAAATCCAAAGAACTGAAAATAATTCAGGTGGGGCCCACTTCAACAACAAACCGAAGGTAGGAGACTGTTCAAAATGGACGCGTGTTTACAAATACCGAGTTTCAACTACTGCTGTACCGGTAACCGCGTAAGAATTCATCTTGAATATTGCTGATATCAGCTAATCTTAACTAAATCTATAAATATGATAAGTTATTAGGCTTGATTTTCGCTTCAAGTTTTGCCGAAAGTTACGTATATTGGGCCTTTAAGGGGAGTAACCAAATGTCAATGGAATTATCAGGTACCCCGTCCTCAGCATAACCTGATTAAGTTAAGGGTGGGGGGGGTAACCAAATGGCAATGTAATTACCAGGTACCCATCCTCAGCGTTACCTAGTTAAATCAAGTTAAGGGGAGGTAACCAAATGGCAATGGAATTACCAGGTACCCATCCTCAACGTTACCTAGTTAAGTTAATGAGAGGTAACCAAATGTCAATGGCAGTACCAGGTATCCCTCCTCAGCATAACCTGATTAAGTTAAGGGGGTAGGGGGTAACCAAATGGCAATGGAATTACCAGGTACTCATCCTCAACATTACCTAGTTAAGTTAATGGGAGGTAACCAAATGGCAATGGCATTACCAGGTATCCCTCCTCAGCGTTACCTAGTTAAGTTAATGGGAGGTAACCAAATGGCAATGGAATTACCAGGTACCCTGTTCTTGGCGTTAATTGTGCTTGAGTTAAATATCAACAATAAAGTTAAAGGGAGGTAAGAAAAAAGGAAAGTGGGACACCGATTATATGAATATTCAATCACAATTCAAGAATTTCCCTTGTTTAATAATTTATTGATATACACTTCATTTTTCAGACACCTCCATACAGAATTCTTCACCAACCACATGGGTCTGATGTCAGCTACAGTATGTATCTCAATCAACGTCATATATTACAAAAATCTGGGGTAGTTGGGAGGGGGGGGGGATAATGTGCACTCGCCTTCCAAAAAGTAAGCTTCAATTGGGTTGCCTAACCACCGTTTAAAGGTACAATGGGTCTGCTCCGTCACGTTGGTTTTTCCTGGTACTGCGACTTCCTCCTACATTAAGACCTATTGTTATAGGTAAACATCTAGACCAACAAAACTGATTCACATCATTTGGCTTCTCTTGTCTTGTTAACTACAACAAATATTCTTGGAATAATTTTTCTCAGGCTCAAATTATATGAACGAAGGTTTTAAGTTGACCCTTGACCTATCGAGGCAGTGTTGGCCAATATAAGTTCAGGTGTCTATCTACAATCTCTAGACCTCAACCACCTGGATGTAGTTTGAGGCCTACGTCGGGCAGTCACTAGGCACTGGCCACAGCTTCGTATTAGCCCCCTCCCTCCAGTGTTCTCACATAGTTGGTTGATTTTTAAAGAATAGTCTGGCAGGTATAATGTTGATGCATATAAAATTCTGAAAAATAGGCATTTCAAAATTGGTGATTAGCAGACTACTTTTGCCGACAACTGCTCCATAAGTTCTACACCATCAAACCTTGAACATCCTTTCATGATTCAAGCTGTAGGACAAAACAAAAATCAAACCAAACCCTTGGTATTTATTGATAATTTATAAAGTCAAATAGAATATAATATTCCCTGAATTTAGGAGAGTCAAAAGATATGTTATATACATATCTTTCCCTTTAAGCTAAGTAGTCAAATCTCATTTCTGGTTCTAAACATTATCTAACATTGACATATAACTTTCAGCTGTGGCAGTGGCCAACAACAAGAAGGAGATCCATAAAGATTGGGAATGGCTAGAACAGCATTTGATGGAAACTCTAGGTAAGTCATACAGGTATTTAATTCTTTTATAGTACAAAAGATAAATCCAGGGATAAAACTTACCCGGATAGCTTGTAAATACTGAGTATTGTTTTTCACTCTGTCTTAAAACAAATACTGCACATGTACTTTAATGAATTTCACGCTGAAAGCATTTTCCTATTTTGTGCTAATTACATTTTCTGTATATATTGATTTCTGCATCAAGTATTGTGAGAGCACAAATTTGTCATTGCGTGCTTATCTGTTCAAATTTGGTTACTGGTATGCACTGAAATTTGAGTAAATAAGAGAAGTATGTGTTACTTATGATCATGTTGTCAACTGTTTGGATAAACCTTCGTAATCAGATCTTCTACAAATATTTAATTTCATAAAGTTTTGTTTTCCTATACACTTAAATCATAATTGAACAGCTTCAAAGAGAAACATTTAATTTGTTTATATTCATGTTTCTTTAAAAAAAAATGATTATGGCTTCATTGTTAAGCTTAGAAATAAGGTAATTTAAACATATGATATGAATGCAGTCAATATTAAAAAAAAAAAAGAGAAAGAACATCAGTTGGACACAGTGTCAAGTTTCCATTTTAGAAGAGGATATTTTATGTGACATCAGGACACATGATATTCATTTGCAAAATTATATGAAAAAAACAAACCACTAGCTAGACTGAAAGACATAATGAAAAAGCAGATTACAGATAAATTAAATTAATGTTCATTTTCCACAGGTGCATTTGAGTCTAATGAGGATGCGACCGAGTTTATAAGATGTAAAATAGAAAGTCTGCTAGCCAACGAAGTGAAGCTGAAGGGAGAGGATGGTAAGATTTGCCTGCGATATACGTTTCTTCTCGGCAGCTTGAGAATAATTCATCTAATACATATAAATCTTGCAATTTCTTTGTAAGAATACATTAATTTTAGCGCGATCAAACCGAATGAATATCGGGTACCAGTTACTTGAAAAAAACCTTCCTACTAAATAACTGGTGTATCGGTATGAATCAATTTCATAATATAAATCTAACAACAACAGTTGTATCTTGTTATTTCAGAACACTAAGACACTGTTTAATTTGAAGTATTGGTCCCGGCCAAATTTTACACCAAACTTTCAAACTCATCTATTACATATAAAATCAAATGCTCAGATAACTTTGGTGTAAATTTCTAGCAACCTTTTCTGACAAAGTCTTCTTCAATATTGTTTTTAATACATGTTACAAAATGCTATCTTAATGAATGAATATTTAGTGTTGATTACAAAATATTGCAAGTATTGGAAAAGCCATGCATGCATGCAGAACATAATTACTCAGAAAGATGAAGTTTTTAAACATATACATATACCTGTTCTTTTATTTATTAAATAGGAGCAAACAATTGCATATTGTCATTCTGGTTACTGTAGCTATACACATATACAATAGATAGATTAATACATTTTGTAGGTCCAGCTTAAGTCATTAATCACTTCAGCAAACTGATTAATCCAAATCCTTTTATTTTTTGGTTTCTGTCATTAAAAGAGTATGACCGGATCGGGGTAGTTTAAACTTTCTGTTTTTAAGCCGCTCTTGCTTTTATTTTATTGTAATTTTAATAGCTGTTACAGAACAGGGAAAACACATTCGATGATTCCTGTCCAGTACCCTGACCAGAAATTGGGTGTCCAAACATGTTTATAAATCTGTGCCTCGCGGTCCAACTGAGCCTGGGAGGCTTGATCCCATTAACACTGTACAAACCACATCATCTCATCGCTTCTTTTACACCTTCATGGAATAGAGTATATATGCTAACCGTTGACAACCTTAATTAATTTAGAATTCCCTGGTTTAAAACACCTATCTACTAGTAGAATGTATGTTGATATCAAGAATTCTAAGAATGTATATTTAATATTTAAGATACAATGTTTTTAAGTCAGTATTTGAGTGTGTGCTATCATATCCAAAGTAACATAAAACAAATCTTTTATTATCGATATGTTTCTTGTATTTGTAGACGATGAAACCAAAAGATATAAAAACGCAACCAGGAAGTTTATGAAACTCTTTAACATGCCCAAGGAGGAGAAGTTAGTCAATTGTAAGTGACCAATACAAAACTTTATATATTTTACACTTTATTTATTTCACAACAATTATGAAACAAGATATCCAACTTATATTAATAACTCTTGTTGGTTTGGATGTTAGTGTGTGAGGGGTTTCAGTGTGGGAGGAAACTGGAGTACCTGGAGAAAACCCACATGGTCGGGCAGATGACCCCAAACCTTTAATGTCCTGCCGGGGAATCGAACCATGGCCGCCTAGCTTGGTGAAAGGCAAAACTATTGATGTAATGAAATTATTTCTCTAAATCCCAATATATATATATCCAGTGGCTAAATTGTTTTACAGAATTTTACCGTATCATTTTCAAATCCCAATTTTGGTATCCTGTTTCAAAACCATTACATCTCAACATAATTTATTTGAAAACTGGAAACAAAAATGTTCTGTAGTATTGTCATATTACTAATAAAAGGTTGATTTTAGAAGTTGAACATCAATACAGTTGCATATATTGGCAGACAATGCTGGACATTGCAATACGGGCAACACATTAAGGCTTGAATCTTTAAAGTTTGATTTATGACAGTTAAGCTGTATTCTACACCCGATGTAACTTAAAGTTCTCACTGTATATACTCATACCTGCCAGCTTTTTGAAATGTCCATGGGGTCGATTTTACATGTTCAGAATTGAAAGCACAAATAATATAATAATATGTATGTACACACAAAGAAAAAATTATACTTTTTAATGGATCCTTCTGAGGTGTTCTTTCAGGCGAAATGAGCAAATCTTAAGAAATAGGAACAGTTAAGTGAATTCACTGGTTGAAAATGCAAAGTTTTAGGGTCCAAAATTTACACGTTCATAATTAAAGGCCCAATATACGTAACTTCAGGGAATTTTTCGTCTATCTGAAAAATTCTGAAAAAAAATCCAGTTGATAACCAAACCAAAATAAGCCTAAAACGAAGTAAACCTGAGCGGTAACTTACAAGAAACTCTTGACAAAAAAATCCTAAAAATTGAAAATAATTCAGGTGGGGCCCACTTGAATAACAAACCGCACGTAGAAGACGGTTCGAAATGGTCGCGTGTTTACAAATACCGAGTTTCAACAGCTGCCGTACCGGTTACCGCGTAAGAAGTCATCTTGGATATTGCTGATATCAGTTAATCTTAACTAAATCTATAAATATAATAAGTTATTAGGCTTTATTTTCGCTTCAAGTTTTGCCAAAAGTTACGTATATTGGGCCTTTAAGCGGTAATCTAATATAGTGATTCCCATGCTGAAAGCATTCTGCGATAGTATACATGTCTTACACAGATGTTCAGGCAAATTTAGATATTTTCATTAATTAGGGCACATACTTATAACATGGAAAATCGTCTTTGTTGTAGATTACTCTTGCAGCTACTGGAAGAGTCGAGTACCGCGCCAGGGATGGATGTATCTAAGCGTGAACCATCTGTGTTTCTACTCTTTCCTGTTAGGGCGTGAGGACAAGGTCATCATCCGCTGGACAGATATACTGGTCAGTGGCTAACACAATCATCTGGGCCTGTATTCATGAACCCACTCTCATGCTCAAGTATGGATTCTGTGCTCAAGCCAGCTTTCTCAAAACACACCTACATTATGTCAATGATCAAAGAATCATTTGTAAAATTGAAAACAGATTTCAGCTTCATTTATCTTCAATATTTTCCAAATTTTGACAAAATAAGAGTTTTAAAATAATTTACACCTGGAAAAAGAAATAAGACTTTAAGCAAAATTAAGGCATGAGCATGAGTACAGCTCCTCGAATAAAGGACATAGGCAACAACAGCAGATAATACAACAAGGAATATAACATGTCTTCATATCTTGTTTGTGACATTACAACTTTGTTCCCTGGTAGTCTTCGGCATGTCTGATATGATTTTTTGGCAGAGTATTGAAAATATCACTAACAATACCCCATAGTATTCAGTGTTTGTAGTGTCCAGGATTTCTAAGTACAGAAATGCTTGTGTGTGTGTGTGTGGGGGGGGGGGGGGGGGGGGCTTTATCTGATTCACCCCCTAAAGAGGCATGGTTTGAATAGTTAATTGTGTAAATGTTGGGTTAAATAAGTTCACTGCCTGCTAAGTAGGGAATCACTTTTCAATCTTTTATTTATTTATGTCCCATCCTGTCCCATGGTAATGTAACCAGCTTATTTAAATAACTACTGTTCTGATTGTCATATCTCAAACTTTGCAAACATAATTTAGCATGAAAAAATTTCAAATGGGGGCGGGGGCATTTATATCTCGCAGACATTTCTAGTTTGTTAACTGTCATAGTGTCTACCTTTAAAACAATAAATGAAGCAGAAATACCACATTAAAAATAGACAATAATGGTTTAGAAAGTTGATGAAACATGTCTGTAATATTCGTTTTGACTGATGTATATATAATGCTATATCATGGCTTCTTATGTCGGCCATAAAAGCTCAGTAGAGCTTGTGTTGATTGTTGTGTAATGTACTGTGTACCTGACATATCAACTTTAAATGAAACATTTCTTTATCTGATTATTTTCAGAAATTAGATATTGGTAACAATGTATTGTTCCCGGATAGTCTGGTGGTGAAGACGAGAGAAGGGGAGGTAAGATCTGCTGGCACGGAAACATGGCATGTCTTTATCGTATCTTGTTTTTGGCATTTAAACTTTCTGGATTCAACTGCATTTTTTAATTGTTTCAGTATTTCGCAAATTGTTATTTATGAAATTTAAGTCTTCATTTGAACTAGGGATAAGGCAAATACCAAGATGGATATACAGCTGGATAACCTGTCTAATTTGGAAGTTGATAAATAAGCATAAAACTTTTAATGGATTGTACATGTATTCTATTAAATTTTCTGTTAAAACATTTTGTTTCAGTATTACTTTTCTATGCTTCTACAAAGTGGGGAGACATTCCGATTGATGGAACAGCTGGCTAACATGGCTATGAAGCAGTGAGTGGTTTACATTTATCAAGTTTAACAATTTCTCTAACATTTGCATTAATTTATATGAATTATCTCTTGAATGTAAGAGCTGTAGAGATCATCAGAAACTCAATTGTGTATTTGATGTCAATTCATTCAGTATGTCATGAGAGTTGTTGAAATCTGGTCTAATAGATATGTGCTGAAACATACTTGAAATTCATAATTACATAGTTTTTAAACCTGCATTACAGAAAGAAATTGTCAGAAAGCAGAAGTATAATAATCAAATGTGAGAAAAATAGAACAATTCAGAAAATACAGTGTGTGCAAAAGTTCCCCAATATAATAATTGTTTCATCAACAACCTAGCCTATATTGCCACCCTTTTGTGGCGTCCTCTTTAGCAATATTTGGCAATACATTGCAAATCTCTTTGTATTAGATAAATGAGTGTGATATAATGATATTTGATTGTAGATAAATAATATTGTTCTCATCTGAAACTATAAATAGGATCTAGATTGAATATTAAAGTAATTTCCTGTAAATTATGATTGATTCGACCTATTTTCATTTCCAGGTTGATGCAGGAGGGTGGATTTGAGGAAGACAAGACCATCGTAGACAGAACTAAGTAAGTCCTTTCTGATATTGAAACATCCCAATATGTATGGAAATGGAAGAAATAAAATGGAGGTGAAAATTCTATAATCAAGTAAACTTTGTTTAGTCAAAATGATGTGATGAATTTGGAAAAATCTTGACAGGTCAATTTGAAGACTTATTTAAAAGGAATATGTTTCATGATGTACAACATAATTTGTACTTTAATTTAGAACTGTTATAACTGAAGATATGGACTATGGCTATTCAATAATCAATTGTATGGGTGATGGGGGGGGGGCACCTGTATTGTTATATAATCGGTGGTTAATAAGGGTTAAAACCAGTTCTGCCTACCACTCCTTATATCAAATCACTTTAAATATTTGATGGGTGGTGGGGTCTCGGAAAAAATGCCTCCTGCCCCTCCCATATGGCTAATTCTGGAACAGAATTTAAGTGAGTATAGGCTGTAAATAACATAATGATTGTATAAGAAATGATAAAAAATATAAGAGAAAAGGAAATGCTCTATCATACATATATACCTTTGGAGAGGATTACTGGGTAATACAGGCTTCATCCTGGAATAAACAAGAAAAACATCCACTTACCTTTTGTAGAAAAAAGACACCAAAGAAAATGTCGTCGATTAAGAGAGATTTGGACGCCAGAGCAAGGAGTGATGCCTTTAGGTTTGTCTATTGTTAATATACCCTGCAGCAGTCTGTTTACAACTTTAGTGACCTTAGCTATTCAATTAGATGTTTAACAAAACATAACCAAATGAAGCTTATCAAAGTAATTATCAAAGTGTAAGAAATCGTTTTCTAGCATGACTATAGTTTCGATAAATCATTTCTGGAATGAAACTCACACTTTATACTGTAAAAGTGGAATTGCCCACTGCTTGGGAAATTTCGCTGGCATTAAATATGTAAGGCTTTTGTCGAAATAGTATCATGTATTTAGAGCAACTCAAAACTATTACATACAAAATCTTAAAAGTATCACTTTGATATGTTGAAAATTCATTAATTTACAGTAACATTGTTTTGGAATAATGAAATCAACCTGAAGTAGTTCAAACTAAACTTTTCCGATACTCACAGTGTTGATGAAATAAGGTTCTGCTGTAGTGTTCACTGTGAAACACTTGTTTTTGTTGTCCAGGTTGGCGTTCCGTTTGCCGCTGGTAGAAAAGTTGGATGGGGACACTGACTGTATGTTATGGACGCCGTATAACAAACAGAATGTTTGGGGCCGTCTCTACCTGTCTCAGAACTACATCTGTTTTGCTAGCAGGGTATGTGAACTTTATATAACTGCTGCTTTTGTAATACAAGGTACAAGAATATAGAAATATAGGTCAGAAAAAATCATACTAGCCTCATGTGAAATATGCCAACCACATACAATTAGTGGGATCATATTTTGAAAATTGACTTACGATTGCTAAAATTATCAAATTGCTTTCATTTAGACAGACAAATTTAAGAAAGGCTAAAATTGAATGTCTGAGAATTTTTCCGTATTCAAGATTTTGAGTACAGTGGCAAATATATTTCAGTGTAATATTTTGTATACTTGGACCATGAAAATTTTAAATATTGGAGATGTATTTGATCCTACTCAATATTAAATACATGCGCTACTTCAGTTTCTCAACATACACGTGACCATTTTCTATCCTTTTTCTGTACAGGTGCGTGATTTGGTCAGTATTGTCATGCCAACACGTGAGATTCAGTTGGTGGAAAAGGTAGACAACTCTGCATCAGCTGAGGTCAACCAGAAAGGCCTTGTCATCACTACCAAGGGCAAGGTCAGTACAACTCTTCCGTGACAACCTAAATACCTTCCGGCAGTCAAATTTTTACCCCTTGCCTTAAACGAAAATAAAATCCTATGATATAATTGTTTTAACTCTTATCTAATCATACCCTTGTAATTTGAGAAAAAAAACATAAGCTACGTACTCTGAGGACCAGCTCCGCATAGTAGCTTATATTATAACACGCTCTATTATTATTTGATGAATTTGTTATTTTGCAAACTGATTTTGTTCACTTTTTTCCTTCAACAGCTGAATTTAATGTTTACACAACTTGGGGATCGAGATTTCATCTTAGAGAAAATTTCTGATTTCTTAGCAAAGCAGCAGCATGGTGCAAGGTAAGAATTTCCCAATAAAATAAAAATGTCTAATCTCTATAGGTTTAAAGGCGAAAAAACCCCATCATTTGAAGATCCCTGTCTCACTGTTCTGTAGTTTATAAGTGTATAACCTCCCCTGAAATTTGATAATGAACTGTTTCAACGTTTGCATTGGAAGAGTTCATTAATGTGTGTTCAGGGGTGAATGAGTTTATTTCCGTTTAGAAATAGCTGTAGAATGACTTGGACATGCTGTTTTCCTGTTCTGTAACCAAAGATTCAGATATTCTGCAATAAGTTTTAATTATCGCATGTTATGTTTAGGGCAACATTTTTTGCAATTCATAATATTACATAAACTTCCAGTTTACCGAGGCCTAGAACGAAGTCAGAAGAAGCCAGCTCTGTTAGTGAGTCTACAGAGAAAGCTGGCTCAAGTTTTGAGTTACAGCCAGCACTGGTCAGTCTGTTCTGTCGACGGGACTCAGACGAACTGTCATCTAGGGAAACGGTCAAGGAGCATCTATGGAATATACACTTTACTGAGTATGGCAGGTAAATATCGACCTTAATGAATATGGTAGGTAAATATTGACCTTACTGAATATGGTAGGTAAATATTGACCTTACTGAATATGGTAGGTAAATATTGACCTTACTGAATATGGCAGGTAAATATTGACCTTGATGAATATGGTAGGTAAATATTGACCTTACTGAATATGGCAGGTAAATATCGACCTTACTGAATATGGCAGGTAAATATCGACCTAACTGAGTATGGCAGGTAAATATCGACCTAACTGAGTATGACAGGTAAATATCGACCTTACTGAATATGGCAGGTAAATATCGACCTTACTGAATATGGCAGATAAATATTGACCTTACTGAATATGGCAGGTAAATATCGACCTAACTGAATATGGCAGGTAAATATCGACCTTACTGAATATGGCAGGTAAATATTGACCTTACTGAATATGGCAGGTAAATATCGACCTTGATGAATATGGCAGGTAAATATCGACCTAACTGAATATGGTAGGTAAATATCGACCTTAATGAATATGGCAGGTAAATATCGACCTTACTGAATATGGCAGGTAAATATCGACCTTACTGAATATGGCAGGTAAATATTGACCTTACTGAATATGGCAGGTAAATATCGACCTAACTGAATATGGTAGGTAAATATCGACCTTAATGAATATGGCAGGTAAATATCGACCTTACTGAATATGGCAGGTAAATATCGACCTTACTGAATATGGCAGGTAAATATCGACCTAACTGAGTATGGCAGGTAAATATCGACCTAACTGAGTATGGCAGGTAAATATTGACCTTACTGAATATGGCAGGTAAATATTGACCTTACTGAATATGGCAGGTAAATATCGACCTTAGTGAATATGGCAGGTAAGTGAGTAGTAGTTTAGTCCTTGATGAAAGTTTGTATGCTAAAAGATTGGACTCTTTATTAATATTGTTTAAATCGAGAACTGGAATGCTGTATAATGTTTTGCTGCAGTTACGATTTCACCTCCCCCCTCAATGAGGGCATTTATTAAAGGAATGAATATTCATAAACCATGTAATACACATGTATTAATCATTATTATCAAACATGGAAGTGGAAATTCTGACAGGGCAAATACTGTATAGCATGAAACAAACATTGTGTAAAAAGCTTTTTGGTTTTTCATGGTTACTATTGAACCATGAAAATAGATACAACAAATTAGAATGGCTATATAAACGCTTCTAATGTTTGTTATTATTGGATATCCCTAAAATTTTGTTCCACAAAATTATCTAAAATGCTTCAAACCACCAAGGAAAGTACCCACAAACATTTTCTGTCATGCAGTATAACTTTTACTGAATCAGATGTAGTCGAAAGTTTGACTGAACTGAAGGTTTGTTCGGCTGCCATTGAGTTTTACTTATGATTAGATATGTTATTTCATCATGCAGCTAACACATCAAATTTATGGAACAAAATAAAAAAAAATCTAATTTTGTTATGATACTTTTGGTTTTTGAATTTTTTTTTACACATCATGCGACTACTATTTACAGAGGCGTATGTATGTACCGGACGGTGGCGACACTAGAGCTGATACTAAAAGGCCTCCCGGAGAAATACCGCGGCGAGGTGTGGATGTTATTCTCGGGAGCCATCAATGAGGTATTTAGTTTACATTTATAGCCAGCTTACTGTGTATGTACATATTTTAGTGGTAATCATATTTTAGCAATCTTCGTGCTAACACCATTCCAACAAATATGATTGCACTTCAGTTTCTGTATATTGTTTTCTATTCAATTATTGAATGCGCCAATTCATCATTACGCTTATCTGTTAGCTATAAGCTAACATTTGAGTGTGCAAAAGTAAGTGTGTTTACAGTATCTGATGTTTTATTGTAATGTCCTGGATAATAATATACAAGAAATAATAATTATAGTTTTCCCATATACTGCCAAAAACTGTGTTTCTCTGACATTACAAAAGCTTTAATTTGACATGTCCTTTTCATAAAGACACCATTATCTCATTTAGCCCTGAAATTTCATAATGAACTATTCCAACCTTTTAATGGGAAGAGTTCAAATGAGACCTTGAAGTGGAATAATTAAACCATGAGAAATGATAATAGTGTATGATCAGCCCAGCTAGACCCCGAATCACAGTTAGTCGAGATTTAATAAAAAGTCTTTATCGATTCCCTGACTTCCACACAAATTTGATGATCCATATGTGCTATGTTGTAGAAATCCTGTAACCCTGGTTACTTCAGACGACTGGTGGAGGAGAGCTCCGGTAAATACTCATTGGCAACTGATGAAATTGAAAGAGATTTGCACAGGTAAGGCAACAGATCCAGACACTTTTCAGCAGCTTGGGCATTAAAATTAATCATGTATTTATACTGAATTTCATAAAACTACCTTTTTAAGTGAACTAATTCACTGTCAGGTGCATTTGAAACCAAGAAAGAGATTGTTAATAACGTCAATGGCTATGACTGACACATCATGAAATTGACGTCACCAACAATTGCGTAACCCCTGAAAGGTCAACCAAATCAGCCTCACTTTGAATATTCCTGATATCAACAATTCATAACTAAAAGTCCAAGAATTGGCAGAAAATACTAAAAAAGTATATTAAAACTGTAGTTTCTTTCATTGGTTTTGGTTGATATGAATTAGAATGTGGATAACCTCTGCATTACAAGTAAAACTCCATTTACAACAGTATATTCACGATATACTGCCCCTAATTGTGAAATCTGGTAGTCACCCCAAAACAGAATATAAGTGGAGTGAATTGTGCATTTACAGAAAAAAATCGAGAGATAGGTGTCAGTGACACAAAATACCTTTTTTTTAAATTCTAAAAATAGGTCATTACCGGAACATCCAGCATTCCAGTCAGACCTTGGGATTGGGGCCCTCAGAAGGGTGCTAACAGCATACGCCTGGAGAAATCCAACTATAGGTATAGTATATATTAGTTATAATGTCCATATTTCAATTTCAGTAAAAAAAACTCCCTTACCGCGGAACTCCAAAATAAATCTTTTCTGTCCATGGTTGGGTTTCTTATCTATAATGTTAACTCCTTCAAAATTAAACATACTGTTCTTTATTTTTTGTGAAAATTGTATCATGCAACACAGATGTTTGGAAGGTATTTTTGTTAACTCTTTTTACTCATCACAAAACTTCTTACAGAGAAAAAAATTGAAAGATGTCTCTTGTATATCTTCAAAAGATTTACTTAAATATTGATTATCAGACTAACAAAAAGAATTTGATTTGCAACTTTTTGTTAGGTCATCTGACCCGAAGGGTCAGGATGACCTATAGTCATCATGCTTCGTCCGTCGTCGTGCGCCGTGCGCCGTGCGCCGTGCGCCGTCCGTAAACTTTTCCATTTAAACATCTTCTTCTCATAAACCAAAAGGCCCATAGACCCAATATTGGGCTTGTGCCATGCTGGGATGAAGGGGTACCAAGTTTGTTCAAAGAAATGACCTTGACCTTCATTCAAGGTCACAGGGGCCAAAAAGGTCAAAATCTTTGAACGACTTCTTCTGAATAACCAAAAGGCCCAGAGACCTGATATTGGGCCTGTGTTATGCTGGGATAAAGGGGTACCAAGTTTGTTCAAACAAATGACCTTGACCTTCATTCAAGGTCACAGGGGCCAAAAAGGTCAAAATCTTTGAACGACTTCTTCTGAATAACCAAAAGGCCCAGAGACCTGATATTGGGCCTGTGTTATGCTGGGATAAAGGGGTACCAAGTTTGTTCAAACAAATGACCTTGACCTTCATTCAAGGTCACAGGCGCCAAAAAGGTCAAAATCTTTTTAAACAACTTCTTCTGAATAACCAAAAGGCCCAGAGACCTGATATTGGTCCTGTGTTATGCTGAGATTAAGGGCTACCAAGTTTGTTCAAAGAAATGACCTTGACCTTCATTCAAGGTCACAGGGGACAAAACGGTCATAATCTTTAAACAACTTCTTCTGAATAACCAAAAGGCCCAGAGATCTAATATTGGGCCCGTGGCATGCTGGGATAAAGGGCTACCAAGTTTGTTCAAAGAAATGACCTTGACTTTCATTCAAGATCACTGGGGCCAAAACGAAACTGTTGTTATTTTTCGTGTAGTCAAAAATCCAAGATGGCCTCCACAGCGGCCATTTTGAAAACACATTCTAAACTTCTCAAGTTCTACCAGTGGAATTGAGCTGAAACTTGCCAGAAATGATATCCTGAGATGGTCCCAACAAAGTGTTGTTATTTTTCAAGCCCATCAGAAATCCAAGAAGGCCACTATCTTGAACTTGGCAATCTATACAGGCATATTATAACTTGATTTAATGACTACACGTATTTTCATAGTGATTTTACAATTGGTAGTCAGATGACCGTTAAGTCCCGTTGGGCCTCTTGTTGCTAAATAAACTGTTTTACAAAATATTAGAACACACATTTTTTCATGAACAAGGTCATTCTGTCTATGGTAATCATTTCCGCGAGAGTACGAATGGCATTTGGATAACTTTCATTAATTTCTGTCCAAAATGTAATTTGAGGTCACCTTGATTAATTTCCAAGTGTCTTAACAATGATACAGAAATTAAAGCCTGACTGGAAAATATTTATGTTTTAGTTCAAGCTGTTTAGTTGTTTATGAAAACGTACTTGACTTACTAGGTCTGTTTCAGAGACCCTGAATTGTGATAATGTTTTCCGTACGTGTGCGGTGTTACAGGTTACTGTCAGGCGATGAACATTGTGACTAGTGTGTTACTCCTGTACACCGACGAGGAGGAGGCGTTCTGGCTTCTGACTGCGATATGTGAACGATTACTGCCAGATTACTACAATACCAAAGTAGTAGGGGCTCTAATAGACCAGAGTAAGTCTTTACTAAGCCTTTATAGAACTCCCTCATAGACCAGAGTAAGTCTTTACTAAGCCTTTATAGAACTCCCTCTCATAGACCAGAGTAAGTCTTTACTAAGCCTTTATAGAACTCCCTCTCATAGACCAGAGTAAGTCTTTACTAAGCCTTTATAGAATTCCCTCTAAAAGACCAGAGTAAGTCTTTACTAAGCCTTTATAGAACTCCCTCTCATAGACCAGAGTAAGTCTTTACTAAGCCTTTATAGAACTCCCTCTCATAGACCAGAGTAAGTCTTAACTAAGCCTTTATAGAACTCCCTCTCATAGACCAGAGTAAGTCTTTACTAAGCCTTTATAGAACTCCCTCTCATAGACCAGAGTAAGTCTTTACTAAGCCTTTATAGAACTCCCTCTCATAGACCAGAGTAAGTCTTTACTAAGCCTTTATAGAACTCCCTCTCATAGACCACAGTAAGTCTTTACCAAGCCTTTATAGAACTCCCTCTCATAGACCAGAGTAAGTCTTTACTAAGCCTTTATAGAATTCCCTCTCATAGACCAAGGTTAGTCTTTACTAAGCCTTTATAGAACTCCCTCTAATAGACTAAAGTAAGTCTTTACTAAACCTTTATAGAACTCCCTCTCATAGACCAGAGTAAGTCGTCACTAAGCCTTTATAGAACTCCCTCTAGTCTTTACTAAGCCTTTATAGAATTCCCTCTCATAGACCAGAGTAAGTCTTTACTAAGCCTTTATAGAACTCCCTCTCATAGACCAGAGTAAGTCTTTACTAAGCCTTTATAGAACTCCCTCTCATAGACCAGAGTAAGTCTTTACTAAGCCTTTATAGAACTCCCTCTCATAGACCAGGGTAAGTCTTTACTAAGCCTTTATAGAACTCCCTCTCATAGACCAGAGTAAGTCTTTACTAAGCCTTTATAGAACTCCCTCTCATAGACCAGAGTAAGCCGTTACTAAGCCTTATAGAACTCCCTCTCATAGACCAGAGTAAGCCGTTACTAAGCCTTTATAGAACTCCCTCTCATAGACCAGAGTAAGTCTTTACTAAGCCTTTATAGAACTCCCTCTCATAGACCAGGGTAAGTCTTTACTATGCCTTTATAGAACTCCCTCTCATAGACCAGAGTAAGTCTTTACTAAGCCTTTATAGAACTCCCTCTAATAGACCAAAGTAAGTCTTTACTAAGCCTTTATAGAACTCCCTCTCATAGACCAGAGTAAGTCTTTACTAAGCCTTTATAGAACTCCCTCTCAATAGACCTGAGTAAGTCTTTACTAAGCCTTTATAGAACTCCCTCTCATAGACCAGAGTAAGTCTTTACTAAGCCTTTATAGATCTCCCTCATAGACCAGAGTAAGCCGTTACTAAGCCTTTATAGAACTCCCTCTCATAGACCAGAGTAAGTCGTAACTAAGCCTTTATAGAACTCCCTCTCATAGACCAGAGTAAGTCGATACTAAGCCTTTTAGAACTCCCTCTCATAGACCAGAGTAAGTCTTTACCAAGCCTTTATAGAATTCCCTCTCATAGACCAGAGTAAGTCGATACTAAGCCTTTATAGAACTCCCTCTCATAGACTAGAGTAAGTCTTTACCAAGCCTTTATAGAACTCCCTCTCATAGACCAGAGTAAGTCGATACTAAGCCTTTATAGAATTCCCTCTAATAGACCAGAGTAAGTCTTTACTAAGCCTTTATAGAATTCCCTCTCATAGACCAGAGTAAGTCTTTACTAAGCCTTTATAGAACTCCCTCTCATTGACCAGAGTAAGTGTTTACTAAGCCTTTATAGAACTCCCTCTCATAGACCAGAGTAAGTCTTTACTAAGCCTCTATAGAACTCCCTCTCATAGACCAGGGTAAGTCTTTACTAAGCCTTTATAGAACACCCTCTCATAGACCAGAGTTAGTCTTTACCAAGCCTTTATAGAACTCCCTCTCATAGACCAGAGTAAGTCATTGCTAAGCCTTTATAGAACTCCCTCTCATAGACCAGGGTAAGTCTTTACTAAGCCTTTATAGAACACCCTCTCATAGACCAGAGTTAGTCTTTACCAAGCCTTTATAGAACTCCCTCTCATAGACCAGGGTAAGTCGTAACTAAGCCTTTATAGAACTCCCTCTCATAGACCAAAGTAAGTCGTCACTAAGCCTTTATAGAACTCCCTCTCATAAACCAGAGTGAGTGGTTACTAAGCCTTTACAGAACTCCCTCTCATAGACCAGAGTAAGTCGTTACTAAGCCTATAGAATTCCCTCTCATAGACCAGAGTAAGTCATTATGACCTCCTATAAGCCTCTATAGAACTCTTTCTTATGGATTAAGCTGTATTTACATAGTTTTGATTTTTTAAAAATGAATTAGTGGAAATTATATAATATAAAATGTATATATTTATAATATGAAGTAAATCAATATCTTAAGGGTCTTGACTGAAGGCATGATGTATGGCTTCCAGAATATCATACATTTAAATGTATTCATCATATAAGGGATTGAATATATTATTCATGGCCAAGAATATCTGAGATGGTGACTAAATTTTTGAGATGGGACTAGATTTCTTATGTGGGGTTTGATATCGGAGGTAGTATCAGATATCTGAGGTAGACTGGAAAACTTAGGTGTTGACTAGATATTTGAGAGGATGACTAGGTGTTGACTAGATATTTGAGGGGATGACTAGGTGTTGACTAGATATTTGAGAGGATGACTAGGTGTTGACTAGATATTTGAGGGGATGACTAGGTGGTGACTAGATATTTGAGGGGATGACTAGATGGTGACTAGATATTTGAGGGGATGACTAGGTGGTGACTAGATATTTGAGGGGATGACTAGGTGGTGACTAGATATTTGAGGGGATGACTTGGTGGTGACTAGATATTTGAGGGGATGACTAGGTGGTGACTAGATATTTGAGGGGATGACTAGGTGGTGACTAGATATTTGAGGGGATGACTAAGTGGTAAATAGATATTTGAGGGGATGACTAGATGGTGACTAGATATTTGAGGGGATGACTTGGTGGTGACTAGATATTTGAGGGGATGACTTGGTGGTGACTAGATATTTGAGGGGATGACTTGGTGGTGACTAGATATTTGAGGGGATGACTAGATGGTGACCAGATATTTGAGGGGATGACTAGATGGTGACTAGGTATTTGAGGGGATGACTTGGTGGTGACTAGATATTTGAGGGGATGACTAGGTGGTGACTAGATATTTGAGGGGATGACTAGATGGTGACCAGATATTTGAGGGGATGACTAGATGGTGACTAGGTATTTGAGGGGATGACTTGGTGGTGACTAGATATTTGAGGGGATGACTAGGTGGTGACTAGATATTTGAACGGATGACTAAGTGGTAAATAGATATTTGAGGGGATGACTAGATGGTGACTAGATATTTGAGGGGATGACTAGGTGGTGACTAGATATTTGAGGGGATGACTAGATGGTGACTAGATATTTGAGGGGATGACTAGGTGGTGACTAGATATTTGAGGGGATGACTTGGTGGTGACTAGATATTTGAGGGGATGACTAGGTGGTGACTAGATATTTGAGGGGATGACTTGGTGGTGACTAGGTATTTGAGGGGATGACTAGGTGGTGACTAGGTATTTGAGGGGATGACTAGGTGGTGACTAGATATTTGAGGGGATGACTTGGTGGTGACTAGATATTTGAGGGGATGACTAGGTGGTGACTAGATATTTGAGGGGATGACTAAGTGGTAAATAGATATTTGAGGGGATGACTAGATGGTGACCAGATATTTGAGGGGATGACTAGATGGTGACTAGGTATTTGAGGGGATGACTTGGTGGTGACTAGATATTTGAGGGGATGACTAGGTGGTGACTAGATATTTGAGGGGATGACTAGATGGTGACTAGATATTTGAGGGGATGACTAGGTGGTGACTAGATATTTGAGGGGATGACTAGGTGGTGACTAGATATTTGAGGGGATGACTAGATGGTGACTAGATATTTGAGGGGATGACTTGGTGGTGACTAGATATTTGAGGGGATGACTTGGTGGTGACTAGATATTTGAGGGGATGACTAGTTGGTGACTAGATATTTGAGGGGATGACTTGGTGGTGACTAGATATTTGAGGGGATGACTTGGTGGTGACTAGATATTTGAGGGGATGACTAGGTGGTGACTAGATATTTGAGGGGATGACTTGGTGGTGACTAGATATTTGAGGGGATGACTTGGTGGTGACTAGATATTTGAGGGGATGACTTGGTGGTGACTAGATATTTGAGGGGATGACTTGGTGGTGACTAGATATTTGAGGGGATGACTAGATGGTGACCAGATATTTGAGGGGATGACTAGATGGTGACTAGGTATTTGAGGGGATGACTAGGTGGTGACTAGATATTTGAGGGGATGACTAGGTGGTGACTAGATATTTGAGGGGATGACTTGGTGGTGACTAGATATTTGAGGGGATGACTTGGTGGTGACTAGATATTTGAGGGGATGACTAGGTGGTGACTAGATATTTGAGGGGATGACTATGTATCTGAAGTTATGACTAGATATCTGAGATGGGGACTGTGAATCTTAGGTGATATAACATGTTAGTACATTGTTAGTACAGTGTTTTGATGTATTACTATAGTAATGATTGTTGAGTTTAGATATTCAATAATTAATCTGATGGTGACTGGATGTCAGATATTTTAGTTTTGGAGACTAACTATATACCAGACAATTGATCAGATGTCAGTTACTTAATATCAGGTTTGTGGATACACGTCTTAACATCAGACAACTGTTGCTCGGTATCATGAGATCCTTTAATTAGGGCCCCGTATCGGAGATACGGGTGCCCTATAGTAATCACTCTGTCTGTCTGTCCGTCCGTCTGTCCGTCCGTCCGTCCGTCTGTCTGTCCGTCTGTCCACAAATTTTGTTTTTACATAATAACTTTGGTATTCATTGCCAGATTTGCATGAAACTTGGTCAACATGTTCAATAAACAAATATAAAACACAAGGTTGAATGCTAAGGTCACTGGGTCAAAGGTCAAGGTCATATGAGGGTAGAATTCAAGTCATACTGTATCGGCGATATCCGATACGGGTGAATACCAGATTTGCATGAAACTTGGTCAACATGTTCAATAAACAAATATAAAACACAAGGTTAAATGCTAAGGTCACTGGGTCAAAGGTCAAGGTCATATTGGGGTAGAATTCAAGTCATACTGTATCGGCGATATCCGATATGGGTGATGTGAAATAGTTGACATCAGAGTGCACATTACAGTTGTGGTATCGCACAACGCACCAAAAACTGCGTGCGTGTATCGTGCATACATCGTGCACACATCGTTCGCCCATGGTGCGCACAACGGGGCGATCTAAAGATCGTGCGTTTATGTGTGCGATAGAATCGCACACACGCACCATTTGGTACAATTGGTCGATATATATTACGGAATGAAAAACATATGGAACCCTCTTGTCCAAAAACTATTTAAATTCGCATCATATTTATTGGGATTATGTCAATTTAACAATATACAGTAAACAGTATTACAGTGACCATGAGACAGCCAAGTGCGGGTTTAGCTAACAGGTAACAGAATAGGCAAATAACATGCCAGAGTTTTACCTGTCCCGTGTGCGGCGATCCGCTCCGACAGCCATTACCGGACGACCGTTATGAAAACAAACTGGACTCTTTTAATTAGTTATTTGAAAACCCCCTCCCCAACAATTTACCTGTGTTTTCACACCTAGGCGAGTGTTGTAAGTGCCTCGGGCCAGAGACATCTACATATATTGTCCATGTACAGGTGCAGTGTATAACTTGGTAAAAACTGGCAATATTTATAATTACTTGAATGAGAACTTGTCAATATGTGTTGAAAGTTTACATGTGTCTAATTGGTTTGTTTCAAAAACTACAGAAAGACTATTACTAATTTTATGAAATATATAGATAAACTATCAGCTCATGTAAATAGTTACAATATAGAAATATGTTTAAAACATCTAGCGCGAAACCGTATATATTGTTAAACCATTTCTAAATTTATATCAACCACGATTGTCATCGCACAATGTTAGTTTATCGTGCGCCCACATGTGCGTTAGAAATTATCGCCCAGGATCGCATCGTTCGCACATCGTGCATACACCGTTCGCCCATCGTGCGCCCACCGCACATCGTGTAACGTTGTGCGATCCCACAACTGTATATAAGCCTCTAGAATAATTTGAGAAATGACATTTTTTTGCGGGAGGGAGTAGGTTGGCGTGTGGGCATGTGGGGGATATCTACAGCCGCAATACGGGGCCCTTCCTGACCTGTCAGTGTTCTAGTTTTTAATGCAATTTTTAAAAAATCAAAACAAATTGATATATTACAGTCTCCCATTGAATGTGAAATTATAGGCACAACAATGCATGCGCAGAAACTAATTCTAGATAGGAATGTTTGACAGACATGACGACGAACAAAGCAAGATGACATCTTGTCTTTTGGGTCAGATATTTACTGCCTTTTATACATGCCATGTATCCACAGGTGTGTTTGAGGAGCTGATTAAGGACAACTTGCCCAGCCTGTACCAGAAGCTGGAAACCCTGGGACTCCTCAGTATGATCTCTCTGTCCTGGTTCCTAACCATATTTCTAAGGTACATTGTTTATACAAAAAAAATAAATAAAACAGCAGTTGTTTGTTTTTATAACTGATTCAAAAATACATTATTATCATTGGGCTGTATATATTATGTATTATTTATAAATCTAATATTAATATCAAATTCAATTTTGTAAGAGATCATTTTTGAAGGAATCTTACTGTCAAGGCAATGACTGACAAATTTGACTTCAAATTATTTCAAGATAATGTAACAAAGGCAATAGATGTCAAATTTTGATTCTTTCTTGAAAAAAAATGTATGAGCTAGACATCGGTATGAGCTCGTTTATATATTGGTATCAGTGTCAATTTTTTGTTATTTTGTTTCAGTGTCATGCCTTTCAGCTGTGCAGTCAACATACTGGACTGCTTCTTTTACGACGGTGCTCGAGTAAGTCCTCTCGACTAGCTTACGGAGCCAACTCAAATGAGCTTATACTGTAATAAAAACTTGTTATATCGCCACCTTCTGTTCTTCGCGATTTTGGCGATATAACAATTTTGGCAGTTTATCAGGTTTGCATTTCAAATCCCCGAGTTTGCCACCCAAATCCAAATGTTTTCATAAATGTTGACTTTGAAGATCAAACTTCTGTTAATCATAACATTTTGTCAAAAAAATTTCATTCATATCAAATTATTGCATCGAGTTGTTCACAATATGCATTGAACCATTATGCAGACCCACCGTCCAAAAATGAATACTGGAATGTCCCCAATTGATGTGGGTCTAATACTGAAATGATGTCATCTTCCCAAGCTGCTATTCTGTGTAATTTGATTGGCTTATAAAAATACTATCTGATATTTCCCTCGCCAACACGATGGATGCAAAATGTTGACATCGAATCGGGATGTTTTACTTCGTGAATACTACTCTGAATTAGATGTTTGAAGGTTTTCATGGTATTGTTTTCATCATAACTTCTGAAATTTACCTGTAGAAAGACAACGAAGGACTAGCCATGGTTCATTGATTACATGTGTCTACACATGGTCACGCCTCACGGTGTGTACAGCTAATTACCTGTCAGCCGGCAGTCAGCCTCGTAACAATAACAACTAACTAACAACATGCATTCTTCTGAACTCAATTTGGTGATATTAACGAGGTCATGATAGTGATATTTTAACCATTTGTTCTGGTAATATGATTGCAGATGGCTGTAGGCAAGTTAGGTGGTAAAACAGGTGCATTAACGTTGGGGGAAATCTGTTCTGAATAAATTCATGGTGAAAAGCAGGTTTGGCGGTATAACAGATGGCAATATAACAGGTTTTTAATGTATATCAGTACATCAGTTTAAAGAAGACTTTCTTCTCCATTCATTAACAATTAGCGGCATACTGCACTAGTTTCTTTAAGGATTACCAAGAAGACCTTAAAGCCTTGTTTACTCTGCTTTTGTTTCTGGAAAAATGTCTGCATTATGAAGTGGTTCGGTGACAAGTTGAGGGAAACAAATAAAGGAATTCTTAAGAATTGGAAGAAAAAAAAAAGAACCATGAAATATGTTTGAGGTATGCGAGGAGTAAAATTATATTCAAGGGACATTATATCAAAGATTTACTGTTTGTTGGTAATTTGCAAACCTGAATAATGTTTTCTTCATGCAAGGGATTTAACTATGGGTTGTTCCAAAATTATATTACTATGTGGGAGGGATGAGAGGCACTTTTTTCAGAGCCACCACCCCCCATCAAATACTAAAAGAGATTTGATATAAGGAATAGTATGCAGATCTGGTTTAAACCCTACCACCCATGATATGTAATACAGGTGCCTCCCACCACCACCCACACGATTGATTATGGAATAGCCCTTACCATTAGACTGTTATTATTTTAACAGGTGATTTTCCAAGTAGCATTAACCATCCTTGACACCAAGAAGGAGGAGTTACTGGCGGCGAGGGATGACGGTGAAGCCATGACCATCCTTGGAGCATACCTAGAGAATGTATCTAACCGTGACTCGACCATGCCAAACATCATCCACACCAACATGCTCTGTACAAACGGCGTAAAGAAGGAAGTATGTGTGTCATGAATTTACATTCACCAAGTTATAAGGCCCTGGCTGTGTTTTTTTGAAATTTAAACCTTTTCAAATATGTTTATTTCAAGGGAAGATTTTAAACATGCAAGTCATTTGAAATGAAAAAAATAAGAGATGGTAGTTTAAAAAGTATTTGAGATATTTATCAGCATTTCAGGTAAACGTAAGTACTAAGCCATTTCAGAATTTAAAATATTTCTTATAAAATTTGAAGGTTTCATGTGTGAAATGATCTCCCCTTTTTGAAATTACCTCCCTTTTGTGAAATTTCCTCCCCACTGTGAAATTACCTTCCCTTTCAAACTTCAGAGTCAATGCTCATTTTGGAAAGTCAGAAGGATATTGTTTCATTTGCCTATTGAAAGTTCTTGTATTTTACTGTGCATTCTTGTAACGCCTTCTAACACTGGCCACCTTTTGTACAGTCCTCCGTTGATGTCAGTGAGCTGATCGATGAGAGCTACCGCAATTTCGGCCACCTCAACAACCAGGATATTGATAAACTCCGACTCAAATACCGCTTGCAGGTTGTACAGGTAAGCCATCGGAATGGGGGAAAAAACATGTACTTTATTCTTACCCCACCCACTCTCCAAGAGGATAAAAACGATATTACCTCTTATTCCATCCATTTAAAGATGAATGTAACATCCCTTAGTTTCACAGAATAATACAAATGTTTATGTTGTTTGTCTTAGAACATTGAAGACAGTACCAAGAAAAATGTCCTGCGGAGTGTTGCCTCGCACACCTTATTTAAAGGCAAGGAACTAGAGGACTTGTTCATCTTGTTCAAGGTAAGGGCCGTTATGATCAAGGTAAGGGCCTGTATGATCAAAGTTAGGGCCTGTATGTTCAAGGTAAGGGCCTTTAGGATCAAGGTACGAGCCTGTCATGATCAAGGTAAGGGCCTGTATGATCAAGGTAAGGGCCTGTCATGATCAAGGTAAGGGCCTGTATGATCAAGGTAAGGGCCTGTCATGATCAAGGTAAGGGCCTGTATGATCAAGGTGGGGGCCTGTATGATCAAGGTAAGGGCCTGTATGATCAAGGTAAGGGCCTGTCATGATCAAGGTAAGGGCCTGTATGATCAAGATAATTCCTGTATGATGATCTTATCAAAGATTTCTGAAAAACCACACAAATATTGACAGTATTTCACTGCAAATTGGCCTTCATTCCTGGTGAAAAAAGGTGGCTGAAAGTTTAAAGAGGGCTTATATGTGTTCTTAAACTTGTTTATCTTTATTAGGAAAATAATAACTAGCAGGCTTGGTTGATTTTATTTAACCTCTAACTTATAACCTCTGACCTTAAGGAGGAGTACCTGACTTCCTGTTACTGGAGAACCAGTCAGCAACCTGTCGATACCGCAGACAAATTTGACCCTTCACGACCTTATTACGAACTCTACAAGGTGGATTTTGACCAGTTCAAGACCATGTTTCTCTCACTATCACCCTGGGCAACGGGATCTCATGGTCATGTGCTGGCTCTAAGGGCATTTAGGGTGAGTGAACTGATGGAAACACTGCTGTCAAGGTACTCTTAAGAATTATCAGCTAAGTTATTGTTTCTAAATTTTTTTTCGCCATCGTGCAACATCCGTCGTCATCTGCTGTGCGTAAACTTTTCCATTAAGCAACTTCTTTTCAATAACAGAAAGGCCCAAGTTGCTGATATTACACATGTAGCATGCTGAGATGAATGACTACAAAGTGTGTTCAGATGAATGACCTTGAACTGTTTTCAAGGTCACAGGAGTCAAATATGTTAAAATCTTTCAGCAACTTCACGACTTCTCAATATCTTAAAGGCCCAGTATCATAACCAACTAAAGTTATATATAGTCAGATGACCGTTAAGGCCCATTGGTCCTCTTGTTTTCTAAAACTGTTTGTTTACAACAAATGTTTGGATCTAGAAATCTGATGCTGCTTTCAAAGTAGCCTTGAAAAAAATATACTAACCTATCATTAGTATGGTCTGACCCACCAATCCGGTTTGGCCGACCTATCATTAGTATGGTCTGACCTACCAATCTGTTACTGCTGACCTTCCATTAGTATGGTCTGACCCATCAATCTGTTACTGCCGACCTTCCATTAGTATGGTCTGACCGATCAATCTGGTACTGCCGACCTTCCATTAGTGCGGTCTGACCTACCAATCTTGCACTGCCGACCTTCCATTATTACGGTCAGATCTAGCAATATTATGCTGCTTTCAGACGAGCGTTTATAAAGCCTTGCAAAGTCTGCATAAACATTTGTAAGTCTACCAGGATTTATACCTAAAAGTTTTACAACAGACACACTGGTTGAAAGAAATATGTGAACGGGGACCTAGCAAAATAAAACAGATAAAAAAATTGAGTTGCATACAATAGCAAAAACAGCATAAATACTGGAGGTTATATTTGATATTCTTTTACTGATAATGCTATTGTTTTCCTTCAGTATCTTGATGAGAATGGTGACAACATGATCAACTTTAAAGAATTTGTACACCTGTTGGGAGTGATTTGCCATGGAGACCTAACCCACAGGGTAAAGCTGTTGTATCAGTGTCACCAACCCCCAGCTCTACTGCCGTTGGATGATCTGGACAATTCAGACATACCTACCTCTCCAAAGTCAGGTAAATTTATCATCCTGTTCCCTGAAAAGTTAGCTTTGTCATCTATCTATCTCCTCCAAGTCAGTTTGATTATCTACACAGGCAAAATGTCTATATCAATTCAGGTGAAATTGGGGTCGTTTTATTGTGAACATTTTCAGGTAAATTTTACCTGGAAAGATGAAAAAAAAGATCAGCCAATTTTTAATCTAAAATAGACCTCAGGTTGTTGACTAGAAAATTTCATCTAAATACACAGGATTTTTTTCCAGGTGAAATTGACCTCAGTTTCATCTAAATATCGAGACAAATTTACCTTAAGACATTTTGCCAGTGTAGCAAGCTAGTTCCTCCTGGTTAGCTTAATCATACATCCACTTGGTCTGTGTCGACTCTGTAATCTGTATATCCCCCTTTGTCAAGATGATTACCCCCCTTTCATCAGGTCTGCTCAACGGGAACATACCTATCCTCCTAGAGCTATTGTAATGTCTTAATCAATTTGGAAACTGGTAAAATACTCCGATGCCACCTCACAATTAAAGGTCAGAAAAATAATTTCCCTTTCTCTTAGATTTCTTATTGATAGTTCTGATTCATTCAGAAGCCACATAAATGCCACAAAAGCCACAAAAGTTGTGTTATTATGTCTAAATTGTTCCAAATCGTAATTTTAGGCAACATTGAAATAATTCATTCACCCCTTAAGACACATTTTAACTCATTCAGTTCAAACTTTTAACTCTTTCAGTTCAAAATTTAGAAGAGTTTTTTTTACTGTCGTTTTCTAGAGTCTACAGAAAGTGCAGTGGAAGCCACAGACTTCTTTGACAGTGGAGACGCGTTACAAGATGGTTTGTACTTTCAAATAGCAAAACATATGACTATTTTCTGCAATTTGAGAAATTTTTTGTACTATAAAGCAAGAGTAAAATTCATATTCATGTCAACTTGTGGACCAACCTGAAAGAAGTTTATACGTTTGAACAAAGTCTCGATGTAAAACAATTCCATGGTACAGTGGAACATTTTGTGCTGTAACGGCAACTTAAATTAATAAGTTTGACTCCTTTCTTGTGTTACTTGCTGTATTATTTGCGATGTCTGTTACAATACATTGAGTTTGTGCTCCAAGACATACGTTTGTCTCGTAAGAGCGACAGATCGGATCTAAATTTAAAGATTAAGGGACCAGACTGAATCACATTTCTTCAGAGGAATAGAAACACTCCCCATGAGTGATAGATGATGTGCAGGTACTGGGATCGAATTGTTTATGTTTTAGGAGAACCGCAGTAGAAGATTGGTTAGTACCCATGTTCTACATTTGTGTGGTGTTTAATTAAATACCATAATTCAATACAGTTTTACTTGTGAAATATCGCAAAGTATTCATTCTCAAAAAGCATTCATTCTATAAAAGACAATATATAAGGGAAGGAAAAGCCACCTGGGTAGGTTTTGCTTTAGAATATAATAAACAGAACATCTAACAATATCTTAAGTTTATTTATACTAAATACATTTCACTTATGTGGCTTATATTATTACATATTTCACACTTGTGCTGCTCTGTCGTGAAAAATATAAAAAAATATTAGCCCCACTTGTGAAACATAATTTTTTTGGTATGTTACTGAAGACACTGTTAGATATCCTCTATTTTTTGTCTGTAGAGATAGAGTTACCAGGAGACCCGTCACCACCCCCAATGGAGGAGGTGGTGGAAAATCCACCCACAGATGTGAACCAGGGGACAGGAGACTCCTTACCCAGCCCAGAGGTAGAGGAAAATCTACCTGCAGACGAGGACCAAGAAAGGGGAGACGATTCATCCAGGGACCTAAATAATTCTCAAAGTATCTCGAGTGAGGTTAAAGAGGCTGAAACTGTAAGGGAACAGGCCACAGCCTCCAGCGAAGAGGAGGGGCTGCTGTCTGATAACGGACAGGCTGATTTGACAGGTGAAAAGGCCGACTCAAGTGATGGACCAGGTCCAGCTGTAGAGGCAGAGAACACTGAAGGAGGGGCCACAGCTCAGCCAGAACCACTAGATACTCCCTCTCCTGATGACTCTGAAAGCAGCTCTTCAACAAAAGGTTATATCTTTATGTCCAAATCTGATCCTATTCTTTCAAGTTTGTCTGAATTTAATACTTTGATATGCTATTTTTATAAAAGAAATTTAAAAATTCATTCCAAGAACTGTTTTGAAAATGCTTATTGACAATTTTTTAGTTGGCCTCTAGCTAGTACATGTACCCTTTTCTTTTGATAAAGCAAGCTTATTTCAAATAGGAAAAACAAAGGTTTCCATTTGTTTGTTAAGAAAACTTTTGTCAAGATTAAATTATCTCTCCCAGTGAAGCATTATGAATTTTGAAATCACTACAGCTCATGTTTTCACCTATTGCAATCATAATCACGCTTCAGCATTGTCTCATCATCAATGGTATAAGATGGACTTCAGTCTGGGGAATCCAAGAAAAACAAATTTCTAAATAAAAAAGAATTTTGAAACATAATAAATAATGTATTCTTTGACTTGGTTTCTTGATAGATATCAGTTATAGATTTTCATTTAGATGAATATGTTTAATATGAACCACAGAAAGTGATATTGAAGGAAATGAAGTCAAGGTGCTCAATAATGTCTCAATAATAATAAAACAAGGTAAAATGTATGAAAATTGACTTGGGGGATGTACTACAATTGGTACAAATCATTGATAAGTTTCATTTGAAATGATATGATAAAGGAATATTTATTTGCTGAATCTAAATATAGTAACACCAAGTTGGAATCGCACAATTGATCAAACTTTCACATGATGATGATCCAACTTATGAAGATGTAAGAATTAGGAATATGTTTTATCTGATACGTGTATATATTCCGGTATATATACATGTATAGAGTATTTATATTCTGTAAATAGGGTTAATATTTGATATTTTTCATGAGTGTGTGGCCAGGTTGTATACTGAGACCCTTTCTGTTTTTGACAGTGTCAGATATAGGCGACAGTCTAAGGAAAATGTACCAGAAACGGCAAGAGCTGAAGAAAAAAGACAGCAAAGCGGACTTCAAGGACGTTCCACGGCTTACACAGGTAAGTTGTCGTAAGAAGGTAGCTTATCACACAAGAGTGACAATTTTACCGAATCCTACTTTGAGATAAAACAAAAAGTTCACAGTACGATTACCTTGAGTATCTATTACAGGTAAATCTACATCATGAAGCATTATTTTCTTTAAAGATTGAAATATTTTAGTTCACAACATGAATTTTTTGTAACATGGGAAGTTCGCTTTGTGTGTTTTTATTTCACATTATTACTCATATGAGTAACAAAATTGTTACTGAAATGGGTAACGGTAACCCAAATGCAGGATTATTACCCATATGCGCTGTTAGTAAAGTATTTTGGAGTCCGGGGTCCAGGAGATTTTTGACTGGAATTGCCCCAACCAAAATGCCCGCGGTAATAGTATTATACTCAACTGTTGCTAGTAAACAAGAAATTAACACAAAACATTTCATCACATTTAATGAGCAGTGGTTTCTTAATGAATTGTAGGTACAGTTCATTCAGCTTTGGAAGACCCTGTATGATATGTTCAGTGATAAAAGTGAGGAACAGGATTTGTACCACTCCATAGCCACGGTAGGAACACTGCTGCTGGAACTGGGCGAGGTCGGCAAGAAATTTTACCTCAAAAAGTCCTCGCCATCAGAGAGTTCTGTCACAGACACCCCTCTGTACTGTAGTGCCGATAGTGGCATGGACATGGACCGTCTCGCGCAGAACATGCAGCGTACTCGGCTAGACACAGACAAATCAGGGGAGGAAACTCAGGAAGAGGACAGTAGCGATATGACCTCTGGAATTGAATCTGTGTCGGGCTCCGATAATACGGGAGATACTCCAACAGGTGACCAATCCAAAGTCACAGCAGAGACCTCTTCAGATTCTAATCAGTCTTTTTCTAAACCAGATTCTGATTGGTCGATATCTTTTGAACAGTTCATAGCTTCTATGTTAACTGAGCCCCCATTGGTTGAATTCTTTGAAAAGCAGACAGATGTGACTGAGGCAGTTGCAAAAATGAGAAATCGGAGGTTGATGAAGAGACAAATCAGTGTTTTTCCAGAAGAGAAAAAGAAATGACTTAAATTACTGGATAAAGCATGAAATCATCATCAACAAAGTGGAAGGTTTTTAGGCATTTGAAAGAAGAGGAGGTAGGGGGGGGGTCAACCCTTGTATGTGTACATTACAAGATTACTAGTTAGTATACACTTTATTTGATATATTGTTCTATGTAAAGTTTTTGTTATTGACTCAACAGCTGAGATTTAAAAATACACATTTTTATTTTACTCTTATTTAATAATTGCTGAATTGTACAATTCCTTCTTGTATGTAAAACATACACAAGTATTCTTTGTGTTAGTCTATTTGTCTTTCTTATTGAAGTGGTATTTCATACATGGTGTGAATTTTAAATTTTTTCTTTTTCTAAATGATGATAAAATTTGAATGAAGGTGAATTATCCTCTTTAATAGTAAACCTTACAAAGTGTCATTTAGCTGATTTTATGCCATCAAACTTGATCACATGATATTTATATGATACGGTTAGAATATCTTGTTGTCTTATGAATTAATATAGTGTATTACACCAAATGTTTATGGGTACTGTCCTCTGTCATTTGAAACCTTTATGATCGTTTTGAAGGACAAACTTTCGTGGCTATATTAACAAAGAGTAGACATATACTGGTAAATCATTCAATATTTGTCGTATTTTATTTTCATTGTTCAATTACAACCAAGAAGACTAGGAGCATTTACACACCACGAATATTTCGTGTTTTACAGTACAAAATGTATTAGACTATTAAAGGCCCAATATATGTAACTTCATCAAATTTTTTGGGTTTCTGAAAAATTATGGAAAAAAAATCCAGAAGTTAGAAGACAGTTCAAAATGGACGCGTATTAACAAATACCGAGTTTCAAATGCTGCTGTACCGGTAATCCCGTAAGAATTCATATTGAATATTGCAAATGTCAGTTAATCTTGACTAAATCAATAAATATAATAATTTATTAGGCTTCAAGTTTTGTGGAAAGTTACATATATTGGGCCTTTAAAGCATCAGTTAGGTATAAAATACACATTTTCAATGAATTTGTGTGTAGAATTGGGCCAATTATTCCTATGTTTTTGGGGTTTTGGTTTTTTTTTATTTTTTTTTTTGTCAAATGTGATATTTTCAAAAACATATACCAGGTAATAACAGGGCATTCCTAAGACCAGCATTTTGGAATGAAGAGCTGAGTATGCATCACTGCCATCAAAATCACCTAATGCATCTTTTGGGTTTTTGTTTGTTTGTTTTATTTTTGGGCGGGGGGTGGGGGGTATCCCTCTCTTTTCTAATTTATTTAACTGCTGGTTTTAGTACTAAAGGGTTATCAATATCATAAATTTGTATTCATTTGTTTTCATTTCAAAATAATGATCGAAAACATTTGTTTCGTTTGAAATATATCTGTCGACAGCAATATCACGGATTTGGTTCATTCAGAATAAACAGAATTTTGATTTCCACTTACAAAGTTTGTAATGTACGTATGAATTTGTTTTTAATTTAAATTAAGTGTATTAATAATCTAAACAGATTACACTTACCAACCTTTTCACTCTTGTAGACACATTTGAACTCTACCAATTCAAAGGTTGGAATAGTTCACTATGAGATTTCAGGGGTAAATGAGTTAAGAGTAGGTTTGATTTATACTTGCACAACATCTGCCATTAATTGTGTAGCAAAAGTACATTACACTTTACTAAATATATTCGTTCTACAATATAATCACCTCACGATCAGCCCTAGACTCTGCTTATAAGTTATTTATTTCCTTATTTTTTAAGGGGCCTCTTTATACCACAGGTAACTTCCTGACACCTAGTAAATGAACCACAGCGAACACAATTGTGAACTTGGCAGGACGAAATTAACTCCTCCTGGAGATTATTCTCGTCTAGATGTATATGCCTAGGATCTCTTGTGAAAAAGCTTAAATAAGGCACACATTAAGACCTAATTATACCCTCCGCAACAGTTAGGGGGGTATACTGGAATCAGGTCATCCATCAGTCCATCTGTAGACACAATTTTGTCCGGCTATGCATTCGCTCAGTTTTCAAAGGATTTTTTTGATATTTTGTGGGAGTAGACAGTACAGTATGAAAATGTGCCCCTCATTTGTTGTACAAATAACTTTAAGGGGGCGGGGGTATGAGTCTTGATTGCTGATTTGAGAATTTAACCTTTAAATTCTTGGATTTCAAATCATTATTTTCAGCTACAGTTTAATGTTTGGGGAGGGGAGAGACTCGCTGCAACAAAATTCGAAATTTGTGGTTTTAATTATGCCCTGTATAGTTTGTGTTATCTTAATATGCTTTGTGCTGTCCTATTTACATACATTGTAGCATTGTAGTGATCAATGTACAATTTATTTTCATGGGTCCTTTTTGTACATAATGCAAAAAACAATGGGTTCCACAATGTTTAATTGAACTATTTCCAGAATTTTTATGAGTCCTTTGACATTTTAATGAGTACTGGACTCGGGACTCGCACGTAGATTGATCAATGAGTCACTGTAGCCATATAAACTGGGTCCTGTCCCATCTCTGTTAGATGGATACTTTTATTATCTATGCTATTAAATCTTATTAACGAGATATTATAGTGTGATTTCTTATTTGGTTTAAAAGCACTGCCCAGTTGCCTGTTTCAAATTGTATCAGTATTCTATTTTAAAAACTGTGACACAATATTTGGTCAGTATGTTTTTTGTTAACAATGTACATGTATGCAGTATGCCTCAAACTAGATTTAACTGTACTTAATTAATGTCATTGGAGGCCAATGAAGAGATTATTCTGTGAAGTTATTTAATTAACGGATGGTGTTTGTATGTACACTTCCGGTTTGCACATCAGAAGTTAGGTGTGGGTTTCATCTTCACAAATCATTGATGGAGATACACTGTATATATACATTGGTCAGCTAGAAATTGCCTTAAACCCAACATGTGAAGGAAGTGTGTTGGTTTTCATTTTCAGTCATCTGTTTTTAAGGTTATCAAGGGTTTTAATAAGGCAGATGTCTTTTCAATGTTTCAATATGTTTGTTGAGTAGATTAATTAGCTATAGTGGGTATTACAATACATATAAGGAGAAGAACATTTTTGTCAGTGCTACTATTGTCTTTCAAAAATTTGATTGTTTGTATCTTGAATCTACATATAAATATGTACTTTACCATACATGTGTAATGAGGGGCCGCGGTGGCCGAGTGGTTAAGGTGTCCCGACATTCTACCACTAGCCCTCCACCTCTGGGTTACAATGTGGGATTAGGTTTTTCACTAGGCACTCTGGCCTTCCTCCACCTCCAAAACCTGGCACGTCCTTAAATGACCCTGGCCGTTAATAGGACGTAAAACAACATAAACAAAAACAAAAACTGTACATGTATATATAAACCTAGTCAAATCCAGCACAAACAGGATCATTGTTTATGGCTTTCATGTTAACAAAGATTCATGAAATTAAAACATACAAACAGTTTCACAAAAGTTAAGTGGGATAAATGTATTGAAAAGGAAACTGGGAAATTTTCCTGCTGTTCATCCTTCACCTTTTTCCCATCCCTAATGAGAGCCAATTTGTCCTAACAGTGAACATTTGTGTACAATAGTTCAACATTTTACGCTGGTAAAAGGAGAAATAAATAATGTTACGACCAGATGGGGTCTGAATATGGATCCTTAAGAACGAAAACTTTACCAACTAAGCTTTCTTGTTGCTGACGATCAACTCAGTCCAGATTCACTACATTAATATAATTCCCGATTCCTCCTTTATTTTTCCAAATCTTTGCCCCTGAAGATGTAACTATGCCTATAACCTAATTAAGAAATGGAGTATTTCTGTACTCCTAATGCTTGAAACAAGGGTTGGCATGCATGCCATTTTGTAATAGGAGAAAGAGAAAATGTAGGGACCAGATCGGGGTTCCGACCTGGGACCTTCTGGGCCCAGTCGTTCAAAGGGTCATTAGCTTAATCACTATTTAACGACATCTTTCAAACTTTAATAATTCTGTTGGTATTTAAGGTAAAATCTTACAATTTTGCATGTAAATTGACACTATTGGATATTTGATATCAGCAAAAATGTAATTAAAACTATGGTTTAATGTTAAAATAAAGGAAAATGTAATTTTTAAATCACTGATTAAGCTAATCACCTTTGGAACAACTCGGCCCTAAACTCTAGTTGAAAACTCTACCAACTGAGCTTCAATTTGTACCTTGTCTCCGATGATCGAACTAGTCCAGTTTCACTTCACATATATATATATAAACACCAGGCAATTACAGATTCTTCTGTTGAAGGGTAAAGGTTGATTGGATGAAATTTTCCTGGTATAGATATTTTCAAAAAATGAATTATTAATCAATGTCAAAATGTTAAATATCATTTAGTGTCATAAGTGTCATAAACTGTTGAATGTATGGTTAATGTCAAAAATGTATGCTATGGCAGATACTTGAGAATACTTTATTTAGCTAATATTAATACTTTTTGTTTAATACTGGATATGTTTTATTTACCATAGCCAAGTATTTTTTTTAATCAATTAAGTTGTTAGTGTTAATGTTCAGCGAATTGTAGAACATTCACATTTCCGAGAACATTGTATCGGTAATGTGATCATCTGATTTGAACCGTGCACAATGTATACTTGTTAAGATATACTTTGAAATATATGGAAAGCAGTGCCAGCTCACGCAGGTCAAATGTATTTGCAATATCCGGTAAAGTGCTTGAAAGGTGATTTCTCCATTGTGATGTTATATTGCAGTCATTTAAGAGGAAAATTGTTCATTACTCTAAGATGTTGTAATGATGCATAATCTAGCTTCATACAGACGTTAACTCATGCAACCCTGAAGTTTCATAATAGACTATTCCAACCTTTGAATCGGAAGAGTTGAAGTGTGTCTTCAGGGATGAATGAGTTAAACTTGTACATTATAGGTGATGTTTGATATTGTGTCTTAGACCTTGGTCTCTGTGATGTCTCCTATCCATCATGTATAAATGCTGTATCCCTGATAATGTCCGATAACTCATATCCAGGTTTGATGAATGAAGATACCGTTCAATGGTGTTCTTAGGTAAAGCATGTTCATATATTCACAATAAATTCTTCATGGTATCCAAACGGTGTTGTATTCATTTATAATCAATATTTGAGATACCGTATTCACTGTAATTAAAATCCAGAGACCTTTAAATGTTATATGACTTTTTACAAACCAGGAAATGTAACAAAAATGTTGCTAAATTTTTCAATTTTACTTTCAGTTATATGAACGATGTGTTGTCTATAAACAATAAGAAGTTCCATCGAATCAAAGACAAAGCATACACTTCTTCATCAACTGCTTACCTTGATCTTTATTCAAATTATGATCAACACGAACAGCTTACGACTAAGTTATACGATAAACGTGACGATTTCGTTTTCCTATAGTGAACTTCCCCTTTCATGATAATAACATTCCTGCTTCTTCAACCTATGCTTCGCGTTAATTCGTTATTCTATGGCTTTGCTTTAGCTTTAAAAAATCTAATGGTGTTTACATGTCGCAGTTGATTCGTTATTCTAGGGCTTCCTCTGCATTTTGAGTTTTTCGTGAAAGATTTCAGCTGCTGACGAACAAAATTATGGCACAGGGATTCGAGAGGTGCAAGCTGATGAAGACTAAGGGCAAGTTTTATAGTCACCCCTTGGTCTCATTGAGAAATATTCTGTATCTTTGTGTGATATGAAGACGGACGTTTTCGAGTATGCTCATTAGTGTGCTCCCTTGTTGTGATGTGACTAAGATTTATAAAAAAAACTTTCTTGATACCGAGGTTTTCGTTATGGATATCAGCTGCTAACAAACAACTTACAACACGGAGATTCGAGAGATGTAAGTGGATGAAGACTATGAGTAAAGTTTATGGTGACCACCTTTAGTTTCATTGTGAGGTATTCTTGTTTGATATGAGTTATGACGTTTTTGAATATGTTCATTAGTATGCCCACCAGTGTGATTGGGAATGATTCCTAAGTTCTCGCCTTATGTACATGATATGTGATTGGACGTAACCTAGATTAACATGATGGGTGTTGTCACCTTCAAGGAAATGCCACGTACTCAATGTGAGAACCGAGGCGTCATTTCCAATCACAACAAATAGGCATACTAATGATATTATTCGAAAACGTACACGTTCGTATCATTCAAGGATCAAAATATTTTTCACTGAGACCAAGATGGCGACAATAATAATACTTGTTCATTGTCTTCATTAAACTGCATTTTTTCAGCATGTAGCTCGTCATATTGTTTTCCCAGTTGGTTTCTATTATTAACTTATTTTGGTACATCTAGGCCGGTTGAATTATGTTCCGCACAAACAGTTATATGCATTACATAACGTTTTAATCTAACATGTGCTTTACAAATGTATTTATATTTCGATTAAAGATTGAATGTTCCTAGATATACAAGGTTATTTTATATTTTCATTATATGCAAATTTGATTTAAGCGACGAAACAACCGCCAAACAACTTGACATCTACAAGTATGATGAATGTTTACTCTTTTTGGTCAGTTCTTTTAATAATTTGTTAGGTTGTTGTTGCAAACATAGACGTTACACATAGATTTGTCGTTAGATATGGTATTTATTTCACTCGAATTAGTTGTTTTTTGGGGGTGACTTTTCCATTGTTCGTTGAGTCTTGCTTGAATATAATAAGTTTTGGCAAATGGCTCCCCACCAGGAATTCAGGGCATTCCATATGTTGATACAATGGTTATTAAAAGTTTTTGCTTGTTTCTTACAGATATTTTGGATATTTCGTAATGTCGCCGCGTAGTTAGACCGGCGTTATATTCTCCTATAGTGGAGTTGAATCAAGATATTCCAATGTAGGCATCCCAAGGGTACCGGGTCGGTCTTAATATGATAATTTTTATCCTAAAATGTTAGCACTAAAAGGTTTCCGTGTAAAACTTTCCTTTCCCATATTTTGCACCTAGTTGAATCGTATTAGAAATTTCGTTGCTGTTGGACATGTATTCTAAATGGAGGCCTTATGGCGTATCCTGGTTCCATAAAAACACGAGACCCATATTTTGATTAGGTTTTGCTGCTGCTCGTCCCAACAAGTATAGTTTATGATTCATTACAACTCTCATATCCGTTTCTATTTGAACATTCCGTATGTGATTTTTTGCTTTCCTCACTTTTATGCTGTATATTGATGATAATGTTTCATTGTCTACTCCACGTGTTTGCTTCTGCCGATGTTGAGGACCCCGATCCTCTGTTCTGTCCATTTCTCTAGTCGGCTGATATTAATTTGAAGGTCTGCTCTGCTTTCTGTTGTTGCTGTTTTAGAGTATAATGTAATATCGTCAGCAAACTGTTAAGATAGACCTGTGACAGCATCGAAATGTGACGTGCTCAGGTATTCTGTTGTTTATTGATTCTGGAAGGTCTCTGCTTTCTGGTGTCATAATATTGTATCGTCAGCAAACACTTCAGATAGACTGGGGACAACATCCAAAGAATTTTTTTATATATACCCGGGGTATATTAGGATTAGGACATGTCCTAAAGTACATTTGTACTCATCCTAATATTTTCCTGTGACCCCACATTGCTGTTACTTGTAGTTGAGAAAACTACTTTTTGATATTCTCATTTATATGCCCACTTTTTCTGATTGGAAATAATGCCCCACTTCTCACTTTGAGTACATTGACTTTTACTTGGATGTGACCTAGAAGCAGAGGACGCTTACTCTTCCGTAACACATGGTCTTATATTGTTGTAGAAGAGTCTTTGTGTGAATCTCTCTTTTGTTCATATCGTGCCATTAATTTAATTGATTTCGAGTTCGGCTTTTAGTTTTGTTGACGTGGTATTCTTTGTCCGTAAAAAGCCTTATTGTCAGATACTTTAGGGGAGTCAAGAATATACACTTTCAGGGGCTACTGAAAGTTCTGCTCTGAGGTATTTTCACATTTACTACATGTTTATGTTTGAAATGATGACATAATTTATGAAGACATTGTTGAAACAAGAGGTATGTATTCATGTCGCAATCATCATACAGATTGTTACAGTGTAAGTATATTTTAGTGAATACAATTAATACCAAAAGCAGTGATAATAAATAAGTTAAGGAATCGCTTGTCATTTTAATTTAGATAATAAATAAGATCAGCTTAATATTAACAACATATTTATTTGTAAAATAAAAACAGACCAACAAAACATGTGACTTATGACATGAAAATAATCATTCTAAAACACTAGTATGTATATATAATACAATACATTTATCAATCTCCTTTTAATGTACAGCAATGCCATTTTAGCACAATATTCATGTCTTTCTATATTAATTACTTCAGCTTTAACAACTATCATGCGTCTGTAATTTTATGCCCAAAGTTTATTCCTCCATACATTCACCGGAAATGACGATATAGTCTCTCTCGACACGTCGATGTTGTCTTGTGTCTTTTTGGAGGGACCATGCATAACTGTACTTGTTCAATGTGTCCACTTGAGCGAGTGATTTCTTGTTCAACACTGCCCTCCTTACAAACACTTTGCAGCCCTGCTCTACAACGCTTTTAATTTGTCTGCTAAGTCGGAGTTTGGCTCCAAACAGAAGATTGTATTCCCACTCACTGTTGTCAATAGCACCGGAAATAACCTTTGAAAACATCACGTGACGTTTTCCGTGTCTCTGTGTTTGTACTGCTACCTCATACAGGGCTGACCTGCATCTTTTAGAGAATAGTTGGATTCTTTTGTGGTATCCTCCTCTGGAATTTCTTTTGAATCCTTGTTTTGTCTTTATTTCATTTACGTCAATTGGATTGTATGCGAGTTTCCATGACGACCAGTTTAAACAGTTGCACGTGAACACTGTTTGAGCTACTTTCTCTCTCGGGACCAGTTCGTCATCGGCTTTGCATCTGAGATTGTTCTGGAATAATAAATGATAACATGAGCATTTCTGAAAAGCATTTTTTAATTCATTATATAATACGTATTTTTTGTCAGTATCAATTTGATATCGATTTCTTTTTATTATCAAAAAGACTATTATCTTGAAGTTGAAATGGAATGGTTTTATATTGAAAACTATTCAAAAAGATGATGTAGAGCAAACACATGCGGCACCTTACAAATTTAGTGATACAATTTGCCGAAAAAAATGAATTAAACTGCATCATACAGCTGTTTCGTCCTTCTAGGACTTGTCAGTGATGCTAGGAGCCAAAAGGTGCGAATCGAAATTTCCAATAATAATGTAAAACAGAAGGGTCAGGTGCGTAAGACAAAGTTGTTAATAACCTTGACATCTGTAATAGTCACGTTCCTGCGTTTTGGATTGACTTTCAGTTTAGTTGGTGTGGCCTTCTTTGATGTCGGCATTACAACAGTAGTTGTGGTTGCTGTGGACGACATCGGGGAAATAATTGGAGGGACAGGATGTATTCCACTTGTACTCGAATCAGTTTTTCTCAGAGTTCCGAATAGTCCTTCCAGGTCTCTGTGGATACCACCGGGACCAAAGCGTCCTCGGACCTCGGCTTCGTAACCCTGCAACATTTTGAAACATATGTTATAATTT
Organism: Mimachlamys varia; assembly: GCA_947623455.1. Taxonomy (NCBI): domain Eukaryota; kingdom Metazoa; phylum Mollusca; class Bivalvia; order Pectinida; family Pectinidae; genus Mimachlamys; species Mimachlamys varia. The sequence goes on from OX392539.1 coordinate 43,024,695, forward strand.
ATAAACTAATAGATTTACAATAATAAAAAGATCTCCATTAAAACACAAAACTTTTTAAAAATATTATGGTTTTAATCGTAACAGGCAGTATTTTCTTTTTAAGGAAACAATGTTGGCGATAATTTATACTTACAGAGAACAGATCGTCGCCCCTCTCTCGGTAACAGATTGCCATGAGGAAGTCACAGATGTTGGAAAATTCGCCCAGCTTGAGGTAGTGTCCCTCTGTATTAGCTGATATTGTCTTGTAGAAGTCGTCAGCACCTTCGTTTTCAAACACCTGGACGCCATATATCTTCACACCCTAAAATAACAAGAAAAATAAGCATATGTTTACTATAAGATTCATAATGTGCTGATGAATGTTTATAGTTTTAAGTTTAATATCAATCCATCAATCATGTTTATATTATAAGCGACAGAATCTATCTTTACTTACCATGTTGTGAAGGTCACCGACTTCAGCTCGCCAGTCGATGTTATCAACATTCATGTCATATTCAGGCTCATGGGGGTTGGCGTCCCCAATCATGACCATGATTTTCTGTGATGCCGGGGTCCAGCTGAACTTCTGTCGGACCATGCGGAGGATAAGCTCGTAACATTCGTCTTCATCTCCGCCACCGGTGCCTTCAACACCCTTCACGAAATTACAAAGTTCCACCACGTCACTACAAAGATCCAGTTCCTTGGTCAAGTAGAACACTTTCTCGTCACAGTAATCGCCATGGGCTATGACACCGATTCTTATACCGGGAATGTCCGCCTGGAGGCGCTGTATCATGTCCTGTAACCTGCCCTGGACCTCCTCAAGTACGGAGGACATAGAACCAGTTGTGTCAAAGGAGAAGACTATTTCCATGAGTCCTCCTGGAGGAAGCATTGGTGTTGCCGCCATAATTGTCAGGGTCTGAAACAAATTTGATGGACCCTTATTTATTGATGTTAACACACGTGTTCCTATTGTTTTGTGAATTATATCATCTATATAATTTTATTGTTATAAAACTCTATTGAGGATTCCAAGACAATACAAATAGACACTATAAGAACACCTATTTAGCCTAGGTACACTATTACGCTCTGATAAAAGAGAGCGAATTTACCTCCTTTTACCGTTAATTGACATACTGTCATGACTCAACAAATATGTACATTTATTAATCGTAAAATTACCTTGAGTCTTATTAAGGTATGAATGAAGTAGTCAGTTCGATACGAGTGGAGCGGCTGCTCTATATAGATACTGTAGTATGTGTTCGCCTTGCCGAGTCAATACACACTGCTACCTGTCGTCTGCTCGCTCCTATTTATACTGTTTCTTGCGGCAGGCTGAGACTTGTCTGCTGTAGACACGAATACAATCGAAAATATCCGATGTGTATCGAGTAAGAAACACAACGTCACATTTCTCGGACTTTATCATAGAAATAAATAGCCGTAACAGGCTGAAACGTGTTTGCTGCATACACACAATCGAACTGGAAAATGTCCGAAGTAAACTCACTTACAAACCTGCGTCACAAAGTTCTCGGACTTTATCATGGAAATCCCATTGCATTTAAAAAGAGTGTGTCAGCATATTTAGGACTGAACAAATCTCTATAAATAGCATCAGTGTTTCTGTTCTTGTAGTTTATTATTTGGTAGTAATACCGGTAGTAATGTCAAAATACGAAGATTCTTTACGTATAAAGGGTCATATATATCAACACATGTGTGAAATGATAGTATTATTGATGGGTTATTTCTGTATGGTTCAAGGCCTGATATATTGGCCGTAGGCGATATATTAATATTATTATTATAATAATTAATATGATATCATAATTATTTATTTTTATGTTTTGATGTTTATATTTTTCAATTAATAATGTTTAACACAATAACGATGGAATGCACAAGTGCAAATTGTGTCACAAATGTGATGATAAATATACGTTGTGAGATCTCTGCCATCGTATATCATGATAACGCTGGTCCGTTTGGCAACCGGCACTTTTCACATATATCCTTATCAATTGATTATCCCATTTTCCATAATAGGTTTCAGCCGTCAGTTTACATAATAGAATATGTCATAGTTTGAGAGACAATATTTATTAAACTGAAAATTGGCTTTAAAGGGGCCTTAATGCCAGTTCTTGAATGTACATGGCAACGAACATATTTACTATGGAGCGCTAACGCGCACCATAGAATATGTTCAATGCCAACTGCGGGCATACTACCGTATACGCAGTCAAAATGAGGTACAATCCTTATATAAACTCCGTTTTCTTTTTACATTGTTAGCTCACATGGCCCGAAGGGCCGATGATCATGAGCTTATGCCATGGTGCGTCGTCCGTCGTCCAACTATCAATTTTTCTTATAAATCCCTACTAGTCCTGAACCACAAAACAGAATTTGACCAAATTTGGCCAGAAACAACCTTGGGTGAAGGGGATTCAATTTTGTATAAATGGTTGGTCTGACCCCCACAGGATCTCAGGGGCGGGGCCCAATAGGGAAAATATGGTAAATTCTTTAAAATCCTTCTTCTGTAGGAAATACAGGATATTGTCCAAATTTGGTCTGAAGTAACATTGAGTAAAAGGGATCCAATTTTGTGTAAACGGTTGGTCTGATCCCACTGGGGCCTGAGGGGTGGGGCCAAATCGGGGAAATAGATGAAAAGCCTTTTAAATCGCTACATGTCATAAAGTACTGAATAGATTTGGACCAAATTACTATGTATGGTTTTGCCTGTTTTTTGCCCCCAAGTCTGTCAATTTTATGATGTCATTATTGAACTCTCAATTCATTTTATTTCAAATATACCTACATCCCTCATGTAATTGTGATAATATCTTTTTATTGTTTGTGCTGTGGTTGCCATGGTAACATCCCGGATATGCATAAATTATGATAATGTAAATATTTGGTCAATTTTGGCTAATTTTTACATTGTTTTTCACATGGCAACCATTGAGCGCATTCTTGAACAAACTTTATATTCATCCTAAAGATGCGGTACAAGTGCCCATATATTTTCATTTGATATGAAGTTTGGTCAAGAATGCGCTCAATGGTTTCTGATGGAAAAACTATCCAAAAATGAGCCGAAATCGACTAAATGGTCAAATTTCCCTAATATGCAAATTTGAGATGGTTGCCATGACAACCAAAGTTGAAACAACACATAGTGATTGTTTCAGTTTTATCAGGGATGTATTCCATATTGAAAAAAATTGTTTGAGTGTTCAATAATCTGTTTCAAAATTTGATGATTTGGGGGCCAAAAAATGCCCAAACCATACAAAGCATGGTGAGCCCAATACGGGAAATACAGAAAAGCCTTTTAAATCTCTGCTTCTTTAACTTGGTTTTGGTTGTGATCCCCACCCTATAACATTACAATATATACCATTTCTTGGCATGAAGAGACTAACACAATCATGATATTATGATTGGTCCCGGGGTGAGTCCCGCTCTTGCAGAATCAATTTCTGAATCATAACTTTTAAACGGCTGAGATCCCCACCCCAAAGCTATATATACAATTGCTTGGCATTAAGAGACGATCATAATCCTGATATAGATTTGATCCCAGGATCTATGATATTTGCATTGATAACAGGGTCTGGTCACAGTCCGTAGGGGCCTAGTTTCTTAGATGAACTTGAAAACAGTTGAGAAACTCACCCATTAACCAAACTTTAATTTATACAGATATGCCTCAAAGATGTGTCTTCATGTCTGTCCCTGTCCATAAAATCTTTTTGGAAAATGTTTTACCATGATTACCTAGATACCAATGTATCCGCGTGAGCGATACAGGCCTCTTGTTTTATCTTCTTGTAAAGGAAGGTTTACATTTTAAAACAAAACTCTGATCTGTAGGATTGGACATAATTATATGGATTTTTTTTATTAGGACATCAAAACGCATATACAGATAATTACAGATAACGATCACAACATGGTATTGGTAAATCTTCAATTTTAAATGTTTATTTTCTTGTTTACATTTTTGAGACTGTACGAGTTCTTATTGCTTATGAGTATTTCCTATGAAGGAGGAACGTTAGAGGTATGCTTCAAACGGTCACGAGTGAACCTGGTTCCGTTTTGTTTGTAAAATAGGATAAATGATTTGTACGTCAACGTATGAAATGAATTATTTCTGCACCCGGACCTTTATCATAATTCTTTTCTAGTGGAACACTGTCGTTGCTGATTATGGGTTCGAGTCCATACGTGGACAATTTATATATAAAGTATATCAAATACAGGTTATTATGGTGTGAAGTTGATTGTGATAAAAAAAATTACAGAGAAAAAAATATTACGCTAAGGATAGGATGGCAGGAAGAGTTTCTGCCCATATTGAATATTCCGTGCGGTTGAATGATCAAAGAAACACGGTAGTTCTTCATACTTTCTTGTACCACTTAATTCCGTGTGGTTCAATCATTAAGGTATACGGTTTTACTTCATACTCCATTGAACCACCTAATTAGCAGTCCATGCCCAACTACGTGGCGTAGTTGAACGACATCACAAACGTACTTCCGTCTTACTTTTACTATTGAATGAACGAAATTTAGATACCGATAACGCTATGGGTATTGATAGATCTCTATTTGTTTCACCTCAGACAACATACATGTATTTACCCAGATAAGCTCCGAGTAATTCATTAAATGACTTCAGAAACGTACGATCGAATTACAGATGCGGATCACAATACGGTAGATCTCTGTATACTCTAAATGTTTATTTATATTAGTTTATCTATATTTTTGAGTCTGTACGAGTTCTAATTGCTGCAAAATTGATATATGATTCACATCAGTTTACACACTCGATTACATTGTCTGTAATTGAAGACGCTTACTCTTCTGGAACACCTGGTCTTATTCTCTTGTGCTTTTACGAGAGTCTCCATGTTAATCTTTCCTTTGTTCCTATTTTGCCTCTAGTTTAATCGATTTTGAGTTCGAATTATGGTTTTGTTGACGCTTAGGTTTTCTCTTATTTTGTTTCTGTTCAATGGATCAAAAACTTACGCAAATCAAATTTTCAAGCCTCATTATGCGATATGGGACGAAGGTCATTTCCGATTTGGAGCCGTTGTGACGTCATGCACCATTGGCGTTGGATGGTGTAAAAACCCGATCAACATATACTTCTACTAACAACATTGTTTTTTGCCTCTGCAGTTGGCGTTCTTTTCAAAACAAGAGATTATATGCCCATTAACGGTATCAGTTAAGCCACAGAACTTTGGGAAACATTGTTTGGGGTTTTCTACGAAGCATTTTTAGAAAAGTTATCTTGTAGAGAATAGTATCATTTCGGTATGGACAGGTTTCGAAGTTTGTATTTGGAATCATAAATATAATATTTACACATTCTCGATATACCAGGGCCCCTGCCATATGTTCACAAGTAAAGGCATGTAGTAGATTTGTCTCAAATAAAGAAGCCTGATCTATTGCTAAGCTGATACAATGTCCTTTGAAGATTACAGACTAGCGAACCACCACATAAAATCCGGTACATTTTACCGTTACGTGACCGATATCCCGTATAAATATTTATTTTGACGCTCTCAAAATTTAGCGCTCATCGAATAAAATGAATAAGCTACATGATGAATTGTCGCACTCACAATGCTTGATGTAGAGTGCAATATACAGAACCTCTTATTAGCGCAATCATACTTTAGCGGAATACTTCCATCGGGCATACCGCTAAAATAAATCACCGCTAAAATTTGTACACTTACAGTATTCGTTTGGTGTTTATCCACAAAGTGAATCTTCCTTTTTGCTATTCCAGTGGTTTTGAGAGCAAATGTGGCCGTAAACCTGGATATCGATAGATTACATTTTTGGGATGGTCGGGTGGTGCAGTGCATAGCGCACTTGTCTTTCACCAAGGTGGCTGGGGTTCGATTCCCCGACCGGATGTGAAAAGATATGGGGTCATTTGCCCGACCACGTGGGGTTTTTCTGCGCAACTGGTTTCCTCCCACAATAGACCCCTCGTGCGCTAACATCCGGGCCAACAAGAGTGATTAACACGAGTTGGATAACTTATTTCATAAATGTTGTAAAATAAATAAAGTGTATAAGTAGAAGTATGACATTGTCACGGAATAGCTGACTATATTGAGTATGTTGGAGATGGAGATGGCGATGAGAAATACCCCGACGATAAACTGTACGACGGAGACAGCGGTGAATCAAATATTAGAGATGGTGAATAATTTGGCGAACAGCAATTCGAAAATTCGCTGTATACTGGAGATAACGGTGAATTAAAAGAAGGTGATTCGCTGTAAACCGGAGAAGACGGTAAATAATCTGGCGATGATTCGCCATTTACCGGAGATGGCGTTAAATTAATCGGTGCTGATTTGTCGTTTACCGGCGATGACGGTAAATGATACGGAGATGCAGGTAAATAACCTGTCACTGATTGACTGTTGATTGGAGATGACGGTAAAATATCGCGCGATGATTTGCTGAATGCTGCAGATGGCTGTTTATAACCAGGCGATGAAGGGATTTGTGATGGATAAGTCGAGTCGGGGTCTGCAATGGGTATGGCATTTATATCATTTCTGGGTGAAGTTTTTCTCATAAGAGTTCTGAACATTCCATCAAGGTGTTTAGGCATTCCACCTGGTCCATACTGTCCACGGACCTCCGTTTCGTAGCCCTGTACAAATGTAGATGATGGATAGCTAAGTATCATAATCATACTTTGTAGTATCTCATTCAACTTAACTCTTAGTTTGTTTTTATTGGTTTATTTTCAATGACGTTTTCACCTTACAGTGATATGCACATTCCATTATGCATAAAAATCACCTTCATACACACTTTCATAATACTGCATTTTGTTGAAAGGTAAACGTTACACACATTCATGCTTCACCGTGTAACTTTAGTAATGTATACAGTGTGCCGAGAACATGAATTGCACTGCAACAAACAGCTGTTAAAACAATAAATATAAATGTTTACCCAATTTTGTACTTACAGAGAAAAGAATTCCACTTCGCTCCCGGTAACAAATAGACATGAGGAAGTCACAGATGTTGGAAAATTTGCCCAGCTTGAGGTATTGCCCGCCTGTGTTTGTGGCCATTGCCTTATAGAAGTCCACAGCGCCTATGTTTTCAAGTACTTTGACACCATAGATCTTTACACCCTGCAGTATTGTAATTATTGTATTATAATAATCAAAAAAAAAAGACAAGCATCTGTCACTCTGTTTCAATAGTATCTTAAACAATTGGTATTTCCCTACCATTTGGCCCTAGTATCTTCGATTAATTTAATAAACACATAATTGATGTGCAATGCGATATTATACATTTTGACAAACTGCATGTACATTTTAACAGCTGTACTAAATTCCAAAGATTTATCCCCAGTTTATTTATGTATGTCTGTTACGTTTGTCTTTCAAGGAAAAATCTACTGTAGGATTTTAGACCCTAAAGTTTGCTGCATGCTCGATGACCATTCACAATAAATATCATATTTCTGTAATGCCTAGGTCACACATTCACGAATTTGACGCCGGCTTAGCTACATAAACAATCCGGTTGGTCCGCAGCTTTGCGTATTGTAGTCGTAGTCTTACGTATTAGTATTTGCATACTATAAACCAACTTATTTTCGCGTGCGATTAACTTTCGCGTATTTCGCAGTTGATTCAAATTCGCGAAAATTAATAACCGCGAAAAAGTTTCAATCAGAGATATTCCAACTGTAGGAGTACATACTGTATTATACATATGATTTATCGCGAAATTAAATCGCCGGGAAATAGTCGGTTCATATGAAAACGCAAAATTAAGTCGCCGCGAAAATAAGTTTTACAATATTCGTGACAATTTTTTAACATGTTCAAAATTTTACCACGGATCAAACAATCGTAGTATATCCTTACTAAACCGTATTAGAACGTACTGATCCGTACTAGTCCATAATAATCCGTACTTAGATAAAGTACTAGTTACACCACGTATTTGCCAAGGATACAATGCGGTTTGCTACGAATTTGTCACGGAACGGCACGATTTTTAGTTCCTCCGTGGCGGTTCGTAGTATGCCGTATCAAACCGTTCTTATTCGTACAAACCCTTACCTATACCGTCGCAAACCGGTGTTTATCCGCAGTGCAAACGCCCTGACACGTGTCATTCCGTATAAAACCGTATCAATTCCGTATTAAACTTTGTTGTACTGCAACAATCCGTATTCATATCTACCTTATCCTTGGTAGATACGTCGAAATCCGTAGTCACACCGTTGTGTTTCCAAATCGGACTACGGAAATTGGTATTTCCAGGGTCATCCGTGCGATTGAATACGTAGCGGAACCGGCGAGGTGATCCGTGAATGTGTGACCTAGGCATAAGTGATATTTTGTCAAAACATTATAAAGAAATACTTTCTGTCATACTATCTAAAGAATATGTTTGTTTTCATTGTTGACAATACAATTACCTTGTTGGAAAAACAATCGATCGCAGTTTTCCAGTTGATGTTTTCCACATTTAAACCAAAGTTTGGTTGATTTGGGCTAACATCTCTAAGCATGACCAGGACTTTCCCTGACCCAAATGTCCAGGAGAAATTGTCTATGACCTTTCTTAGGATAAGTTCGTCAAGTTCATGTCCGTCTTCGCCATTGGTTGCCTTCACACCTTTCATGAAGCTACACAGTTTCTCGATGTCAGTGCATAGGTCGAGCTCTTTTGTCAAGTTGTTTTTATCAAAAAAGCTTCCACGGGCTATGATACCAATTCTGATGCCTGGTATATCCGCTTGGAGGCGCTGTATCATATCCTGTATCCTTTCCTTGACCTCCTCAAGTACTGGTGACATAAAACAATTTGTGTCAAAGGAGAAAACGATTTCTAGAAGTCCTTCAGGAGGAAACATGGATGCCGTTGCTGCCATTGTTTTCGGGGTCTGAAACAAGTTTAGTTGATAACTTAGTGCTTGATTTGTCTTTTATTTCTACCCCAATACCCTGTGCTATTCCACTCATAGACCATTGTATAAACGTGCTGACTGTGTTTGATAAATATCTGTTATATAACACTAGTGGTATTTGACCTTCCGGACTTTTGAATGGTTGAGAAGTTGCACTTTGACCGGAAATCACGTGGTTCAATGCCACTTGCGGTTTGTTGAAATCGTCACAATTTGGCGGTACTATATACGAGATGATGTGTTTTTGCGCACATATCCCGCGGGTCACTCCAGAAAACAACACTGCCATATTATTGTGGTAGGAATAGATCACGCGACCCGTGGTTATTGGATATGGAATTTATTTCAATCTTGTTAATATTTTTTTTACAAAAGACATTCGCTAAAGCTCTTGTCTTTAGTGTCTTTCATAAAATAATAAACTCGAATGAAATAAATTCCATACCCACCAGCACCCGTTGTGTAACCTATTTATAAAGCTGTTTATACAGTTTATGATTTTTATCAGTGTTTCATACTGTGCTTACAAGAACAACTGCGGTTTATCATACTGTGCTTACAAGAACAACTACGGTTTATCATACTGTGCTTACAAGAACAACTGCGGTTTATCATACTGTGCTTACAAGAACAACTACGGTTTATCATACTGTGCTTACAAGAACAACTGCGGTTTATCATACTGTGCTTACACGAACAACTACGGTTTATCTTACTGTGCTTACAAGAACAACTATGGTTTATCATACTGTGCTTACAAGAACAACTACGGTTTTTCATACTGTGCTTACAAGAACAACTACGGTTTATCATACTGTGTTTACAAGAAAAACTATGGTTTATCATACTGTGCTTACAAGAACAACAACGGTTTCGTATTTCATTTCCACTTTTACTTTTTCAAGATGTATTATTACCTTTTGATACAAGCTAGCCGAGGAGGTATGCACAACATCAGCATATTTTATGAGTCATCATTCATTTTGATGTTTTAAAATTGTTTTGCTCTTTATCATGTTTTGTATAATGTCAATGTACACGCTTCGCTCTTGACAAACGTACGGGATTGACTTGAAGTGTAATTATCAGTTCTTTGCTTATATAATATTATCTGAAAATATACATTAACAACTAATTGATCAAAAAAAAATTATTTCTAAGACGGTATTTTAAATGTTAGTGGCGAAAGTTTTTACCATGTAATCGACAAAGTTTTCCTTGCGAAGGTAAATATTAAAAACAAAAACAAATAAAAACTGAGACTTTTCCGCGAGCCCTTTCTGCCTTCTCATGCTTCTTCAGGCGTACTACACTTTCAAATAATATATACGACTCCGCTTCTGTACTAAAATAGTATCGAACTAAACTTTAAGAAAAATAAGGATTTTTTTTATTATTGATTGAAGCTTAGCAGTCAATCTTACCAAACTTAATACATACGTGTTCTTGAATTATACTTTCATTCAATAAACACTTTTCTATCGTAAAATTAAATTGATTCTATTTACAAATGAAATGTCTAATATCAGAATTACACTCGTATTACCCACCGTAAAACTAAATGCAAAGCAGATCTTTTTATTCACAAATGAAAATTTTGTTCTGCAGTCAAAAATCAGGGTTACACTCATATTACGCAATACCCACTGCAGAACTAAATGCAAGGTCGGTCTTTGTTTTACAAATGAAAAATCTTGTTCTGCTATCTAAATTCAGGTTGACACTCATACAGTGTATTACGCAATACCCACTATAGATTAAATGCAAGGCCGATATTTTATTTACTGTTCTCAAGTCTAAAGCCACTCTTATACACACACCTACCTATAGATCGTTTGATTGTATAAGTTGAGCACTGTTGTGTGTACCCGTAGATAAAGTGTGTGTGTTTACCCTGCCGGTCGAATACACACTGCTGTCTAACGCTTGTCCACCCTTATTTATACACATTAATATGCACTAGTAAATGGGAAGTGTCAGAGGTATACCGAATTAGATTTTAAATCAGACAGTTCTCGGACTTTATCATCGAAATGACCCTTTATCGATTGCTATTTTTTAATGTCAGCCTATATTTGACGAAACAACACACTGACCTGATGGCGACATATTTCATATATTAATTTATCATTAAACACATCTGAAGTGTCAAAGGAATACCGAATTAAATCTTATATCTGACAGTTATCGGACCTTATAAAAAAATTGCTATGTCTGATGTAATATACACGACGTCATAAAACAGGACACGGTTGGACGCGCAAACTCGCGACCACAGCTTTGGGGAAATAGGCAATAGTGATATGCCGTAGCTTATATATATGTTATAATACATTCTTATTTCCAACCTGTCTTTGTGTTATCGATATAATCTAACTTTGTTAATGAAAATGGCATTTACGTGATACGTAGCTACTATATTTAATATCGTATTCTTAATTTGTTTAGACTGATAATGCTGGCTTTAATGACGTGTTACTTAGATTTGCATAAGTAGTTTAAGGTAGAAGGAACAAAAGTAGTAAGTTAATGCAATACCGATTTACGAAATATTGTGTTCCATTTGCCATGCATTTCTTTATCAAAAGTGCAATGTTTAGTGATGATGACAATATTACTTTTTAAATATATTTTGATGAAATACAATAATAAAATTTAAACAACATTTAGATGCGTACATAAGTCAAAATAAAGGGTAAAATCTTAAATTTAAAGGAATGATTTTCCAGAAGACTATTTTTATTCCTATAGATACAAACTGTTCCCTACTCTTACCTGATTTACTGCTGTTTCATATGATCAGGGCATGTAACAAAAGCAGAAGAGGCTTACTCTTCCGGAACACCTGGTCTTGTTCTCTTGTACTTTTAAAAGAGTCTCCATTTAAATCTTTCCTTTGTTCATATTTTGCCCCTGGTTTATTCGATTTTGAGTTTGGATTATGGTTTTGTTGACGCTTTGGTATTTCTGATTTTTTTCATGTACATTGTCAACAATACTTTTACTGATAAATAAGACTATGAACATGTCTTGTTGTCGCAATCTTGATCTCATTGAGAAATATTATGTATCGTTATATTATGTGAAGGGGACATTTTTGAATATGCTTATTAGTATACCAACGTGTTGTGATTGAGATTGATGTATTAACTCTCTCTTTGAGAACGTAACATTTACTTGGATGTGACCTAGATGTCGTCTATGGAGTAAAAGACGTTTACTATTTCGGCAGCAGTTATTTTCAATGGGCTCCGTATGAATCTTTTTCATTGTCATATTTAGTCCCTAGTTGAATCGAGTTCGTGTTACGGTTTTGTTGATACTTCTGTATTCTCTGATTTTTTCCCCCGATATGTGCAATCATATAAACATTTTTGTTACCGTTTAATATAATTTGGATCGTTCTTACTTTTGTAATATAAATAAAGGAGATTTAAATGTGTTTGAACACATTGTTTGAACCTCTGATTTTTCTTTGACGCTGTTAAGTTTGATATATGTTTGATATCAGTTTGACATACAAAGTAATACTATTGTTTTTCAAAGATGGCGTAGCACACCACATGTTGCACCTCTAAAAATAAGTTATAGATACAGCGATGCTAGGGACCAAAAGGTATGAATCGAAATTTTCGAACTAATGTAGAAGCAGAATATAAATATTTATAAGTAGCACATCCATCGGTCACTGTTAATGGCACGTCTAGTTTTCTGAACATCTCGCATTAAAACTATGTATTATATTACACTAGTATAAGATGCACGTAGCAAGCTTTTCGTGAACATAAATTGCTCATATCGAAGTGCATATGTTGCAGCTATTTAAAAGACAACAAAGAGCAATCAAATACTATTTTACCATAATTTTTATTTTAACAACAAAATGCATTATTTACATAAATGTATAAAAACAACAATTCATTGTCTGTTTGATGGAACATGGAAATGATTACAATGATGTAGATGTTATGGCAAATCAATACATTCTATGAACATATCATAAACGGGTAATTCAATAAAATGAATCTCAAATGTAAAGACAACAATAATCTACAGAAAAACATCTTTGTCTTAATCATGTCACTATTTTGTTAAAACAAATAACAGTAAAATTTGCGTTTCCCGTCAGAATGATCAAAGTTTATTCCTCCATACATTCACCGGAAATGACGACAGAGTCTCTTACAACACGCCTATGTTGTCTTGTGTCGTTTTGGAGGGACCATGCATAACTGTACTTGTTCAATGTGTCCACCTGAGCGAGGGATGTCTTATTCAACACTGCTCTCCTCACAAACACTTTGCAGCCCTGCTCTACAACACTTTTAATTTGTCTGCTAAGTCGGAGTTTGGCTCCAAACAGAAGATTGTATTCCCACTCACTGTTGTCAATAGGACCGGAAATAACCTTTGAAAACATCACGTGACGTTTTCCACGGGTTTTTGTTTGTACTGCAACCTCATACAGGGCTGAACTGCATTTTGTATTGAAAATTTGGTCACGTTTATGGCATTTTCCCTTGAATTTTCTTGTGAAGCCACGTTTCTTATTTGGTTCTGTGTCCTCGACTGGAGAATATGCGAGTCGCCAAGACGACCAGTCTAAACAGTTGCACGTGAAGACTGTTTGAGCTGCTTTCTCTCTCGGGACCAGTTCGTCATCGACTTTGCATTTGAGTTTTTCCTGCAAAGATAAAATACACAATTATATATTAATCATCCGTTTTAGAAAAATAATAATAATAAAACATACCAATTTTCTTACATTTTTTTCCCGTTAGATAACACTTGAAATTTGATAATTTTTAAAACGTTTCCTTTAAAATGATTATCATTATTATTTCTATTTTGAGAGTAAAATAGTTACCTTGATATTTCTAACCGCCACGTCCCTGCGCTTTGGATTGACCCTAGGTCTGTATGGAGTGATGTTTTGTATGGCAGGAGTGACCTTCATTGGTTTTGTAATGGTTGTTGGTGTGGACGACATTGGTGAAATAGTTGGTGGGGTAGGATGTATTCTACTTGTATTGGAATCGGTTTTTCTCAGTGTCCCGAATAGTCCCTCTAGGTCTTTGTGGATACCACCGGGACCAAAGCGTCCTCGGACCTCGGCTTCGTAATCCTGCAACATTTTGAAACATATGTTATAATTTCTTAGATTTGCAATAAAAAATCTTAAATAAAAAAAAAAAACTTAAAATATTTAAAATGATACTTTTTATTCATAACAAGCGGTATTTTATTCTGAAGGAAACACGTTTCAGCGATAATTTATACTTACAGAGAACAGATCGTCGCCCCTCTCTCGGTAACAGATTGCCATGAGGAAGTCACAGATGTTGGAAAATTCGCCCAGCTTGAGGTAGTGTCCCTCTGTATTAGCTGATATTGTCTTGTAGAAGTCGTCAGCACCTTCGTTTTCAAACACCTGGACGCCATATATCTTCACACCCTAAAATAACAAGAACAATAAGCATATGTTAACTATAAAATTCATAATGTGCTGATGAATGTTAATAGTTTTAAGTCAGACGTTAATAACAATCCAACAATCATGTTTATATAATTTGCGACAGAATCTATCTTTACTTACCATGTTGTGAAGGTCACCGACTTCAGCTCGCCAGTCGATGTTATCAACATTCATGTCATATTCAGGCTCATGGGGGTTGGCGTCCCCAATCATGACCAGGATTTTCTGTGATGTTGGGGTCCAGCTGAACTTCTGTCGGACCATACGGAGGATAAGTTCATAACATTCATCTTCGTCTCCTCCTCCGGTGCCTTCAACACCCTTCACGAAATTACAAAGTTCCACCACGTCACTACAAAGATCCAGCTCCTTCGTCAGGTAAAAGACTTTCTCGTCACAGTAATCGCCATGGGCTATGACACCGATTCTTATACCGGGAATGTCCGCCTGGAGGCGCTGTATCATGTCCTGTAACCTTCCCTGGACCTCCTCAAGTACGGAGGACATAGAACCAGTCGTGTCAAAGGAGAAGACTATTTCCATGAGTCCTCCCGGAGGAAGCATTGGTGTTGCCGCCATAATTGTCAGGGTCTGAAACAATTTGATGGGCCATTATTTATTGATGTAACACACGTGTTCCTATTGTTTTGTGAATTATATCATCTATATAATTTTAATGTTATAAAACTATATTGAGGATTCCAAGACAATACAAATAGACACTATAAGAACACTTATTTAGCCTAGGTACACTATTACGCTCTGATAAAAGAGAGCGAATTTACCTCCTTTTACCGTTAATTGACATACTGTCATGACTCAACAAATATGTACATTTATTAATCGTAAAATTACCTTGAGTCTTATTAAGGTATGAATGAAGTAGTCAGTTCGATACGAGTGGAGCGGCTGCTCTATATAGATACTGTAGTATGTGTTCGCCTTGCCGAGTCAATACACACTGCTACCTGTCGTCTGCTCGCTCCTATTTATACTGTTTCTTGCGACAGGCTGAGACTTGTCTGCTGTAGACACGAAATACAATCGAAAATATCCGATGTGTATCGAGAAAGAAACACAACGTCCCATTTCTCGGACTTTATCATAGAAATAAATAGCCGTAACAGGCTGAAACGTGTTTGCTGCATACACACAATCGAACTGGAAAATGTCCGAGGTAAACTCACTTACAAACCTGCGTCACAAAGTTCTCGGACTTGCAGGCCTCAGACCACAATTGTTTGTACTATATGTTACTACCAAAGAAAATCAAAAATTAAAATATTTAAAAAATTTGCCCGGGACCTGGTTCTTATTTGATGTTGTAGTTCTATTCAAACTGAACCTACAGTGAGCTGGAAAGTACCTCATGACCGGCATTTTAGAAAGATATTTTTATTTGAATGTCACCACCCTTCATTTACAGGGGAAAATACAAAAAATCTCAAAATATCAATGCGCAAGCCTCATCTCTCACTGTGTCCTGCTGCAAAACCAAACTTGATATCGGTGTCAAACAAAAATTAATCACTAGAATAGATATTGTTGAACATTTCTATGTAAAGAAACTGTGCATATCTGTCATAGGTCATTCAGGAAAAATTATTTAGTAACCCACCTGAAATGTCCTTATGCACTACATTCGTGTACAACGACCCGGAAGTTTTATTGTGGTCTGAGGCCTGTATATAGGTGTCATTTTTGAATTTCAGTTTTTGACTTTGTATCTGGTATTGTATATTAAAGACAAAGTTGAAACCCAAATTTTATATTGTTTTCTCAAAAAATGCACAATTTAGAGTCATTTTCCTACCCCTACCCCAACTCTGGAGCCAATTTCCAACAAATGTATAGGGTCATCATACAAACAGTGCTATTGATAAAACAGCGATGACCGAGTACTTCCAACAACTTTACCATAATAAAAAGCAGTCAACAGGCTTTTGTTTTCCAAAATTTTATTATGATCACATTTCATTTGTAGGTCTGGGGGCATTACTTTTAATTAAAAATTAAAATTCCAATCATTGAAACAAAATTCTACTTAAAATCAAGTATAACTTTTTTAAATGAAATCACAGCCTGTCTAACTTTTGACCGTCTGAAAGAACACTATTTAAAGATCACATCAGTATCAACCCACTGGGGGGTAATTAAGTACTTAGCAGGTAATTAGCTGTCAAGTGGTCAAGGGTGTCCTGGGGGTACAGTTTAGTGGAAGTCTACCTGAAGTATGAAAGGGAGCATACAAGGTACTGTTATCTATAATTTTAACTGCTTTTGCATGGTTGTCACTTAAACAATGTTACAAAACCTTAAAACATGAAAAGCATTTTTTTCTATCAATTTCAAATCATATTTTGAAGAAAAAAATGAGATTTTAAATTTATTTTCAATGAAAAATTATATCTAACAGCTTGAAAATTGAAGAAATTTGAAGTTTTGAAAGTTGAAATTTCACAAATAAAAAGTTGAAATATATCTGTACTACAATATGAAAAAGAACTTTCAATAGTTAAGTTAGTTAAGAAATGACAATAGATTTAATGTGCCTTAGTACCCCTCATTTTCTTCACAAATTGTTGTCCAGAGCAAGGGCGGTGTGGACCCTTGACTATTATTGGTATGCAACTAATTTCTATTTCAACTGTGAGCAACAAATTAAAATAAATTATTTGTAGAGATGCAGATGTTTAATTACAATTGAAAATTAAGTATGAATTATGTTGAATTTGACTTTTTAGCATCAAAATGTGTCATTCAGAAGGAAATTTCTTGGAATGTGAGCAAATCTTGCCACCAGCCTTTGCTTAATTTGTAAAATTTCAATAATATGTGCTGTAAATAGCATACCAACATATTCAAACCTCTTGCTAACACTAATCGAAGGAAAAAATGTATGGAAAGGTCATTTAGTAGAAGATTTCAATGAAATATTGTAAAATACCAATGTGCTTCCTGTCGCGACAAGTGAAACTAAGGTATTTTGGGTAGGGGCTACAATTTATGCAATTATTTTTCAAATTTCATATAATAATTGATTAAAATTGTGAATATATATCACCAAAAAGCTACACTACATATACATGTCTTTCTTTTAATCATAATACATATTTTGAAGCTTGTTTTAATGATTATGTGTCACATGATCTTGAAATTCACAAGATATTTGGACATTTTCAAGTACTGGCCCTGTGTTAATCAACCCTACTATTCTCAAAACATGCCTAAATTTCATTTTAAATGACTATTTTTACATAATAATTCATCATGTACTGTATTATGTCTCAAAATGATAATTACAATACCTGAATATCATTTAAATGTGAAGAAATACAAGGTAAACTCTCGGATTTCTTCAAGAAAATATCAATTAATTACTATGCAAAGCAGATTATTTTTACAAATAGCCCTAAAATGGAAACAAGAACCTGAAAATAATCTTACCGTTTATAGAAGGAATGTGAAACAAACATCTTTATCAGTAAACTTGGTAAAAAACATGCCTTGTGGGGCCAGGGAAGAGGTCGTGGCAAGTGAAATCCGCATCAAAATGAGCCATTTTGGGGTGTAGGTCATTAAAATAAGCTTGTCAGCAAATTAAAATTAGATTTATCTATCTGAAATATCATATACACACAGTTTAACTGCATAGAATCACACAGGAGCAGTAAACAAATAACCCTGACTCTATTTTTAGACACACCAGAACTTTTCTACCTCCATAAGGCGCGTGCTATGCAGGCCTCAGACCACAATTGTTTGTACTATATGTTACTACCAAAGAAAATCAAAAATTAAAATATTTAAAAAATTTGCCCGGGACCTGGTTCTTATTTGATGTTGTAGTTCTATTCAAACTGAACCTACAGTGAGCTGGAAAGTACCTCATGACCGGCATTTTAGAAAGATATTTTTATTTGAATGTCACCACCCTTCATTTACAGGGGAAAATACAAAAAATCTCAAAATATCAATGCGCAAGCCTCATCTCTCACTGTGTCCTGCTGCAAAACCAAACTTGATATCGGTGTCAAACAAAAATTAATCACTAGAATAGATATTGTTGAACATTTCTATGTAAAGAAACTGTGCATATCTGTCATAGGTCATTCAGGAAAAATTATTTAGTAACCCACCTGAAATGTCCTTATGCACTACATTCGTGTACAACGACCCGGAAGTTTTATTGTGGTCTGAGGCCTGTATATAGGTGTCATTTTTGAATTTCAGTTTTTGACTTTGTATCTGGTATTGTATATTAAAGACAAAGTTGAAACCCAAATTTTATATTGTTTTCTCAAAAAATGCACAATTTAGAGTCATTTTCCTACCCCTACCCCAACTCTGGAGCCAATTTCCAACAAATGTATAGGGTCATCATACAAACAGTGCTATTGATAAAACAGCGATGACCGAGTACTTCCAACAACTTTACCATAATAAAAAGCAGTCAACAGGCTTTTGTTTTCCAAAATTTTATTATGATCACATTTCATTTGTAGGTCTGGGGGCATTACTTTTAATTAAAAATTAAAATTCCAATCATTGAAACAAAATTCTACTTAAAATCAAGTATAACTTTTTTAAATGAAATCACAGCCTGTCTAACTTTTGACCGTCTGAAAGAACACTATTTAAAGATCACATCAGTATCAACCCACTGGGGGGTAATTAAGTACTTAGCAGGTAATTAGCTGTCAAGTGGTCAAGGGTGTCCTGGGGGTACAGTTTAGTGGAAGTCTACCTGAAGTATGAAAGGGAGCATACAAGGTACTGTTATCTATAATTTTAACTGCTTTTGCATGGTTGTCACTTAAACAATGTTACAAAACCTTAAAACATGAAAAGCATTTTTTTCTATCAATTTCAAATCATATTTTGAAGAAAAAAATGAGATTTTAAATTTATTTTCAATGAAAAATTATATCTAACAGCTTGAAAATTGAAGAAATTTGAAGTTTTGAAAGTTGAAATTTCACAAATAAAAAGTTGAAATATATCTGTACTACAATATGAAAAAGAACTTTCAATAGTTAAGTTAGTTAAGAAATGACAATAGATTTAATGTGCCTTAGTACCCCTCATTTTCTTCACAAATTGTTGTCCAGAGCAAGGGCGGTGTGGACCCTTGACTATTATTGGTATGCAACTAATTTCTATTTCAACTGTGAGCAACAAATTAAAATAAATTATTTGTAGAGATGCAGATGTTTAATTACAATTGAAAATTAAGTATGAATTATGTTGAATTTGACTTTTTAGCATCAAAATGTGTCATTCAGAAGGAAATTTCTTGGAATGTGAGCAAATCTTGCCACCAGCCTTTGCTTAATTTGTAAAATTTCAATAATATGTGCTGTAAATAGCATACCAACATATTCAAACCTCTTGCTAACACTAATCGAAGGAAAAAATGTATGGAAAGGTCATTTAGTAGAAGATTTCAATGAAATATTGTAAAATACCAATGTGCTTCCTGTCGCGACAAGTGAAACTAAGGTATTTTGGGTAGGGGCTACAATTTATGCAATTATTTTTCAAATTTCATATAATAATTGATTAAAATTGTGAATATATATCACCAAAAAGCTACACTACATATACATGTCTTTCTTTTAATCATAATACATATTTTGAAGCTTGTTTTAATGATTATGTGTCACATGATCTTGAAATTCACAAGATATTTGGACATTTTCAAGTACTGGCCCTGTGTTAATCAACCCTACTATTCTCAAAACATGCCTAAATTTCATTTTAAATGACTATTTTTACATAATAATTCATCATGTACTGTATTATGTCTCAAAATGATAATTACAATACCTGAATATCATTTAAATGTGAAGAAATACAAGGTAAACTCTCGGATTTCTTCAAGAAAATATCAATTAATTACTATGCAAAGCAGATTATTTTTACAAATAGCCCTAAAATGGAAACAAGAACCTGAAAATAATCTTACCGTTTATAGAAGGAATGTGAAACAAACATCTTTATCAGTAAACTTGGTAAAAAACATGCCTTGTGGGGCCAGGGAAGAGGTCGTGGCAAGTGAAATCCGCATCAAAATGAGCCATTTTGGGGTGTAGGTCATTAAAATAAGCTTGTCAGCAAATTAAAATTAGATTTATCTATCTGAAATATCATATACACACAGTTTAACTGCATAGAATCACACAGGAGCAGTAAACAAATAACCCTGACTCTATTTTTAGACACACCAGAACTTTTCTACCTCCATAAGGCGCGTGCTATGCAGGCCTCAGACCACAATTGTTTGTACTATATGTTACTACCAAAGAAAATCAAAAATTAAAATATTTAAAAAATTTGCCCGGGACCTGGTTCTTATTTGATGTTGTAGTTCTATTCAAACTGAACCTACAGTGAGCTGGAAAGTACCTCATGACCGGCATTTTAGAAAGATATTTTTATTTGAATGTCACCACCCTTCATTTACAGGGGAAAATACAAAAAATCTCAAAATATCAATGCGCAAGCCTCATCTCTCACTGTGTCCTGCTGCAAAACCAAACTTGATATCGGTGTCAAACAAAAATTAATCACTAGAATAGATATTGTTGAACATTTCTATGTAAAGAAACTGTGCATATCTGTCATAGGTCATTCAGGAAAAATTATTTAGTAACCCACCTGAAATGTCCTTATGCACTACATTCGTGTACAACGACCCGGAAGTTTTATTGTGGTCTGAGGCCACTTTATCATGGAAATCCCATTGCATTTAAACAGAGTGTGTGAGCATATTTAGGACTGAACAAATCTCTATAAATAGCATCAGTGTTTCTGTTCTTGTAGTTTATTATTTGGTAGTAATACCGGTAGTAATGTCAAAATACGAAGATTCTTTACGTTTAAAGGGTCATATATCAACACATGTGTAATATGATAGTATTATTGATTGGTTATTTCTGTATTGACCAAGTTATTGGTTCAAAGCCTGATATATTGGCCGTAGGCGATATATTAATATTATTTTTATAATAATTAAAATGATATCATAATTATTTATTTTTATGTTTTAATGTTTATGTTTCAATTAATAATGTTTAACACAATAACGATGAGTGCAAATAGTGTCACAAATGTGCTGATAAAGATAGGTTGTGAGATCTCTGCCATCGTATATCATGATAACGTTGGTCCGTTTGGCAACCGGCACTTTTCACATATATCCTTATCAATTGATAACTCTGTCCCATTTTCCATAATAGGTTTCAGCCGTCAGTTTACATAATATAATATGTCATAGTTTGAGAGACAATATTTATTAAACTGAAAATTGGCTTTAAAGGGGCCTTAATGCCAGTTCTTGAATGTACATGGCAACGAACATATTTACTATGGAGCGCTAACGCGCACCATAGAATATGTTCAATGCCAACTGCGGGCATACTACCGTATACGCAGTCAAAATGAGGTACAATCCTTATATAAACTCCGTTTTCGTTTTACATTGTTAGCTCACCTGGCCCGAAGGGCCTGTTAGCTTATGCCATGGTGCGTCGTCCGTCGTCCGTCTGTCAACTTTTCCTATAAATCCCTACTAGTCCTGAACCACACAACGGAATTTGACCAAATTTGGCCAGAAACATCCTTGGTTAAAGGGGATTCAATTTTGTATAAATGGTTGGTCAGACCCCAACGGGATCTCAGGGGCGGGGCCCAATAGGGAAAATATGGTAAATTCTTTAAAATTCTTCTGCTTCTGTAGGAATGACAAGATATTGTCCAAATTTGGTCTGAAGGAACATTGAGTAAAAGGGATTCAATTTTGTGTAAACGGTTGGTCTGATCCCCCTTGGGCCGGGGGCCAATAGGAGGAATAGAGGAAAAGCCATTTAAATCACTACATGTCATAAAGTACGGAAAAGATTTGAACCAAATTTTGTCAGAAACATCCTTTAGGGGAGGGGAACATATTTTGTATAAATGGTGCTTCTGACCCCCTTGGGGCCGGAGGGGTGGGGTCTAATAGGGGTAGTAGATGAAAAGCCGTTTAAATCCTTACTAGTCATAAAGTATTGAATAGATTTGGACCAAATTACTATGTATGGTTTTGCCTGTTTTTGGCCCCAAAATCTGTCAATTATATGATGTCATCATTGAACTCTCAATTCATTTTATTTCAAATATACACTTCATCCCTCATGCAATTGTGATAATATCTTTTTGTTGTTTGTGCTGTGGTTGTCATGGTAACATCCCGAATATGCATAAATTATGCAAATGTAAATATTTGGTCAATTTTGGCCAATTTTTACATTGTTTTTCACATGGCAACCATTGAGCGCATTCTTGAACAAACTTTATATCTATCCTAAAGATGCGGTACAAGTGCCAACATCTTTTCATTTGATATGAAGTTTGTTCAAGAATGCGCTCAATGGTTTCTGATGGAAAAACTATCCAAAAAGAGCCGAAATCGACTAAATGGTCAAATTTCCCTAATATGCAAATTTGAGATGGTTGCCATGACAACCAAAGTTGAAACAACACATAGTGATTGTTTCAGTTTTATCAGGGATGTAATCCATAATTCAAATACATTGTTTGAGGGTTCAATAATCTGTTTCAAAATTTGATGATTCGGCGGCCAAAAAATGCCCAAACCATACAAAGCATGGCGAGGCCCAATACGGGAGATACAGAAAAGCCTTTTAAATCGCTGCTTCTTTAACTTGGTTTTGGTTGTGATCCCCACCCTATAACATTACAATATATACCATTGCTTTGCATTAAGAGACTAACACAATCATGATATTATGATTGGTCCCGCTCTTGCAAAATCAATTTCTGAATCATAACTTATAAACGGTTGAGATCACCACCCCAAAGCTTTATATACAATTGTTTTGCATTAATAAACGATCATAATCCTGATAAAGATTTGATCCCAGGAGCTATGCTATTTGCATTGATAACAGGGTCTTGTCACAGTCCTTACGGGCCTAGTTTCTTAGATGAACTTGAAAACAGTTGAGAAACTCAACCATTAACCAAACCTTAATTTATACAGATATGCCTCAAAGATGTGTCTTTATGTCTGTCCCTGTCCATAAAATCTTTTTGGAAAATGTTTTACCATGATTACCTAGATACCAATGTATCCGCGTGAGCGATACAGGCCTCTTGTTTTATCTTTGTAAAGGAAGGTTTACATTTTAAAACAAAACTATGATCTGCAGGATTGGACATATATGGATTTTTTTATTATGACTTCACAACGCATATAATTACAGAAAACGATCACAACATGGTATTGGTAAATCTTCAATTCTAAATGTTTATTTGCTTGTTTACATTTTTGAGACTGTACGAGTTCTTATTGCTACAAAAATAATCTTGCTTATGAGTATTTCCTATGAAGGAGGAACGTTAGAGGTATGCTTCAAACGGTCACGAGTGAACCTGGTTCCGTTTTGTTTGTAAAATAGGATAAATGATTTATACGTCAACGTATGATATGAAATATTTCACCACCCGGACCTATATCATAATTCTGTTCTAATGGAACACTGTCGTCGCTGATTATGGGTTCGAGTCCATACGTGGACAATTTATATATATAGTATATCAAAACAGGTTAATATGGTGTGAAGTTGATTGTGATAAAAAATTACAGAGAAAAAAATATTACGCTAAGGATAGGATGGCAGGAAGAGTTTCTGCCCATATTGAATATTCCGTGCGGTTAAATGATCCAGGAAACACGGTAGTTCTTCATACTTTCTTGTACCACTTAATTCCGTGTGGTTCAATCATTAAGGATATACGGTTTTACTTCATACTCCATTGAACCACCTAATTAGCAGTCCATGCCCAACTACGTGGCGTAGTTGAACGACATCACAAACGTACTTCCGTCTTACTTTTACTATCGAATGAATGAAATTTAGATACCGATAACGCTACGGGTATTGATAGATCTCTATTTGTTTCACCTCCGACAACATACATGAATTTACCCAGATAAGCTCCGAGTAATTCATTAAATGACTTCAGAAACGTACGATCGAATTACAGATGCGGATCACAATACGGTAGATCTCTGTATACTCTAAATGTTTATTTATATTAGTTTATCTATATTTTTGAGTCTGTACGAGTTCTAATTGCTACAAAATTGATATATGATTCACATCAGTTTACACACTCGATTACATTGTCTGTAATTGAAGACGTTTACTCTTCTGGAACACCTGGTCTTATTCTCTTGTGCTTTTACGAGAGTCTCCATGTTAATCTTTCCTTTGTTCCTATTTTGCCTCTAGTTTAATCGATTTTGAGTTCGAATTATGGTTTTGTTGACGCTTAGGTTTTCTCTTATTTTGTTTCTGGTCAATGGATCAAAAACTTACGCAAATCAAATTTTCAAGCCTCATTATGCGATATGGAACGAAGGTCATTTCCGGTTTGGAGCCGTTGTGACGTCATGCACCATTGGCGATGGATGGTGTAAAAAAACCAATCATCATAAACTTCTACTAACAACATTGTTTATTTGCCTCTGCAATTGGCGTTCTTTTCAAAACAAGAGATTATATGCCCATTAACGGTATCAGTTAAACCACAGAACTTTGGGAAACATTGTTTGGGTTTTTCTACGAAGCATTTTTAGAAAAGTTATCTTGTACTGAGTAGTATCATTTCGGTCTGGACAGGTTTTGACACTTGTCTCTGAATTCCTTAACAACGCCTCGAAGTTTGTATTTGGAATCATAAAGACAATATTTACACATCCTCGACATACCAGGGCCCCTGCCATATGTTCACAAGTAAAGGCATGTAGGTGGCTATTTGATTTGTCACAAATAAAGAAGCATGATGTATTACTAAGCTGATACAATGTCCTTTGAAGATTACAGACTAGCGAACCACCACATAAAATCCAGTACATTGTGCCGTTACGGGACCGATATCCCGTATATGTATTTATTTTGACGCTCTCAAAATTTAGCGCTTAACCGAATAAAATAAACAAGCTACATGATGAATTAGCGCAATCATACTTTAGCGGAATACTTCCATTGAGCATATCGCTAAAATAAATCACCGCTCAAATTTGTACACTTACAGTATTCGTTTGGTGTTTTTCCACAAGGTTAACCTTTCATTTTGCTATTCCAGTGGTTTTGAGAGCAAATGTGGCCGTAAACCTTGATGTCGATAGATTACAGTTTCGGGATGGTCGGGATGGCAGTGCATAGCGCACTTGCCTTTCACCAAGGCGGCCGGGGTTTCCTCCCACAATAGACCCCTCGTGCGCTAATATCCGGGCCAACAAGAGTGATTAACACGAGTTGAATAACTTTTTTCATAATTGTTGTAAAATAAATAAAGTTTATAAGTAGAAGTATGACATTGTCACGGAATAGCTGACTAAATTGAGTATGTTGGAGATGGAGATGGCGATGAGAAATACCTCGACGATAAACTGTATGACGGAGACAGCGGTGAATCAAATATTAGGGATGGTGAATAATTCGGCGAACAGCAATTCGAAATTCGCTGTATACTGGAGATAACGGTGAATTAACAGAAGGTGATTCGCTGTAAATCGGAGATGACGGTAAATAATCTGGCGATGATTCGCCATTTACCGGAGATGGCGTTAAATGAATCGGTGATGATTTGTTGTTTACCGACGATGACGGTAAATGATCCGGAGATGCAGGTAAATAACCTGTCACTGATTGATTGGAGATGACGGTAAAACATCGAGCGATGATTTGCTGAATGCTGCAGATGGCGGTATATAACCAGGCGATGAAGAGATTTGTGATGGATAAGTCGAGTCGGTGTCTGCAATGGGTATGGCATTTATATCATTTCTGGGTGAAGTTTTTCTCATAAGTGTTCTGAACATTCCCTCAAGGTGTTTAGGCATTCCACCTGGTCCATACTGTCAACGGACCTCCGTTTCGTAGCCCTGTACAAATGTAGATGATGGATAGCTAAGTATCATAATCATACTTTGTAGTATCTCATTCAACTTAACTCTTAGTTTGTTTTTATTGGTTTATTTTCAATGACGTTTTCACCTTACAGTGATATGCACATTCCATTATGCATAAAAATCACCTTCATACACACTTTCATAATACTGCGCCTATGTTGTCAAGTACTTTGACACCATAGATCTTTACACCCTGCAGTATTGCAAAATTATTATGATAGCTAAAAAAAAGACAAGCATTTGTTACTCTGTTTTAATAGTATCTTAAACAATTGGTATTTCCCTACCATTTGGCCATAGTATCTTCGAGTAATTTAATAAACACATAATTAATGTGCAATGCGATGTTATACATTTTGACAAACTGTATGTACATTTTAACAGCTGTACTAAATTCCAAAGATTTATCCCCAGTTTATTTGTGTATGTCTGTTACGTTTGTCTTTCAAGGAAAAATCTACTGTCGGAATTTAGTCCCTAAAGTTTGCGGTATGCTCGATGGCCATTCACAATAAATATCATACTTCTGTAATGCCTAGGTCACACATTCACGGATTTGACGCCGGCTTAGCTACGGATACGCTCCGGTTGGTCCGCAGCTTTGCGTATTGTAGCCGTAGTCTTACGTAGTAGTACTTACATACTATAAACCAGCTAATTTTCGCGTGTGATTAATTTTCGCGTATTTCGCAGTCGATTAAAATTTACGAAAATAAATCGCCGCTAAATTGTTTCAATCAGAGATATGCCAACTGTAGGAGTACATACTGCATTAAACATATGATTTATCGCGAAATTAAATCGCCGGGAAATAGTCGGTTCATATGAAAACGCAAAATTAAGTCGCCGCGAAAATAAGTTGGTTTACACTATTCGTGACAATTTTTTAACATGTTCAAAATTTTACCACGGATCAAACAATCGTAGTATATCCTTACTAAACCTATTAGAACGTACTGATCCGTACTAGTCCCTATTAATCCGTACTTATATAAAGTACTAGTAACACCACGTATTTGCCAAGGATACAATGCGGTTTGCTACGAATTTGTCACGGAACGGCACGATCTCATTTTTAGTTCCTCCATGGCGGTTCGTAGTATTCCGTACCAAACCGTTCTTATTCGTATAAACCCTTACCTAAACCGTCGCAAACCGGTGTTTATCCGCAGTGCAAACGCCCTGACACGTGTCATTCCGTATAAAACCGTATCAATTCCGTATTACACTTTGTTGTACCGCAACAATCCGTATTCATTTTCTACCTTATTCTTGGTAGATACGTCGAAATCCGTAGTCACACCGTTGTGTTTCCAAATCGGACTACGGAAATTGGTATTTCCAGGGTCATCCGTGCGATATAATCCGTAACGGAACCGGCGAGGTGATCCGTGAATGTGTGACCTAGGCATAAGTGATATTTTGTCAAAACATTATAAAGAAATACTTTCTGTCATGCTATCTAAAGAATATGATTGTTTTCATTGTTGACAATACAATTACCTTGTTGGAAAAACAATCGATCTCAGTTTTCCAGTTGATGTTTTCCACATTTAAACCAAAGTTTGGTTGATTTGGGCTAAAATCTCCAATCATGACCAGGACTTTCCCTGACCCAAACGTCCAGGAGAAATTGTCCATGACCTTTCTTAGGATAAGTTCGTCAAGTTCATGTCCGTCTTCGCCATTTATTGCCTTCACACCTTTCATGAAGCTGCACAGTTTCTCGATGTCAGTATATAGGTCGAGCTCTTTTGTCAAGTTGTTTTTGTCAAAAAAGCTGCCACGGGCTATGATACCAATTCTGATGCCTGGGATATCCGCTTGGAGGCGCTGTATCATATCCTGTATCCTTTTCTTGACCTCCTCAAGTACTGGTGACATAGAACAATTTGTGTCAAAGGAGAAAAAGATTTCTAGAAGTCCTTCAGGAGGAAACATGGATGTCGTTGCTGCCATTGTTTTCAGGGTCTGAAACAAGTTTAGTTGATAACCTAGTGCTTGATTTGTCTTTTATTTCTACCACACTACCCTGTGCTATTCCACTCATAGACCATTGTATAAACGTGCTGACTGTGTTTGATAAATATCTGTTATATAACACTAGTGGTATTTGACCTTCCGGACTTTTGAATGGTTGAGAAGTTGCACTTTGACCGAAATCATGTGGTTCAATGCCACTTGCGGTTCGTTGAAATCGTCACAATTTGGCGGTACTATATACGAGATGATGTGTTTTTGCGCACATATCCCGCGGGTCACTCGAGAAAACAACACTGCTATATAATTGTGGTAGGAATAGATCACGCGACCCGTGGTTATTGGATATGGAATTTATTTCAATCTTGTTAACATTTTTTTTATAAAAGACATTCGCTAAAGCTCTTGTCTGTTGTGTCGTTCATAAAATAATAAACTCGAATGAAATAAATCCCATACCCAACAGCACCCGTTGTGTAACCTATTTATAAAGTTGTTTATACAGTTTATGTTTTTTTTATCAGTGTTTCATACTGTGCTTACAAGAA
Source organism: Mimachlamys varia (assembly GCA_947623455.1). Taxonomy (NCBI): domain Eukaryota; kingdom Metazoa; phylum Mollusca; class Bivalvia; order Pectinida; family Pectinidae; genus Mimachlamys; species Mimachlamys varia. The sequence goes on from OX392539.1 coordinate 43,053,693, forward strand.
CAAGTGGGGTTTATCATACTGTGCTTACAAGAACAACTACGGTTTATCATACTGTGTTTATAAGAAAAACTACGATTTATCATACTGTGTTTATAAGAAAAACTACGGTTTATCATACTGTGCTTACAAGAACAACAACGGTTTCACATTTCATTTCCACTTTTCACTTTTTCAAGATGTATTATTACCTTTTGATACAAGCTAGCCGAGGAGGTATGCACAACATCAGCATATTTCATGAGTCATCATTCATTTTGATGTTTTAAAATTGTTTTGCTCTTTATCATGTTTTGTATAATGTCAATGTACACGCTTCGCTCTTGACAAAATTGCGGGATTGACTTGAAGTGTAATTATCAGTTCTTTGCTTATATAATATTAACTAATTGATCAACAATTTTTATTTCTAAGACGGTATTTGATATGTTACTGGCGAAAGTTTTTACCATATACTCGACATAGCTTATTAAGAACATATATTATTATTGATTATATAAAGGAACGTAATGCGTTTTCCTTGCGAAGGTAAATATTAAAAACAAAAACAAATAAAAAACTGAGACTTTTCCGCGAGCCCTTTCTGCCTTCTCATGCTTCTTCAGGCGGACTACACTTTCAAATAATATATACGACTCCGCTTCTGTACTAAAATATCAGTATCGAACTAAACTTTAAGAAAAATAAGGATTATTTTTTATTATTGATTGAAGCTTAGCAATCAAGCTTACCAAACTTAATACATACGTGTTCTTGAATTACACTTTCATTCAATAAACACTTTTCTATCGTAAAATTAAATTGATTCTATTTACAAATGAAATGTCTAATATCAGAATTACACTCGTATTACCCACCGCAGAACTAAATGCAAAGCAGATCTATTTATTCACATAAGAAATATTTTGTTCCGCAGTCAAAAATCAGGGCTACACTCATATTACGCAATACCCACTGCAGAACTAAATGCAAGGTCGGTCTTTGTTTTACAAATGAAAAATCTTGTTCTGCTATCTTAATTCAGGTTGACACTCATACAGTGTATTACGCAATACCCACTATAGATTAAATGCAAGGCCGATATTTTATTTACTGTTCTCAAGTCTAAAGCAACTTGTATACACACACCTACCTATAGATCGTTTGATTGTATACGTTGAGCACTGTTATGTGTATCCGTAGGTAAAGTGTGTGTGTTTAACCTGCCGATCCAATACACACTGCTGTCTAAAGCTTGTCTACCCTTATTTATACACATTAATATGCACTAGTAAATGGGAAGTATCAGAGGAATACCGAATTATATTATATATCAAACAGTTCTCGGACTTTATCATCGAAATGACCCTTAATCGATTGTTATTTTTTAATGTCAGCCTATATTTGACGAAACAACACACTGACCTGATGGCGACATATTTCATATATTAATTTATCATTAAACACATCTGAAGTGTCAAAGGAATACCGAATTAAATCTTATATCTGACAGTTATCGGACCTTATAAAAAAATTGCTATGTCTGATTAATATACACGGCGTCATAAAACAGGTCACAGTTAGACGCGCAAACTAGCGACCATAACTTTGGGGAAATAGGCAATAGTGATCTGCCGTAGCTCATATATATGTTATAATACATTCTTATTTCAAAGCTGTCTTTCTGTTATCGATATAATCTAACTTTGTTAATGAAAATGGCATTTACGTGATACTTAGCTATTATATTTAATATGGTATTCTAAATTTGTTTAGACTGATAATGCTGGCTTTAATGACGTGTTACTTAGATTTGCATAAGTAGTTTAAGGTAGAAAGACAAAAGTAGCAAGTTAATGCAATACCGATTTACGAAATATTGTGTTCCATTTGCCATGCATTTCTTTATCAAAAGTGCAATGTTTCGTGATGATGACAATATTAATTATAAAATATATTTTGATGAAATACAATAATAAAATTTAAACAACATTTAGATGCGTACATAAGTCAAAATAAAGGGTCAAATCTTGAATTTGGAGGAATGATTTTCCAGAAGACTATTAGCATTCCTATAGATAAAAACTGTTCCCTACTCTTACCTGATTTACTGCTGCTTTCATACGATCAGGGCATGTAACAAAAGCAGAAGACACTTACTCTTCCGGAACACCTGGTCTCATTCTCTTGTACTTTTACAAGAGTCTCCATGTAAATCTTTCATTTGTTCATATTTTGCCCCTGGCTTAATCGATTTTGAGTTTGGATTATGGTTTTCTTGACGCTTTGGTATTCTCTGATTTTTTTTCGTGTATATTGTCAACAATACTTTAACTGAAAAAGAAAGACTATGAACATGTCTGGATTATGGTTTTGTTGACGCTTTGGTATTCTCTGATTTTTTTTATACTTTAACTGATAAATAAAGACCATGAACATGTCTTGTGGTCGCAATCTTAATCTCATTGAGAAATATTATGTATCCTTATATTATATGAAGGTGGACGTTTTTGAATATGCTAATTAGTACACAAACGTGTTGTGATTGAGATTGATGTATTAGCTCTCTCTTTGAGAACGTAACATTTACTTGGATGTGACCTAGATGTCGTCTATGGAGTAAAAAAAGACGCTTACTTTTCCGGCAGCAGGTAATTTCAATGGGCTCCGTATAAATCTTTTCATTATCATATTTAGTCCCTAGTTGAATCGATTTCGTGTTACGGTTTTGTTGATACAAATGTTTTTCTGTATTCTCAGATTTTTTCCCGATATGTGCAATCATATTAACATTTTTGTTACCGTTTAATATTATTTGGATCGTTCTTACTTTTGTAATATAAATTAAGGAGATTTAAATGTGTTTGAACACATTGTTTGAACCTCTGATTTTTCTTTGACGCTGTTAAGTTTGATATATGTTTGATATCAGTTTGACATACAAAGTAATACCATTGTTTTTCAAAGATGGCGTAGCACACCACATGTTGCACCTCTAAAAATAAGTTATAGATACAGCGATGCTAGGGACCAAAAGGTGTGAATCGAAATTTTCGAACTAATGAAGAAGCAGAATATAAATATTCATAAGTATCACATCAATCGGTCACTGTTAATGGTACATCTAGTTTTCTGAACATCTCGCATTAAAACTATGTATTATATTACACTAGTATAAGATGCACGTAGCATGCTTTTCGTGAATATAAATTGCGTCATATCGAAGTGCATATGTTGCAGCTATTTAAAAGACAACAAAGAGCAATCAAATACTATTTTACAACATTTTTTATTTTAACACCATAATGCATTATTAACACGAATGTATAAAAAGAATAATTCATTGTCTGTTTGATGAAACATGGAATAAATTACAATGATGTAGATGTTATAGCAAATTAATACTGTCGATGAACATATCATAAACGGGTAATTCAATAAAATGAATCTCAAAATGTTAACACAACAATAATCTACAGAAAAACATCTTTGTCTTAATCATGATACTATTTTGTTACACAATTATCACAGTAAAATTTGCGTTTCCCGTCAAATGGATCAAAGTTTATTCCTCCATACTTTCACCGGAAATGACGACAGAGTCTCTTACAACACGCCTATGTTGTCTTGTGTCTTTTTGGAGGGACCATGCATAACTGTACTTGTTCAATGTGTCCACCTGAGCGAGGGATGTTTTATTTAACACTGCCCTCCTTACAAACACTTTGCAGCCCTGCTCTACAACACTTTTAATTTGTCTGCTAAGTCGGAGTTTGGCTCCAAACAGAAGATTGTATTCCCATTCACTGTTGTCAACTAGACCGGAAATAACCTTTGAAAACATCACGTGACGTTTTCCACGGGTTTTTGTTTGTACTGCAACCTCATACAGGGCTGACCTGCATTTTGTATTGAAAAGTTGGCCACGTTTATGGCATTTTCCCTTGAATTTTCTTGTGAAGCCACGTTTCTTATTTGGTTCTGTGTCCTCGACTGGAGAATATGCGAGTCGCCAAGACGACCAGTCTAAACAGTTGCACGTGAAGACTGTTTGAGCTGCTTTCTCTCTCGGGACCAGTTCGTCATCGGCTTTGCATTTGAGTTTTTCCTGCAAAGATAAAATACAAAACTATATATTTATCATCCGTTATAGTAAAATAATAATAAAAAAAACCATTAACTGCCAATTTTCTTACATTTTTCCCCGTTAGATAACACTTGAAATTTGATAATTTTCAAAACGTTTCGTTTAAAATGATTATCATTATTATTTCTATTTTGAGAGTAAAATAGTTACCTTGATATTTCTAACTGTCACGTGCCTGCGCTTTGGATTGGCCCTAGGTCTGTGTGGAGTGATTTTTTGTATGGCAGGAGTGACCTTCATTTGTTTTGTAATGGTTGTTGGTGTGGACGGCATTGGTGAAATAGGTGGTGGGGTAGGATGTATTCCACTTGTACTCGAATCGGTTTTTCTCAGAGTCCCGAATAGTCCCTCTAGGTCTTTGTGGATACCACCGGGACCAAAGCGTCCTCGGACCTCGGCTTCGTAACCCTGCAAAATTTTGAAACATTAGTTATAATTTCTTAGATTTGCAATAAAACTTAAAACATTTAAAATAATATAATATTTTTTAATCATAACTTAAATTAATATTTTTTAATCATAACTTAAAATAATATTTTTTAATCATAACTTATAATAATATTTTTTAATCATAACAAGCGGTATTTTATGCTGTAGGAAACATGCCTTCAGCGATAATTTATACTTACAGAGAACAGATCGTCGCCCCTCTCTCGGTAACAGATTGCCATGAGGAAGTCACAGATGTTGGAAAATTCGCCAAGCTTGAGGTAGTGTCCCTCTGTATTAGCTGATATTGTCTTGTAGAAGTCGTCAGCACCTTCGTTTTCAAACACCTGGACGCCATATATCTTCACACCCTAAAATAACAAGAACAATAAGCATATGTTAACTATAAAATTCATAATGTGCTGATGAATGTTTATAGTTTTAAGTCAGCCGTAAATATCAATCCAACAATCATGTTTATATAAGCGACAGAATATATCTTTACTTACCATGTTGTGAAGGTCACCGACTTCAACTCGCCAGTCGATATTATCAATATTCATGTCATATTCAGGCTCATGGGGGTTTGCGTCTCCAATCATGACCAGAATTTTCTGTGATGTTGGGGTCCAGCTGAACTTCTGTCGGACCATACGGAGGATAAGCTCGTAGCATTCGTCTTCGTCTCCGCCACCGGTGCCTTCAACACCCTTCACGAAATTACAAAGTTCCACCACGTCACTACAAAGATCCAACTCCTTGGTCAAATAGAAGACTTTCTCGTCACAGTAATCGCCATGGGCTATGACACCGATTCTTATACCGGGAATGTCCGCCTGGAGGCGCTGTATCATGTCCTGTAACCTTCCCTGGACCTCCTCAAGTACGGAGGACATAGAACCAGTTGTGTCAAAGGAGAAGACTATTTCCATGAGTCCTCCCGGAGGAAGCATTGGTGTTGCCGCCATAATTGTCAAATTCTGAAACGAGTATGAATGCATAATATAAGTATTTTGAAGTATTTTTTACTTTATATATAGAAAATAAATTATGTATTGTACTTTGTAATCGAAATCATCTATATTATTTTATAATTTATATATTTCCTAGTAACAAAGGAAACTCCAAATGCATAATATATGTTTCATTGAAACAGCTTAAGCTTAGTCGAAATTAGCTATATTTTTATATGATTTATATACTTTCCACAGAAAAATGAAATTCAACATGTATAATGAATGTTTCATTGAACCGAACTCAGGCTTATTAAATGAAATGAACCCTTTATAAAGTATCAAATATATCAATAAGTCTACTTTTCGAATCGTGAATAAGATTTGTTGAATTGTATATAATCACCTTTGTGATGTTAAGGTACACCTCTGTGTAGCTGTTATGTTCTATATTCTAGTATAGTCGTAGGTATGTGTTCACCTCGCCGAGCCAATACACACTGATGTCTGTCGTCTGCTCGCCTCCTATTTATACTGCTTTTCCCGCGGCATGCCGAGACTTGTCTGCTGTACCACGCCACAACATGTTTGATCAGTAAGGACCATCATTGGGACGCGTCAGAGATGTATCGAATAGGAAATGTCGCAGCGGATCTCTCTGATTTTATCATAGAACAAAATAACATTTATAAATAGATTTGAGATCATACGAGGTTTAACATCCATATCAATACTAAGTCGTATTCAAAGACACTATTTAACATATGAACGGTAGGTTTTAATTAAAATGGATTGTATATAACTTGTACATTAGCTATTATATACGAAAATAGTGTTTTAAGGCTAACATCTTCATAAAAGAAGATTATCGACCGGACACATAATATGTGTCATATGGTGCTTTTTTGTGAAAAAGTGAAATCATCTGTTAACATATACATTATAAATAAGAAAACAACGGATATGTAAACTTGATCAATATGCGAACGACTACGATTATACATTAAATGTTAAGAAAAGACACTTTACATAAAGTTGATTTAGTTTTTATTGCCATATTACCAAAATATGTTACTATGATGATCAGTATGATTCTGTACGTTTCCATAGTAGCACTTATCTAGTTTTTCAGACTAATATGTGCCATTTTGAACCTTGTTTAAGCAAAGTTATGCTCCTCATTCGTAGCATCAAGAAGCCGCATTGATCATGTTGTTAAAATGTCTGACATTCTGTTACCACTAGCCCTCGGTCTCTGGTTAGGGTCCCGCGTGGATAAGTCTCCGGATACTGCATGGTCAGTGATCGTTGGTTGTTCTTCGGATTTGCCCAACAATAAACACTTAGCACGTCGTTAGATGGCCATAGTTGTTAATAGACAAAAACACATAAAAACAACAAACCTATCGATTGAAAAGTACTTATAATTGGGTGAGCTATCTTGATGAAGACACCAGTCTTAACGCCTTAACAATGACTACATTAACCTGTTAATATACTAGCTTATTTAACATCACAGGTGTATGGTGTATTTGTGTTCATTATTTGGCTCGAGTGTTAAAAGGTGATGTTATCTTGTGTGCATTTTGTATAATTATTTAAGAGTGGGTGTAGAACCATAAGGACAGCATACTGATGATGTATCAGGTTGTGAATATGTCAGCACAGTGGAGAATTGGTTTTTCGCTGTCAACGAAGAATGAAATATCAGGTCATGTTCAATCTGATTAAAATCATATCTTGATCTCCGCGCCGTTCCGTAAACTTCTCTCTGCTGCGTTAAAATCTGAGGAAATCCCATAGGGGGTCACGTCCCGATGACCTTTTTCATTAGCCAATCAAATTACTACTGTCACAATCTTGAAGGTGAATTTTTGAGGCGACAAAGCTTGCATAATCGCATTGGTCCGTTTAGTCATTTCGTCATCAAAACGTTCATGTGGAATAATGTGACGAAATGACTTGCTGCAATATGACAGGTCATTGAAAAGTTATTTTAGTTTTAAGTTAAGAGGCTACAAAGGTCATCTGAACGTGACCTCTTATGGGATGTTGTCAGATCCTTGTAAAACGGAGAGAGAACAAAGATCTGTATTTTAATCAGATTGGGTCATGTTCGCCAATTTTTCAAAGCTTAAATTTTAAAACATTCATTTTTCTATCAAAGTTTCTTACAATAAAATTGTGAAAATATAAAATCTCTATGCGATTTATAATTAAAATAATATTGATAGTCAAAGACAAAATTGAAAACCATAGATTTAACAAAAGTAAACATTATTTTATATTAAAATTAAATCTATTTCTTATAATGTGCCGTTGATATAGACAGAATTGATTCTTAATAAGGTAATACTATATATAGCATCTGGTTGATTAGGTGTTTGAATGCTGATATAACGAACGAATAATAACCTTAGTATTATCTGTCGGCATAAAAGCTACATTTGTATGAATCAACACCCACATTTTCTGGGAAATGTTTAAAGAATCCAGTTTTGAATATATTTGAATAGCACAATTGGTAAGTTTTTTATGGAGACCCGTGAATAATTGCTTTATTTGTCAGTTTTGTTGTACATGTATATGTTTGTATTGACAATCATTTATGGTTGATGCGAGTTTACATTTTAACATTTATTTTTTCTCTGTTATAATATGATATTTTGCATCATGTTTTTGTCTCGTTCCTCTAATATCTTATTCGACACATATGGCCAGGGAACAATTACACTCTATGATCAGCTGGTTTGATTTTTAATACACACTCTAGTATATATCCTGTCAATGGTCACCTTCTGTTATATTATCATTATATATGTATTTAACTATACTACTGATTTAACCATGTCATTTAATTACATTTGTGTGATATATATATGTTTATTACTTAATCATTTATGTTTTAGTATGTCTATTTTAAGCTACATTGACGATTATTATACTAAATCAACAACATTGTTATATTATCTTGAATTATGTCATGCTTTTATAAATATTTGATGTCAGGGTCATATTTTAAGCTATATATGGTCTAAAGACGGTTATATAAGACGGTTAAGATAAAATATATTATCATTCTCCTTATCATTATTAATTTTGCTATTCTGATATTTGTCGAGTTTTAAATTGTCTTTCCTTTCGTCTAGAATTGCGGTTGGCTATTGTGGCATATTCCGTGAGATTATATGTATACTACAGGCCTATGTTTATCCATTTTTTCCGAGACGGCGTGTTTGAGGCTATTACGTCAATTCTCAGCATATTTTATTTAAAGATGAGGTAACACACACACATGCTGCACCTTTACTATCAATAATAGTTAGAGTATGCCGGGGAAAAAATCATACATCACACACCTGTTTAAAGTTTCTAGGACTTGTCATTGATGTTAGTGGCCAATGGTGTGGATCGAAATTCCTAAATAATGTAGAGGCAGAAGGGTTACTGCTCAACCATAATACATCAATATGTTGTTGTTATAACTATGTTGTATCAAATTGATATTTATTCATAATTTCTTTTCCTTCCTTTTTCCCAGGGAATGAATGCCATGTGTAATACACGTATGACACATATAGTGCACATGTACATCCATAACTATTTCTGAGACAATGTATTATTGCTCAGGAAGAATAATTTATGTCAATGCTGTCGTGATAATTATATCGGTCAAACGTTCATATTTTCAGTAAAATTAATTGCCACAGGGAAAGTAATTTAACAATAAAAATTAAAAACAAACTGTCACTTTCAGTTTCAATAATCCAAAGAATCGAGATGGGCGCGTTAAGGCTCCTTATTACATTGTACGCTTCGTCCATGCAGATAACCAGCATGCCGAAAATAATTATAAGGGAATGCCGAAGAGTTAACAAAATCATAATCCAAACTCAAAATCGATTAAACCAGGGGCAGTATATGAAAAAAGGAAAAATTTGCTTACATGGAGAATCTTGTAAAAGTACAAGAGAATAAGACAAGGTGTTCCGGAAGAGTAACAGTCTTCTGCTTCATCGACGACACCCGCCATGTAAATCTTTGTCACATATAATATAAGGCATGGGACTGAGAATTTTTTTTTTCTATTAACTTTTGTAAACTCGCACACACAATATTCAATGATATGGTCAGACTTCTTAATGTAGTAACAATGATTCTTGAGTAACAAGTGATTTCCGGATCGGCAAGATTGACTTCATTATATACTTTCAGCTCACTTTGTTTCGGCAAGCGTATGTTAATGTTATGTTCTTAGTTCCGTATGGTTGACCTGTGTTTGAACATCTCGGAATTTCTGTATGCATTTAGTGTTATAACCTATTTAAATATCCGCAAATTTGAATTATTTTACTGCACTGTCGATATTTATGTTTGCTTTCGTGTGAAACTAAAACGTATTATATTCTTATTAAATAAAAATTTATTTTAATGTTGTTGTTTTTTTAAACTAATTAGCAAAGTTAGCATCACACATGTAAATCCGACAAATAACATAATACATAACTGTAATATGTTTACAAAGTGCTTGTTTTGCTGAATTAAGTTTGAAATCTTATTTAATTTTTGTATCTGCCAGCTACTTTCATCTAAATGACTACAAAGATCAATCAGATTCAAATATTACAACATTTTTATTTAAAACAACAACTTTATTTTCAACATGTCAATACAAAACAATTACTAGCTGATTTTGAAATGAGGTATGCAAATAATATGGAATATGACAGCTGATATGTCAATAACAGCTTTTGAATTAATCAATCAGTATAATTCTTTAATAAGATAAATCTTATATTTTAATAAAAACAATAATAGTCATAAACCAACTTTGTCTTAATCAAGTCACATTAAAGAATCAAAGTGTTTCAAGTCAGATAGATTTAAGTCTACTCCTCCATACATTCACCGGAAATGACGACAGAGTCTCTTACAACACGCCTATGTTGTCGCGTGTCATTTTGGAGGGACCATGCATAACTGTACTTGTTCAATGTGTCCACTTGAGCGACTGATTTCTTATTCAACACTGCCCTCCTCACAAACACTTTGCAGCCCTGCTCTACAACACTTTGAATTTGTCTGCTAAGTCGGAGTTTGGCTCCAAACAGAAGATTGTGTTCCCACTCACTGTTGTCAATAGGACCGGAAATAACCTTTGAAAACATCACGTGACGTTTTCCACGGGTTTTTGTTTGTACTGCGACCTCATACAGGGCTGACCTGCATTTCGTATTGAAAAGTTGGCCACGTTTATGACATTTTCCCTTGAATTTTCTTGTGAAGCCACGTTTCATATTTGGTTCTGTGTCCTCGACTGGAGAATATGCGAGTCGCCAAGACGACCAGTCTAAACAGTTGCACGTGAAGACTGTTTGAGCTGCTTTCTCCCTCGGTACCAGTTCGTCATCGACTTTGCATTTGAGTTTTTCCTGCAAAGATAAAATACACAATTATATATTAATCATCCGTTTTAGAAAAATAATAATAATAATAAAACATACCAATTTTCTTACATTTTTTTCCCGTTAGATAACACTTGACATTTGATAATTTTTAAAACGTTTCGTTTAAAATGATTATCATTATTATTTCTATTTTTAGAGTAAAATAGTTACCTTGATATTTCTAACTGTCACGTCCCTGCGCTTTGGATTGACCCTAGGTCTGTATGGAGTGATTTTTTGTATGGCAGGAGTGACCTTCACTGGTTTTGTAATGGTTGTTGATGTGGACGACATTGGTGAAATAGGTGGTGGGGTTGGATGTATGCAACTTGTATTGGAATCGGTTTTTCTCAGTGTCCCTCTAGGTCTTTGTGGATACCACCGGGACCAAAGCGTCCTCGGACCTCGGCTTCGTAACCCTGCAAAATTTTGAAACATATGTTATACTATCTTAGATTTACAATCAAAAACGTTTGATAAAATAAGTAAAACTCCAAACATTCAAAATAATATTTTTTAATCATAACAAGCGGTATTTTATTCTGAAGGAACCATGTTTTCATCGATAATTTATACTTACAGAGAACAGATCGTCGCCCCTCTCTCGGTAACAGATTGCCATGAGGAAGTCACAGATGTTGGAAAATTCGCCCAGCTTGAGGTAGTGTCCCTCTGTATTAGCTGATATTGTCTTGTAGAAGTCGTCAGCACCTTCGTTTTCAAAAACCTGGACGCCATATATCTTCACACCCTAAAATTACAAGACCAATAAGCATATGTTAACTATAAGATTCACAATGTGCTGATGAATGTTTATAGTTTTAAGTCAGCCGTAAATATCAATCCATCTATCATGTTTATAAAATTTGAGACAGAATCTATCTTTACTTACCATGTTGTGAAGGTCACCGACTTCAGCTCGCCAGTCGATGTTATCAACATTCATGTCATATTCAGGCTCATGGGGGTTGGCGTCTCCAATCATGACCAGGATTTTCTGTGATGCCGGGGTCCAGCTGAACTTTTGTCGGACCATGCGGAGGATAAGCTCGTAACATTCGTCTTCGTCTCCGCCACCGGTGCCTTCAACACCCTTCACGAAATTACAAAGTTCCACCACGTCACTACAAAGATCCAGCTCCTTGGTCAAGTAGAAGACTTTCTCGTCACAGTAATCGCCATGGGCTATGATACCGATTCTTATACCGGGAATGTCCGCCTGGAGGCGCTGTATCATGTCCTGTAACCTTCCCTGGACCTCCTCAAGTACGGAGGACATAGAACCAGTTGTGTCAAAGGAGAAGACTATTTCCATGAGTCCTCCCGGAGGAAGCATTGGTGTTGCCGCCATAATTGTCAGGGTCTGAAACAAATTTGATGGGCCATTATTTATTGATGTTAACACACGTGTTCCTATTGTTTTGTGAATTATATCATCTATATAATTTTATTGTTATAAAACTCTATTGAGGATTCCAAGACAATACAAATAGACACTATAAGAACACTTATTTAGCCTAGGTACACTATTACGCTCTGATAAAAGAGAGCGAATTTACCTCCTTTTACCGTTAATTGACATACTGTCATGACTCAACAAATATGTACATTTATTAAATGTAAAATTACCTTGAGTCTTATTAAGGTATGAATGAAGTAGCCTGTTCGATACGAGTGGAGCGGCTGCTCTATATAGATACTGTAGTATGTGTTCGCCTTGCCGAGTCAATACACACTGCTACCTGTCGTCTGCTCGCTCCTATTTATACTGTTTCTTGCGGCAGGCTGAGACTTGTCTGCTGTAGACACGAATACAATCGAAAATATCCGATGTGTATCGAGTAAGAAACACAACGGCACATTTCTCGGACTTTATCATAGAAATAAATAGCCGTAACAGGCTGAAACGTGTTTGCTGCATACACACAATCGAACTGGAAAATGTCCGAGGTAAACTCACTTACAAACCTGCGTCACAAAGTTCTCGGACTTTATCATGGAAATCCCATTGCATTTAAAAAAAAAAGTGTGTCAGCATATTTAGGACTGAACAAATCTCTATAAATAGCATCAGTGTTTCTGTTCTTGTAGTTTATTATTTGGTAGTAATACCGGTAGTAATGTCAAAATACGAAGATTCTTTACATTTAAAGGGTCATATATATCAACACATGTGTGATATGATAGTATTATTGATGGGTTATTTCTGTATGGTTCAAGGCCTGATATATTGGCCGTAGGCGATATATTAATATTATTTTTATAATAATTAACATGATATCATAATTATTTATTTTTATGTTTTGATGTTTATATTTTTCAATTAATAATGTTTAACACAATAACGATGGAATGCACAAGTGCAAATTGTGTCACAAATGTGATGATAAATATACGTTGTGAGATCTCTGCCATCGTATATCATGATAACGCTGGTCCGTTTGGCAACCGGCACTTTTCACATATATCCTTATCAATTGATTATCCCATTTTCCATAATAGGTTTCAGCCGTCAGTTTACATAATAGAATATGTCACAGTTTGAGAGACAATATTTATTAAACTGAAAATTGGCTTTAAAGGGGCCTTAATGCCAGTTCTTGAATGTACATGGCAACGAACATATTTACTATGGAGCGCTAACGCGCACCATAGAATATGTTCAATGCCAACTGCGGGCATACTACCGTATACGCAGTCAAAATGAGGTACAATCCTTATATAGACTCCGTTTTCTTTTTACATTGTTAGCTCACATGGCCCGAAGGGGCGATGATCATGAGCTTATGCCATGGTGCGTCGTCCGTCGTCCGTCTATCAATTTTTCCTATAAATCCCTACTAGTCCTGCACCACAAAACAGAATTTGACCAAATTTGGCCAGAAACATCCTCGGGTGAAGGGGATTCAATTTTGTATAAATGGTTGGTCTGACCCCCACAGGATCTCAGGGGCGGGGCCCAATAGGGAAAATATGGTAAATTCTTTAAAATCCTTCTTCTGTAGGAATGACAGGATATTGTCCAAATTTGGTCTGAAGTAACATTGAGTAAAAGGGATCCAATTTTGTGTAAACGATAGGTCTGATCCCACTGGGGCCTGAGGGGTGGGGCCAAATCGGGGAAATAGATGAAAAGCCTTTTAAATCGCTACCTGTCATAAAGTACTGAATAGATTTGGACCAAATTACTATGTATGGTTTTGCCTGTTTTTTGCCCCCAAATCTGTCAATTTTATGATGTCATTATTTAACTCTCAATTCATTTTATTTCAAATATACCTACATCCCTCATGCAATTGTGATAATATCTTTTTATTGTTTGTGCTGTGGTTGCCATGGTAACATCCCGGATATGCATAAATTATGCAAATGTAAATATTTGGTCAATTTTGGCTAATTTTTACATTGTTTTTCACATGGCAACCATTGAGCGCATTCTTGAACAAACTTTATATTCATCCTAAAGATGCGGTACAAGTGCCCATATATTTTCATTTGATATGAAGTTTGGTCAAGAATGCGCTCAATGGTTTCTGATGGAAAAACTATCCAAAAATGAGCCGAAATCGACTAAATGGTCAAATTTCCCTAATATGCAAATTTGAGATGGTTGCCATGACAACCAAAGTTGAAACAACACATAGTGATTGTTTCAGTTTTATCAGGGATGTATTCCATATTGAAAATAATTGTTTGAGGGTTCAATAATCTGTTTCAAAATTTGATGATTTGGGGGCCAAAAAATGCCCAAACCATACAAAGCATGGTGAGCCCAATACGGGAAATACAGAAAAGCCTTTTAAATCTCTGCTTCTTTAACTTGGTTTTGGTTGTGATCCCCACCCTATAACATTACAATATATACCATTTCTTGGCATGAAGAGACTAACACAATCATGATATTATGATTGGTCCCGGGGTGAGTCCCGCTCTTGCAGAATCAATTTCTGAATCATAACTTTTAAACGGCTGAGATCCCCACCCCAAAGCTATATATACAATTGCTTGGCATTAAGAGACGATCATAATCCTGATATAGATTTGATCCCAGGATCTATGATATTTGCATTGATAACAGGGTCTGGTCACAGTCCTTAGAGGCCTAGTTTCTTAGATGAACTTGAAAACAGTTGAGAAACTCACCCATTAACCAAACTTTAATTTATACAGATATGCCTCAAAGATGTGTCTTCATGTCTGTCCCTGTCCATAAAATCTTTTTGGAAAATGTTTTACCATGATTACCTAGATACCAATGTACCCACGTGAGCGATACAGGCCTCTTTTGAGACTGTACGAGTTCTTCTTGCTACAAAAATAATCTTGCTTATGAGTATTTCCTATGAAGGAGGAACGTTAGAGGCATGCTTCAAACGGCCACGAGTGGACCTGGTTCCGTTTTAATTATAAAATAGGATAAATGATTTGTACGTCAACGTATGATATGAACTATTTCTGCACCCGGACCTTTATCATAATTCTGTTCTAATGGAACACTGTCGTTGCTGCTTATGGGTTCGAGTCCATACGTGGACAATTTATATATATAGTATATCAAATACAGGTTAATATGGTGTGAAGTTGATTGTGATAAAAAATTACAGAGAAAAAAATATTACGCTAAGGATAGGATGGCAGGAAGAATTTCTGCCCATATTGAATATTCCGTGCGGTTGAATGATCAAGGAAACACGGTAGTTCTTCATACTTTCTTGTACCACTTAATTCCGTGTGGTTCAATCATTAAGGATATACGGTTTTACTTCATACTCCATTGAACCAACTAATTAGCAGTCCATGCCCAACTACGTGGCGTAGTTGAACGACATCACAAACGTACTTCCGTCTTACTTTTACTATCGAATGAAGGAAATTTAGATACCGATAACGCTACGGGTATTGATAGATCTCTATTTGTTTCACCTCCGACAACATACATGTATTTACCCAGATAAGCTCCGAGTAATTCATTAAATGACTTCAGAAACGTACGATCGAATTACAGATGCGGATCACAATACGGTAGATCTCTGTATACTCTAAATGTTTATCTGTATTAGTTTATCTATATTTTTGAGTCTGTACGAGTTCTAATTGCTACAAAATTGATATATGATTCACATCAGTTTACACTCGATTACATTGTCTGTAATTGAAGACGCTTACTCTTCTGGAACACCTGGTCTTATTCTCTTGTGCTTTTACGAGAGTCTCCATGTTAATCTTTCCTTTGTTCCTATTTTGCCTCTAGTTTAATCGATTTTGAGTTCGAATTATGGTTTTGTTGACGCTTAGGTTTTCTCTTATTTTGTTTCTGGTCAATGGATCAAAAACTTACGCAAATCAAATTTTCAAGCCTCATTATGCGATATGGAACGAAGGTCATTTCCGGTTTGGAGCCGTTGTGACGTCATGCACCATTGGCGATGGATGGTGTAAAAAAACCAATCATCATAAACTTCTACTAACAACATTGTTTATTTGCCTCTGCAATTGGCGTTCTTTTCAAAACAATAGATTATATGCCCATTAACGGTATCAGTTAAGCCACAGAACTTTGGGAAACATTGTTTGGGTTTTTCTACGAAGCATTTTTAGAAAAGTTATCTTGTACTGAGTAGTATCATTTCGGTCTGGACAGGTTTTGACACTTGTCTCTGAATTCCTTAACAACGCCTCGAAGTTTGTATTTGGAATCATAAAGACAATATTTACACATCCTCGACATACCAGGGCCCCTGCCATATGTTCACAAGTAAAGGCATGTAGGTGGCTATTTGATTTGTCACAAATAAAGAAGCATGATGTATTGCTAAGCTGATACAATGTCCTTTGAAGATTACAGACTAGCGAACCACCACATAAAATCCAGTACATTGTGCCGTTACGGGACCGATATCCCGTATATGTATTTATTTTGACGCTCTCAAAATTTAGCGCTTAACCGAATAAAATAAACAAGCTACATGATGAATTAGCGCAATCATACTTTAGCGGAATACTTCCATTGAGCATATCGCTAAAATAAATCACCGCTCAAATTTGTACACTTACAGTATTCGTTTGGTGTTTTTCCACAAGGTTAACGTTTCATTTTGCTATTCCAGTGGTTTTGAGAGCAAATGTGGCCGTAAACCTTGATGTTGATAGATTACATTTTCGGGATGGTCGGGATGGCAGTGCATAGCGCACTTGCCTTTCACCAAGGCGGCCGGGGTTTCCTCCCACAATAGACCCTTCGTGCGCTAATATCCGGGCCAACAAGAGTGATTAACACGAGTTGAATAACTTTTTTCATAATTGTTGTAAAATAAATAAAGTGTATCAGTAGAAGTATGACATTGTCACGGAATAGCTGACTAAATTGAGTATGTTGGAGATGAAGATGGCGATGAGAAATACACCGACGATAAACTGTATGACGGAGACAGCGGGGAATCAAATATTAGGGATGGTGAATAACTTGGCGAACAGCAATTCGAAAATTCACTGTATACTGGAGATAACGGTGAATTAACAGATCGGAAGGTGATTCGCTGTAAACCGGAGATGACGGTAAATAATCTGGCGATGCTTCGCTATTTACCGGAGATGGCGTTAAATGAATCGGTGATGATTTGTTGTTTACCGGCGATGACGGTAAATGATCCGGAGATGCAGGTAAGTAACTTGATTGACAGTTGATTGGAGATGACGGTAAAATATCGCGCGATGATTTGCTGAATGCTGCAGATGGCGGTATATAACCAAGCGATGAAAGGATTTTTGATGGATAAGTCGAGTCGGTGTCTGCAATGGATATGGCATTTATATCATTTCTGGGTGAATATTTTCTCATAAGTGTTCTGAACATTCCCTCAAGGTGTTTAGGCATTCCATCTGGTCCATACTGTCCACGGACCTCCGTTTCGTAGCCCTGTACAAATGTAGATGATGGATAGCTAAGTAGCATAATCATACTTTGTAGTATCTTATTCAACTTAACTCTTAGTTTGTTTTTATTGGTTTATTTTCAATGACGTTTTCACCTTACAGTGATATGCACATTCCATTATGCATAAAAATCACCTTCATACACACTTTAATAATACTGCATTTTGTTGAAAGGTAAACGTTACACACACTCATGCTTCACCGTGTATCTTTAGTAATGTATACGGTATGCCGAGAAAATGAATTGCACTGCACCATGCAGCTGTGAAATCAATAAATATAAATGTTTACCAAATGTTGTACTTACAGAGAAAAGAATTCCACTTCGCTCCCGGTAACAAATGGCCATGAGGAAGTCACAGATGTTGAAAAATTTGCCCAGCTTGAGATATTGCCCGCCTGTGTTTGTGGCCATTGCCTTATAGAAGTCCACAGCGCCTGTGTTGTCAAGTACTTTGACACCATAGATCTTTACACCCTGCAGTATTGTAAAATTATTATAATAATAAAAAAAAAAGTCAAAAAAGACAAGCATCTGTCACACTGTTTTAATAGTATCTTAAACAATTGGTATTTCCCTACCATTTGGCCCTAGTATCTCCGATTAATTTAATAAACACATAATTGATGTGCAATGCGATGTTATACATTTTGACAAACTGCATGTACATTTTAACAGCTGTACTAAATTCCAGAGATTTATCACCAGTAAGTGTGTTAGGTTTGTCTTTCAATGAAAAATCTACTGTCGGAATTTAGTCCCTAAAGTTTGCGGTATGCTCCATGGCCATTCACAATAAATATCATATTTCTGTAATGCCTAGGTCATACATTCACGGATTTAACGCCGGATTATCTACAGATACGATCCGGTTGGTCCGCAGCTTTGCGTATTGTAGTCGTAGTCTTACGTAGTAGTACTTGCATACTATAAACCAGCTTATTTTCGCGTGTGATTAATTTTCGCGTATTTCGCAGTCGATTAAAATTTACTAAAATGAATCGCCGCGAAATAGTTTCAATCAGAGATATGCCAACTGTAGGAGTACATATGATTTATCGCGAAATTAAATAGCCGGGAAATAGTCGGTTCATATGAAAACGCAAAATTAAGTCGCCGCGAAAATAAGTTGGTTTACAATATTCGTGACAATTTTTTAACATGTTCAAAATTTTACCACGGATCAAACAATCGTAGTTTATCTTTACTAAACCTATTAGAACGTACTGATCCGTCCTAGTCCCTATTAATCCGTACTTATATAAAGTACTAGTTACACCACGTATTTGCCAAGGATACAATACGGTTTGCTACGAATTTGTCACGGAACGGCACGATCTGATTTTTAGTTCCTCCATGGCGGTTCGTAGTATTCCGTACCAAACCGTTCTTATTCGTACAAACCCTTACCTATACCGTCGCAAACCGGTGTTTATTCGCAGTGCAAACGCCCTGACACGTGTCCATACGTATAAAACCATATCAATTCCGTATTAAACTTTGTTGTACCGCAACAATCCGTATTCATTTTCTACCTTATTCTTTGTAGATATGTCGAAATTTTGTCAAAACATGATAAAGAAATACTTTCTGTCATGCTATTTAAAGAATATGTTTGTTTCATTGTTAACAATACAATTACCTTGTTGGAAAAACAATCGATCTCAGTTTTCCAGTTGATGTTTTCTACATTTAAACCAAAGTTTGGTTGATATGGACTAACATCTCCAATCATGACCAGGACTTTCCCTGACCCAAACGTCCAGGAGAAATTGTCTATGACCTTTCTTAGGATAAGTTCGTTAAGTTCAAGTCCGTCTTCGCCATTGGTTGCCTTCACACCTTTCATGAAGCTACACAGTGTCTTGATGTCAGTACATAGGTCGAGCTCTTTTGTCAAGTTGTTTTTGTCAAAAAAGCTTCCACGGGCTATGATACCAATTCTGATACAAGCTAGCCGAGGAGGTATGCACACCATCAGCATATTTTATGAGTCATCATTCATTTTGATGTTTTAAAATTGTTTTGCTCTTTATCATGTTTTGTATAATGTCAATGTACACGCTTCGCTCTTGACAAAAGTGCGGGATTGACTTGAAGTGTAATTATCAGTTCTTTGCTTATATAATATTATCTGAAAATATACATTAACAACTAATTGATCAACAATTTTTATTTCTAAGACGGTATTTGATATGTTACTGGCGAAAGTTTTTACCATGTACTCGACATAGCTTTCTTTGCGAAGGTAAATATTAAAAACAAAAACAAATAAAAAACTGAGACTTGTCCGCGAGCCCTTTCTGCCTTCTCATGCTTCTTCAGGCGGACTACACTTTCAAATAATATATACGACTCCGCTTCTGTACTAATATAGTATCGAACTAAACTTTAAGAAAAATAAGGATTTTTTTAATTATTGATTGAAGCTTAGCAATCAATCTTACCAAACTTAATACATACGTGTTCTTGAATTATACTTTCATTCAATAAACACTTTTCTATCGTAAAATTAAATTGATTCTATTTACAAATGAAATGTCTAATATCAGAATTACACTCGTATTACCCACCACGGAACTAAATGCAAAGCAGATCTTTTTATTCACAAATGAAATATTTTGTTCTGCAGTCAAAAATCAGGATTACACTCATATTACGAAATTCCCACTGCAGAACTAAATGCAAGGTCGGTCTTTGTTTTACAAATGAAAAATCTTGTTCTGCTATCTAAATTCAGGTTGACACTCATACAGTGTATTACGCAATACCCACTATAGATTAAATGCAAGGCCGATATTTTATTTACTGTTCTCAAGTCTAAAGCCACTTGTATACACACACCTACCTATAGATCGTTTGATTGTATAAGTTGAGCACTGTTATGTGTATCTGTAGGTAAAGTGTGTGTGTTTACCCTGCCGATCCAATACACACTGCTGTCTAAAGCTTGTCCACCCTTATTTATACACATTAATATGCACTAGTAAATGGGAAGTGTCAGAGGTATACCGAATTAAATTTTATATCAGACAGTTCTCGGACTTTATCATCGAAATGACCCTTAATCTATTGTTATTTTTAATATTTGACGAAACAACACACTGACCTTACGGCGACATATTTCATTTATTAATTTTTCATTTAAATACCGAATTAAATCTTATATTAGACCCTTCTCGGACTTTATAATAATTGATATGTCTGGTGTATTATACACGGCGTCATAAAACAGGACACGGTTGGACGCACAAACTAGCGACCATAACTTTGGGGAAATAGGCAATAGTGATCTGCCGTAGCTTATATATATGTTATAATACATTCTTATTTCCAAGCCGTCTTTCTGTTATCGATATAATCTCACTTTGTTAATGAAAATGGCATTTACGTGATACGTAGCTATTATATTTAGTATCTTATTCTTAATTTGTTCAGACCGATAATGCTGGCTTTAACGTCATGTTACTTATATTGGCACATAATGTATTTAATAAGTAGTTTAAGACAGAAGAAAAAAAAATAGGAAGTTAATACAATACCGATTTACGAAATATTGTGTTCCATTTGCCATGCATTTCTTTATAAAAAGTGCATTGTTAAGTGATGATGACAATATTACTTTTAAAATATGTTTTGATGAAATGCAATAATAAAATTTAAACAACATTTAGATGCGTAAATAAGTCAAAATAAAGGGTAAAATCTTAAATTTCAAGGAATGATTTTCCAGAAGACTATTAGCATTCCGATATATACAAACTGTTCCCTACTCTTACCTGATTTACCGCTGCTTTCATACGATCAGGGCATGTAACAAAAGCAGAAGACGCTTACTCTTCCGGAACACCTGGTCTTATTCTCTTGTACTTTTACAAGAGTCTCCATGTAAATCTTTCATTTGTTCATATTTTGCCCCTGGCTTAATCGATTTTGAGTTTGGATTATGGTTTTCTTGACGCTTTGGTATTCTCTGATATTTTTTCATGTATATTGTCAACAATACTTTAACTGAAAAATAAAGACTATGAACATGTCTGGATTATGGGTTTGTTGACGCTTTGGTATTCTCTGATTTGTTTTTATACTTTAACTGATAAATAAAGACCATGAACATGTCTTGTGGTCGCTATCTTGATCTCATTGAGAAATATTATGTATCCTTATATTATGTGAAGGTGGACGTTTTTTTAATATGCTTATTAGTATGCCAACGTGTTGTGATTGAGATTAATGTATCAGCCCTCTCTTTGAGAACGTAACATTAACTTTAATGTGACTTAGATGTCGTCTATGGAGTAAAGACGCTTACTATTCCGGCAGCAGGTATTTTCAATGGGCTCCGTATAAATCTTTTTCTATGTCATATTTAGGCCTTAGTTGAATCGAGTTCGTGTTACGGTTTTGTTGATACTTCTGTATTCTCTGATTTTTTTTCTATATGTGCAATTATATTAACATTTTGTTATTGTTTAATATTATTTGGATCGTTCTTACTTTTGTAATAGAAATTAATGAGATTTAAATGTGTTTTAAAACGTCACCTTGTTTCAACCTCTGATTTTCTTTTACGCTGTAAAGTTTGATATATGTTTGATATCAGTTTGACATACAATGTAATACCATTGTTTTTTCAAATATGGCGTTGCACACACACACACATGTTGCACCTTTAAAAATTAGTTATAGGGCTTGCTCTGGATATCGCGATTTTCATGATAGATGTCGACTGCTGACGAACAAACTTACGGCACAGGGATTCGAGAAATGCAGGTTGATGAAGACTATGGGCAAGTTTTCTGGTCGCCATCTTGATATCATTGAGAAATATTCTGTATCTTTGTGTGCTATGAAGATGGACGTTTACTCTTCCGGAACACCTGGTCTTAATATCTTGTGCTTTTACGAGAGTCTCCATGTAAATATTTCCTTTGTTCCTATTTTGCCCCTAGTTTAATCGATTTTGAGTTCGGATTATGGTTTTGTTGACTCTTTGGTATTCTCTGATTTTTTTTTTTGATTTTTTGTTTTATAGATACTGTGATGCTTGGGACCAAAAGGTGGGAATCGAAATTTTCGAACTAATGTAAAAGCAGAATATAAATATTCATAAGTAGCACATCCACCGGTCACTGTTAATGGCACGTCTGGTTTTCTGAACGTCTCGCATGAAAACTATGTATTATATTACACTAGTATAAGATGCACGTAGCATGCTTTTCGTGAACATAAATTTCGTCATATCGAATTGCATATGTTGCAGCTATTTAAAAGACAACAAAGAGCAATCAAATACTATTTTACAACATTTTTTATTTTAACACCATAATGCATTATTAACACGAATGTATAAAAAGAATAATTCATTGTCTGTTTGATGAAACATGGAAAAAATTACAATGATGTAGATGTTATGGCAAATCAATACTATCCATGAACATATCATAAACGGGTAATTCAATAAAATGAATCTCAAATGTAAACACAACAATAATCTTCAGAAAAACATCTTTGTCTTAATCATGTCACTATTTGGTTAAACAATATCACAATAAAATTTGCGTTTCCCGTTAGATGGATCAAAGTTTATTCCTCCATACTTTCACCGGAAATGACGACAGAGTCCTTCACGACACGCCTATGTTGTCGCGTGTCTTTTTGGAGGGACCATGCATAACTGTACTTGTTCAGTGTGTCCACTTGAGCGAGGGATGTTTTATTTAACACTGCCCTCCTTACAAACACCTTGCAGCCCTGCTCTACAACACTTTTAATTTGTCTGCTAAGTCGGAGTTTGGCTCCAAACAGAAGATTGTGTTCCCACTCACTGTTGTCAATAGCACCGGAAATAACCTTTGAAAACATCACGTGACGTTTTCCACGGGTTTTTGTTTGTACTGCAACCTCATACAGGGCTGACCTGCATTTTGTATTGAAAAGTTGGCCACGTTTATGGCATTTTCCCTTGAATTTTCTTGTGAAGCCACGTTTCATATTTGGATCTGTGTCCTCGACTGGAGAATATGCGAGTCGCCATGACGACCAGTCTAAACAGTTGCACGTGAAGACTGTTTGAGCTGCTTTCTCTCTAGGGACCAGTTCGTCATCGGCTTTGCATTTGAGTTTTTCCTGCAAAGATAAAATACAAAATTATATATTAATCATCCGTTTTAGAAAAATAATAATAAAAAAAAACATTAACTGCCAATTTTCTTACATTTTTCCCCGTTACATAACACTTGAAATTTGATGATTTTTAAAACTTTTCGTTTAGAATGATTTTCATTATTATTACTATTTTTAGAGTAAAATAGTTACCTTGATAGTTTTAACTGTCACGTCCCTGCGCTTTGGATTGGCCCTAGGTCTGTATGGAGTGATGTTTTGTATGGCGGGAGTGATCTTCATTGGTTTTGGAATGGTTATTGGTGTGGACGGCATTGGTGAAATAGGTGGTGGGGTAGGATGTATTCCACTTGTACTCGAATCGGTTTTTCTCAGAGTTCCGAATAGTCCCTCTAGGTCTTTGTGGATACCACCGGGACCAAAGCGTCCTCGGACCTCGGCTTCGTAACCCTGCAAAATTTTGAAACATATGTTATAATTTCTTAGATTTGCAATAAAAAATCTTAAATAAAAAAATAAAACTTAAAACATTTAAAATGATAGTTTTTAATCATAACAAGCGGTATTTTATTCTGAAGGAATCACGTTTTCAGCGATAATTTATACTTACAGAGAACAGATCGTCGCCCCTTTCTCGGTAACAGATTGCCATGAGGAAGTCACAGATGTTGGAAAATTCGCCCAGCTTGAGGTAGTGTCCCTCTGTATTAGCTGATATTGTCTTGTAGAAGTCGTCAGCACCTTCGTTTTCAAAAACCTGGACGCCATATATCTTCACACCCTAAAATAACAAGAAAAATAAGCACATGTTTACTATAAGATTCACAATGTGCTGATGAATGTTTATAGTTTTAAGTCAGCAGTAAATATCATTCCATCAATCATGTTTATATAATTTGAGACAGAATCTATCTTTACTTACCATGTTGTGAAGGTCACCGACTTCAGCTCGCCAGTCGATGTTATCAACATTCATGTCATATTCAGGCTCATGGGGGTTGGCGTCCCCAATCATGACCAGGATTTTCTGTGATGCCGGGGTCCAGCTGAACTTTTGTCGGACCATACGGAGGATAAGCTCGTAGCATTCGTCTTCGTCTCCGCCACCGGTGCCTTCAACACCCTTCACGAAATTACATAGTTCCACCACGTCACTACAGAGATCCAGCTCCTTGGTCAAATAGAAGACTTTCTCGTCACAGTAATCGCCATGGGCTATGACACCGATTCTTATACCGGGGATGTCCGCCTGGAGGCGCTGTATCATGTCCTGTAACCTTCCCTGGACCTCCTCAAGTACGGAGGACATAGAACCAGTTGTGTCAAAGGAGAAGACTATTTCCATGAGTCCTCCTGGAGGAAGCATTGGTGTTGCCGCCATAATTATCAAATTCTGAAACAAGTATGAATGCATAATTTAAGCATTTTAGAAGTATTTTTTACTTTATATATAGAAAATAAATTATATATTGTATTTTGTAAGCGAAATTAGCTATATTATTTAATCGTTTATATATTTCCTAGTAACAAAGGAAACTCCAAATGCATAATATATGTTTCATTGAAACAGCTTAGGCTTAGTCAAAATTAGCTGTATTATTATATAAGTTATATAATTTCCACTGAAAAATGAAATTCAAAATGTATAATGACTATTTCATTGAACCGAACTGAGGCGTAGTAAATGGAATGAACTCTTTATAAAGTATCAAATAAATCAAAGCGTCTACTTTTCGAACCGTGAATAAGATTTGTTGAATTGTATATAATCACCTTTGTGATGTTAAGGTACACCTCTGTGTAGTTGTTATGCTCTATATTCTAGTATAGTCGTAGGTATGTGTTCACCTCGCCGAGCCAATACACACTGATGTCTGTCGTCTGCTCGCCTCCTATTTATACTGCTTTTCCCGCGGCATGCCGAGACTTGTCTGCTGTACCACGCCACAACATGTTTAATCAATTGGACAAGTACATTGGAAAAGGGCAGAGGTGTATCGATGTATGTAGACACATACCGATGCTTAGTCAGGATTTTCCCTAATTCAGAACATATATCTGTCTGAAAAAGGAAGAGGTGTTTCGAATAACGCATACTGAGGCTATACATAGTTATGAGTAAACATATTGGGAAATAGCTGAAGACATGTCTCTCATACAAGATATTCACTAAGTCTACTCTGTTATGGATCTAGTTAATTCATCAATCACCAATACTATTGTATTGTTATTGATATAACATGATATAGAGGAACCGCGTATGGGTACTTAATATAGCATAGACTTGCACAAGTCCATTATCAGTGATGTTTATGGTGTTACAGCTACGATATATATATATATAGCGTGTTGTGATTCGGTACCTGTTAAATAATATATCAGTCTACGAAATGTTTTACATTTTAAACCGTGATACGAGTAATGTCTTGTATCACACATATCCGTAATCAAACAACTTATGCCAGAACAAAAAACTTACATGGTTGCATTTTTTCTCCTTTACTTTTTCTGCGACGTACATGATGAGTGAAAAGCAAAAAGTACTGTAAAAATAATTGGATACAGCATGCCGAAAAAATTAATTGAACTGCATCATACAGCTGTTTTGTAGTGTAAGATGAAAAATTATATTTGATTTAAATGTTTTTTAGAAGTTTTTTCCTTCCCTTGTTTTAAATAATTTCCAAGCACACTGTAGTTACGATGTGATCATGATGACTGTTCCGAATAAATCATCAATTGGGTATTAAACAAGTAGGTATTTATGAATGACTTACCTTGTTACACGGAAATTGCGTTAAAAGAAAGGTGTTCACAGACAAAAGCATGAAATATTGTTTACAAAGTGATTAATTGTGCATTTTGCTTTTCAGTTCTCGACATCTTCATCGAGAACAATACTGCTGATTTACATCTTGCCCTCCCTAGTTGTTATCGATGTTTAAATTCTGTCATATTTCTCTCTAATGACTAGATATTTCTAGGCAAGCTTACTAAGTAACTTAAATTTGTAATTGATAAAAAAAACTTTTTTATCAATAAAAACAGGGCTTTCAAACCAATATAAAACCTCGACCAATCTACAGCAGATATTTATTGGATTTTGGTTAAGTTTCTCCTATCGATCAGGTTAGCTCTAACCACTGGGTAGGAGAACATTGAGATGTGAATACCAATATCTATACAACGAACACGAACCCCGTTAGCTCTAACCACTAGTTTAGAAAACAATGAAGTAGATGAAGACAAAAATTAATACAACATAAGAAACTATTTTACAGTGAAGAACGTTTTTCATGTAAGAAACTATTATTAAATTGCTGATATTTTTCAATCTATTTAATATGTCGAAAAGTGAATTTATATAATGCAATTTATAGATGACGAGCATTTATTAATTTCTTCTTTTTTTATTATACAGATATAATTAATATTTTCATTCTTTTAACATGCACTCCCCTTTCTGTTTTAAACGCAGTCTATAATTATTTGGTTTTTGAAGTGTTTGGCCCCTAGCTTCATCACAGAAGGGCGAAGCAGTGGTGCGGTGGAGTGTACTTTATGTTTGGCATGGTATGAATAACAAAAATCGAATAGGTGGAATCAACCATCTCATAGTACAAATACTTTTAAAACATCTTGCTAATATCAAAGATGTCATACATGGAATAGTTTACCAAATCATGTGCGAAATTGTACAACACTTTTATATTTTAAGAAATCAGCAAAGAACATTTTTATGGAATAATCTTTAATCTTCCTGTTGATGTTCTCTATATGCTTTACATTAAACGACAGCTCACAACAATGTCCTTTATACCATATAATGCCTAGTTTAATATTATAATATGTATTCTCTTTATTGTTGTAAATATTATATATCCTATACTTATCTTGACTATGTGTAAGATTAGCCTTTAAGCTCAACATGTTTACAAGTGAAAATAAAGTATATTATCATTATTATTATATTCTACGTTTATTCTGTCATGAATTATGTGAGAGTGAAATAGAAATTCAGTTCAGTTAAGGAAACATCGGTTCGGATTAATGCATACATTTACTTTAACTTACAAAGTCCAACTCTTTGCTTTAATAATGATTATCGGCGTATCTGCATTAACTGAAAAATATCAACAATGGGCGATTACCTACTGATAGCTGTTATCACTTAGCATCTACTCAAATCTAGTGCTCACAGCTTAGGACGATCGACAGTCCATTCGGTGATGATACGTAAGTAATTTGCACTTGTATGTAACAGAGGTCATAATAATTTCAATGTCGCAACTAGGAGTCGAACCCGGAACCTCTGGCTACTAGTCTTACGTTCAACCGATCGAGCTAAAGAGAAGATCTCTCTAGCCTAACGGTATATTGCAGCTAGTATTTACCAGGGTTACATGTATGTTATGTTATCCAAATATAACTATTGATCTTTTGTTCCTATAACATAGAACGCTGAATAACGTTTGTGACTTTTTGACAATACATATTTAATAACATACTTTATAGATGATTACATATATCCTTTCTAAAATAAATCATTTTTACATGTATACATGTATATTTTAGGGATTATTCGTCAAATGTAGGTCAAACTTTTTTTGTTTTAAGATGTACAAATCGTGATACGCGAAAGTTTAATAGGAAATACTATTGCACCATGACTTACATATAAACCTGTCATTGTTATCCACATATACATTAGCAGATGACAAGAAGATGCAACGGGTATAACGCGACGAAAGAGATTTAGTTTCCAGAATATTACACCATTGGACTGCAATTAGCTGTGTTCATATATAGATTTTATTAACAGAATGTTGATATGTTAAATACGATTCCCACTTAACTCAAATTTCTTTATACATATACGAAAATAAAATGAGCCGCGAGGAATGATGTTAAGCAGATGTTATTTGAAATAAAAGAATTGATATCTCCAAGGTCGACATCGCTACTGATAACTCTTAACAATTGTCCTTTGTTTAGGTGCTGTTTGAACAAAGGATTAAGGTTATCTCTAAAATATTTCATGAATTTTTAACGCATTTTTGCTGTGTTACTACTAAATATGTCAATTAGAAAATCTAAATTAATTTAATATGAAAGTATCTTTAAAGCATTCAGGAATATTTCTATAAAAACTTTTTCGTATTAAAACGTATCTGAGATCAAATAACCACTTTTTGCAAATAAAAGCTAATCTTTCCTCTGTTGTCAGTGACATTGTGCTTGCTTATGCACATTTGAGAGTGTGTGTATTTTTTCCCTGTGGTTGCTGTTTCATAGTATAGCCACTTACTCATAAAAACATGTGTCTTACTCCATAAAAACAAAAGCAGTCGCATATTTTCATTGTGCTATATCCTGGCGAGTTGTTGGAATCTATGACAAAAATATACCGGCATTTAGTTCTTTCTGAATATATTCTGGTATACATTTTAGACATGTCTACTTGTTACGACTTCGAATAATGCCACAGTTCTCACTTTGAGGATCTGACATTTACTTTGATTTGACATTGATTTACACGGCGTTTGTCGTCGATAAAGTAGAAAGTGCTTTCTTTTCCGGAACATCGTCTTTTTTTCTCGTACTTTTTAGCCCCACCTGGTCCGAAGGACCTAGATGAGCTTATGCCATACCGTGGCGTCCGTCGTCCGTCCGTCAACAATCGACTTCTTTTTCATTACCGCTCAACGGAATTTGACCAAATTTGGTCAGAAGCATCCCTATGGGTGGGAACTCAAAACTGTACAAATGGTTGGGCTGACACCCCGGGGGGTGACATTTATATTTCAGTGGTAGCATACAATGTACCTACGTGGCTGGGATTGAAAATTATACAAATGATTGAGCTCACCTCCCAGGGTCAATGCTTCAACTATTGGTCTGTTGGTTTGTTCCTGTTCATGGGATCTTTCTAGAAAATATCTTTACCATGCTTACATATATAACAATGTATCTAGGTGAGTTATAAGGCCTCTGGAACTCCGTGTAAATTGTTGTTTTGTTGACGCTTCGTTATTTATTTTTCAGGGAAATGGAGAAATTTGCTTTTATTCTGCAACTGTATGCTCGGGTATGGTTTGTATTTCAACGTAGACATCTTGAGTGCACTACAGAAAGATCTTCAAGGCGAAGACGTACGTTTTGTTCTTTTTTAACTTGTTTCTTATTGCATCATATGTGTACGAGCTTATTTAAGTGTCAATAGTAAATAAATATAATTGAGTATATTATATAACTATTGTCAAATTACGTTATACAACATCCTTTTGTCTAGGAAAGTTACGGTTTTTAGAAAAGCAAAAAGAAAACTCCCCTCGACATGTAGAGAATTTAATCTTTTATCAGCAGAACCGTTAAAAACAACATCCCTGCAATTTTTTTTTAAATCTATTAAAATCTAAAAATATAATCACCTCGAATGAAATTGCTAGCACATTTAAATAATACAAGGAGCCAAGAAAGTTAAATGTCATCAATTGTCAGCTTAGAAATCATGCTAGCAACTTGAACAGTGATTTATATATGGTCATCTGAATGACACATCAGCATGTAGATATGGGCATGAAAAATGAAAAGCAGCTTTTCATTTTATATTTGAAGCTCGCTCTATACTGATCGATATTAGAATACTATTGGTACAAAACATTTTCTCAAGTTTATGCAACTGATAACCTTGATCATCATAAGTTGAAAACTCCATTTAATGAGTGCAAGAAATATAGCGCTGATAATAAAACTAATAGAATTTTAAGAGAACCAACTCCAATAATAGATCTTTTTATCTGCAGTTTCCAATTTGAAACAATATCATATTCTGAAATCTTACAAATGAATTAGAGAATACCGAAGCGTTAACAAAATCATAATCCGAACTCAAAATCGATTAAACCAGGGGCAAAATTTGATCACAGGAACGATTTACATGGAAACCCTCGTAAAAGTACAAGAGAATAAGACCAGGTGTTCCAGAAGAGTAAGCGTCTTCTGCTTAATCGGCGACACCCGCCATGTAAATCTTGGTCATATCCAAGTAAACATCAAGTCCTCAAAATGAGAACCGAATCATAATTGTCAATCATAGGAAGTAAGCACACTGATGAGCATACTCAAAAACGTCCATCTTCATATAACACACGGATACAGAATATTTCTCAATTAAACAAAGATGGCGACCATAAAATGTGCCCATCGTTCTTGTTAACGTGAATCTCTCGAATCCCTGTGTTGTTAGTTTGTTTGTCAGTAGTCGCCATCGATTACGAAAATCATGATATTTAGAGCAAGCCCTTGTAAACAGGTTGGAGAATGGTTTGTGAATTTGTGAGGTTACTATCAAGAAAGGGAAAGTTCACAATCGGAAAATCGAAATTGTCACGTTCAACGTATATCTTAGTAGTAAGCTGTTCATATTGGTCTAAAGTAGAAA
This sequence comes from Mimachlamys varia, assembly GCA_947623455.1. Classification (NCBI taxonomy): domain Eukaryota; kingdom Metazoa; phylum Mollusca; class Bivalvia; order Pectinida; family Pectinidae; genus Mimachlamys; species Mimachlamys varia. The sequence goes on from OX392539.1 coordinate 43,085,149, forward strand.
TGAAGGTAAACAGCTGACGAAGAAGAGTCGGTTGTGTTCTTTATTTCAAGTTTTAAAGAGTATATACGATTGACGTGATCAGCAAACTTCTTGTTGTTCATAGACAACACATCGTTGATATATGTGAGAGTGAAATTAAAAGATTTGGCAAGGGTTTTGTTACCTGTCCTGATTAAAGCACATGTTTTGAATTGTTTGAAGTGTTATGAATATAATTACGTATAGCTGATTATTTCCGCGGGGGTGATAGTTTCGCTTATTCGCGGGGCATGTACGTGATCGCGAAAATTTAATCCGTGAAAAAAAAAAAAATACAAAAATGCTTTTAAAAAAATAAACTCAATGTTTATCAGATATCTACATATTCTCAGACGATAATTCATATTTAGCCGATGAGTAAATATAACTCACATTTGGTCTTGTAGGGTTTTGGAAGAGTATACATTCCGATGTTTATCAGACAATATATCATTGATGAAACCTGTCTTCCATAGAAAAGCTAATATCGTTAGGTGTAATTAAACATCACACAACCTTGCGGCAAGATCGATGACCCGTGTCCAAAATAATAGATTGGCTTAAATGTCTCCTGTCGCTTGCGGTTCACTGCGCACCGGGTGAATTTGAGAACTGGTCACAATGGTGCGGTCAATTACTGTTAATTAGTGATTGTTATAACTGTGACAAGTTATTGCAATTTTTTAAAATTCTTTTTTTATTATTTTTTTATTCACATTTTTTCACAACATATCACAAGAAAATAACAAAAGAATTTGCACAAAATACATTCATCAAGACGTGTTTACATCAAATTATATAGGTCTCTTTGTTGATAATTTGGCAATATCCGCGAAAATAATATATATAATCATATCTCTAGATCGCGTACAGTGTAATTTTAATTCGTGTAAATTGAGTTTCCTTATTTTACCTAGTTTATCTGTAGCTTTTTGAGTAGAATCAAGGAGTTTTAATGAAGGGAGAAGGAAAGCAAAACATTAACTTCAAGATGTTGGACTGAACACTTAATAAATAATGTGGCAAATGTTTCTTTGGATTTGGTTGGCTGTGACTTTGAAATATACATTTCGGGTGTTGTCGATGAAGCAGAAGACGCTTACTCTTCCGGAACACATAGTCTTACTCTCTTGAAATTTTACAGAGGTATCCATCCTTTGTTCATTTTGCGTGCCTAATTAAATCGCTCTTTTTCCGATTATGGCTTTGATGACGCTTCGCGGTACTCTCTTATTACATTTCTGTTACATTCCTTTTTTGTTAGTGTGAATTAAGCTGTTTTATTTATTACTAAATCAAATCCCTGGTAATTTCTGGGGGTTTTTTCATGTGACCGGAATTGCTCTTATTTGTGTTAATATATCCATGATAAGCAAGTATTTGGTAATAATTCCGCCGTTTTCATTGACTGATTTTTTCTTTCTCCTGTTGATAGACCGGAAGTTGTCAAAATGTCAGTTCCAACATCACGTGCTGTCCAGACTGCGTGGGACTTGGTCCTGACCATTACAACCAACTGTATGCCGCGTACGCCTGGATGTAAATGAGTATACATGTAGTAAAAATAACGTATATACAGGAAAGGAATTATGAGCAAAAGCACTGGTATTAAGAACAATGCAACATTTCTTGCTCTCTGTTGTTTTGATAATGTTTACAAGATATTTGTGCATTTACACACGCTAACTGCATAAAAACTTTTCCTGAAACATTTTTTTTAATTGGGAGTTTACTGTTTAAGTAAGTAAACAACGCTGCTTTATATACATAAATAAAACATCTGACTCGTCGCGCCTCCGTCACTGTTGTGTTGACTAAGATGTAGAAGAGGGAAATTCAATGGAGTGAGGGTTCAAAATTTTTGTTAATCACAGGGATTTTCCTACCCATATCTTGGCAGGAAAAATTTGTTGTTTTTTTATTCAAACTATCAAAATCAGGAACTAGAGCGTTTAGAGTTGCTACCATTTCGAAATATCAACTTTTCCCGTGAGCATTTTAGAAGCAAAAGCGAGTAAATCAGTGGCATTAAGCGTATCCTAATGTTGCACTCATATTTTGCACAGGTAAAAAGAATTGTTATCTAACATGTTCGGTCATTTAAAAGATTTTATTTTCATAACTTTTATTTGATTGTTGCATCAGACTTTCGAAAGTTCGTGTCGTCTCGACATTATTGAACAAATGTGACGTCACGAAGCTCTAGACAGTTCTATATGACACACATAAAAATGGGGAGACAGAGAGCTGATATAATCTTAATTTAACACATTCAATGCAGGACTGCAGCCACAGTTATACCAGGGGGATATTTCGTCGACAGAGTTGGAATCCGGGGTAAAACATTTGTTTTTATACATCATTAGCGTTTGCTTAACTTATCTTGCTTGCTTAAAGAATATCAAACTAGATTCATAGCAAACTAATTTGACGATGCATACTGTTTTAACTCTAATTTATGATGATTCAAAAAAATAAACTATCTGAAAAATAATCGACATCCGTATTAAATTGGAAACTTTCATTTAATTACTGTTTAAGCCTAAATTTTATAAAAGAAAAATCAATCCTATTTTGTTTTTCATTTACAACATAGTTTCGTCTATCATAGCAACCAGCGTTGCTTGGCTAGGAACAACCTTATTTGCTTTTACTGTTACTGGGCACATTCGAGGATCCTCCGCCATGTTCCCGCTGATGTTCTGCAGTCGTCTGCTTCTTGGGGCAGGAACAGGAACGGCCTTGAGTAAGTACGAACATTTTACTTTTATGCGTGCACATTTAAATTTGTCTATGGCAGTTCCCTTAAGTTTTGCTGATAAATTGAGAATTCAGAGCCCCGAATATTGTAGAAAAGCATAACCATTTACCACGACAAATTCAAATTAGTGAAGAAGTGAACAATTTAGATAATTCAATCAAACACCCATATTTAAATAAATTCCTGCAATCATTGCGTGGAAAAAATTGGAAGAAAGTACAGGTCCCGGTTGTTCAAAAGATGGTTAGCTTAATCACTATTTAAAGACATGTTTAAGCCTTCAATAGTTCTGTCATTAAACGTGGTAAAATCCCCCAATTTTGCATGTAAATTGATCTGATCTTGTTAATAATTTGATATTGGGAAGTTACAAATTATTCAATGGCTTTGAGATGTGACGTCACAATGGCTCATAAATGACGTGATGTCACGAACAGGGAAAGTTAAACGACGACCTTTCACAAATGGTTAACCATAAACAATATAAATATAAAATAAATGTTTCTTCACATTTGAAAACCAAGAGGATGGTATTTCCCTAACTTACATCCCTGGCCATGAGAGAGTTCTATAATACTTTCAATATCGATTGTTTCAGTTGTTCAAGACCGTGTCCTAGGAACGTGGTTCTTCAATAACCTCTCTATAGTATTCAGCATAAATGTGGTAGCTTTACGCCTGGGGAACGTTACCAATTTTCTCCTTACCGCCAACATCGCTAACTGGCTAGGATTCACTTGGGCGCTTTGGGTAGGTGAGTTATTTTTACTCTATGACTGTCATGAATATCATACTGAGGGCTGAAGTAAACAATTCTAAACTGTTGTTGACTTAAAGTCGGCTTCACTTTGTTCGGTAAAATGACAATTATGCTAATAAGTAACTACAATTTACAATTTAGGGAAAAATAACAAAGCGAGAATTTCTTAAAATGATTCCTTTAATTGAATTAATGTAATTAAACGAAGTGAATGATTTCATTTTTAATTCTTTGTTTTCTTATGTCAACTTTTGAATGAAATAAAATGTTTTTAATAGTAGTGAGAACCCTTGTAATCGGTGTGAGATAGATTTGTTAACTTTAATCGTTAGAAAAGAGATAGGAACAAAGGAAAACCTTACGGACATTCAGAATATTAAGAATAATAAAGTAGGAAAATATTGCTGATAATTATAATTTATTCCATTTTTATTTTGCTGATAATCATTTTGTCACTTAGGCGCAGCCCTTTGTAGTACAACTGTTTTGAGTGCGATATTTTTGTCGCTGCTTGATTTCTATGGGCAAAGGAATTCAGACAAAGAATTAACATCTATACCTGGTCGAGCTGAGGAACCTGTGGTAAGTTTGTTTTTGTCGTCGTGATGTGTTCCGTTTTATCAAACCATTCAAAACCTACTGGTATTTACTTAGATGTGACCTATAGATGCACAAAGTTGGTCGGAACAACTGGTGTTATTCTTTTACACTTGCGTTTGTTCATAATATAGTGGACATGTTTTTTCTTGATAGTAACATCCCTGATTCGCCATCCTATGGTGTTTACTTGTCGTAGTTGATGCGTTATTCTTGGGCTTGCTCTAGATATCGAGTTATTCGTGATAAATGTCAACTGCTGACGAACAAACTTATAGCACAGGGATTTGAGAGATGCAGATTAATGAAGACTTTTGGCATGTTTTATGGTCGCGATCTTGATCTCATCGATAAATAGTCTGTATGTTTGTGTGATATGAAGATGAACGATTTTGAGTTTGCTTATTAGTGTGCTTACTTGCTTTGATTGGCAATGATGATTCGGTTCTCATTTTGAGAATTGATGCTTACTTTAATCTGACCAAAATTTACATCGCGGGTGTCGTCGATGAAGCAAAGGACGCTTACTCTTCCAGAACACCTAGTCTTATTCTATTGTGCTTTTACGGGATTATTCAAGTAAATATTTCCATTGTTCCTATTTTGTCTCCATTTTAATCTGAGTTTGAATTGTGGTTTTGTTAACACTTCGTTTTTTTCCAAACTAATAACTGGTATTGTTTTGTTATATAAACTGTATCAATACGTGAATTTATTGATGAATCCGTTGCCCTTCCTCGTTAGCTAAATTATCTTACATGTTACATAGAAGAATCTTCATATCAATTTTACATTGAAAAAACGCAACTTTTCCCAGACGCTTATCAGACAAATCAAGAACATCCGCCTCCTACCAAAAACGTACTGGCTTCTGTGTGTGACTGTGGTGTGTTACTACGCCGCCTACCTCCCCGTAATCAGCAACGGCAGGTAAGTTTAACGTGTAGTTAGCGAAAACGTTTAAACCATTCACGAATGTTAATACGGTTGCTGAGTACAATGATGTTTCTTTATTGTTTCTGTGGTTTTTGTTTTTTGTTTTGTTATTTAGCCCTTGGGCTTATAAGTGTTAAATTGATCATTTTCAAATTTCATTTGTAGGTTCCTCCTCTTGGTGGCTAGTTGTGCATAGTCCATTTTATAAATCCGATAAACAATATGGCCGACAGCCGGCCATCTTGGATTTGTGAGATATAGTTTGTTTTCGCTATTTCTTGATCAGAACTGGATTGATCATTCTCAAATTTCATGTGTAGGTTCCTCTTGGTGGCTAGTTGTGAATGGCTCATTTTCGGACAGATCCGATAAACATTTAATATTGCCGACAGACGGCCATCTTGGATTTGTGAGTAATAGATTGTTATCGCTATTTCTTGAGAAGTACTGGATGGATTATTCTCAAATTTCATAGCAGGTTCCTCTTAGTGGCTTGTTGTGCATAGCTCATTTTCGGACAGATCCGATAAACAATTAATGTTGCCGACAGGCGGCCATCTTGGATTTGTGAGTAATTTTGTTATTGCTATTTCTTGAGAAGTTCTGGATGTATTTTCTGAAATTTCGTATGTAGGTTCTTCTTGGTGCCTAGTTTGTGCATGGTCCATATTCGGACAGATCTGATAAACAATATGGCTGACAGGTGGCCATATTGGATTTTGACACTGATAGTTTGTTATCCTTATTTCGTTAGAAGTACTGGATGGGTCCATTTCAAATTTCTTAAGCAGGTTTTGTTTGGTCCCTAGTCTTATTTTTGGAATGTTCCAGTCGGGAATTTGTTATGTATGTTCATTTTAACAAATTTTATTTTAAAAAGAAAAAGGATTGAACAACAGGCATAGCCTATATTAGTTCTCTGTTATGTATGTTGACTATGAAAGTATAGCATGGTAATTTTTTAAGAAATACAAGATGGATTTGGAATTCGGAACAGATCATTTCCGAAGGAAATTCATAGAACTAAGATTAAATACATGAATGGCAGTTAAAACAAGAAGGGAAAAGATCCATCTGTCTAAGACTGAACGAAAAAACATCGATATGGGGCGCCAAGATCCCTCTGGGATCTCTTATTTTTTTTGGGGGGGGGGTGTCAATAGAGTTTTTTTTAACCAATTTTATATATCATTTCAGCAAGTATATCCAAGATAGATACGGCTACTCGAAAACTACGGCGGCCTATTATGTTGGGTCTGTCTACGATGTTTCTATCATCATCCCGCCATTCCTAGGACTGTTGTTGGTATTTATAAGTACACGATAATGCATTACATCTAACATAAATGTAGCTTTTTTACCAGAAATGCGTACTAGTATGCTTAAACCAACTTATCAATAGTTCTACATACAAATTAAGAAATACGAAAAGTGACCGACAAATGCATTATTTTACATCCTAAAATTGGATGCTTCATTCAACCTGGTTCGATACCAAGCATGAAAGCCATTTATGAGATCACATTCTTAAATATCACAGGCAAAACACGTACATGTAAACGTGCTTCAATTTTGTCATTTCAGAAAAAGTTCCGATGTACCGGTATACTGTTGAGCTGTTCGGCAATACTGACTGTACCATTCTATTTGTTATTTTCCTACTGTTCGAGTATTCATCCTCTTATACTGACGATATACCTTGGCATTACCTACACTACTTTTGCTGTATGTATCTACATAATTCGTGAACTACCATCTGCACATATACAACAGTCTTCGGATGGCACTGTGGAAAGCAAATGCATTTGTATCCATCATTTGGACCTTTGTGTGTTTCATTCTCTGCCAGCTTATCTCCATCATACGGACCCTATGTGTGTTTCAATCTCTGCCAGCGTATACCCATCATACGAACCCTATGTGTGTTTCCATCTCTGCCAGCTTATCTCCATCATACGGATCCTATGTGTGTTTCAATCTCTGCCAGCTCGTCTCCATCATACGGACCCTATTTGTGTTTCAATCTCTGCCAGCGTATCTCCATCATACGCACCCTATATGTGTTTAATCTCTGCCAGCTTATCTCCATCATACGGACCCTATGTGTGTTTCAATCTCTGCCAGCTTATCTCCATCATACGGACCTTATGTGAGTTTCAATCTCTGCCAGCTAATCTCCATCATACGGACCCTATGTGTGTTTCAATATCTGCCAGCTTATCTCCATCATACGCACCCTATGTGTGTTTCAATCTCTGCCAGCGTATACCCATCATACGAACCCTATGTGTGTTTCCATCTCTGCCAGCTTATCTCCATCATACGGATCCTATGTGTGTTTCAATCTCTGCCAGCTCGTCTCCATCATACGGACCCTATTTGTGTTTCAATCTCTGCCAGCTTATCTCCATCATACGAACCCTATGTGTGTTTAATCTCTGCCAGCTTATCTCCATCATACGGACCCTATGTGTGTTTCAATCTCTGCCAGCTTATCTCCATCATACGGACCTTATGTGAGTTTCAATCTCTGCCAGCGTATACCCATCATACGAACCCTATGTGTGTTTCCATCTCTGCCAGCTTATCTCCATCATACGGATCCTATGTGTGTTTCAATCTCTGCCAGCTCGTCTCCATCATACGGACCCTATTTGTGTTTCAATCTCTGCCAGCGTATCTCCATCATACGCACCCTATATGTGTTTAATCTCTGCCAGCTTATCTCCATCATACGGACCCTATGTGTGTTTCAATCTCTGCCAGCTTATCTCCATCATACGGACCTTATGTGAGTTTCAATCTCTGCCAGCTAATCTCCATCATACGGACCCTATGTGTGTTTCAATATCTGCCAGCTTATCTCCATCATACGCACCCTATGTGTGTTTCAATCTCTGCCAGCGTATACCCATCATACGAACCCTATGTGTGTTTCCATCTCTGCCAGCTTATCTCCATCATACGGATCCTATGTGTGTTTCAATCTCTGCCAGCTCGTCTCCATCATACGGACCCTATTTGTGTTTCAATCTCTGCCAGCTTATCTCCATCATACGAACCCTATGTGTGTTTAATCTCTGCCAGCTTATCTCCATCATACGGACCCTATGTGTGTTTCAATCTCTGCCAGCTTATCTCCATCATACGGACCTTATGTGAGTTTCAATCTCTGCCGGCTTATCTCCATCATACGGACCTTATGTGTGTTTCAATCTCTGCCAGCTTATCTCCATCATACAGACCCTATGTGTGTTTCAATCTCTGCCAGCGTATCTCCATCATACGGTCCTTATGTGTGTTTCAATCTCTGCCAGCTTATCTCCATCATACGCACCCTCTGTGTGTTTCAATCTCTGCCAGCTTATCTCCATCATACGCACCTTCTGTGTGTTTTAATCTCTGCCAGCTTATCTCCATCATACGGACCCTATGTGTGTTTCAATCTCTGCCAGCGTATCTCCATCATACGCACCCTATGTGTGTTTCAATATCTGCCAGCGTATCTCCATCATACGCACCCTATGTGTGTTTCAATCTCTGCCAGCGTATCTCCATCATACGGACCCTATGTGTGTTTCAATCTCTGCCAGCGTATCTCCATCATACGGACCTTATGTGTGTTTCAATCTCTGCCAGCGTATCTCCATCATACGGACCTTATGTGTGTTTCAATCTCTGCCAGCGTATCTCCATCATACGGACCTTATGTGTGTTTCAATCTCTGCCAGCGTATCTCCATCATATTGACCCTATGTGTGTTTCAATCTCTGCCAGCTTGTCTCAATCATACGCACCCTATGTGTGTTTCAATCTCTGCCAGCTTATCTCCATCATACGGACACTATGTGTGTTTCAATATCTGCCAGCTTATCTCCATCATACGGACCTTATGTGTGTTTCAATCTCTGCCAGCGTATCTCCATCATATTGACCCTATGTGTGTTTCAATCTCTGCCAGCTTGTCTCAATCATACGCACCCTATGTGTGTTTCAATATCTGCCAGCTTGTCTCCATCATACGGACCCTATGTGTGTTTTAATCTCTGCCAGCTTGTCTCCATCATACGGACCCTATGTGTGTTTCAATCTCTGGCAGCGTATCTCCATCATATTGACCCTATGTGTGTTTCAATCTCTGCCAGCTTGTCTCAATCATACGCACCCTATGTGTGTTTCAATCTCTGCCAGCTTATCTCCATCATACGGACACTATGTGTGTTTCAATATCTGCCAGCTTATCTCCATCATACGGACCTTATGTGTGTTTCAATCTCTGCCAGCGTATCTCCATCATATTGACCCTATGTGTGTTTCAATCTCTGCCAGCTTGTCTCAATCATACGCACCCTATGTGTGTTTCAATATCTGCCAGCTTGTCTCCATCATACGGACCCTATGTGTGTTTCAATCTCTGCCAGCTTGTCTCCATCATACGGACCCTATGTGTGTTTCAATCTCTGCCAGCTTATCTCCATCATACGGACCCTATTTGTGTTTCAATCTCTGCCATCGTATCTCCATCATACGGACCCTATGTGTGTTTTAATCTCTGCCAGCTTGTCTCCATCATACGGACCCTATTTGTGTTTCAATCTCTGCCATCGTATCTCCATCATACGCACCTTCTGTGTGTTTTAATCTCTGCCAGCTTATCTCCATCATACGGACCCTATGTGTGTTTCAATCTCTGCCAGCTTATCTCCATCATACGGACCCTATGTGTGTTTCAATCTCTGCCAGCGTATCTCCATCATACGCACCCTATGTGTGTTTCAATCTCTGCCAGCTTATCTCCATCATACGCACCCTATGTGTGTTTCAATCTCTGCCAGCTTATCTCCATCATACGGACCTTATGTGTGTTTCAATCTCTGCCAGCTTATCTCCATCATACGGACCTTATGCGTGTTTCAATCTCTGTCAGCTTGTCTCCATCATACGCACCTTATGTGTGTTTCAATCTCTGTCAGGTTGTCTCCATCATACGCACCCTATGTGTGTTTCAATATCTGGCAGCTTAAGAGTGAATGGATTGAGGTACATGCATCCATTAGTATACTAGAAGACATCAAAGAAAAAGATAAATTGCTCCTAGTTCATCAAAGTATGAAGTGAGGTCTACAAAACCAAATTGTGACCAAAGCCTTAAAATTAATAAAAAAAAAAAAAACATTTTTCAAGGAGTAAACTTCACTTCCTTCAATTCACGAAATTTTTTTTCAGGCAGTAAACTTCTTTTCCTCTCGTGATTGTAGAATAATATGTAATCATATAATGCAACATCATAATTGTGTTGATATTTTGGAAGAGAAAGAAGGTGTCAAAACATAAACAATATCGAAATATCAGCAAACGAATACTGAATGACAGTTTATTGGCGTGGCCTTGAAATTTCGAACTTTTAACCTATAAAAAAAGTTACTGCAAATTGCATTTTGTTTAACAAATCACCAGCAAACTAAAACATGTGTCGTATATGTATATTTCTAAACATCAACAAATACTCCTAAATTTAATTAATAGAACAACATGCTCTCTATTTTTTTAACGGCATTACTAGTATGAGATATGTTATCAGGGCCCTCATTTTGATAATAATGCGGACCTTATTTTGTTAACACATTATTTACCCGCGAAATGGTAAAAATATCATCTTCCTTTGGTGCAGTATCTGTCATACATTACCAGGTGTGTGTTTGGCCTTGCTTTGCCATGCTGGTACAACCAGATACCTTTGGAACTGCTGCTGGGATTACTATATTCATACAAAGTGGAGGGGTTGGAATGACAAACTTGGCTGTTGGGAAAATCATGGGAGCTACTGAAAGGTAAGTTGTCAGATAGGAGAAGACGTCTCGTGAAAGCTCTAGCCTAATCAATACCTGCAGTTAAACCTTAATATAGTGTCTTTTGTTTATGTACAGTAAAATGTCGATATAATGTTCTTTCATATAGTAAAACCTCGAAATAATATCCCTCGTTTATATACAGTAAAACCTCGTTTTATGCCCTTGATCGGTTACATACAGTAAAACTACGATGTAATGCCCCTCGTTTCATTTACAAATTCGTTTACAGCCTACATAATATTTTGTTCATGAACCGTTTCGACTTCTTTCAAATACCAATTTTTCATGGCAAATCGCTCGTTGTTTTGTATAATCGGTAATTAATGAAAGAAGTACATCTAACTGTTACCACACAAATACCGAACGTTTCATGCTGCAAACGCAAAACGCAAACATCCTTTCCATTGAGATCAGAATTACGGCTATATAAATCCCCGTAAGTTCAGTAACCTTCATTTCTCTAAACCTTGAGTTGCAAGTTTGACCAGCAACACTCAACAACTGTCACGGACATCTGACTGCGGAGTCTGGGGCTTTCGTTACAAATATTTTGAAAAGGCATGTGTATGATAGGACCGTCGTACTGCTTAGAGAATGAGGTATTACATTAACCACTGTTAGATTTAGACTTCACAATCATCATAAAGAGCACAGCACCTTTACATTATGAGAAAAAGAGAACACATTTTCAAAACCGCACTGGTCGATTTTAGAGCACTATTTGGAAATATACTTACACCTTGTCCGGCTTTACCTTTGAGTTTGAAATAACGGGACTGTGATCGAAAAATACAAGAAACGGTGCACTGTGTCTTTGGTAACTTGAATGATGGGTATTTCCAGACAAGTCAACTCTTGCCAATGTAAATAACAACAAGAATCCCACGGCAGTCGATATGTCGTCTGTGTGGCCAACAGCAGGCAGATTACAACGAGTTATATTTATTGATCTTGATAGTTAACCTTCAGACATGAAAATGTATCATAAGCAAAGTTTGTTTCAGTAAGGAAACAATGTTGAAAGTTTGAATTTAATAGGCTCAAGCCTTAGGAGCTCAGGTTTTGCATGGAAACATTAATCTTGATGTCCGTTCAATTTCTGCCAGCGTATCTCCATCATACGCACCCTATGTGTGTTTCAATCTCTGCCAGCTTATCTCCATCATACGGACCCTATTTGTGTTTCAATCTCTGCCAATATCACACGACAATATTTGTTCAGACGACGCAACCGACCGCGATAAAGTGATCCTTAAATGGCACCTATTCAGACAATAAACATCAGGTCGTAAATTGGCTATGCCAGTACCTCATGTCGAGTGATCACTGAATTGGGGCCAGTTATACATTTAACCTGTTCGATTCCATCGGACATCAATTTACAGACAAACCATAAGATTATATATTAACATCAAATTATATTACATAATTAAATGAAACAAGAAATCATATTATGAGGTAAAGATAATTCATTTCTGGTGCGAGTAATAGAAAACGTACTGTATAATATACTCTATTTCAATATCTATGTCTTGACAATTAGACCGACGTAATTATAGAAATCATTGGTTTCATTTTTTTTTATAAAATAACACATTCCTTTTACCTCACACGAAAACAAAAAAAAACTTTCTGTGTTTCAACTGGTCCCGATTTACCTTTCAGTTTTTCGTACGGGACACAGTGTGTAGAGTAAAAAATAAATTCTGGTTACGGAAACGATTGTTGTCCCTTCAACATTACGAATTCATGTCGCTGATCGGCTATGTCATCTCTTTCATACCGAGTAATCACTGAATTGGAGGCCGGGCTATTTCAAATACAAATAATCAAGTACGATGTACACAACAATTTTGTATTCGACTCTAATTAAACCAATCTATTAAACGTAACGCAAATATACGGTTTATGGTTTTATGTTTTCAGTAAAAAGTGAATTTATTTTTGGAGTGTGATATAGAAGACATGTTTTATTTTCATTCAAGTAGCTATAGCAGCTATAAGGTGTGAAAAAGGAACCAATTGATCTAATTTTAGAATTATTTTTGTATTTTTTACAACCTATATTTTGCATTCTTGCGAATAAAATATTACATTCCCTTAACACCTAGTGGCAGAATGTCGGAACGACTTAACCACTCGGCCACCGCGGCCCCTCAAAATTAACAACCTGAAGTATTAATCAAATATGTTGACTGACGGTTTGAATCAGAGAAAGTATGAGTTTTGAGATATGCTTTCTGAAATAAAGACTTTAGATAGATGAAATTTTCAAACAAAGATTTTTACCATTACAGCCCCTTTGAGTGGCAGATATTAGATATTGAGTGCGTTTACAAGCATATTGATCCATTCTTCTGTGTACTTCTACAGAAACAACTTAATTGGTTTTTGCTATGCTTCATGTCTAACCACATGTCTCGATTTTGTATGTAGGGACATGTCATTTGCAAATTTTTTATAAATTTTGTTCCTGGACAAAAATATGGATCACATACGTTACAAAACTCCAGCTTTGCCATAATACTGTAAAGTCGAGAGCGTCATGGTATGGTGCCTATATAGCTAATAGGCAATGTTTCACACAAGTCTCCCTAAGTGAAATTAGCTTGTTCATAGGTCACTGGACTGCCATATTCGTTTTCTGTCGAGAGCTTCTGTATAACATGCCCAATCGAGGTCAAGAGAGATCTCTTGTATTGATAAATAAAAAAAAACTATTGTCACGCTGTTGTTAACACTCTGTTGGTTCCTCCAGTGTGTAAAAAGGTAAGATAAGTTTAATTCTTTAATGTATGGATGTCACGTACCTTTACAAAAAACCATCACAAACTCCAAAGAGCTTTTTAAGATCGACGTAAAACGTATTCACAAAACAAATACAATTTACAAGACTAACATGTCTGCAATATGAGTAATCCCAAACGTCTGGGCCAATTCCTACCAGCGAATGTTACGCGAGCGAGAAAACTATAATGTTTAGTCTAAATTTATATTTTTTAACCTGATAATTTGAAAGTGATTTGTTTCTATATGATAGGTTAAATCAAAATATATAGCTATGTATCATAAAAGCATGTCATTTCCAATGTAGAATATTTTAGTTTTTAGTTTTAATCACAGTTGGTTTTTCATAAAAAATCATTTCTGTCACTGTATAAGGTATCACAAGTTAGCTTGATTTCTATATACATGTATGTGTATGAATCTTTTTACTAGTGTTGGTTATAAAATAATATGAAAAACTAAAGATGGTTTTACAACTTACATAAGATATACAACATATAACACACATGTAAGCACATGCAGCGATATCTAATAAACTTTAAGAAGTAAGCAAAAACAACTATCACAGATACCAAATAGAAAATCAGTGTACTTTAACTAAACAATTGGATTGCCGACAATCAAGTTCTCAAAATGAGAACTGAGTATCATTGTCAATTACAACAAGTAAACACACTAATGAGCATACTCAAAAACGTCCATCTCCATATCACTTAAAGATACAGAATATTTCTCAATGAGACAAAGATGGCGTCCATAGTTCTGATCAACCTACATCTCTCGAATCCTTGTGTTGTTAGTTTGTTTGTCAGCAGTCGACATCGATCACGAAAATCCCGATATGTAGAGCAAGCCCTAGAATATCGAATTAACTGCGACATGTAAACACCATAGGTTGGAGAAGCAGGGATGTTACTATCAAGAAATGGAAAGTTCACGATCGGAAAATTGAAATCATCACGTTTATCGTATAGAGTAGTGGTAAGCTGTCCATGTTCGTCGTAGTTTAAGTAGAGATCGAGATAAGCAGCTGATGCAGAAGAGTCGGTTGTGTCCTTTATTACATTATATATTTAATTACATATTCGCTAAAACTCTATTAAATTAAGTCTTTGGGTTTTTTGCAAGCCGATCTCGGTTTGTCAAACAGCCAGTTTGGAATACTTGCATACAAACGTTTGTGGTTATCCGACAAATGAATTCGTTCACATAATGAACACCATTGCTTTCGCACCAAAGTTTTATCAATAGACATAGTTTGTGTCCATGCAAAATACGTGTTAAATGAATTTTGCCCAGTAGAAACTGCTGCCATTGCTTTCCCTAAATTTTCTGTGGTATTAAAATCGTTCGTGTTGATATATGAACCTGGAGGGAAAAAGAGGGAATAATTAGCACCTCCTCTCATCACTGGAACAGCTAAAGGAGAGTGCAAATAAGTCTTGAATCCTTTTTCAGTAACATAATCTAAACAGAGAGAATTTTCGAAAGCTAGGTTAAATCGGTAATGCTTTCGAAGTAGTTCAATGCAATAATCCTCATTAGAGCGTGGACATGTGAAATTTCCGCATCGACCGTACTCGTGAATGTCAGTGGATTTCTGTAAAAGATTCACATACTGCTCTCGCTTGCTTAGGGTATAACAGTTAGAGACCATCCAGGCGGCCATCTTGTCTTTACTCTTCAAAAGTTTGGTGAGGTTTGCTATCGACATTTTAGCCGGAACGAATTTGAATCCTGAATATGTTGTAAGAATATCTGAATCCCTTCTATACGTAAACGTCCAATTGAACACGTTTTTCCATTTCGACAAGTCATAACGATAATGGTGAGGGGATTCCCATCCATGCATAATCCAAATCTGACCACGTGGCTTATCAGGTACGATTCCTTTCAATAGAGGCCCATGAAATATCACAGCTTTTGCAGAAGCACTATAGTTGGAGTTAGATGTCATATCACATTTATATTCACAGCCATCAAATTCGTGTAGAGATATCCATTCGGGAATGTTCGGATAATAAACTAAAATTTTCTCTGGATTTGTCTTATTGAGAATTGTCTTCTGATCTAATAGTGGATACAAAGACGGGCGAATATGATGTCGAGATATATTCTTATGAAAATATTGAATTAGGATTATTCCTGAATATTGTAGAAAGACACATATCAGGCTTGCGATGGTTACTGTCAGGAGAAATTTAGGCTTTTCACTGAAACAAAAACAGGAAGTATACTAGTATCCAAATATTAGAAATTGAACAAATCCAAAGTACGTCAATTGATGGTATTGAACTCTATTTGATAGTATGGGACTTCATTGATGGTATTGGACTGCATTTGATGGTATTGGACTTCATTTGGTAGTATTAAACTCTATTTGATAGTATTGGACTTCATTAAATAGTATTGGACTCCATTTGGTAGTAATGGACTCCATTACATAGTATTGGACTTAGTTAGTTAGTTAGTTAGTTAGTTAGTTGGTTAGTATGTTTGTTTGTTTGTTTGTTTGGACCTCCGCCCAATTTTTTGTACCTGTGTGGACCTCCACCAATTTGTTGTACCTGTGTGGGCCTCCGCTCAATTTGTTGTGTCTGTGTTTGTTTGTTTTTAATTCATTATACACCTTACAACAAAGATTCAATTGTAGTTTCACAATGGTTACATAACGGTAATACGACAGAAATGTCGTTGCTGTCGGTTGATTTGAGCTTGTTTAAATGGTTTAATGTAAACTTCATTAACACTGTCTATGCAATGTGTGGTAGACTGTTAATTGAAAACGATTCTACCGATTTAAGTACAGATATATTGTGTTTTGGAACATTTCCTTTATATCATATTGGCTGTGTTATACAACTTCTATTCTATAGATATATAATGGCAGGTAATTATCTCCTTATTATGGCATAGTAACGGGTATTTTTAAATGTCCGTGCTGCTAAATATGAAGTCATTTTGTAAATACTTTTCTTCGTTATATGTGTTTATGTGTTAAATATCTAGTTTTTAAGACTTAATGCATTACATGTACTAAGTGTTGTTACTCTGAAGATTAACACGTGATTTTTCTGTCGCAATTGTACCATGCCTAAGAATAACTATATAGCTATATAAATAAATGAAGCAGCCTTTAATGGTTTAATACTTACAACATATGAATAGTATTTTCATTTGTCTGTTATATTATTTCCATACATGTAATACCTTCACATTTTAAACACTAAATAAATTAAACTCTTGATGATAAAGCGCTATCGTATAAAACGTCAGTATTATCAAAATTAAACATGATGCATTTTATATATATATATTTTAAATACAGTCAAACATTGTTATCTCGAAGTCGGCGGGGCCATGAAAGGCTTCCAGTTATCATAGATACAGTCAAACATTGTTATCTCGAAGTCGGCGGGGCCATGAAAGGCTTCAAGTTATCATAGATACAGTCAAACATTGTTATCTCGAAGTCGGCGGGGCCATGAAATACTTCGAGTTATCATAGATACAGTCAAACATTGTTATCTCGAAGTCGGCGGGGCCATGAAAGGCTTCAAGTTATCATAGATACAGTCAAACATTGTTATCTCGAAGTCGGCGGGGCCATGAAAGGCTTCAAGTTATCATAGATACAGTCAAACATTGTTATCTCGAAGTCGGCGGGGCCATGAAAGGCTTCAAGTTATCATAGATACAGTCAAACATTGTTATCTCGAAGTCGGCGGGGCCATGAAATACTTCGAGTTATCATAGATACAGTCAAACATTGTTATCTCGAAGTCGGCGAGGCCATGAAAGGCTTCGAGATATCAGTGCATTCGAGTTGGGTAAGTTCGAAGAAACGGAATATTTCGGATTAAACGGGGACTTCGAGTTACACAAGTTCGAGAAAACAAGGTTCGTCTGTAGTACATTAGATAATGGCTTCAACAAAAATCAACAAAATAGTAATAAGGAATATAAAGAAAACACTGTTACTGACGTGTATAAACATCTTACTGTAGACGATTTCTACTTACGGCATGGTAAATATTATAAATCCCATCTTGGCTGGTAAGGTTCCCGCTTACTGCCACCATTAGCCCTACACCTTTGTGTGGTAGATTGGCAGTTTTAAAATTATTCTTTAACGTCAGCTAAAACCATTGCGTGTACATACCAAAAGAACCAATGAAACGCTTGGGGTATTTCTCGATCCTTCCTTAGTTTGCTAATCAAAATATCTATGAGTCATTCAACCGTGTACGCGGCGTACTTCATGGGGTGTGATAATAGTCGCTGTTTTAAGTCATACTTGATCTTAAAGGACTAAGACAAAAGAAGAAAAAAAAACAAATTTGGCGGAGGCCCACACAGACACAACAAATGTTGCAAGCAGTGATATTTGATCTTCACATAATATTATGACTGTTTGTAGTTTACCTTTGACGACATCAAAACGTTTAAACGTTATATTACCAAACCGTGGTGTAATTGTGAACTGACATCGAAACTTGACCTGCAACTAATCATCATACAACTACATGTAGTCATGTAAATACTGAATTATTTATAGTTCGATATATCTATCCGTTAATGAGTTATTGAGCGGAAACGAAACTATTATGACGGATAACTGACCAAGTACAATACTTTATGGCGGGGCATTTTTAACTCACACGGCCAATATTGACTTCGTGATTGTTGATACAATGGCATATATTCAAATTACATTTTAGGATTCACTTGAATCATTTTGTTTTATGTTATGTAGGTATAACACGGAGTGTACTCTAAATAAACTGCGAAGCGGTTTATGATGCGAGTATACTCCGTTTTTTTTAGTTATAACCCCATAACATAAAAATAGATTCAAGTTAATCCTTATAACTTACTCTTTACCCTGCGAAAATTCACTTTATTGGCGGACTTTTTTCTCTTACAAATTATTATCTGCACCATTCAAAAGCGACGTTATAAACGGTGACGTCATTTTTTACGCTGTTATAAACGGTGACGTCATTTTTTACGTTAATGGCTGATAACACAATTTTTTAAGCCAATGAAAATGCTTGTTTCAAACAAGATTAAATTATAAATCATGAATTATTTTAAAAAATGATGCTTAAATGGTAAGATTGAAACATATTGCCTGTTACGGTATTGGATATTCTCGTATTTGAACATGTGCAGTTCATCAATTCCAGAGTAAGATTTCGAACACGAACATTTTGTTTATCAGTTACATGTATGTAACATTGACTTTTGTCAATTTTTAAAATAGAAATTGTCTACGTCATCCCTTGTATCAAATATTTTGTTGTTATGAGATGGCTTCATAAGTTGCCTTTACTTATATTTTTCTTCCGTACCTATTTTGGACAACAAAATATGTTTAAAGTCAAAAGTGTCGATTTTCTATCGTTTTGATTTTGAGAGGTAGCTCTGTCCCAAACAGTGATTGAAATCATAGTGCACGTTTCTTGTACACTTGAGATATTGTCCCGTTACCCCAAATCCAAAGATGAATCAGAACTGGGTGTAAGATGCTTCTGAGTTAAACATTTTATTGCAGTATTTACCATACAGTGCAACAGATATTTGTCATCGTGCGCTGGCTGTAGGTAATCTAAAGATGACGTAACACACACTTGTGCTGCACCTTTTAAATTTAGTAATAGATACAGTATGCCGAAAGAATGAAGTAAACTGCACCATACAGCTGTTTCGTCCTCCTAGGACTCTTCAGTGATGCTAGGGGCCAAAAGGTGGGAATCAAAAATTTCTCAACTAATGTAGAAGCAGAAGGGTCCAGTGCGTAAAACCCTTAAACATAAGATAAGAATTTAGAGGTAAAATTAAACTATTTCTGTATTATTTCAAAGCGTGTACTACGAAAATTTGTATATTATGTACCGTGTCACTACTCACATGAGATTAACTGTGGCTATGGAGGCTCCAGCAAACCTCGGGGACTAACACCTTTCTCAACACCAGCTCGGGGAATGATCGCATATCTTAGTTGTAATTCCTACGACACAGGAGAGATGCAGGTTGATGAAGACTGTGAGCAATTTATATGATCGTGATCATATGATCGGTATCATTGAGAAATATTTTATGTATACTTATTTGATATGACGGTTGGCGTTTCTTAAAATTGTCATTAGTATGCATACTTGTTAATATTGAGAATGATGGCTCAATTCTCGCTTTGAGGACTTGACATGTACTTCGATGTCTGTTGTGAACTAGATTTCCAATACTGGTGTCGTCGATGAAGCAGAAGATGCTCGAGTTAATATTTTCTCTTTTTCATAGTTCGATGCCTCGGTTAAATTCTAGAATTAGCTATACAATATTTCTGTCGAGTTATCTCCCTAAGACCACCAAAACATGTTAATTTGAGAAGATTGTTTGAACTACATAGCACTTTATTGCATTTTATTTTATATACATTTCTATACAGCATTAGAACTGTCTCGTGCTTTGTTTTTCATATTATTAATTGCATATTTACCGTCTGAAGTGAAAACATAATCATAATTATAATTCACATAAAAAGTAAAATTTGGTGTAATTATGGTTAACAACATCTTCGATATCAAGGAATTGCGCTCTCTACACCCCAAGGATATGTCATAGACAAAACTAAAGGCACCAGGAGATTAGTTTGATTTGTCTCGGGGAAAAGTAATAACCAGTCGTTATGCTGACACCTGCCATTTAAAGATTTCAAACGAACTTAAAAGCCTACAATTGTTACCGTTATGTGACCGCGAGATTCTTTTGGGGTATATCAAAGAATCAAACTAGTCGTCTTGCCTCATCACAAATGTGGCGCACACAGAGTCTTCCATTTAGCCATGACATATTTCAGGGGTGTAGAGAGCGTAGAGGAGCGTAATCCCGTGATATCGAGGTAGGCTTAACGATGATTCAGGTGTTTTATTATGATATTCGGACTGGGTCTTTACCCATACATTCGTTAATATTATGATGCTAAACGTATTCAAAATGCACAGAAAATGACATGAAAAAAATGTAAATGCTTGTAAATATCTATTAAGATAGCAATTCACGTGTAGTTTTTGCACACATATGCTATATCCATATATAAGCAATAATGATAATAAACGATTGTAACATTACTATTTCAGTGTTGACACAACAGAGCTGCTATCTAAGTACCGGATCATGTTCTGGGTATTGTTCACACTATCTGTTCTATCAGCTGTATTTAGCATTGCAACCAATATGGCGGACAGTCGACAAGTAAGAAACCAATAGAAATAGCATGTATGAAGTAAGCTAGTCAGGAAGGTTCACACTCGGAGGAGCTAAATATCTGGAGATCCGCAACATACCTTTCGGATCTTTTCGAGTCATAATTCTCCTTTACATAAAATTTTAGCGACATGACCTATGGTTGCTAATTGGACAAACAAGTTTTAAAATGTCCAAAGGATTATAAAACATGCACATTAGATGTCAATCGAAAGAACACAATGTTTTTGTACTAACCTACAATTGTACCCATGTACACAAGTCGGAGAAGTGTGTTAACTAACTGTCGCCTCTCATTTCGAAAAAACATAACTAGATTCAAGATATCTTTTGAAATACCCGTCGTCTTACGCCATATGATTCAAAAAAATTTGCAAAGAAGCTCTGGCGAGATCTTGAATCGAGTTATATTTTTTAAGAAATCGGTAGCGACAGTTAGTTAACCACCTTTTCTATATTAGTATAAGAATGTCGCTTTTTTCCATTGATATCTGATATGCATATATTAAAGTTGTTCGAACATTATACAACGTTGTTTTATCAGCGACTCAATCATAATTGCCACCCTTCCGGAAAACCTGGTCTTATTCTCTTGTACTTTTACGAGAGTCTCCATGTAAATATTTTATTTGTTCCTATCTTGTCTTTAGTTTAATCGATTTTGAGTTCGGATTATCGTTTTGTTGACGCGTTGGTATTCTCTATTATTTTATCCCGGTCAATAGCCTATTATCAGCTCGTCAGTTTAGAACTATAAATTGTTTTAAACGTCCAATGAAGCTTTCAAATAAACAGGAATTCTCCTCTAAGATGTCTTTGAGACCTTTTATAGTGTTGAAATTAGCATAAAAAGCACAAAATGTAATTTAATCACGTAATTATCTAATCCTTTTCCATCTTAATATTTATTCAAATTAAAGTCACAATCGTTACAGCTTCGTTTTTCCTTTTTCAGAACAATGTACTGAACCCTATATTAATTAGAGACTCCGTGCCCATTGAGATCAACAACGAGGCCTCTTCTCTATTACCACCCTCCAGGACAGAGTCTAGGTCGGAGTACACCTGATTCCTTCACCCTGGATGTAATCATTATACTGATCGTGTGTTTCTAAGTATTTTACTTATCGATACAGGTATATGCCATAATGGAATTCTGCGTCAAATGCCTTTATTATTTCAATAAAACAGTTTATATGTTAGATCACATATACCGTTTATGTTATGAATAAATTAAAGGCCCAATATACGTAACTTCAGGAAATTGTTCGTGATTTTGAAAAACTCACGAAATCCAGTTTATAACCATTCAAAAATAAGCCTGAGCGGTAACTTACAAGAAAGACTGGACAGAAAAATCCAAAGAATTGAAATTAATTCAGGTTGGGCCCACTTCAACAATAAGCCGAAGTTAGAAGACAGTTCAATATGGACGCGTGTTTACAAATACCGTAAGAATTCATCTTGAATATTGCTAATATCAGTTAATCTTAACTAAATCTATGAATATAAAAAGTTATTAGGCTTTATTTTCGCTTCAGGTTTTGCCGATAGTTACGTATATTGGGCCTTTAATTTCTCTATAAAACAGTTTTAAAAATCTTATTTACCACACCAGCATCTGTAAAAAATGTCTTTTGCCAGACTGCCAAAACTTAATAAAACATTCTTTTTTGTATTGATTCAAACTGTGTAAGTGTTATGAATTCTTTAGTCAATATATATAACATTATTCATTTTGGCATTTTATCAAAATTTCTGGACGAAATAGTTTAGACCTGTTCATCCAAATCATTATCATTCAAAAACACGAGTTATAAAGTAATGAAAAATAATGTCGCCCTCACAAAACCATGTTAACTTAACTGGTAAGTAAACCTTTCTTTTAACGTAGTTTTTCTTTGTAGACAACATGGAATTGCCATTATTTGCCAAACAGTGCCACTACGTATGCCTAGTCCTAATGCACGATGTAGTAAAATGGCTATGAATAAAATTATATATTGCGGGTACCAAAATACTTCACAAATCTTTCAATTTCACCTTCAGGTAAAGTATATCGACGATGCGTTGTCTATAAAAAAACAAGAAGTTTGCTGACCTAGTCGATCATATATACCGTACTAAACTTGAGATAATGGCCAAAACAGACTCTCCTACAACAGCTTCTTTCTTCGATCTTTACTTAAACTAGGGAATACACCGGCAGCTTACTACTAAGCTCTATGATAAACTTGACGATTTCGATTTTCCTATCGTGAACTTTCCCTTTCTTAATAGTAACATCCCTGGTTCTCAACCGTGTGGTGTTTACATGTCGCAGTTGATCTGTTATTCTACAGCTTGCTCCGAGTATCGAGATTTTTTTTATATATGTCATCTGCTGACGGACAAACTTACGGCACAGGGATTCGAGAGATGCAGGTTGATGAAGACTATTGGTAAGTGTTATGGTCGAATCTTGATCTCATCGAAAAATATTCTGTATCGTAGTGTGATATGAAGATGGACGTGTTTGAATATGCTCATTGGTGTGCTTACTTGTTGTGATTAACAATGATGACTCGGTTCTCATTTTGAAATCTTGATGTTTACTTGGATTTGTCCAGGATTTACATGGCGGGTGTCGTCGATGAAACAGAAGACTCTTCTGGAACGCATGGTCTTATTCTTTTGTACTTTTGTAATTTTTTCTTTTCTTTCATATTTTGCCCCTAATTTAATCGATTTTGAGTTCGGGATCAGGTTTTGTACACTCTTCGATACTCTCTATTTTTTCTGATAAATAAAGGTATTGAAAGTTTGTTTAGGTTTTTTTTTCTTCTTTTAAGCCATTTCCTTTTTTTCTCGAAAAAAGACAGAGACAATTTTTGCTGAAATATGTTAACTACAAGCCATAGCTTTCTTTCGGTTTCAACTATTTGCTAGAAATAATGAACAAACAAGACCCTGGGATTCTCGTCATTAATTGTATATGTATTTTGGACAGGTACATCATATAGTTCCTCACAGCTCTTACATATCAAGATACATGTATATATAAGTAATTTAAGCATGCGTAATCACTACATAAATGTACTTCTATAATCAAGGACATATGCAACTTTACACATTTCATCATACTCTATATTTCAGTTATATACGTTAAAAAAGTTTCATTTTGTATTCATTAGTTCTGAACAATACTGAAATCCGAATAAAAATCCCCGTTGGTATGGTTTGATTTGTTTTGGTATTTTGATATGTTAACCTCTTCTTAATAGAGTATTCTTGTCATAATAAAGGTGTAGTAACATTTGCCCTTATTAGATAATATCAGACGAAAGTCATTAGGGTTTTGAAGAATCATGAGCATGTATTTTGACAATATAATATTTTGGCATTATTATGACAGTTCAATTGAAAATAACTCAATACATTAAAATATACATATGTATGCAATATTCGTTGTGCATAGCATGATCAAGGTGTACCGGTATAGGCTTATCAAATCAACAAATTAAAAACAAATCAATCAAACCTCGTTATAATGCCCCTCGATTCATTTTTCACCCCATTTAATGGCAACTTATATTGTAGACCATTTTTCTAAGAAGTCATTTTAACATTTCCTTAATTTCGTCTAGTAATTTTTAAAAGCTAAATTTAATCATCAAGGTTAATGGAATTAACTTAGTTGTGTACACAAACATCATTTTAAAGGCCAAATTTTCTCTCGATAAATGATGTCACGAAAACGAAGTTTTAATCATATAATCTTCGAGGGCGTCATATGAATTTTATTTTTACAAAACAAAATCGTCATAAGGCCAAATTTTCTCAGGGTAAATATTAGCAGTATGACGAGGTTTTAATTACATAATCATCGAGATCAAAACATAAACTTGTTTGCACAAAACCCATAATACAAACTGTATAGGCACAATGGATAAATATTTCTATAAAATCAATACAAAGGAATTGTTTTAATATATCTAAAAAAAAACTCTAGCAAATAAAAGTATACATATATAACAATACATAGATACATATGTTTACATAAGTTTTATATAACAATACATAGAT
This sequence comes from Mimachlamys varia, assembly GCA_947623455.1. Taxonomy (NCBI): domain Eukaryota; kingdom Metazoa; phylum Mollusca; class Bivalvia; order Pectinida; family Pectinidae; genus Mimachlamys; species Mimachlamys varia. The sequence goes on from OX392539.1 coordinate 43,110,194, forward strand.
ACATATGTTTACATAAGTTTTATATAACAATACATAGATACATATGTTTACATAAGTTTTATATAACAATACATAGATACATATGTTTACATAAGTTTTATATAACAATACATAGATACATATGTTTACATAAGTTTTATATAACAATACATAGATACATATGTTTACAAAAGTGTATACGCTGCATCGTTCCAACACTACCTTGCAATTGATTTCAGGTTTATTTATACTCTGGAATTAGCGACTTTTACGATCAATAGGTACAGAAGCCAGATTTATAGTGCTGCAACTAGTACTACAGGAAATCAGATTGTTAATATTTCAATACAAGACACCTAATGAAGGTTAGGGTAATAACCCCATGGGTATAATTGCGATCAGGGCGTATTGTCTGCTTATTTGTTGATGTAGAAATTGATTATTTGTGTAAGCGTGCTCGCGGGATACACACTCATTATATACGCAGGCAGACAATACTGTGATTTGATTTGAGGATCATGTAGAGTTCATCTTTCCATTTCCAAACCACCTTCTCGATGAATATGACGTAACACTCACATATGCTGCACCTCTTAAATTTAGCAATAGATACAGTATGCCGAAAAGATGAATTAAACTGCATCATACAGCTGTTTCGTCCTCCTAGGACTCTTCAGTGATGCTAGGGGCCAAAAGGTAGGAATCCAAAATTTCTAAACTAATGTAGAAGCAGAAGGGTCAGGTGCGTAAAACCTCTCTTTCTGGTTTACGTCACTATTTACCAACCGATATAAAACCATTGTCGGAAACCCATGGTACACTTCTTCTCTGACGTTTGCATACAGTGTACCGTGGGTTTCCGACGATGATATAAAGTATGTTAGTGGCAATGGGTCATATTTGAAAATTACCTACTTCCAGTAACTGGAGTTCAATACGTCACTAACGGAATGATGATAAATATAGAATTTCTATTAATCCTTTTGATAGCATACAGGTATCGCCCCATCCATCATTTATAATGAAGGGGCCGCGGTGGCCCAGTGGTTAAGGTGTCCCGACATTATACCACTAACCCTCCACCTCTGGGTTGTAAGTTCAAATCCCATTTGGGGAAGTTGTCAGGTACTGACCGCTGGTTTTTCTCCGAGAAATCCCCTTCCAAAACCTGGCACGTCCTTAAATTACCCTGGCTTTTAATAGGACATTAAACAAAGTAAACCAAACCAGATTATTCATATGTTTCTTTATATTTAACTCCCTCTATCATGCAGTAATTTCACTATATACACTTCACACACACAGTGGACATATCAAATATCCTCCATTATCAGGTGAAGTCCCTAGTTAACAAACATTGATGATAAACCGTTTTTGATATGCAGCAATCAGAAAATCCTAATTCCAGGTAACAATGCTTTGTATAAAAACTTAACAGGATCTCATCTTAGTGTGTTTACTTGTTGTGATTGACAATGATGGTTCGGGTCTCATTTTGAGGACTTGATGTTTCCTTGGATGTGACAAGTATTTACATGGCGGGTGTCGTCGATGAAGAAGCAGAGGACGCTTACTCTTCCGGAACACCTGGTCTTATTCTCTTGTACTTTTACAAGAGTCTCCATGTTAATCTTTCCTTTGTTCACATTTTGTCACTGGTGTAATCGATATTGAGTTCGGATTATGATTTTGTTAACGCTTCGGTATTCTCTTATTTATCTTCGAAAGTATACCAATACTATATATTTCCATTAAAAAAAACATTTACATTAGCTTAACCACAAATATGTAAAATGCATCTTAACGGAATATTGATTAACCTGGAACAATTGTAAATATTGCTTATTGTAAGTCGCTTTATGTATATTGCATAATTGAATCAGCATAATTGATCTTAAAGTACCCCGAAGCCTGTTAAGGGAGTATTTCTATCGGAAGACTATATCATTCTTAATTAATACGTCTGTTAAATCAATAAAGACTTCATATCAACCATTAGAATGTCAAATCCAGTTACCTCTCTGTGTTTAAAGACGTTCCGCAGAATGACGGTATGATCAAAATTATTTTCAATACTGTAAAAGTGGAATTTTTCGCGGTGAGGAAATTTTCGCTTATTTCACTGCCATAATATCTCAGTAAATATATCCACACGCGAACATATTTACCACCTCTCAAACTCTACAGTGTACAACAGTATGATATGTACACAGTTCAACAGAGTCTGACTAACATCACAACACATGATGTCTAACATCACGAAAATTTTCACACCGCGAACAGTTTGAAGGCTGGCTAATTAAAAATGTTAGCTTTTACATTAACTACCGTCATTTACTTAATAATCTTATTTAATTATCTTAGGCATCGTCGGTGTTTTAAAACATCGCAGTCAACAACTCACTAAGATACTGTCCGAGAGTCTAACAACATACCTTAAAATGCTTCTCAACATTTCTTGGTGGTGGAAATTTTGATTTTATTTTACATTAAGCACAACCAGTGTAATAAGAAAAAACTGCACTCGCCATGGAAATGCCACATATAAACATGGCTTTGATTGTACTCTATGAAGCAATAGGCTACTTTGAACAAGGTGTGTCACGAAGTTAGTGTAAATATCTTAATCTCCAGAGCCCAGTTCAAACGATAGTTATCTTAATCACTATTTAACAACATTTTTCAACTCTTAATGAATATGTCAATATATAAGGTAAACATTTACAATTTTGCATTGAAACTCACAATATCCGTTATTTGATATCTGCAAAGTTGTGACTAAAATTATGGTTATTGTTAAAAGTTATAAGAGATTAAAATATGTTCGCTAATCACTGATTAAGCTAATCATCCTTTGAATAACAGGACCCTGATATTTTTGATAAGGGAAAATATCGTTGTCATGATGCAAAACGTGCTTAGATGGATGTTTCACAAATTCTTGATAGATAATACACCTATCAGATCAATGTCCGTTAATACCTATGTTAACTGTTGATTAGATGCCCCCGCTCCAGGTCTGCCTTCTTTGTATCGTTGGCCTTTCCCTGTTGTAAAGCCATGGCCTGCTGTTCCTTGCATTTCTTCTTTATTTTTTGCTTTTGTCGCCTTTTCATGACTCGACCTTCACAACAACTGAAACAAATATAATAGAAGGTGAAATGTTGAAATAGTCAAATAGCTAAATAAACACAGCATGTTTCCTCCCCTCGACAAAATACTGTAAAAGTGAAATTGTTTGAAGCGTTGACATTTTCGCTACTTTCGCTTGAATTAAATTTCTGCGAATATTTTTACAATAAGTCTTCTCTAACTCCACAGCGTCTGATAGTTTTGAATATATATATTACAAAATACAAAATAGCACAACTGACAGTGCAAGGATCGGGAACACTTTGGAGGATAAACAAGCTAACAATTACACGCACGAAGATGTTGACTTTTACAGTATATAACTCATCTTTACATCATTGATTTTATCCGGCATCTTCTCGCCTTTTAGATGCTGTAAAATTTGTAGTTTCCGAGTGCGATTTAATTTCGCTTTTTATACAGTCTTCAACAATGGCGCAAAATGTTAACATTTCGACCTCCGAATAGTGCTAGAACAACTTGATAGTCTGTTTTCGCAACTTCGCTATTGTGAAATTAAACCCATCACACGAATGGTCTTCAGATAATTTCTGACTTAAAATAACGAACATATTAGCATTATACAAATACTAGCGAGATCTTAAAAATAGGTCTGTGGCGTAAATGTAATATTGACCGACTTTGAAGTTAGGCGTCGATCATCTTGAATCGTCAGACCCAAGCAATTAATATAAATACCTAACAGCGTGCCTCGAGGGTTAGTTCTCCTTTCTCCTACTTTTTGGGGATAAAAAGAATTATATAACACTCGAGAACAATGGCACATCAATTATGGTCTGCTCTGGGAAAGTGCATATGTACATGTAGATATTTACCTGTATTATACATGTACTATATTGCTCACAATATGTTCACACACATATATATACTCTTTTTTTGTAGTAATAATATACCCCAGATTCAAAATGTATAAATTGTAAGCTTAAATTTTTTTTATCAATAATAAAAAGTATCATATGAATATATTTCATAACATTTTTTACAAAACTTCTGAAGCATATGGCAATAATATTATGAGAAAAAGTTATTGTATATTACAATACTTGCATGTATACAGATAATAAACTTGCACAGAACATTTACATTAATCGGTTAATACATTATACGTGGTATGTGCCTGAAAGGAAAATACTAAAATAAAAAGCATACCTAGAATATTTAGCTCTTGATATTGGCTTATTACAAGTTCAATGAATCACACAAATATTTATAAGTAATTAGTAGTTCTAACTGAATCCCTCTTCCCTTAAATTAGTTAAACAACACAAAGATTCGAAAGATGCAGGTTGATCAAAACTATGGGCAAGTTTTATGGTCGCCATCTTTGTCTCATTGAGAAATATTCTGTATCTTTAAGTGATATGAAGATGGACGTTCTTGAGTATGCTCATTAGCGTGTTTACTTGTTGTGATTGACAATGATACTCGGTTCTCATTTTGAGAACTTGATGTTTACTTGGATGTGACAAAGATTTACATGGCGGGTGTCGTCGATGAAGCAGAAGACGCTTACTCTTCCGGAACACCTGGTCTTATTCTCTTGTACTTTTGCAAGGGTCTCCATGTGAATCTTTCCTTTGTTTATATTTTGCCCCTGGTTTAATCGATTTTGAGTTTGGATTATGATTATGTGGACGCTTCGGTATTCTCTTATTTATTTCTAACATCTGCCAATAGAAAAGGATTACGTAATTTAGGAAATTTTGTTTATGATGCAAATACATAAAGATCTAGTTATTTAGTAGTTAATCAATTGCTGTAATAATGGAATTACCTTGACGAAAACTTGCTGTTTATACACGTATCTATGAACTATTTCAGTTTACGACCAATAAAGAATTGCGATTTAATTTATTGCTGATTTTGTATTCAGTAGATGGACCCAAACCATCAGGTGATATTTAAGTTAAATACCAAGTCATCGTCCGTCCTTAAACAATTTTTGTTATCGCTTTTTCTTGAGAAGTACTGGATGAATCTTTCTCGAATTGCATAATATGTAGGTTCCCCTTGGTGAATAGTTAACATTGTGCCCTTCTGATTTTGGGACTGATAAAAAGATGGCTGAAAGGCGGCCATCTTGGATTTTGCCACTGAAGTTTGTTGTCAATATTTGTTTAGGAGTACTTGATGGATATTCCTCAAATCATAATATTATGTAGGTTCCGCTTAGTCTTTATAGTTGTGTTATTTTTTATTTAGGACTGATCAGAAAAAAATGCTCATACAGGCTACCATCTTTCAATTAATACCTTTTCTTGAGAGGAACCCTCAAATATAAGATACGGCTACTTAAATTCAATAAATGAAATCCAGGTAATGTGGGAGAACACAGGTAAAATACAGGTAATGTATATATGAAGCAGACTATAATGACTGTCACAACATACCTACCCCTGTGTTATTTTTAAAAAGTGGGAGGAAGGAGAACACACCCCTTCAAGTTAGACCGAGTTTCCTCTGACCCTGACACCAGATTTAGACATTTTGACAGATAAATGTCTCGTGTGGGTAGGGACAAGATAATAATTCGGGCTGCCTTCGATGTTGCTATGACCTACTCCAGGGATGCAAAGACCGAACATCAAGCGTAACTCATTGAATATGGTGAGTCTCAGTATAAGTTAAAGAAGGTTTTATACTATACCAGAAACTTTCCTCCACTTCGTAGTACTTCTTCTGTGTGTATTTCATACAGATTCCGATACAAGGGACGGTGTCTCGCTTACACCACATCACATAGAGTATAACGATAGCCAGTACGACCGTGGCTCCTCCCACTGCACAACCAATGATGACCAGTCTATCCCATCTGTAATATACGTAAAACAATGGCCCATGGTCAGTTTGTACCCAGCGCAAATACTGAATAAATAATTTGTGTTGTCAGCTGAAAAATACCCCTTAAAGCCTTTTTTTAATAGATCGGTTCGTTCTGTCCGTTTGTTAAAAACAGTAAAAGGTGATAAGACAAATGTTTTAAATAAAGAAAATTGAAGAAAATGTGTTCAATATTGATGAGTTCTTTAAAACTTATATTCAATTAGTTCTGTAATTTGATGGTATAAAACTAATATTATGTTATAGCGTTGATTTAATTGGACAATGAAAAGATATCCGACTCGTTAAAAACTGGGAGTAATGGTTTAACTCAGCAACAAGCAGACTTGACTAAAAAACATATCCTTGTGAAGTTTCGGTACTCCCGTGATATTTCCTCTCAATCTACACAGATTACAGATGCCACACTCAGCAGAGCTTCGGTAAGGCATGTGTAACTCCTTTACTCGCAGACTTTTGGAATCAATAGGTATTTGGGATTCTCAATCCTATACAGTGGATTGCACTTAATATCACCTCGTCACATTCCTCTTTATATCACATTTTCCCCCTCAATATAATCATTGTTATTTTATTTGGTTAATATCATGTATTTTGAGGTGAATTCCTCTTAATATCATGTTTTTTTAATCAATCACATAAAATATCCAGAAAATGATGTTATTTCCGATGATTTCAGATATAACTTGTTCAAAATATTACATAGAAAGTAAATAATAACAAAAAAATATATGATTTTTTAATGAAATAATGTTATCTACAGATTGAAACATCTTAATATGTACATTAAATAGCTAACCATTTAGTTATGGAGATTGGGAACTCACAAGATTTAGTGGGAAAACATGTTTCTCTTAATGTCACAATCCTGTTAATATCATGATTTTGTCTGGCAAATGCAACATGATATAAAGAGGAATGCACAGTATATGGTAGGCGCAGCACGATTCTTCAGATTTTTTTTCTGAATATAGATTATACTAATGTCACCAGTATAATGCTTATATCACCTGTATAACTATATATTATATATGTATACAGGTGTATGTGTCAAACAGCACAATATATGTATAGAGCAGCTGAATAAGAAATTGCTAAAAGGGAAGTTTCTGTAAGGCATCTAAATTCAGCTAATGAAAGTGGACGTTTTGGAATTCGCTCATTAGTATGCCTACCTAGAGTATTGAATTCAGAATAATGTATCAGCTCCCACTTTGAGGACGCTACATTTATTTGGTTGTGACCTAGATTTACACGACGCGTGACGCTTACACGTCCTTGTTATATTATTTTGTACTTTTTCAAATGTCTCTGTGTACATCTTTTCCTTTATTCATATTTTGTCCCTTGCTTAACGGATTTTGTGATCGTCTTTTAATTAGTTTTTACGATGGCTTTCCTTCAAAAATATAGCCAGGTCCATTGCATGCTTAATGCAATTATAATGCGTCATTGGTTTGTGACGTCATCAACTGCGGTGTATGATGGAAGAGTTTTGATATCAGTTCAGGTAACGCTGCAACAATAGGAAAACATATGACATATGATTCCTGCAACAAACATGACCTCTGACCTTGACATGTGTTATGCAAGGCCTGTCTTCTAAACGTTAATATGACCTTGACCTTTAACATCCAATATTAGACATATTATCTGTTGTACAACATGGCTGATGACACATTACCTTTCGCTTCCCTCACAACATCCCTTGAGGCTGTCTTTCGTACAACATCTCGTGGTTCCGGCAGCTATCATCTCGTCCGTTTGACAGTCGAGGTAGTTGCCCGTAGCAACGACATCAAAGGTCGGATCTATGATACAATTTGGGTCGGTATTCTCTAAAAAAATCAATATGACATGAACGTAATAAACTTGCATTAAAATTAGCATTCATAAAATAGAATTGTAAACAAAATTACTTTCAATATGATTTTCACGTGACTTTGACGTCATCATTAAAACCCCTCATTCAACCTCAATAAAGTGATGTGCACACTATAAAAACATCAAAGTGTTGAATAACTTGCCTCGAATATGCAAGGCCCATGGATCACTACAATGGCATACAACAACAGTATGACAGTTGGTGAAAGCGTATTTCTAGATTTTGGAGGTGGGGGAAAGCCGGAGTGCCCTAAGAAAAACCACCAACCTACCAGTATCAGTATCTGGCAACTGCCCCACATGGGTTTCGAACTCGCAACCCAGAGGTGAAGGGCTAGTGGTAGAACGTCGGGATACCTTAACCACTCGGCTTCCACCGCGGCCCCCAGCTAATGCATACAATCAATATAATTCAATATACTAAGGGGCACGATCTTCATTGCATGATGCAATAATGAAGTACATGTAGTCCGTACATGGCCACACTAACATTACAATTTGGCACCACACCATATGGCAGAGAACCTCATTAGAGAGAAGGCTCTAGCGAAGCCCCTGGGAGAGGATCCTAACATAGATAAGTAGGACCAGATCAACGGTGAAAGACCAACATAAGAATCAAAGGCACAGTATACATGTAGATTACCCGATTGTGATAAATGTGAGTTAACCAAGTTTAACAATGAAATGGGCAAAATTTACAAATAATATCAAATCAAAACATACGGAGTCGAATTTTATGAGAAACATTTGCATGATTACCCTTTAAACACACTCAGTGGGCATTCTAATGGAATATTAGCATTTCCATGTAGGTACCATTAGCAAATACAGGTACGATTCCAATCTATGACAAGAGCGTAACATTTATATTTGGTCTAGGAGGTGTCTCTACAGTAACAGAAAACGAGCTCAGATGCAATACTAGTTAACGGCCAACTACAGTACGAATATTCATTTTAGACACATATGTCGCCATATTAACGGAAAATTAAGTTTGATAAAAATATTAATGGGAAACGAAATACAATGTCACCATAGTAACGGAAAGGGAAGTTAGATACAACATTTATTCATCTTTGTATGTAACGTAACATCATGTCACCATAGTAACGGAAAGGGAAGTTAGATATAAAATTCCCATGTAACGTAACATCATATCACCATAGTTACGGAAAGGGAAGTTAGATACAAAAATCCCATGTAACGTAACATCATGTCACCATAGTAACGGAAAGGGAAGTAAGATAAGCATTTCCATGTAACGTAACATCATGTAACCATAGTAAAGGAAAGGGAAGTTAGATACAAAAATCCCATGTAACGGAACATCATGTCACCATAGTTACGGAAAGGGAAGTTAGATACAAAAATCCCATGTAACGGAACATCATGTCACCATAGTAACGGAAATTGAAGTAAGATAAGCATTTATTTGTAACGTATCAACATGTCACAATAGAAACGGAAAGAGAAGTTATATACAACATTAATATGTAACGTGACACCATGTCACCATAGTTACGGAAAGGGAAGTTAGATACAGCATTTATATGTAACGTATCACCATGTCGCATAGTAACGGAAAGGGAAGTTAAATACAACAGTTTTACATTTTTGTATGTAACGTAACACCATGTCACCATAGTAACGGAAAGGGAAGTTAGATACAATATGTATATGTATCGTAACACCACGTCACCACAGTTACGGAAAGGGAAGTTATTATATACAACATTTATATGTACAGTGTTTACAATAAGTCACTAAAGTAACAGAAAGTGGACCTGGTGGATACATAGCAAGTAAAAAACTTATTATGGTGTTAGGATATGTTGCCTTGGTAACGCTGAGTGGATATTTTTACTTACAAAAAATATAAAACGGACACAGCTTATTATTTTATTACGGACATGTTGTCATAGTAACGAAGAGTTGATCGAGATACGACACTATAACGGCCAACGTGTGACAGTGTTTACAATCAGTCACTATAGTAACAGAAAGTGGACCTGGATACAACGCAAATGAAAAAAACTTGTTATAGTGTTTAGGATATGTTACCATGGTAACGCTGAGTGGATCTTTTTACTTACAACAAAAACGGACGCAACTTATTATAATGTTATAATGTTGCCATAATATATAGCAACGAAGAGTTGACCGAAATACGACACTATAAAGGCCAACTTGTGACAGTGTTTGCAATTAGTCTCTATAGCAACAGAAAGCGAGCCTGGATACAACGCAAATGGAAAACGTATTATTATAATGTTTAGGATATGTTACCATGGTACCGCTGAGTGGATTTAGTTACAACACAAACGGACACAACTTATAATGGTGTTATGGACATGTTGCCATAGTAACGAAGAGATGATCGAAATATGACCCAGTATATGTAACCATAGAAACGACGAAACTAGTCAACTTTTGTCTATGTTAAATAATATATTTCAACATTAACGAAAAGTGGACGTAGAAATATAATAACGACACCAATGATATTCCGGGCCTACCATAATAACGTTATCAGAAACGCATTGGCATTGCTATAGAAACAAATATAAAAATCAATGGAGATCATCAGATAGCCCGGTAATACATGCTAGATCATCAAATGAAACACAAATAAAATATTAAAGCCAAAGTCCTTGAATATCAGAGAGAATTATGATGAAATCGCTGAGCCTGTGTGTAGCAATGTTGCTATGGGCTGTTTCGACGCTACACAAGCGTCTGACGCGTCTCTCAAAGTGGCGGGAACGTTCGATACTGCTTGAAATTAATGGATGCGTTCGATATGCTCTCGGATCCCCGGAGATAATGGACCACTTACCGAACTTGTTATTTCTCATCTGACATATAACTAGGATTTTGCTCAAGGTTTTAACTCCCACAGACAGTTAGGATCATATGAAGATGGATGCCGAAGTAAAAAGAAAAAAAGGAGGTTGTAGTTAGGGGGGAATTAGGAACTACTTTGGCCCAATAGTTTTATTTTTACTAGTAATAGAAGATTCATAATATATAAATGTTCACTGAACATCATTTAAATTTCATGTTTGGCGTATAATACTTGTATTTTCGACACTCCCGTAAAGATGTTTAAGCGTTCCATTAAACTTGTGAACCAAAATATGATGTGCAACATCGACGATAAACCATTTTGCAACACTCTTGAGTTGTGAATTCGACAAGCATATAACCATAAGATAAGAACAGTGCTTGAACACTTTGTTTATTTTTGTTTCTCCTTTCCTAAATCGTCCTTTCCATCCGTTCTTTGCAGATGATTATTATCGGGTGTAACAGCACGTTTTTACTCTATGTGTCGTCATTTAAACGACATTGGCGGAACAGCCCAGTTTGAATTAAATTGGCGCCAATGATAATAATTAGTCATTTGAGCGTTTGACGCAAGGGTATTCTCCATGTTATTCGAATCGGCGCGACAAGACTCTCATTGAACAAGCTTGATATATGACGTCATAATAAAACCACGTGCTACGTCTCGAGAACCATTTCTTCCATACTTTTATGGAGGCATTTTTGCTGGTAATGTTCATATAGTTGGTTGAAGCGCAAATGTAAATATATCTCTATAACATTCGAAACCCTGCAACTATTAACCCCGAGTCTCGTAAACCAGCAGCCATTACACGTTTCTCTGTCACCACTAATCCTGGGTCTCTACTCCAGCAATCATTATAACATCAATCCAGCAAGCACTAACACGGAGTCACTTCGATGTACCTACCACTAATCTTGGAGCTAAAGTTGTGCCTTCTACCTCTAACCCGGAGTTTTGTTAGTCCAGACACCATTTATCCATGAACTCGTTATTTCAGCCACCGTCAATCCGGACCGTCGTTCATCCAGCAAAGTTTTTTACGTTTTGTAACAGTGTCATTATTGACAATGTATTGTTTATATTGTTTAGTTTTTTAATCAATATGTAAGTGCAACTTGTATACGTGCACTTGTCATACATTATATATATATGTGACAGTGAGCTATTTTTAGTTTGTATGTACACCTGTCCGACAGGGTCAGGGGTTAATGTATTTTTAAAACTCTTTGCAATGGCTAGTCTTTGCGCGGCTGCGCAGTTAGTCGCGTCAGTGTTAACTTTTATTCACACCTGTACAAGTTGTCAAGCTGTGTGGACGGTTTCATTATTTGCATGGTGTTGATCTTTTTGACCGCAGACCATAATAATTGTGAGTACATTGAATATTCTATAGTATTTATATGTATTAATTGCAACGATCGTTAGCGTATATTTGTAGTACTTCAAAAGATATATTCTGTAAATTAATTGATTGTTCAATTAATTCGAATTTCAAATTTCCCGCCATTTTGTTTCAAGTCTTTGTTCAGTTTGGTAACGATTATTTTGAATGTCAAGGTTGTAGTAACTATTGTAAATTCCTTAATTTTTAGCAACATAAAGCAAAGTCCACAGCAGCTCTACAGGTTGTCGCCCCTGGATTGAGACCCTCTTCCCTTTTAAGAGGTAGGTCGTATTGTGTAATCCTGCTATTGTGATTGATATTCTTAACAGTGTTGTAGCATAGTACTCCAGTCGCTGGTAATTTGTATATACATCTGTTGTAATTACAGATGTTTTATGTAACTTGATTACCATTACAAGTGTAACACACATGTGTATGTACCGATAAATGATTGCGACTGGGTTATTCAGTATTTTTATTCAATAATGATTATATAGCGAAGCGTAATGTTACTAGGTGCGTGAATCTATAATGTTAGCACAAGTTTGCCTATTCCATTATGTGAACGCCTAGGGTAGATTAGGTTTATATTTATTGTTATTTATTGATGTTTTAGGGTCTTTCGACCAGGGAATAAAGAACAATTGAAACCCACATGGTTGTTGATGATATATGATGAACCCGTAAGCCACGATCGGCTACATTTGGCGCCCACGTAGATGTTTTGTCAACAACCTGATCATCCCTTTTGGAAAGGACATTCCATTCTGATGAACCACGCGTGTGAGATGATGACTGCTCCTCGAAGTGACATTTTGTGTTGAAAGTAGACTGTATGCTGGACTTGAGACTGTGTAATTCTGTCAGTTGAGTACCAATGAACTGCTGTGTTGATTATAAACATGCTGCTTCTGATGATATTTTGACTTTACACTTTAAATACCATTTTGTGATTTGAACATGTGAAATTCCATACTTCCGGTTTACACTATTTGTGTTTTTGTTACTTCCGGTGTCTTGTTGACATTTATCAGCTGTTGGCTATATATACTGATTTGGTTTTTCTGATGCCATAATTAATTTCTGTACACTTTATGATATTAGACACATTGTACGAAACATATTTTTGATTTCACTGAGATATATCAAACCTTGTAATATTTTTTTTTTTACATTTTCTGGCATTTATTTGCTCATTCTGGAAAAAAACCACTTGGGTATTAGATGGTATTTTCCCTGTGCCTTTTTGATAACATTTGGTTTTCATAACTTACCGGTGAACCAGTATTACATGATTTCTCAAATTTATGCATTACATTCAGGACTGTAATGTTGTCATTTTGTTATACTAATTACTGTATCGTATAATATACAGCCAGTCAGATAGTATATTCTGATAAATGTCATACATTTTTGTACTATATTGAAACATTTTACACTTTTGTTGTGACATACGGTAGATCACATGCAAATTATTTTTTGTTAAGTGTAAAATCCATCAACATGACAGATTCGAAGGACGACCTGAGTCTTCCTAAATCCCAGGCTACTGAGGAGGAGGGTACTGATCATTTTAGGATTTTGGCAGAGTTTTTCAACAAGATGTCAAAGGGTGGTAAAGCTGAAGGGGAGGAGTTGCAGGGTTTACAGAAGCAAATGGTGGAATTTTTGGCTGCCACAGGTGGTCTCCCAACCTTGACAGTGAAATCAGAGCAGTTGGGTGGTGCGGCCAGTAGTATGGTTTCTACAGCAAGTGTTGTTCATACCATCAGTAGTGCTTCAACTACTAGTGTTGCCAACAGTGACAGTGTTGTAAACACTTCAACATCTGGAACTTCAACTTCATCGAACATGGACACTAGGTTTTATAAGTTGCCATCTTTTTCTGGTGAAGGAGGGAAAAGTGATGTTTCCTTTGAGCTTTGGAAGTTTGAGGTGCAGTGTTTGATTAATGCTGGGAAGCATATGGATTTGATTGGACAGTCCATTAGACGATCCTTGAGGGGTGTTGCTGCAAATGTGATGATGACATTAGGACCCCAGGCAACTCCAGCTCAGATTATTACTAAACTTCGCAGTTTGTATGGAGTAGTAGATGACCAAGAAACTTTACTGGAAAATTTCTATGCTGCACATCAGTTGGCAGATGAGAATGTGACAGATTGGGCTTGCAGATTGGAGGGATTGTTAACTCGTGCTGACTCATCTCTGTCATCAGGGGAGAGGAATAGGAGACTTCACAATAAGTTCTGGTCTGGACTTAAACAGGATCTTCGTGAAGTGTCGGGTCATAAAGCGGATGCTATCGACAACTATGAGGAGTTGTGTATTGCTATTAGATCCATCGAGAGGGCACGTGAGAAGACAAGTACCATCAGTGAATCCAGGGTCAAGCCAGCTACAGCAAAGTTGACAGTAACTTCACCCGAGGGGGAGCAGAAAGATGAATTGAAGGCAACACTTAACCAGTTGACTGCAGCCATCAAGAGTCTGGAGAAGAGGTTTGGTGACAGATCCAACAATGATGGAAACCGTGGAACAAGTCAGGGGTATAGCGATGATCGCCATGGATACCGAGGTAGCAGTTCCCGGGGAAGAGGGCGTGGTTATGGAAATAGCCAGCCGAGGGCCGATATCATTTGTTGGAGATGTCATCAACCAGGACATATCAAGGCTTGATGTGAAACTGTGTTGCCAGGTGATTTAAACGCCAAGACACCTACCAGGAAGGACCAGCAGTAGGTGTGAACACAACAGGTCCTACACCCATTGTCAACAATGTACAGACTAGCAAGCTAGTTGGCAGTCCAAATGAAGTAGTTGTGTGCATTGACGGAGTGAATGCCATGGCCTTATTGGACACAGGGGCTACTGTCTCTACTATCAGCGAGAAGTTTCATCATGATTTTTTATCACATTTACCAGTGCAGAAACTGGATAAGCTCCTGCATGTGGAATGCGCAGATGGTGAACAGCTACCCTATGTTAATTCACTATAAATGACTCTACTGACTCCAATGCTGTCTTCCCGCCATTTTATTTCTTCACTTAACAACAATCATATCTCCTTCGAGTAAGAGTTCCAATCTGGGGAAGTAACTGTTGGTAATGTCAGTATATGAGTTACTTCCCTTGCACTGTCATATGAGATCAACATTAATTACAATTTTCTTTTCTTTTTTTTTCTTTTTCTGGAGTTATGGTTATTATTATATTTTAGAGAAATTAATTAAGTAGGGGAATAAACAAATTAGAAATGAGTCAATCATGAAAATGTTCAAGTTCATACACTAACAAGATCAATTAAGTGACCATCACTGGGTTAGACTATCCTCCGGTCACGGGGATTATTATGCCCCAACAAACTAAGTGTATCACACAAATTCCTCTGGCATTTTCCCTCTTTGCAACACATTCAATAACTCAATTCCTGATGCTCCTCTTTTTGTCAGAGAATTAGCAAGCTGTATCCTTCCTGGACACCATTTGACCTCGACACAGTTATGATCTTTCATCTCCACAATAGCAGCAATGTCGATCCTCAGACGTTTGTCATCAACAAGTTTAGTTGATTGAAGTGCTTCAACTACACTCTTATTGTCTATGAACGCAGTGATCGGTAATTTGGTCTCCTGCATCCCACAAATGTCTTCATACACTTTCCGGTAGTACAGTGCTGATTCAAGTCCTTCCTGTAAGCTTAAAGCCTCAACAGCAATGGTGGACCTCACAACTCTTTTAATTTTGTTGGACTTCCAGTGAATTGGACAACAATTTCCGAGCCTATCTTTAAACCAAACAATGTGCGCTCCCGTGCTACCTCTGCTGTTATTGATATTTCCTAAAGCTGCATCACTGAACATTACGATCTCCCAGTCCCTGGTGGGGTTCCCTTGCAAGGAAGGAAACAACTGTACTGGCCTTATATCCTTCAACTTTCCTATAGCTTTTATAGCTCGTAATAAGTCACTCACAAGTGCTGCAGAAAGTTTTGTACTTAAATCCACCAGTTCAAAAGCCATGTCAGGTCGTGATCCTTGCACTGCCCAGTTTAACTGACCAACTAACCTGCGATACTGTGACTGTTCACCTTCAGTAAGTTCGCCTTGCTTTTGGGAAGCACGTATTGGGTCTATCTGTGGGTGATCCAGTTGCTCCATATACATGGAGTGATCAAGTATGATTCCATCTGTGTTTTGTTTTATGTGGAAACCAATGTATTTGAAATTTCCTTCCTCCACTTTACCAGCAAGAAATCGCTCTCTAAGCCTGCAAATCATTTCCTCAAATGCTTCATTGCCCGCATGTAGAAAATCATCAACATGGCAACATATGATTCCGACCAGGGTTCCATCCTTTATTAATGTGAATACTGCAGGGTCAAGCTGTAACTGTCTACACCCAAGTTTTATAAGCTCATCTTTCACACTCAAGTAGAACTGTCTTGCTCCATCCTTGAGTCCGTATAAGCCATGTTGGAGTTTCCAAATTATACCTTTTGTTGCGTCACTTTCTGCTGGTGGTTTGATAAATACCTCTCGATCCAGCTCTTTTCCTTGTAGGAATGCTGACTTGATATCTGTAGTTTTGACTTTCCAATGTTTACTTGCTGCAACAGTAAGGAAAATTCTCATTGCTCCCTTTCCTACAGTTGGGCTATCTTTAGGTATAAACGACTGTTCTTCAAAACCTCTAGCCACAAGTCTTGCTCTTGGGTTACCGTCTTTATTTGTTATCACCCATCTTGTAGATATGGTGTTTTGCCCATGATCTTCCACTTCAGTATATGTTTCAAACTGCCGCAACTTCTGTAATTCAGCTTGTTTAGCTGTTTCAATGCTAGGATTTAGTTCATCAGTTGCAATCTGTACTTCATCTTCACTATCCAATGTTTTCCATTCTACACGGCCTAAGTCCACACTTTTCATTTCATTACTGACATCATCTTGTACATTATACCATGTTTTGTTTCTTCCTGTTGCCTTGCCTGCCCTACTGATTATTGTAGCACTGGTCCATTCCTCAGATGCTGGCATCTTGTATTGAATATGTAAATTCTCTTTGACACGACCTTGACCTTGAGTGAGACTAGGATTCTCCTCATCATCACTTGTATCATTGTCTGGTTTACCTGTGACTGTTTCTGATACAATCTGGTGAAATTTTGTTGGGCCCTTCTGACTTCCTGTAGAATCAGTAATACTTTCATCACGATCTTCATTTGAAATTCCATCTTTGACATGCCCTTTCACTTTACACAGCCTGTTGGGTGATACTCGGACAAAAACACCACCATGTCTCACGAACACAACTTTACCGTCCTGGAACACAACCTTTCCAGGTCCAAGCCAGCGCTCCCTCCCTTCTCGTTTGTAGAATACGCTGTCACCATTTTCAAACACCTGTTCTGCTGCCCTCACTTTTGACCGCAAGGCTCGCCTTATCCTTTCGTCAGCCTCTGTTTGTATGTAAGCCTTCCGTGTTTCATGCAAGGCATTCAAGTGCTTGAAAAATATCTCACTCGTTGTGCTCCCTTCTAAGGCTGGTAACTCTGCTTGCATGATGTTAGGTAGGTTAGGATTCTTTCCAAACACAAGCTGGTGGCTGCTGAAGCCATTCCACATTTGCAGCGAGTTTTTCGCCATGTTGGCCCAGGCTAAAAGAGTTTCAGGCTCTACTTTTGAATGTTCGGCTGCTAATTTAACAAACATCATGTCAGTGATTGCATGTACTCGTTCACACAAACCATTTTGAAAAGGACTCATTCCTGCTGTAGTGCACACGCGCACGTTCAAGATTGAAGTGACCTCCCGCATTTCCTCTGAGTTGAACTCTCCTCCATTGTCAGTCATCAATGCACCCATGACTCCAAATACCCCGACCCAGTTCTTCATCAAGGCATCAATTACATTGCTGGGTTTCTTTCTGGTGATGAAAACAGAAACTGTGTATCTAGACCACATGTCAATCATATGCAGTATCCATTTGTCGTTGTAATGCTTGAGATCCATTGACACTTTTTCGTTGAACTCTCTAGCCATTGGTAATGCTACAACCGGCCTCGGTGGGGTCTTGGCATAGACCTTACAAAGTTCACAATTTGTGTCTATTTCAGATAGGTCCTCATCATACTCTTCATGCCATGCTCCAGCATCCTTCAACAATGCTACCAGTCTCTTCTTTGGAGGATGAGCAAACTGACGGTGAAGCTTCAACAAGGTTGATTTCCGTTTCTCTGGGCTGAGTTCTTCAATTTTTACAGCATTCACTTCCTCAACAGGAAGTGTCTCTGTTTTGTCAATTGGGATGCAATAATGGCCAGATGATGTGAGATTCAAAGCTACTTCTTCTCCCATAATCACAGCGGTGTCATTCTCCAAGTCCATTTTAACCCCAGCTTTTTTCATAGCTGACCTTGACAGTAACAAAGGAATGTCTGAGTCCACCACATCTGTTCTGACTGTTACCTGTTTTCCTACCATGCACATGGGAAGAACATATTCACCATCTGATTTTATCTTCGTTCCTCCACCAAACTTGAAAACTCTGTGTCCTTCCTCACTAATCACTTTCATACGGTCCTCATCGCTGAGTGAGTCTAGATAAGTTTGTAACCAAGTCTTTCCACATACTGTACTACTACAAGCACTGTCTAACACAGCACAATTGCGTGCATCAGCACCAAGTTGTATGATGTCCTCCTTGTGATACCCTGTGAACAATACTGCCTGTTCTTCTTCTTCCGCAACATTCACTTTTGCCATGTTTTCCCAGCTGTCGGGACATTTAGCTATAAGATGGCGAAATGACCCACATGACCGACATGTAAGAACTTTTCCATCAGGCCCTGTAGGGTTTATGTTCTTGACTCCTCGTTGGGATGATTGAAATCCTCTCCCACTCCCCCTGTTCTGACGCCCACCTCTTCTGTATCCATAGTTCCCTCTTTTCACATACCCTGCAGCCAACAATGCTTCCTCATTTTCTGCCAAGAAAGTTGGTTCAAGCTTGATACTTGGTGTGTCACTTTTAACATGACTGCCTTCCCCCTTAAACTTTTTCAAGGATGTTTTAGCTTGCTCATATAGGGTGTCACGATTTTCATAGTTCATGCCTGTCAAAACCAACATTTTTTCCTCTTTTGTGATGTTTGCTTTCCTTAGTAACTTGAAGGCTAAGATTTCTGACGGGTATTTCATATTTTTTTTCTCGATCCTTCGGTATTTACTATCAAAGGTAGCTATGAAATCATTTACTGACTGACCTTCACTTTTTGTTAGATCCTCAAATTCCTCAAATTTTTCCAAACTGTCTGCAAGATCATCTTTGGCTAGATGTTTGTCAAGAAATGTAACCAGTGTTCCAAATCCAGTTTCCTGTTTTAAGTCATCTAGAGATATTTGATCAAACACCTTCTCACGGATTCTTTGTTCACAATCCTCTGGCAGACTGAGAGCAATAGCAACACCCCTTTTAGCTTTGGCAAGCTCTGTTATTTCATTCCAGGCTAACAGTTCCTGTTTGTAAAGTTCATAAGATTTCCCTTTATGGAAAGTTGGTGGATTCACTTTAGTTGTCATTTTCTCCTCTCACTAGGCACTACTCTTTAACTCTGTTAGAATTCTCCAATGAGTTGTTCAGGTACACTTTTCTCCCAAAAACAGCCACAGTTCGCTCTGCTACCACTGTTAATTCACTATAAATGACTCTACTGACTCCAATGCTGTCTTCCCGCCATTTTATTTCTTCACTTAACAACAATCATATCTCCTTCGAGTAAGAGTTCCAATCTGGGGAAGTAACTGTTGGTAATGTCAGTATATGAGTTACTTCCCTTGCACTGTCATATGAGATCAACACCCTACATGGGATATGTTGAAGCTGATGTTACTTTTGAGGGACTTGGTGATACAAAGCAGATATCTTGTTTGTTTTTGGTGGTACCTCAGAGTAGCTACAACACAACTGTACCTTTTCTTATTGGCACCAACATCCTTAGCTCTTTGATGGAGGATTGTGTTAGGGAATATGGTGTGAGGTATGCACAACATGGAAAGTTATCTACACCATGGTTCTTAGCATTTAGGTGTTTATCTTGCAGAAACAGAGAACTAGCTCGGAACAAGAATGTGATTGCTTTGGTAAAGAATGCTGCTGCCGGTAATTACATCTTGAAGCCTAACACTACAGTGACCATGAAAGGGTTTGTTAATCAGAGAGTCCCATACCCAGCTACCTGTGTGATTATACAGCCATCAGCCAGATCTGCATTGTCGAGTGATATTGATGTGGCACCAGCTTTAATATCTTGTGATGCATGCTGTAAGGGAACTGTGGATGTTCAGTTGTCCAATGTCACCACACAAACTTTTGTGATTCCTCCTGGAGCCATATTATGTGAGCTTCAACCAGTGACTGTTCAAGAACTGCCTGTGGACGTACAAGATAGAATACCACAGTTTATGGAGAAGATTGACTTTAGTGAAAGTGTTGTGTCTGGTGAGGAATTACAGAGAGGTATCCAGTTGATTAAGGAGTTTGAGGACATTTTCTCTCATGATGATAACGACCTTGGTTGTACTGACTTAGTGGAACACCGGATTGAGTTGTCGGAACCACAACCATTTAAGCAGCGTCATCGTAAGATACCGCCTTCCATGTATGAAGAGGTTAGGACACATCTTCAACAATTACTATCAGCAGGAGTAATTAGACCGGCGCATGGACCGTTTGCTTCAAATATTGTCTTGGTACGCAAGAAAGACGGGTCTTTGCGGATGTGTGTTGATTTTAGACAGCTAAATAGAGAAACTATTCGTGACTCATATGCCTTGCCTCGAATTGACGACATTTTGGAGTGCCTATCCGGATCAAGGTACTTTACCAAACTTGACCTGAAGTCTGGATACCACCAGATCCCCATTGCTGAGGAACACAAAGAGCGTACAGCTTTTACGGTTGGCCCGTTGGGATTCTTTGAATTTAACAGGATGCCATTCGGTCTTACGAACGCACCTGCCACGTTTCAACGGATGATGGAGCAGTGCATGGGAGATCTAAACCTGACTATTTGTTTAGTTTACATCGACGACCTGATTATTTTTGCGGAAACCTATGACGAACACATGGAAAGATTGCAGAAAGTATTCCAGAGACTGAGGGAGAGCAATCTTAAGTTATCACCGAAGAAGTGTGAATTCTTCAAGGACAAGGTAACTTATGTTGGACATGTTGTTTCGGCAAATGGAATAGAGCCAGATCCTACCAAGATTGAGAAAGTGCGTGATTGGCCTACACCTTCCAATGCTGATGAACTGAGACAGTTCTTAGGCTTCGCTGGCTATTACCGCAAGTTTGTCAGGAATTTCAGTCAGGTTGCCAGGCCGCTGAATGATCTATTGCCACCTACCAGAACTAGGAAGTCGTCCAAGAAGGCATTATTGTCCAAAACAAAACCGTGGATGTGGAGTGTGAAGCATGATGAGGCATTTCAGAAGTTGAAGGATATCCTCTGCAGTCCTGTGGTTTTGGGTTACCCGGAATACACCCTTCCTTTTGAGCTCCATGTCGACGCTTCAGGAAATGGACTAGGAGCAGTACTGTATCAAGAACAGGAAGGTTTGCTTCGTCCTATATATTTTGCCAGTAGAGGAGTCAGTAAGGCGGAACGAAACTATCCAGCTCATAAACTGGAATTTCTCGCACTTAAGTGGGCCATCACAGAAAAGTTCCATGATTACCTGTATGGGAGGATATTTACTGTGTTTACTGATAACAACCCGTTGACGTACATTTTAACCAAAGCAAAGCTTGATGCAACCGGACATCGGTGGTTGTCGGCTCTGGCAACATACGATTTTGATATTAAGTATCGACCGGGTAAACATAACGCTGATGCAGATGCCATGTCAAGACTTCCTAAACCCAGTGACAGCACCACCAAGGATGTGCGGACACATACCGAACAAATTTCTGTGGATGGTGTTCATGCTCTTTGTAAAGCTGGGATTAGTTGTGATGATTCCTTAGTGGAGAGTGTTTGTTTATCAGTTGATGCAGTAGATGTTCTGGATGAAGACGTGCAAGATGTACAGGATATCCAGGCCATGACACCACAAGTATGGAGACAGTTACAAGCTCAAGATCCATTCATTAGTCAATGGTTACCATATCTTCGACGCAATGAGAAGCCAAGCAAAAAGACCATTCAGTCAAGTCCTGAGAAAACCACCATCACTAGAGTTTGGGATAGTTTAAAGCTGGAGCGAGGTGTTTTATACCGTTGTCTGGAACAGGATGGATTGGTAACGGATCAGCTTGTGCTTCCACAGTGCTTTAAGGAGAAAGTGTTAACCTACCTTCATGACCATGTGGGTCATCCTGGACGTGACAGAACTTTGTCTTTATTGAAAGATAGATTTTTTTGGCCAGGAATGTCTAAAGATGTTGATGATTGGATTAAGAACTGTCCGCGTTGTATTCTACGCAAGACTCCGACAAATCAGCGAGTGCCTTTAGTGAACATAGTGACAACACAACCCATGGAAATAGTTTCTATGGACTACCTCACCCTGGAAACATGCAAAGGAGGTTATTCGTATGTGCTTGTAGTGACTGACCTTTTCACACGGTATACCCAGGCTTACCCGACTCGTAACATGTCTGCCAAGACAACAGCAGATGCACTCCTAGGCTATATTCAACATTATGGTATACCTCGCAGATTTCACTCGGATCAGGGAGCCAATTTCTGTGGGGAGGTGATTCGATATTTGTGCCAGATGTTGCATATCGACAAAACTAGGACTTCACCTTATCACCCCAGTGGTAATGGTTCCTGCGAGCGTTTTAATAGGACTCTGATGAACATGCTTGGGACATTAGATGAAACCCAGAAGAATGACTGGAAACGTTTCCTTGGGCCACTCACCTATGCATACAATTGCACGCGACATGATTCAACCGGTTACTCCCCTTTCCAGTTGATGTTTGGCCGTCAGCCAAGGTTACCAGTTGATCTTGTGTTTGGTATTGGTGAAAGTGAAGGTACAACTAAGATACCAGAATATGTGAAGTCGCTTCGGAAAAGGATGAGTCAGTCTTTTGATTTGGCTAGTAGGAAAGCGAAGGAGGCTCAACATAGACAGAAAGTTACGTATGACTTGAAGTGGCTACAGTTTCATGCAGCCGCCGATAATCTCCTGCACCACTTATCCGGGGCCTCATCAATTCATCAGCCACTAAAATGGTGTCTCTATGATAAAGCCACCACTAATCCTGTATTTCATTAATCCTGTCATCAATAATCGGAGCTTCGCTTGACCTGTGACCCCTAAACGTTCAGACTCTGAAGCAGCCACCACTGAGACTGGAGTTGCGTTAATCTTGCATCCAATAAATGGAATTCCCGATAATCAAGCAACTACTTATATGGAGTCTCTTCTTTGGTGCAGCCAACGTTGATCTTGGGGTTAAGTCGGCGTTGATCTTGCAATTATGTGTGCGTAAATCCTGTCACCAATAATAGGGATTATCGTTAATCAAGCAATCACTACTAAAAAGTTATCATTGATTTAGTCAGCATTGATCTTGGAGTTAAGTCTGTAGTATATGTGGCTCTTTAACCCCAACTTGACCTTCACATTGACCTACATTAACCCAAAGCTGACCTAGCGTCACTATGATCTACTTCCATGCATACCCCGACTTGACATACAAAATGTAGTGCTGATCTACTTCCGTGCAGACCCTAACCTGACCAAGCCCTGACCTACTTCCGTACAGACCCCAACCTGACCCAGCCCTGACCTACTTCTGTGCAGACCCAAACCTGACTAAGTTCTGACCTCAGACCCCAACCTGACCAAGCCCTGACCTACTTCCGTACAGACCCCAACCTGACCAAGCCCTGACCTACTTCCGTGCAGACCCCAACCTGACCCAGCCCTGACCTACTTCCGTACAGACCCAAACCTGACCCAGTCCTGACCTACTCTCGTATAGACTCCTACCTGAACTAGTGCTGACCTACTTCTGTGCAGACCCCAACCTGACCCAGCCTTGACCTACTTCTGTGCAGACCCTAACCTGATCCAGCCCTGACCTACTTCCGTGCAGACCCCAATATGCCACAGGCACAGGTCTAAGTAGGCCATGCTGGTATTACGTAAGTCAGGTAACGCAGGTGTCAAAATAGGTCAATGTCGAGGTCAAATGTAGGTCAAGTTTGGGTTAAATAACCACATATACTACTTAAAGTCAGAATTGATCTTGGAATTTCGTGTCGACATTAATTCAGACTTTCGTAATGCTAGGCACCATTTTCCTAAACTCGCATATCCTTTCAAAAACTTATGTTTATCCACGTGAATCTAGCCACCACTCACCTTGATCCGTGTGATCATACCGCTAATAGTACAAAAAAAACATTTATTTGACCACCTCTTCACAGTATGTGAACTCTTCATTAAATCTGGAATCTCGCTAGTCTCTCGCTGCTCTGGCCAACAAACATTTATTTATATAAGCATTTGTTCCATTATGCAACCACCACTAATATGTTTCCCTCACAATCGAGTCATTACAAATCCTGTTGTCTCACTATTTGGCACTAATCTGCTCACTATTAATCTGGTCACTAATGTGGCCACCACTTATCTGGTCACCACCATTCTGGTCACCACTAATATGACCACCACTTATCTGATAACCACTAATTTGGTCACCACTAATCTGGTCACCACTAATCTAGTTACCACTAATCTGGTCAACACTAAACTGACCACCACTTATCTGATAACCACTAATCTGGTCACCACTAAACTGATCACCACTTATCTGATAACCACTAATCTTGTCACCACTAATCTGGTCACCACTGATCTGGTCACCACCAATCTGGTCACCACTGATCTGGTCACCACTAATCTGGTCACCACTAATCTGGTCACCACTAATCTGGTCACCACTAATCTGGTAACCACTAATCTGGTCACCACTAATCTGGTAACCACTAATCTAGTCACCACTAATCTGGTCACCACTAATCTGGTCACCACTAATCTAGTCACCACTAATCTCGTCACCACTTATCTGGTCACCATAAATCTGGTCACCACTAATCTGGTCACCACTAATCTAGTCACCACTGATCTGTTCACCACTAATCTGGTCACCACCAATCTGGTCACCACCAATCTGGTCACCACCAATCTGGTCGCCACTGATCTGGTCACCACTAATCTGGTCGCCACTGATCTGTTCACCACTAATCTGTTCACCACCAATCTGGTCGCCACTGATCTGGTCACCACTAATCTGGTCGCCAATAATCTGGTCACCACCGATCTGGTCACCACTAATCTGGTCACCACTAATCTGGTCACCACTAATCTGGTCTCCACTAATCGGGTAACCACTGATCTGGTCACCACTAATCTGGTCACCACTGATCTGGTCACCACTAATCTGACCACCACCGATCTGGTCACCACCGATCTGGTCACAACTAATCTGGTCACCACTAATCTGGTCACCACTAATCTGGTCACCACCAATCTGTTCACCACCAATCTGGTCACCACCAATCTGGTCACCACTAATATAGTCACCACCAATCTGTTCACCACCAATCTGGTCACCACTAATCTGTTCACCACTAATCTGATCGCCACTGATCTGGTAACCACCACTGATCGGGTCACCACCAATTTGGTCATCACCAATCTGGTCACCACCACTGATCTGGTCACCACTAATCTGGTCACCACCACTGATCTGGTCACCACTAATCTGGTCATCACCAATCTGGTCACCACCGATCTGGTCGCAACTGATCTGGTCACCACTGATCTGGTCACCACTAATCTGGTCACCACTAATCTGGTAACAACTAATCTGGTCACCACTAATCTGGTCGCCACTAATATGGTCACCACTAATCTGGTCACCACTAATCTGGTCACCACTAATCTGGTCACCACTAATCTGGTCGCCACTAATCTGGTCACCACTAATCTGACCACCACTTATCTGATCGCCACTGATCTGGTCACCACCGCTGATATGGTCACCACCAATTTGGTCATCACCAATCTGGTCACCACCACTGATCTGGTCACCACTGATCTGGTCACCACCACTGATCTGGTCTCCACCACTGATCTGGTCACCACCAATCTGGTCACCACCGATCTGGTCACCACTGATCTGGTCATCACTGATCTGGTCACCACTGATCTGGTCACCACTAATCTGGTCACCACTAATCTGGTCACCACTGATCTGGTCACCACTAATCTTGTCACCACTAATCTGGTCACCACTAATCTGGTCACCACTAATCTGGTCGCCACTAATCTGGTCACCACTAATCTGACCACCACTAATCTGATCGCCACTGATCTGGTCACCACCACTGATCTGGTCATCACTGATCTGGTCACCACTAATCTGGTCACCACTGATCTGGTCACCACTAATCTGGTCACCACTAATCTGGTCACCACTAATCAGGTCACCACTGATCTGGTCATCACTGATCTGGTCACCACTGATCTAGTCACCACTGATCTGGTCACCACTAATCTTGTCACCAATGATCTCGTCACTACTGATCTGGTCCCCACCACTGATCTGGTCACCACTTATCTGGTCACCACTGATCTGGTCACCACCAATCTGGTCATCACCAATCTGGTCACCACTGATCTGTTCACCACTAATCTGGTCACCACTAATCTGGTCACCACTGATCTGGTCACCACTTATCTGGTCACCACCACTGATCTTGTCTTCACTAATCTGGTCACCACTAATCTGGTCACCACCAATCTGGTCACCACTAATCTGGTCACCACTAATCTGGTCACCACTAATCTGATCACAACTAATCTGGTCACCACTAATCTGGTCATCACCAATCTGGTCATCACCAATTTGGTCACCACTAATCTGTCAACCACTGATCTGGTCACCACTAATCTGGTCACCACTAATCTGGTCACCACCAATCTGGTCATCACCAATCTGGTCACCACTAATCTGGTCACCACTAATCTGGTTGCAAAATTATCCAAGTTATGTAGCCGTCTTACAGTCCTATCACTTTTGCTGTGAACGAATGTGACGAGGATATCGGAGACTCCAAATCATCATTACTTCTACATTGTATATATATATAATTACATTATACAGGCAATTCATTTACGAATGGTACTTCTTGAAGTTTTCTCAAAATGAAGGTACCTGTTTACATATGAACTAAACTGCAAACGACAACACGTGTTGTATTATATTAGCGTACTAAAATATGTAACTTGCATTGTAAAGTAAACCCTCGCCATTAAATTTTCTAGTTTTAGTTCGGAAAACAAGGTATACGGATTGTCGACGTCCGGATTAACAAATTCGACTAAAATAGAATAAACAGAAAAATATGCATCACATATGCACAAATTCTATACCCAAATGCATACGTACAAAATGAAATAAAACACATGAAACCCTTAAATGATGACGAATAAAATAGATATAATAATTTACTTTATAAATGGTTAACCAGCCCATGTATACATGTATATATATAAAATAATGAAATAGAAATGTCCTTGTGGAAGAAAATATATGTAAAAGTCAAAAATGAAACGGACACATTCTTTAGCGCTTTCATCCCATCAAAAGGGAGCTCTTCAGCCTATATATATGTAGGACATGCCTTGTTCTCGAGACTTAGCGAGACTGTTCTCCCCCTCCCCCTCTCTCCTCCCCTCCATGATTGAATCATACTTACGGGCTGCATGGCTCACTCCCAAAATGGTCAGTACGACCATAAGACTCACAACAAGTATGTCCATTTCGCGTCATAAGGCCCCGGACATGGCACTGCGGTACGATACATATATAAAACACTTAGAGCATTACATAAACCAGTCTTCAACGGTCCCGGTTTAGCGTTCTCTAGTCGATAGGCACTCTTTAGTGAGCGGTGCAGTCCTTATATAATCGATAAATCGATCAGTATCGAGGGCCCCACTCCGTACTGGTGTCATTGTATCGATTTAGACATCCTCGAAAACACTGAGGTGGTTGTGTCTCTCCAGCTTGTGCAGACTCAGTCTCGGCTACAGTTACCCTAATAAGTTTATTGGGTGCTTTCGATCACATTTAATCATACATATTTGGTGCATTCCGTATTGATTTTATTCCATTTCCGTAACGGGCCAGAGTATCTGTTTGCTTTCCGATTGTTTTTATTTTCCTTAATTTGATAAAGTAGGAAGGGAAGTCCAATACAAGTAAAGAGCAAAATAGTTCTTAAACAATACTAGTTTGAAGTATTATCAGTATTGAAAAGCCGCTCTTGAAAGCAGAATTTAGATCACTAAGTTTAAACATATCTTAAAAAGGTTTGGACCGAGATAAAAGGAAAACGCCCTAAGAGCATATGCTCTTATTAAAATTTATTTCATTTGCACGTTCACT
The DNA here is from genome assembly GCA_947623455.1 of Mimachlamys varia. Lineage (NCBI taxonomy): Eukaryota > Metazoa > Mollusca > Bivalvia > Pectinida > Pectinidae > Mimachlamys > Mimachlamys varia. Next base: position 43,138,771 of record OX392539.1, read on the forward strand.
GTACATATCAAACTTCACGTAAGGCCAATATAAGTCACATCAGCATTGAAAATTGTCCAAAGAGTGTTTGTTATCGTTTAAATTGATAAAGCAAGGTTTGGTAACAGGTCGGTTCAACGCCATCTTCGCTAGCCAAGGGTTACGATGCGCACACTAATCCTCTAGATAACATAGGTCCCTGTGATCGTAACCCCTGGATATCGAGGATACCTCAAGAGGTATATAATTTGAATCATTTGTTGGCCTAATGTGCCGTAAATTTTGTCATGAATGGAAATACCAGAGAAGTATTAGTATGTAATTATGTCTTCAAATGGTTTCTATATTGTAATTTTATCCGTTTCATTCAATTTAAACAAATTCACAAAAGACCTCTATCACGAACAACGGAAATTTACCAACGACTCGATATATCTCAATATATAGCACAACAGCATACTCTCCCGACATATTGCTATAAAATTAAAAGGCCCACGGGGCCTGAATCATGAACTTCTTTGTGGCGTGTAATGTAAGGTTCAGAAATAGCAAAGGAATTACCACACAACATAGTATTACCTCTTATTTTCTACAATGGAACTTACTTCACATTTCAAACAGATAAAGGATGATCCACTTTTTTAAATTCGAAATAGATTTTTTTTTTTAGATGGTAGCATATAGATATTACGTTGTCGACAGATTTTCAATCTGTTACTAACTATTTAAGATAAATACAAATGCATGCTGGATTGATGTAAGGCTACTATATTGTGTACGTGAGAGGCGAGGGGGTGTATGGAGGGGATGGATGTGCATGGTGCTTTCAAAGGACAATAGCCCAGTATTCACGTAACCTTTCTCGTGCTCAATCTCGGTTTCCGTGCTCAAGCCATTGCTCATGTACCAGTGACAAATTATGAACAAATCATATGTTGTTTATGATTTGGAAAACAAATTGAAGAGACATTTCCAATAGCTTTACGTGACTTTTTGACCGGATCACACGATCTAAGACCGCTGAGAGAAAAAAAACCGTATTGAGCATATATTCTTTGTTTGAGCATGTGATCGGTTTCATGGTATGGGCCTGGATTAATTAAGCAAATGCATACAAATCCGGGTTTAAATTATTGAAATTCAAATATTTCACGAAGCATCCTACTTCCTATCCGCATCGTACGGAAAAAATCAACACACATTATCAGTAGACAAAGCATCCGGCGTCCACTGTCAATGGTATTTAACAGCCGTAGGTAATGGTACACTGTATTTACAGCAAAAGCATTCAGCGTTCCACTGTCAATGGTATTTAACAGCCGTTGGTAATGGTACACTGTATTTACAGCAAAAGCATTCAGCGTGCCACTGTCAATGGTATTTAACAGCCGTTGGTAATGGTACACTGTATTTACAGCAAAAGCATTCAGCGTGCCACTGTCAATGGTATTTAACAGCCGTAGGTAATGGTACACTGTATTTACAGCAAAAGCATTCAGCGTGCCACTGTCAATGGTATTTAACAGCCGTTGGTAATGGTACACTGTATTTACAGCAAAAGCATTCAGCGTGCCACTGTCAATGGTATTTAACAGCCGTTGGTAATGGTACACTGTATTTACAGCAAAAGCATTCAGCGTGCCACTGTCAATGGTATTTAACAGCCGTAGGTAATGGTACACTGTATTTACAGCAAAAGCATTCAGCGTGCCACTGTCAATGGTATTTAACAGCCGTTGGTAATGGTACACTGTATTTACAGCAAAAGCATTCAGCGTGCCACTGCCAATGGTATTTAAATACCGTTGGTAATGGTACATTGTATTTACACCAATAGCTTTTATATCTCTAAATTAGGAAACGAAAATCTAGTGTAGCTTCGTGTCAAATCAAGTATATAATATCCATTAAATACATTGTTATATGAACATTTGACGAATAATTGCTATGTGTGTACAGGTTGGGACATCTGTTGCTTCTGGAACTTTTCAAAAAACATGTTGCTTTTACCAAGAAGGAAATAAAGTTATTCGATTTGACACTTTTTCCGAAATACTGAGCAAATCTTGAAAGTTTGCGAGTCATTCTATGGCGGATAGGCCTACTCGAACTCATACAGTTTTGTCTTTGACTTTGTTAAAAGGCACATGTATAGACTTAGTGATACATACCTATATAAGATAGCCGGTATCTCACCAAGGTAATTTTGTGTTTCTGTTATATTGTCAATAAACAACAAGCTTAAAGAGACATCATGCTCAGAAGTAAAAATAATTTACTACTTTTTAAAATCTGTGGCGGTTCAATGTCTATATACACGTAAAATGGTGTAGTATTGCGATTCAACATTTCTGTTTGTTTAGCTTATTTGTTCTGTTTCTTAGAAACACTTACAAAGAACTGCAGGGGTTTGATGAAGAAATGAAAAAATAACTTTCCCCTTTCAATTCAAAATAGCTCATCACCAGTTTTCACCGTTCAACAAATTCTAGAAATTCGTGTACTGCTTCAAGATAGCGCCTTTCATATACAGTTGGACTTCGTTATCTCGAACTCGTATACATTATAGGCCCAATATACGTAACTTCAGGAAATTTTTCGTGATTCTGAAAAGTTATGAACAAAAGTCTAGTTGATAACCATGTAAAATTAAGCCTAAAACGAAGTAAACCTGAGCGGTAACTAACAAGAAACTCTTGACAGAAAAATCCAAAGAATTGAAAATAATGCAGGTGGGGCCCACTTCAACAACAATCCGAAGTTAGAAGACGGTTCAAAATGGACGCGTGTTTACAAATACTGAGTTTCAGCTGCTGCTGTTCTGGTAACCGCGTAAGAATTCATCTTGAATATTGCTGATATCAGTCAATCTTAACTAAATCTATAAATAGAACAAGTTATAAGGTTTGATTTTCGCTTTAGTTTTGCCGAAAGTTACGTATATTGGGCCTTTAAGTATTCCGTCGACCCCAGTCAAGCTTTATACGCAAACATTCGAATTCACTAAACTCGGATACTTGGATAACTTGCAGTTATTTCCCGCCAATTTCGAGATAACAAGGTTTGACAAATAATCGTTTTACGAATTCAAACCCCGAGACATCGTCGGAAACCCACGGTACACTTCTTTGACGTTTGCATCCCGTGGGCCAGAATCGGTATAAACCTTCGTTTCCCCGAATAGAAGTTTATTCGGAGATTTCAACCAATCAGAATGGTCGTTTTTCGTGACACTCTGTTAGATGATTTTATCGTGACCACGACCAGCATATTTCTGAAGGCATGACGCCGATGTCAATCGCCGTATAGCAGGACCTTATATTTTAATCACAATCGACACAATTGTAACACAATCGACAGGTTTTGTTGACAGGCGGTGCTACAAGTGAAACGGGATACCCCGGCTTGATGTCCCGGCTGTTTGTAGTCAAAGATGAAACCATCGATATGATTGGCTACTATTTTAGTACAAAAACGAGAGTTTCTTTCCATTTTAGCCCACGGGATGCAAACGTCAGAGAAGTGTACCGTGGGTTTCCGACGATGACCCTGAGAATGAAACCGTAAAAATAGACTTCGCAATGTTGGACGGTATTTCCATATTAAATAAAACAACAACAAAAATAAGTCTTCAATATTTTAATTCCCAATGTTTTCAAAGAAATAGATATAAAAATGGTTTTACCCGAAGAGTCCTTAAATTAACCAGAGAATTATCTATAGAAGGATTGTACCAAGGCTTCATAGACTCAGAATTTCCAGTGTATGTCCACAGTTTGTCAGGAACTTTTGCAGGTCAGTAAACGACATTCGTGTGGCATACCGTTTGTCTAGTGGATGGAAATTGAGGAGCTTTTCTTCTGAGGAAAGCGACTGCATAGCTGCAACGGTTACTTGCTTCTCCGTGTCTTGTGGTAACGCTAGTGGAGTTACCTCCCCTGGACATACACCAAGAATCCACGACACCTCGGTAGCGGAGGCAAAAGAAAAGTTCCTATAAGCTTTTAGTTTTTGTCTCAAAGATTTTAAATCAACTACTTCATCTTCGTGGCAAATTACCAAATAGAATCGGCCTTTTCTGTCTTTAAGAAACAAGTTCTTGCAATAGATCGTTGTGTCGTTCCTGTCTCTTTGTTCTTTTGGGAAATATTCAACGCTCTCTGTGAAGATTTCGAGCTCCGAAAGAGTTTGAAAAAGTTGCAAAGATTTTTTGCTTAGATCCGCTGGTAATTTGTTAGTTTTAGGAAGCGAATCAGATGTATTATCCGAAATAATTTTGGGTGTTTTTTCCTGATCCATAAGAGTCTTTCGAATTGTATTGAAAATTTGGAAATGTAAGCTCGGAAATAAATAGGAAAGAAAGAAAAAGCCACCCGCCCCCTCCCCTACCCCAAACCCCCCGGACCCTTCACGGGCCCTTTTCTCGTGGGCCGCCATTTTGATGATATCACCATCTCCCCTTATACAGTCACACCTCATCGCGCATCCGTCTTTCGTTGATATCTGCTTCTTTTCGGAAACCCATTTCCGAATTCCTGGGTACGATACGATATCACCAAGACCACGGGCATCTTCGTCTTATTCATCGACTTTCCATCCGGGGATTTCAGTGCTCATTTCTGGGTTCTGAGCACAAGCATGGGCACTGCTCTTGACCGCGCTGATCTGAGCATTGCCTAACCTCTATCCAGACCGCCAAGGTCAGCTACGTGACCGAAATGCGCGTGCATTTGCTGCACGTGCTTTCCGAGCATGTTTGCGGGAAGTGGTGCAAACAAAAAACTGACTATTTAACGGTGTAGTTACCTCACATCGTCCTTTACATTCTCCTTAAATTGCCGTGTTGATTCTCAGGACGAGTTTTCCATCTTCAAATCCTACTGTCAATCAGGTCTTATACCTTATATCATCATCATCATTGACTTCCGATCAAAACATCATGACTTCTGCAATTAAAAAGAGGAAAGGTTTTAATTAGAAACACTCAAATAAGTTCTTTTTAAATGTTATTGTCAAATAATATTCTATGATTTTAATTTGCAAGACTATAATTATGATATGTGTATCGATGCATGGTTAAAATAAGGTATTGTTTAGAATTGTCTAAAAAAAATTAACCACTGATATTTTTAATCTGGAAAGGAACAACAAGGTTGTAAATAGCCATTGTATCAAAGCCACATATGCAGAAACAAAACAGTTGGAAATCCATACCAGTATTTACCACCAGACCGAGTGCTTTTTTTTTTGTTTCAAAGAAAGTTGCCGATGTTATTATACAGTAGAGTGTGTCCACTCAATGATGTCAATGATGCATGTTAATCAAGTCCTATATAGCCTACATATAAATCTACAGTACAGGAATCTATAGTACAGGGCATGTCATGATCAATCGAATTCATCCAAGTGATGTAGGGCCAAAACTGTGTGGAATTAGCTAGATTACATGTACATGTAAAATCACAATATATATGTAAGCCATAATAACCTATAGGGATATATAGGTGTATAAAAATGTAATATCATCATAATTAAGATATATATCAAAATCCTTTTAATTAGACAAGAAGAAAAATATGTTTCAAATGTATCCCCCCGACATTGTATATATTTCCCGACCGGCCCTGGTAATTTGTTACAGCTTTAGTTTTGTACCTAAACTAAGGTGTTTCGAGTAATTTTACCCTTTTCGAGGGGTTTAGTTCAATTTTCGATACAAATGCCCCCTCGCGTGGGCATGCGCATAATCGCTTTAAATTATCGAAAATTGAACTAATCAAATGTTATTGTCAAATAATATTCCATGATTTTAATTTGCAAGATTATAATTATGAGAATGCCCCCCCACCCCCCCCCCCCCACCCCCCCCCCCCCCCCCACCCCCCCCACCCCCCTTCTAAAAAGTGTAAAATTACTGTAAGTACTATAATTTAAGTCCAGCTGTAACACTTTGATCCCTGTGGATTGCCCTACATGTACAGTCCATTGACATCATTTTATTATCTGTATAAACAGGGACGTATATGTGTCTCACATATACGTCCCTGGTATAAACATGTATACCAAACACAGTTTCGAGTTACGTATATCCTTCGATCCTGTCTTTCAGAAGTATGACCCTGTTGGATTATAGGTCTATTCAATTTAATTATTGAAATGAATATCTATCTGTTTGAACTTAAACTAATTATGACATATATATGAGTTAATTATGAGTTAATTTGTCTAACACATATATAATTATTATATATACAGTACCTTTCGTTTCTAAAGAATTTCCAATAGTATCGGTGTTCAGCACATGTTTAACACATGATGTCAGGTGAGATGTAAGCGAAGTAGTGAAGGATTGGAATCAACACAAGGCTTTATATCAGTTTAAAATTATTTTTAGATTATTCCGTAATAGAAACAGGGTTTGTTCAACTAGTCGATAACGATAATTTAATATCAACAAACAATGCCGAGTAATCATATATAAAAGATGTTAAAATAATTATTTAATAATTATTGATGATTAAACAAAAACATTGTTGTTGTATTACATCTTTCTGTTATTTCATAGGTGGTATTGTGAGTCATATCATTATTTATCGACTACAGTTACCTGAACTCTTTCACTGCATTGCATCATTTTTGAGCCGTTTGTTTTCCAGTCCGTAATATATAAGAACCTTGTACCGGAAGTTGGGCAGTCAGACCACCATGGACGACACATGAGTTACACGAGATATTCTTGGAACCATATTCCAATTATTTCTGGTGTTTATAGCCCTTTCCTGTCATACACTGGAGTATAGTTTGCTGTTTTATATCTAGCATTGTGTATACAACACACTACGATTTAGGAATGTGAGTCAGACGGAAACTGTTCGTGTCCTAGTTGATTCCATATGCAATGTTGTTTTGAGTGAATTCAGCAGTTGGACGTTTTCCCCCAGTAAATTAATTCCATAGTTTCACTGAAAAGAAGGGAATTGCAAAGAAGCATGTTTGTACTGCTAATACCTTAAACACCTATCATTCAGTTTCTCACTCCCTTCCTACGTACCCCACCTACTCCATTTTAAAAGATGTGCATTGGTTAGGTTGAATTACAAGGGGTACTTCTGTCTAATTACCGCAAAGATGTCTATTTACCGTAAAGAATGACACAAAGCAACAATCGTGTGTGAGCTGAAGGGAATTTCTCTTTTAAGCTGGAGAGTCAAGGGTTGCGGGTTCGAGCCCAGTGAAGTCACTATCTATATCACTTTCCTCGTCCTATAACACCATCAATGTTCGTTGACAGTGTAGGAACCTACATGTGGATTGGCCAATGAAATCAGGCAGACTAAGAATTAATTTGTACATATAAGAGTACCCCATCAAATATATTGACGTTATCCACTAACAGACCACAGGGACAATAGTAATATACCTGTATGTATAAATTATATGGGGGGTCGATATAAACATGTATAAAATATATGGGGGGGGGGGGGGTCAATATAAACATAACACAAGGGAAGAAGCTCTGAATCTGGAATTTCGAGGGCGCCAATTTCAAATATAAATTAACAACACTTACTTTCAGTCTTTATTCATGGGAATTGCTGCTATCGTTTCGTAATGAGTTATTTTTTTCACGCAAACAATCCTTATATCGACCCCCCCCCCCCCCCATATATTTTATGCATACATTACTATTGTAACGTGTCCCTGTGAACAGACCAAGACATTTCATCATATTCCTATTGTTTGTGTGTAAAAACTGACCCCATACAAAAGACTACCCAGAGGAGTTTAGACAAAAAATGTCCGGCATGTGTCTGGGGAAAAAAATCAAAAACCAACTATGATTCTTCATAAAAAGTTTAATGGGCCTTGCTAAAACTAGTTACAATATATGAATAATAAGTAAATAGACAAAATAAAGATACTTCAACATGTTCAGAGCATGATAATATTGAAAACATCAATGTAATTAAACCCAAATAGTTTTTATATATTCTATTTTAGAAATCATTCTGACTGTTTAAATGACACTCACTATATGCATGCTCAACGTTCATGTTAAATTGTACTCGTCTGCAAGTTACAACAATTTTCTTGCCATTTCAGAAATCAAGGTTTGTTGTAAATAATAAAGATGGCGACAAGAAGATCAAGATTGAGTGTAAAACCAAACCTTGGTCTTAAGATAGGAGCAGCCAAGGCCGGTTCAACAAAGCCAAAGCCTGGTGCGGACAAGAAAGGTGTTCCTAAGAAGGAAACTTTGGACCGATTGAGGAAAAAAGTCAGCGAGGATGATATTGAGAAAGATCCAGAGAAAGACTTACCTGTCGCACAAGAAGATACTGAGGGTCTCAACCAACCAACGAGTGACAAGGTTGGGAACGTTGATCCTGATGACAAAACTGAAGTACAGAAATCTGAAATAATGTCTACGATAAAAAAGGACCAATCATTAAATTATGATGATGGTAAGGATATACACGAGGAAGTCATCACTGGATCACAAAGCCTTGATAAAGCAAGAGCTAATGAGAAAGATAGTGGAAACTCTGTGCCAGTGATGACGAAGCTACCTGTGTCGCCAAAAAACAAAGTGCAGATGATCACACGAAACAGACTGCCAAAGGCTAGACCAAACCTGGCTGATGCTGGAAGACCAAGAAAGTAAGATTATTGTGTGAAAAATATTATAATAATTTTCACCTTTTAAAAGATAACAACTAGAAGAGTTGATGTGTTACTTTTCTATTGTGTTAAATTTGGAATTTTGTGCCTGAAATCAGCATTTAGGTTTTTTTTTACAGGCTTGCTTATCATATATATATTACTTATACTACAATGCTGCAGGCTGCAGTCGTGATTCTGGCAGGGCAAAGCACCAATTAAATGTAATCAGATTTGAAATTTGTCCTTTTGATTCAAATCTTGCTATTGTTTTGACTCAACATTTCAACCAAAATCAAAGATACATATTGTATTTCTGCTGTGTTGTACTATTTATTATTCCCCATTGATTAAAAGAAAGCGGTATACAGTACTAGTGGTATATTTCTCCTCTCTTGGGACAGCTCTTATATGTTTGAAATAAGTATTTCTCCTCCTCAAGACAACTTTATCCACACGCTCCCTATCAAATTATATATACTCATTCACCCCTGATATTTGATATTGAACTATTCCACCCTTTGAATAAGAAGAGCTCAAATGTGTCTTTGAGGTGATTAAGGTATTTAACCGCAGCTATCTAGATACTATCATATTATCAGATATATTTTCATTCTACATGTTTCTTTGTAAAAACATACTTTTTGTGTTTTACAGAGCTCCTGAGCAGACCAGCAAAGCAGGAATAAATCAAAGTGGTCCATTGTCTCCGATCAAGATGCCCAGGCCAATCATTAGGTATAAATCAAATTCGTTCCTGGTTTGATAGATATGTTTGTCCTAAATTGTACCCTGTAAACTTTTATCTGGGACTACAATAAGTCACAAGTTATTGAATTTAACTGCATTCAGTTACTATCATTGAACAATTTGTAAAAGTCTTTGATGTTTATCATTGCTGCAATCAAACATATGATAATTTTAATTAGTTGACATATTCACAGTCACACACACACAACAAAAATAATGGATATAATTATTTACATGTATAAGCCAATTTCTTTAGTAATTTAAAAAGAATTACAAAATTTCAAAACTACCGCACACCAGTAAATGTAAACTTTGATAAAAGATATGTCTGTATTGATATTTGCCATTTTATACATACAAAAATGTACATTATACAGAACGTCAGCTATTGACTTTTTAGCCAGTCCCCTGACAAGGCACTATCCTCGCCAGAAAAGTCTGTCGTGGTGGCCAGAGAACTTAAAGTCCATTACCAAGCCACAAACACAACAGACAACAGTGACCAGGCCTCCAGCTCAGATACCAAGACTTCAGGGGAGACAACTTTACCAGAGCGTCGACATCGCAATCTGAGTGGTATAGATGTGCCCCCAATCATTGAGCGAAGGCAGAGACAGATGAGCACCAGTGAGACAGCGTTGGGAGAGAAGAGGCACCGCCATACTAGTGTAGCAGAGGTAAGAAATGGACTGTCTGCTCAGAAACCTTTGAATTTGTTGTAACAAAAATTTGAAGGTATCTGTTAGTAATTTCTTTCACTAGACAGATACATAGAGGTTACACAACGAGTGGTTGTTGGATATGGAATTTATTTCACTCGAGTTAATTATTGTTTAAAAGTTACAAAAGACACAAGCTTTAGCGAGTGTCTTTTGTAACTTAAAAAAAAATAATTAACGAGAGTGAAATAAATTCCATATTCAATAACCACGAGTCGTGTGACCTGTTTCTACCACAATATAAAATCGGCAGTGTCAATGTTGATTTTTGGAGTGAACCGCGGATTATTTGTGCGAAAAAGCATCATCTCGCATATGTTCCCGCCAAGTTGTGACGTCGTCAACAATCGTGATTTCCGGTCAAAGTTCAACTTCTCAACCAATCAAAAGTCCGGAAGGTCATATTCCACTAGTGGTATATAACATATATTTATCCAACAGTAAGCACGTTTATTCAATGGTCTGAGAGTGAAATTACACGGGGTATTGTGGTAGAAATAAAGGGTCTTACACGAGTGTCGGATGTAATATGAAATTTATTAAACAAGTTGAATAACGTAATATGTCACGAGCCTTTAGGTGAGTGACATATTAAATTATTTAACGAGTTTAATAAATTCTATATTACATTTACACAAGTGTAAGATTCTATTTATCACATAACTTTTATTCATGAGAAAATACACTAATACTCTCAAATTCATTCTCTATAAAACAGGAAAATTCTACTTTAATTTGATGGTACGATTATCATTACCGAAACAATCATATAACTTCATTAAGACAATATTTGTTTATTACGTCACAGTATTGTTATTACACGTGTGTAATACCATATCTATGGCATGGTTATGTGATATTACTGAACGGATCAGTTATGTGATAAAAATTCCTTCAAAACTTGATAGAACCAATCACCTCTGTGTGATTTAGACTGAGAAATCGTAATCCAAATGATTGAGGCTTCTCTGTCTACATTATGGAGGGGGGGGGGGGGGGGGGGTGATTGAATTTTTGTTTCTTCTCTAAACCCCTGGAATATGTCAGCAATTTTGAAGGCACATGCCTAGCTACATGTTTTTGATTGGCCACAGGTAAAAAGATCCAGATAATCACTAGTAATGATTCTTGAACATGAGCTCTGATCTTGTGATGGATTTTATACGAGGACTTTATCATATTTCTTTCAAATGGTATAGCAGTAAATATGCATGAGAGACATGATGGTGATGTTTTCCAAAAAAAAAAAGCAAGAAAAAAACATTTACATATTAATAATAATTTTGTGTATGTGGTTCTCTTGCAGACTCCTACTCCCAAAAGAAAGAAGCATGCCAAGATTGATGCTCCAACAGACGTTCCTGTGGATCGAACCAAGATCAAAATGGGGGATTTAATTTACTGGAATCCGACGTCAAATCCAATGAAGTAAGTACAGTGCACTCCTCTTTATATCAAGTTGCATTTGTCAGACAAAAGCATGATATTAACAGGAATGTGACATTAAAAGAAACATGTTTTTCCACTAAATCTAGTGCATTTCCAGTCGCCATAACTAAAAGTAAGCTATAAATGTACATATGAAGATGTTTCAATATATAGATAACATTATTTTATAATTTATACTAATTAAGATCATTTTTGGGATATTTTTTTTATTTTCAATGCAACATTTTCTAAAATTTGTATCTGAAATCAATGGAAATGACATCATTTTCTGGATATTTCATGTGATTGGTTAAAAAAAACATGATCTTAAGAGGAATTCACCTCAAAATACACGATATTAACCAAATAAAATTACATAGATTAAATAGAGAGAAAAATGGTGCTTTGGAAAATCATGATATAAAGAGGAATGTGATATTAACAGGGGTGATATTAAGTGGGGTCCACTGTATTTCAAAATCTATCTTTTGATGTTTGCTGTGGTTTACCAAACTGTAATATACTCAAGTCAGATTTCACTGGGGAAAAGATGTTGTGATATCTATTAGATTCTTGGTATTGCCAATGACCGGCCCATCATATCTTGTCCTTGTCCCTTTTGTAACCCTAGCAACCATTTCTTTCTTGACATATTTCAACATGATGTTATTCTGAGGTGTAGAATGCTTCCAACATGTAAGTGTTTCTGGGTTTCAAGGCCAGGAAAAGGCCAACACTATTACTATATTGCAGATATTTCTCAACCATTTTATAGACATAACTCCTGCAAATTAATCTATCAACAGAGGAAACTTTATAAACTTTAGAAACTTCGAGAATTACGAATAATTACAGTGTATCCCGTGCTAACTGGAAGGCCCCAGGACCAAATACTTTGGTTGGTTTACACAAGTGTCAAGTCGATATTGAAATACTGTGACCAAAACGTGAGGCCAGACAGGGTTTCACATCAGACAGGGGCCATTTTTAAACAAAGATATACTGTGCATGTATTGCAAAAACCAAAAGTGAACTTTTAGGTTTGTATTTATAGAAACACACTGTTTGCTGCAATTAAATATTCAGCTTTTGAACCCTTGCAATAAGAGCATATATTTACAGTCTACACTGACATTCACTCGATAACCATTGCTCAACAGATTATCATTATCATCGCATAACTGTAGTCAAACACGTGACAAATTACTATGACGTCGACAACAATACATGTGGGCGTCGCTATGCAAATCCTACAGTTTGAAACACAATTGTGTGACGTCACTAACAAATTTCATGCTGTTACATATATTGAACCATTCCCACGTTTATTAGCTTTGAAATGAAATATGTGTTCGAAGATTTGACTATAATGAACAAAATAGTTACGAACATTTCACAGAAAGATACTGTAAATATAAGTATAAACTTTCTATTTTGTTTAGGTTATCGGGGGATAACTCCGCCGGTTATTGAATTTACCCATTTCCCATTGTAGTTATCCCCTGATAACTTAAACAAAATAGAAAGTTAATCCTTAAAAACATAGAAGAAAATTAAGTAATAAAAAACTAACCTTTCTTATCTTATAGGAAGAAGGCGGGACAAGAAAAAAAGAAGAAGAAATCTGTCTCCCCTAGTGATGACGAGGAGGAGGAGGAGGAAGCTGTGGTTAGTTTAACTGCCCCTACTCCAGAGGAGGAAAAACTTGACGACCCTGAACCCATGGAGGATGAGGCCATGCCAGTACCGCAGGTGAAAATAGGTCCCGACGGTAACATCATTATCAACGAGGAAAGGTAGGCTGTTACAGTTTGCCTTATGTAATACAAGTTCAGGGGCACCTGTTTGCTGTGGTTTAACAATCAGCTTTTGAGTCCTTGTAATAAGAGCATAAACATTGCAGGAAATTAGTAATAAAAAATTAAATTGTGAAATTGATGCTGGGTGATTATGATTTTAAGCAGCACAAGGACCAATAGTTTGAGGGGGTAAAGCTTTTATGGGATACAAAATTGTTATTAGTTTACAAGCACAACTGTTTTGGTTATAACATTGTTTTAACTTCAATTTGCCTGAAAAATGACCTATTAACATAACTTGGTTTTGAGGGACTTCTCCCATGATGCTTTGTAATTTTAAAATCAAAATTTACATAATTTGATCTAAGAAGCACTGTTCCAGAATTAACCATATGGCAAGGATGGGAGACACTTTTTTTTACCTATCCAATGAAATAATAAATGTGATTTGATGTAAAGAATGGTAGGCAGATCTAGTATAAACCCTACCAATTAATCTTTAAAATATAAGTACATTTCTTTATAACGCAAACCTCTAACTAGTTGAATTGTATTTTATGAAGTTGTCACTAATGTAATGTTTTGAATGCATTCCAGTCTTGTGATAAAGAACAACGACAATATCATAGAGGAAGATGGAGATGTAATCGATGAAACAGACAGTACTGTCACTTACACGAGCTTCAGAAAGCAGCGCACTAAGCTGTCGTGGTCAGAAAAGGGTAAGAGTTGTTGTCCTCTAGAAAAATACTTACCTGTTTATTGAATATAACCAGTTTGAACCATATCATAAGATTATCATAGCCTAAAAATTACCTATTAAACATTGTTTTACTTCAATTCACCTGACAAATGACCTATTAAACATTGTTTTACTTCAATTCGTTTGACAAATGAACTATAAAACATTGTTTCACTTCAATTCGCCTGACAAATGACCTAATAGATTAAACATTTTTTAACTTCAATTCACCTGAAAAATTACCTATTAAACATTATTTTACTTCAATTGGCCTGAAAAATTACCTATTACACATTGTTTTACTACAATTCGCCTGAAAAATTACCTATTAAACATTGTTTTACTTCAATTCGCCTGAAAAATTACCTATTAAACATTGTTTTACTTCAATTCGCCTGAAAAATTACCTATTACACATTGTTTTACTTCAATTCGCCTGAAAAATTACCTATTAAACATTGTTTTACTTCAATTCGCCTGAAAAATTACCTATTAAACATTGTTTTACTTCAATTGGCCTGAAAAATTACCTATTAAACATTGTTTTACTTCAATTGGCCTGAAAAATTACCTATTAAACATTGTTTTACTTCAATTCATCTGAAAAATTACCTATTAAACATTGTTTTACTTCGATTCGCCTGAAAAATTACCTGTTAAACATTGTTTTACTTCAATTCGCCTGAAAAATTACCTATTAAACATTGTTTTACTTCAATTGGCCTGAAAAATTACCTATTAAACATTGTTTTACTTCTATTGGCCTGAAAAATAACCTATTAAACATTGTTTTACTTCAATTCATCTGAAAAATTACCTATTAAACATTGTTTTACTTCGATTCGCCTGAAAAATTACCTGTTAAACATTGTTTTACTTCAATTGGCCTGAAAAATTACCTATTAAACATTGTTTTACTTCAATTCGCCTGAAAAATTACCTATTAAACATTGTTTTACTTCAATTCGCATTCACACACTAAATGAAGTCAGTTTGGGCTGTTGAACAGTGATTATAACCAATGAAGTGATATAGTAGTATGAAACAATAGGAAGCTTTTAGACCCTGATTTATAGATCACTTATAGTCTGGGTACTAGGGCTTATATCTTGTCAGGCAGTCAACGTATAATCCTTGAAAGGTTTAAACCCTTATTCAGTGGTCCAGTTATTAGCTCACCTGGTCCGAAGGACCGAGGTGAGCTAATGCCATACCGTGGCGTCCGTCCGTCGTCCGTTAACAATTTCTTTAAATGACTTCTCCTCCATAACCACTGATAGGAAATCAACCTAATTTGGCAGGAAGCATCCTTGGGTGCCCAGGATTCAAAATTGTACTAATGGTGGACCTGACCCCCTAGGGGGCTAAGTGCGGGGCCAAAAGGGGTTATTTAGCTATATCGGTTTAAGCGACTTCTTCCCCATAACCACTGATTGGAAATCAGCCTTATTTGGCAGAAAGTATCCCTGGGTGCTCAGGATTCCAAATTGTACTCATGGTGGGACTGACCCCCTAGGGGGCTGAGGGGCGGGGCCAAAAACCGTTATTTAGCTATATTGGTTTAAGCGACTTCTCAATAACCACTGATTGGAAATCAACCTTATTTGGTAGGAACCATGCCTAGGTGCTCAGGATTCAAAATTGTACTCATGTTTGGACTGACCCCTAGAGGGCTGAGGGGAAGGGTCAAAAAGGGTTATTTAGCTATATTGGTTTAAACAACTTCTTCTCCATAACCATTGATTGGAAATGAGCCTTATTTGGCAGCAAGCATCCCTAAGTGCTCAAGATTTAAAATTGTACTAATGGTGGGACTGACCCCCTAGGGGGCTGAGGGGCGAGCCAAAAAGAAAATATTTTATCATGATTACCTAGATACCAATGTATCCAGGTGTACCTTAAGTTTGGAAAATTTAATGAGGGCTACTCAAATAAAAATCTCCCTGACCCAATGACTAAAAATTTAATCACTTTTGTCCATGGTTGTGTCTATTACTTCAAAGTAAATTATTTATGAAATTCTGTTGGTAGTATGCCTTAACAAAACTGGAGTCCCGAGGTAGGGTAGATATTTTACTGGAATAGACTTGAGATTAAACCTATATGAATGATTTGGTATATTTTATTTTTCAGAAACTCAAAGATTCTACAAAGCCCTGAGTTACATTGGTACTGATTTCTCACTGATGCTTAGTGTGTTCCCTAAAAGGACACGTAACGACATAAAGGTAAGTTACTGTCTCCCTTTACTCCCATAATTACATTACTTCTCATAAATTCTTTCTGTTTATTCGTAATAAGATTCAGCAGTATAGAATGAGCAGCAGGGAAGAGCCAAAACACCAGTAATTTACACTCTAGCTCAACAAAGGAAACATATATTTTGAAAGCTTGCAAAATAAGTTTTTAATTCTTGTTTGTGTTTAAAATAAAACTGTTTAATTAAGTCTGTTGGACAAACTTTTGATCCCTACGTTTGGGATTTGTATTTTCCTAATTTATGTATGTAGTTTTGTTGTATTATAAATTTAAAAGTATTGGTGATAAGTAATATTAAATTAGTACCAGATATTTTACAAAATTCCTTATCTGTAAAAACGATATAGTTGCATACTATTTTCCTTTCTTTCAGTGTTACGTTTCCATATTAAAGGCCCAATATACGTAACTTTCGGCAAAAATTGAAGCGAAAATCAAGCCTAACCTAATATTTATAGATTTAGCTAAGATTAACTGATATCAGCAATATTCAAGATGAATTCTTTTGCGGTTACCGGTACAGCAGCAGTTGAAACACACTATTTGTAAACACTTGTCCATTTCGAACCATCGTTTACCTTCAGTTTGTTGTTGAAGTGGGCCCCAAATTGTTTTAAATTTTGAGAATGTTAGACCTGTCAACTTGGCATTACTTGATTAAAGATGTTTAATGTTATTTTTGGATCTTTGAATTCATCTTACAGTAATAAATAAAGCCTGCTGAGAATTATCAATAGGTGGAAAGTATCATGAATTCAGTAAAAAGAGAAATATTTTCCACTTCAAATTGGTATAGTTTATTGGCTCTCTTAATATTTGTATTTCAATAGAATGAAAAATCAGTTTTCATTTAATTACATTCTTTTGTTTAACAGAAGAAATTTGCAATTGAAGACAAGAGAAACCGGGATAAAGTGGAGGCAGCTTTACGTAAGTTGTATTTTCTTATTTAGCAGCAATCTCTACCCAGAGTTGTCTTTCCTTACTCTCACTCGCGCCTCTGTCAACAGCTAACTACAAAGAATGCTAGTAAAGTCTCGAAAATGTATTTTAACTTATGTCTGTGATCAGCCTTTCAGCAGAGCTTAAGTTGATCAATGTATTAGAAACCTGCCTTCTATTTGTACCGGGTATTCACCATTGTGCAATACAGCTTGGTATCAACATACACCACATAAACTAAACCATGTTGTTAGCACATGTTGTATTAAGAAATGAATGTTAAAGATTATGTTATCAAAATTTCTTGGAAATTAAGCCAGGTTTTGGTTAAGTGGGTAAACTTGATGAAGCATTGAAAAATCTATCAACGAAAAAGTGACATTCTAATGAGCTTGTTCAAGACTGCCATGGTTTAATGTGACATGACTTTGATCGTTTTTGTTTAAATGAGTGGAACATAGTTGTTCATTTATGAAATAAGGTCCAACATGGTAAAATGTCCTGTATTTTCTATTTAGGAAACAAAAAGCCGTTCACCATGGCAGTGTTTGAGGAGGAGGAGGAAGAGACCGAGGTAGAGAAGAAAAAACCAGCAAAGTCCAGAAAGAGGAGCAAGAAGGAGAATAAAACTGTTGATAAATCTACAAGGAAGTGTAGAGATGATTGTAAGTGTTTCAACCACCTCTCCACATACATATCACTTTATTAAAATGCTGCAATATTCGAGATTTTTCGGAAACATTGGTTAAATCATGCAGGCATGTCTTCCAGTTTGATGTACACAGAACTTTTATGTACTTCTTGTGATCTCAAAATTGACTTAAAATGTTTATAGCATTTAGATGGTAGGACAAATTTGATAATAAGTCACGGAACTCTGGAACATGAATCAGAATCTTCCAAGCGTTTGACTTGCATCATCATTTTCATAACTGACATTTTATACATCCACACTACTAGTATTTGGACCAAAATGGCAACAACCATAAAGAAGTCTGTCTTCATTATTTCATAGTTACTTCAATGATGCTCAGACAATATTTTTCAAAGCAGACTATAACCTACTGTGATATACTTTTACAATATCATATTTAACACTTTGTTTCCAGGGAAGTACTATTACAAAGGAAAAGAAGAATCGGAGGAAGTTGAAGCAAAGAAAGCAGCTCAGAAACGGCAACAAGTGGAAGAAGCGTGTAGACGTTTGTTGGCAACACGCAACAGGTATACAAATCATTACTGACGCCTTGAAGTTTACACCTGAATGACTCTGACCTTCAAAAACTATATATTTGTAGATTGATTTAAGTTTCTAATAAGCATAAACAAAAAACAAATTTCTCATTTGCATATTCACATAATCATAATTGATATATATCATTAGCCGAGGCATTTTCGATTCTACCAAACTATAACAATATCTTGGGTGGTCTGGTGATAGCCAACTTGCCTTTCACCAAGGATCGGACGTGAAAAGGTATGGGTCACCTGCCCGACTATGGGGGTTTTCTTGGGTACTCTGGTTTCCTCCAACGATAATTAAGACCCCACGCGCACTTACATCTGTGATTGATATAAGTTGAATAACTTCTTTTATGATTGTTTTAAAATGAATAAAGTTTACATTTAAATTTATAAACTATATTAATCAACAGTTTTACAAGTTTATAGACATCATGATGTGAGTTCTAAACCAGAAAACTTTCTTTTGTGGTTTTACAACCTTGTTGAAAATATAGGCAGGAAGTAGATGAGTGCTGTATGTAGACCGTAGGTAAATATAATATTTAAACAAACACTGGTTTGGGGCATATTTTGACAAGTTTTTAATCCATACGATAAAAAAGAGTTTGTTACATGTTGACACAGTAGCCAGATGTTTACATCTCAAAGCTGTTTACAATGAGATACCAGGATATAGAAACACGATCAGATGTATCCAAATTATTTGCATGCAACCAGTACATTAAAAATTGACATGCTGTTTATTCTAATCTAAAGTCACATTAATAATATCATATCCTTTTGTGTGCCCCGGCCACCATAGAATGAGGGTAGTGTTGTCTATGTCCCTCCCATCCTGCCCTATCCCGTCCCTTTCAATAACAACTAACAACTTCATTCCTTGACATATTTTCATCAAACTTAGCACAAAGGTCAGTTATAACTTGGACATCATTGAGTTTAAGGGTTCAGAGGTTAAGGCAAAGGTCAGGATTGCTATACATCGTATTTTTAAAAAATCAAAAGTGGAAGAGGGGGTATTCATGCCTGCAAACCTTTTCTAGTTTTTGTCTCGCCTTCGATAATAATTGACGAAAACAAGACTGGGGTATTGCTTTTCCTGTGGCCATGGCTGAGACAGTGTCAACATTTGTGTTAAAGTATGGGAAGCCATGATTATGGAATATCTTCAGGGGAACTTGAATATTCCACAGTTGTTTTTTTTTTTTCAAAAAATTGATTCATCAGTGCACATAGCAGTTTTTAACAATTGTAAACAATATTATTGATTTTCCACTTCAAGGAAATAATAATCACCACAGTTAAAATGGTTGTCACGGATCAGGTATTAATTGCATGGTTTGATAGTCAACACATATATATACTACAACAGAACAGAGTATTTGTTGCAGAACAGAAACTTAATCAATGACTATTTATAATGTTAAAAAGAAATGGAGAGGGATCCATGATCATTTTGATTGTCTACTGTGTAATTTCATTATATACAAGTGTACGTACCTGGTGAATCTTGCTATAGAAAAAGCCCTTCTAAAGCACATTTTCCCGATTTCTCATATCATCCAGAGATCTGAATGTCAATAAAGACTCATTGTTGAGTAGACTTGAATCATAGCAAAACAAAGTCTGAGACAGATGTACAGTTGTGGGATCGCACAACGTTACACGATGTGCGGTGGGCGCACGATGGGCGAACGGTGTATGCACGATGTGCGAACGATGCGATCCTGGGCGATCATTTCTAACGCACATGTGGGCGCACGATAGACTAACATTGTGCGATGACAATCGTGGTTGATGTAAATTTAGAAATGGTTTAACAATATATACGGTTTCGCGCTAGTTGTTTTAAACATATTTCTATATTTTAACTATTTACATTAGCTGATAGTTCTATCTACATATTTCTAAAAATTAATAATAGTCTTTCTGTAGTTTTAGAAACAAACCAAATAGACACATGTATGTAAACTTTCAACTCATATTGACAAGTTCTCATTCAAGTGAATATTGCCAGTTTTACCAAGTTATAAACTGTACCTGTACGTGGCCAATATATGTACATGTAGATGTCTCTGGCCCGGGGCACTTACAACACTCGCCTAGGTGTGAAAACACAGGTAAAGTGTTGGGGAGGGGAGGGTTTTTCAAATAACTGATTATAAGAGTCCAGTTTGTTTTCATAATGGCCGCTCGGTAATGGCTGTCGTAGCGTATCGCCGCACCGCACAAGCACAGGTAAAACTCTGGCATGTTATTTACATATTCTGATACCTGGCAGCCTAACCCGCACTTGCCTGTCGTATGATCACTGTAATACTGTTTACTGTATATTGTTAAATTGACATAATCCCAATAAATTTGATGCGAATTTAAATATTTTTTGGACAAGAGGGTTCCATATGTTTTTCATTCCGTAATATGTATCGACCAATTGTACCAAATCGTGCGTGTGTGCGATTTAATCGCACACATAAACGCACGATTTTTAGATCGCCCGGTTATGCGCACCATGGGCGAACGATGTGTGCACGATGTATGCACGATGCACACACGCAGTTTTTGGTGCGTTGTGCGATACCACAACTGTATTATCAGACTATTTTATAACCAGGGCCCAGTTGTTCGAAAGGTGATTAGCTTGATCAGTGATAAATGCAAATTTTAATTATCATGTAACTTTAAAATTAAACAATATATATAGTTACAACTTTGCAGGTATCAAATATTTAATAGTGTCAATTAATATGCAAAATTTTAAGATTTAACCTTGTATTTTAACAGAATTATTCAAGTTTGAAAAATGTCGTTAAATAGTGATTTAGCTAATCACCCTTTGAACAACTGGGCCCAGGAGTAAAAGGTAGCGAAATTAACCAACGAGATCCATAGTTCATTATGAAATTTCAGGGTTGAAGGAGTTTATATCATATGTAATTATACTGAGATCATCATGTCATACTAAATTTGCTTATTTATTTCAACAGTTCCCAAAAGGTGCCTCGTGGCCCCGAGGAATCTAATGAGATTGTGGAGATTCTGATGAATATGAGCAAGGGAAGTAATCCAGTTCCACCAGTCCCGGATGCACCACATGTAGAAAATGTCATGGTGATGCAGTCGGGCATGCCTGTGGTGGACATTGGCACGGACACAGAACAGTTAGTTCAGCTGCTACAGACATCGGGACAGGCCGCTCTTATCGGGGATAATGTCAACGAGCCTCTTATCCTGGTCTACAACCGCCCAACCGTGCCGGGCGGAGAAACCGTCATACATGTGTATAAAATACAACCGGATAGCAGTAATCCGCTCAATATCACCACAGCTCATCAACAACCAAATTGTAATAGTTTACTCAACGTCACTACAACCCATCAACAACCAGATATCAATGGGTCACTCAATGTCACTACAACCCATCAACAACCAGATATCAATGGGTCACTCAATGTCACTACAACCCATCAACAACCAGATATCAATGGGTCACTCAATGTCACAATAGCTCATCAGCAGGAAGAAGTACAACCTGGAAATGTGTATGATACACAAGCTTCGGACAACAGTCCCGCCTGCATAGATGTTAATCTAAGTCGTACAAGTGATTCTAGGACATTCATAAATGTTAGCAATTCAGACTCATCAACACATACACCTATACATAGTCAAGCTGACTTCAGTTTAACAAGTTCTACAGGAATGCAAAATAATTTAGAACTACAAACCACAAGTCAAAATATTCCAAATCGGACTGAAGAAGTCAGTGATTGTGTGCCATCAGGACATTTCTATCATAACTTGCATAACTATTCCGAAAATGTATCACTCACACACTCCTCAACTGTGCAAAGTCAAGAACAGTTGGTGACAGATGTGGGAGTACCAGAAACTTGTTGCATACAAGATGGAATAGAACTTGAACAGAGCCAGGATGGTGTTGACAGTGTGTCTCATAGAGCTCAGGGAAAAGCCGTTGTTGTAAAAAATGAACAGCAGCAAAACACCAGTGGTGTTGAACCCTTTACAGAACTTGGTGAGCAGTACATAGATGATATGACTAGTGTTGTTCCTGGACCTCTTCAGTATACATGTAACTCCTAAACAATCTGAGGGTGACTTCACATTCCCTAAACGAAGGACTCGGCTGTTAAAGCATCATTTTCTTAATTGTTCATGGAAGCAACAAAGAAATAGTTAATACCCATAATGTGTGCTTTGGTTGTACAGTTGACTATTTGGTGTAAAAGACAGATTTTGAAGAAAAATTTGATTGGTCCGCATTTACCGCAGTCACAAATATTCAACTTTTCACCAGTCCTTGCATAAAAAATTCTAGTCCCTGGCATCATTGATCATGATGCTAGAAAAAAATCAAATGTACTGTTGTGAGTGCACATTATTTCTGTTTTGTACATGGGCACAAATTAGTTTTCTGTATTTTTTATTTTAAGAAAAATATGATAAATTATACATTTATGCCAGTATTATTAGTAACAATGATTATTGCAGAAATGCATTTTTATGAAAATGATATAAGTGTTGATTTAGTTCAGATATACATTGTACATGTACATAAAAATGTATATATTCCTTACAATAAAAACATTTGTATCTTCGATAATGTAGGGGTAATGCTACGACTTGTACTCTAGATCTCTGCACACTAAAAATACATAGCAAAATTGAAGCCACATGGCTATCTATAGGTTTTGTCTCGGTTAAAAACAATTGCCAGGCTGATGTTGGGGTAATGCTACGACTTGTACTCTTTGCACCCTAAAAATACATAGCAAAATTGAAGCCACATGGCTTTCTGTAGGATTTGTCTCGGTTAGAAAAAATTTCCAGACTGATGCATGTAATTTTGAAGATTTCGGAGGAATGACACCTGACTTCGAAGTCAAAGTTTCAGGTTCATGGATCAGCCAGGAGTATATTTTGACGTATACAAAGAATTAAACTTGTCTTACCTCACCCTCAGTATGACACATGTTGAGTTGGATTTTGTCGTGACATATTCCAGGAATGTAAAGAGCAAAATCGTAGAAAAGCTCTTAGTATCAAGGGTGATGAGCTACAAGTGCCCTGTATTTATACTGAACTGATGTTCAATATGTAACTCATTCAACTCTGCAACAAATAAGTTGGAAAAGTTAATTAGGAAATGTCCAGAGGTGAATGATTTATTCTAAAAACTCAAGTGTTTACCTCAACCTTAATCTTGTTTGGCAGGTATAACGTTTTTGTCATATCTATATGTACATACATATATTATCGTATTTATCCAGCAATAAGCCCATGCAAGGTTCTCCCTATCTATAATTTATCTCCATTCTCCTTGTCAGTAGAAAATGTCACCCCATTCCCCCATTTATCTCCATTCTCCTTGTTAGTAGAAAATGTCACCCCATTGCCCTATTTATCTCCATTCTCCTTGTCAGTAGAAAATGTCACCCCATTGCCCTACTTATCTCCATTCTCCTTGTCAGTAGAAAATGTCACCCCATTGCCCTATTTATCTCCATTCTCCTTGTCAGTAGAAAATGTCACCCCATTGCCCTATTTATCTCCATTCTCCTTGTCAGTAGAAAATGTCACCCCATTGCCCTGTTTATCTCCATTCTCCTTGTCAGTAGAAAATGTCACCCCATTGCCCTATATATCTCCATTCTCCTTGTCAGTAGAAAATGTCACCCCATTGCCCTATTTATCTCCATTCTCCTTGTTAGTAGAAAATGTCACCCCATTCCCCCATTTATCTCCATTCTCCTTGTTAGTAGAAAATGTCACCCCATTGCCCTATATATCTCCATTCTCCTTGTCAGTAGAAAATGTCACCCCATTGCCCTATTTATCTCCATTCTCCTTGTCAGTAGAAAATGTCACCCCATTGCCCTATATATCTCCATTCTCCTTGTCAGTAGAAAATGTCACCCCATTCCCCCATTTATCTCCATTCTCCTTGTTAGTAGAAAATGTCACCCCATTGCCCTATTTATCTCCATTCTCCTTGTCAGTAGAAAATGTCACCCCATTGCCCTGTTTATCTCCATTCTCCTTGTCAGTAGAAAATGTCACCCCATTTCCCTATTTATCTCCTTTCTCCTTGTCAATTGAAAATGTCACCCCATTGCCCTATTTATCTCCATTCTCCTTGTCAGTAGAAAATGTCACCCCATTGCCCTATTTATCTCCATTCTCCTTGTCAGTAGAAAATGTCACCCATTGCCCTATTTATCTCTATTCTCCTTGTTAGTAGAAAATGTCACCCCATTGCCCTATTTATCTCCATTCTCCTTGTTAGTAGAAAATGTCACCCCATTGCCCTATATATCTCCTTTCTCCTTGTTAGTAGAAAATGTCACCCATTGCCCTGTTTATCTCCATTCTCCTTGTTAGTAGAAAATGTCACCTCATTGCCCTATATATCTCCTTTCTCCTTGTTAGTAGAAAATGTCACCCCATTGCCCTGTTTATCTCCATTCTCCTTGTTAGTAGAAAATGTCACCCCATTGCCCTATTTATCTCCATTCTCCTTGTCAGTAGAAAATGTCACCCCATTACTCGATTTATCTCCATTCTCCTTGTCAGTAGAAAATGTCACCCCATTGCCCTATTTATCTCCATTCTCCTTGTCAGTAGAAAATGTCACCCCATTGCCCTATATATCTCCATTCTCCTTGTCAGTAGAAAATGTCACCCCATTGCCCTATTTATCTCTATTCTCCTTGTTAGTAGAAAATGTCACCCCATTACTCCATTTATTAGCTCACCTGGACCGAAGGTCCGGTGAGCTTATGCCATGGCGCAGCGTCCGTCGTCAACATTTTCTTCAAATCGCTACTAGTCAAAAAGTCCTTATTGGATTTTAACCAAATTTGGCCAGAAACATCCTTGGGCGAAGGGGAACAGATTTTGCATAAATGGTGACTCTGACCCCCAAAGGGCCAGAGGGGCGGGGCCCAATAGGGAAAATAGAGGTAATTCTTTAAATCTCTTCTTGTCAAAAAGTCCTGATTGGATTTTGATCAAATATAGTCAGAAACATCCTTTTGGGAAGGGGAACAGATTTTGCATAAATGGTGACTCGGACCCCAAAGGGGCCAGAGGGGCGGGGCCCAATAGGGAAAATAGAGGTAATTCCTTTAAATCTCTTCTTGTCAAAAAGTCCTGATTGGATTTTGGCCAAATTTAGTCAGAAACATCGTTGGGGGAAGGGGAACAGATTTTGCATAAATGGTGACTCGGACCCCTAAGGGCCCAGAGGGGCGGGGCCCAATAGGGGAAATAGGGGTAATTCCTTTAAATCTCTTCTTGTCATAACGTTATGAATAGATTTTTTCCAGATTTGGTCAGAAACATCCTTTGGGGAAGGGGAACAGATTTTGCATAAATGGTGACTCTGACCCCTAAGGGACCAGAGGGGCGTGGCCCAATAGGGGAAATAGAGGTAATTCCTTTAAATCTCTTCTTGTCATAAAGTTATGAATAGATTTCGTCCAAATTTGGTCAGAAACATCGTTGGGGGAAGGGGAACAGATTTTGCATAAATGGTGACACTGACACCCAAGGGGCCAGAGGGGTGGGGCCAAATAGGGAAAATTGAGGTAATTCCTTTAAATCTCTTCTTGTCAAAAAGTCCTGATTGGATTTTGGCCAAATTTAGTCAGAAACATCGTTGGGGGAAGGGGAACAGATTTTGCATAAATGGTGACTCGGACCCCTAAGGGCCCAGAGGGGCGGGGCCCAATAGGGGAAATAAAGGTAATTCCTTTAAATTTCTTCTTGTCATAAAGTTATGAATGGATTTTGTCCAAATTTGGTCAGAAACATTGTTGAGGGAAGGGGAACAGATTTTGCATAAATGTTGACACTGACACCCAAGGGGCCAGAAGGGCATGGCCAAATAGGGAAAATAGAGGTAATTCCTTTAAATCTCTTCTTGTCATAAAGTTATTAATAGATTTTGTCCAAATTTGGTCAGAAACATTGTAGGGGGAAGGGGAATAGATTTTGCATAAATGGTGACTCTGACACCCTAGGGGGCAGAGTGGCGGGGCCCAATAGGGAAAATAGAGGTAATTCCTTTAAATCTCTTCTTGTCAAAAAGTCCTGATTGGATTTTGACCAAATAAGGTCAGAAACATCCTTGGGGGAAGAGGAACAGATTTTGCATAAATGGTGACTCGGACCCTAAAGCTGCCAGAGGGGCGGGGCCCAATAAGGGAAATAGAGGTAATTCCTTTAAGTCTCTCTTGTCATAAAGTTATGAATAGATTTTGTCCAAATTTGGTCAGAAACATCGTTGGGGGAAGGGGAACAGATTTTGCATAAATGGTGACTCTGACCCCTAAGGGCCCAGAGGGGCGGGGCCCAATTAGGGGAAATAGAGGTAATTCTTTTAAATCTCTTCTTGTCATAAAGTTATGAATAGATTTTGTCCAAATTTGGTCAGAAACATCCTTGGGGGAAGGGGAACAGATTTTGCCTAAATGGTGACTCTGACCCCTAAGGGGCTATTTTGGCACTTTAAGGGTTACAAGTCAGAGATTAATTCCAGGTGAGCGATGCAGGCCCATTGGGCCTCTTGTCTCCATTCTCCTTGTCAGTAGAAAATGTCACCCCATTGCCCTGTTTATCTCCATTCTCCTAGTCAACAGAAAATGTCATCCTATTTCCATATGTATCTCCATTCTCCTTGTCAGGAGAAAATGTCACCTCATTTATTTCTGTTCTCACCGTCAGTTGATAATGTCAACTTGTTGCCCTATTTATCTCTGTTCTTCCCATTAGAAATTGAGCGTTGGGCGATGGTCTTATTGAAGGATAAGTACAGTATAATCTTTAATGTTTCAGTACACCTCAGGGTTCAGTTTTACAATGGTAAAAAATATAACGTTTTGTGATTGCATTACATATTAACATAACTTTAGATCAGTTTGTCTCAAATAATCATTTCTTTGATGATATTTGTGTGACTCCTTTTTAGATCATCATCCGTCGTCATGTTGCGCACGTAAACTTTTCCTTTACATATCTTTTTAATAACCAAAAGGCCAAGGGATAAAGGACTACCAAGTTTATTAAAGTGAATGACCTTGATCTACCCACAAGGGTCAATTGTCTGAAAATCTTCAAGCAACTTCTCAATAACCGAAAGGTCCAGGATACTGATATTTGGTCTGTAGCATGTTGGGATTAAGGGCTACCAAGTCTGTTTAAATGAATGACTTGGACCCACTTCCAAGATCACAGGGGTAAAATGAGTTAAAATTGGTTCAAATAACTTCATTTCTAAATACGAAAAGGCCAGGGTGCTTATATAATGCATGTAGCATGCTGGGATGAAGGGCTACCAAGTTTGTTCAAAATAATTACCTTGACCCATGTTCAAGGTCAAATGTGTTAAAAATCTTCTTCTTAATAATCTTAGAGACCAGCGTTCGGAAAGTTGGCCTGCATCATGCTGGGATTAAGGGTTAGCAAGTTTGTTTGAATGAATAACCTTGGCCAACTTTCAAGGTCATAGAGGTTAAAAATGTTAAAAATTTTCAATAAACTTCTTCTTAATTACCGAAAGGCCCAGGTTACTGATATTTGGCCTGTAGCATGCTTAAATGAAATGTTATCAAGTTTGAACTACCTTGACCTACTTTGAAGGTCAAAGAGGTCAAATATGTTAAAACTTCTCAATAACCAGAAAGCCCAGGGTACTAAAGAAGGGCTCCCATGTGGGTTCAAAAGATTGAGCTTGACTCACAGTCACAGGGGTCAAATATGTTAATAATATAACCAACTAAGCTTATATATAGTCAGATGGCCATTAAGGCCCGTTGAGCCTCTTGTTTGAGTATGGATGATTGATTTTTTTACTTTCGGTTTCCTTTTTTTGTTACTATTTATTCAGATAAATTCACAAGGGTCTAATAACAAGACTTACACGTGTATGGTTTCAAATCGGAATTGCATGTACTGTCGTGTATTGTATTTTGCAAGTACCATGAAATGAAACGAATTGGAAAACAATAAACTTAATAATGTGCTGCAGTGTATTTGTTTTGATTGATTGGTTTTATTTAGACAAGTGTCATATACATCAATATCACAGATATTCAGTAAAACAAGAATGTTTTACTACAAGTTCTCTATTAAGACAATTATTTTCACTAAGAGTCACATTATTCTTTTTTCTTAAATGAACATGATTAAGATAATAGTTTCTACAAAAGACTTGTCAATGATGACTCATGAGAGTCCAGAGACTAAATTCCACGGAGGTCCTTAGTTGTTATTACACCACTTTATATCAAGTCGTTTGTTCAGTCCAATTATAATATTATAAAGATATACAAATATTTTGTATGTAAAGATTATTTTACACAACCAAATTATGTTTTTATGTGACGTTTTGATGACTAGTACGATATGTACCCTGTCACCTTCATCAGACTAATTGCTCATTAGTCTGATGAAGGTGACAGGGTAGATATCGTACTAATCATCGAAACGTCACATAAAAACATAATTTGGTTGTGTAAAATAATCTTTACAAAAATCATACTTTCAAACCTGAAGAAAATGTTTACAAATATTCATGTAATCGTTCATATAAGATCAATTAGAGTATTTCATCTCAGCATATCACAGCTCCAAAATGACGTGAAATATTGAACATGCCTAATTTTGGAACATAATTGTTGTACAAAGCATTCATGTTATACATGTAGTAAGTGTGTAGTTTTCAGTTACAGCTTTCAAGCTTGTCTTGTTCAAAGGACCAAGGTTAGCGTATGTCATGTTCAGAGATGGCCGTCGCTGTTTGATCCCAATTGCTTTTTCACTTCGCGTTTAATAAAGTGCTCCTTCGAACTTTTCACTTTAACTGTGTCGGTGAAGTTGTGTCTAGTGTTGTGGATGGCTGATGATAATCTGTAGAGATGTTCTTTCAACCTTACGCCTAAATGTGTGACTGTTTCTCCCACATAGTCATTGTTGCACTTATTACATTTATTGTGGTAAATGACCTCGCAACCTTTGACTTTTATCATATTCTTCCTGATCGGATGTAAACTTTATATGCTTGTCTAAGGAGTTTAAGTGTCCGGAAAACCCTTCTACTTCACATTCATGTAGTCTGATTAATGTTTTCATCCACATAAATATAAATATTTTGTTTTTATAAACTGACAGAAACTCAAGTAACTGTGGTCGTCGGATACTAGTATTTATCCCGGTGGTACTTCTAGTCCCAAGATCTTCTTTGTACTGAACATCAACAGTTTGGACTTCGTACATTGAACAATCTCAGGACTAGAAGTCGTGTGGCTTATACATGTTAAGTATTGTATTGTATTCTGTGAAATGTTTGTATCTACGGAGCATTACATGGAAAGTTACGGATGTATCAAGTGAGTCAGGACAAACCTTGACTTGTTCATATCAATTCAGTGGAAAAGTTGGCACTTGTAAACTGAATAGACTATGCTACAAGGGTCTCCATGTAAATCTTTCCTTTCTTCATATTTTAAAATTGGAAAACCCCCGGTAATAAATTTTCTTTCTTACACTCTGGTCATCAACGAGCCTTTTGCAATACTATATCATATTGTGACGAACGCTCTGCCCTACTAGCTGTTCGTCCGAGTCGTCTATGTAAGTGTAGTCACAGACTACTCTCTAACAACCGATAATCTTCTTTGGTAGCTGCTCCAGACAGTCATAGGTCAATCGGTCTTGTCCTTTCTCTGGTACTATCACCAATTTAAAGAAATAACTCTGTGTTGACAGCTAACCAAATTATCACAAAAAACCACAATCCATGTTCTACTGAGTTCATAGGTAATCTTTAATGTCGTTGCGATGTGAAGACATCGAGGATCGAGGCATATTGTTGACAATTCGGTGAAAAACTGTAAAATACAAAACAAATTTCGTTGACTAGTATTGTTACTAAAAATAGTTACCGACGTATCAGAAAATTTGATTACACATACTGAGTGAAATACCAATTGACAGCTACTTTGCATGACATAATTTGATAATTGGACTGTTAAACATCGTATTTAAACATGTTTGTAATAGACTTACACCGTGCCTAAGCAAGGGATTGCTAAAATTCAAGAGGTGTTTGGCACACCGTCAGCCATGCCGTTTTGCAGACGGGAAAAACAAAGAGCAAACTAAATGCGGACTAAATTCCGGATACTTAATAAAATAAAAACCGGTTACACAAATTCCGGAATTATCGTTATTCATCAGTAACAGAACACTCCCCGTCTGATATATCTATATCACCTTATAAAATAATAAAAGTTGCCACACAAATTTTTTCAAAGTTCTCAGGTTGATAAAGTTCGTAGATGTATTTAAATCACGAAATCATCAATTTCAAAATTAACGAAAATGATGACACTAATTGTGCACAGGTTAGTCCAACAATTTAACTAAAGTAAATTATTTCTAATTAAACTGTCTCGGCCCAACTACATATAGTGGGTTTATCACTTTGGTTCTTGAACACAAGAATACACAACTTCAGTTCTGGTAGGCAAGAAAAAGCTCTTTCAGTCCTTTGACAAAAGAAGCACAACTTCGCAGGCCGGTCTCGAATACACCTTTTGATCGGCTCCCACGCAGATTTCAATTTTCCTTACACGGCCATCCGCACTAGGTATAGCCCGTTTTACAATGCCCATGGGCCACTCGTTCCGGTGAACCGCTTTATCATGGATCAGCACTACATCTCCTTCCTGGAGATTCTTACCGTCTTCTCTCCACTTTCTTCTCTCTTGCAAGTTAGACAAATATTCCGTTTGCCATTTTTTCCAAAAGCGGTTTGCTAGAAATTGCACACACCTCCAGTGGGTTTTGTAAATGTCCTTGAGAGTGAAACCCTGAACAGTTTCGAAATCTACTGTGTGAGTGGTTTTTAAACTCAAAAGCGTGTTTGGTGTCAACGGCATTGGAGACATTGGATCGGCGGATACACCTGCTATTGGTCTCGAATTAATAATCGAACAAATCTCGGTCATAAAAGTCACAAGAACTTCGTGTGTTAAGTTCTTACTTTGCACATCCAACAGCAGTGAATCCAGAATCCTCCTACTGACGCCAATAAGTCTTTCCCAGGCACCCCCCATGTGTGAGGAATGTGGGGGGTTAAACCTCCATGTGATACCCTTTCTTGTCAAGAAGCTCTGTAAGTTTGGCTCTTCAACGTAGATAACTGTAGCATTGAGCTCCTTTGCTGCTCCGATGAAGTTTGATCCGCAGTCTGAACGCAAGAATTTAACCTCACCACGTAGCGCGGTAAGCCGACGTAGAGCGTTTATGAAACTTGAGGTTGTCATCTCTTCGATGACTTCAATGTGCACCGCGCGTATTACAAGACATGTGAAGATTACAGCCCATCTCTTGGAATGTGCTTGACCACCGCGAGTTCTTCGCGTAACCACAGTCCACGGTCCAAACACGTCTATCCCAACATATGTGAAGGGCGGTGCAAGATCCAGCCGCTCTGGAGGTAGGTCTGCCATTTTGGGACTCTGCTGCTTTCCGCGCAACTTCAAGCAACGTACACAATTATGAAGATGAGTGTTGACCAAGCGACGGCATCCAACTATCCAATAGCCAGCAGTACGAATTGCGCCTTCAGTGAATAATCGACCCTGGTGCTTGACCTCTTGGTGATAGTGCGCAACGATGAGTTTAGACACGTGATGAGCCTTGGGCAAGATTATTGGGTTCTTCTGACACTGCGGAAGGTTGGAATTCTTCAGGCGTCCTCCAACACAAAGAAGACCATCGTCATCAAGGTATGGGTCCAAGTTGAGAATTGAGCTATTTCTCGGAATGTTCTTTCCGTGGCTGAGCGATTGTATCTCCTTATGGAAAGCTTCACTTTGAACAACTTTCACAATGAAATGTTCAGACCGTTTGACTAAATTAGAGTCATGCATAGCAGAATGGTTGTAATCCTGGCCCTTAACAGTCTTTGTCCATCTAGTAGCGAGGTGTTTCACATTGGTGATAGCCCTAACAAGTCGGTACCAAGAAGAGAAGTAGCTGAATCTGCTACTATTGAATCTTTGTTCTGAAGTTTCCTCAACCTCGGTTTTGCAGGTACGTATTTCGACATCCTCTTCGGGACTGACCAGAGGATAGTCAGTGTCCTCTCCGAAGTCAGGTTCATCTATGAGCATATGAGTCGGTCCGTTGAGCCACATACAATTCTGGAGGCGATCCGCAGGCACTGACCGAGTGGCCTCATCTGCAGGATTGAGTTTTGAACAGACGTAGTTCCAGTCTTTGGGGCTGCTGCTTCTACGAATACGCTCAACGCGATTTTCTACATACACAAAGAAACGTTTCGTTTCGTTCCGGATGTATCCGAGGACGACTCGACTGTCAGTGAAGAATTGCACACGATCAAATTCTATATCCATCTCATCGCGAACGGTGTCGTACAGTTCTGTTGCCAAAACAGCACCACATAATTCCAACCTTGGTATAGTGTGTCCGTGTTTGGGTGCCAATTTTGCCTTTCCTAGCACAAATCCAAGGCGTTGAGATCCATTAGAGTCGGTGAGTCTGATGTAGACAACAGCGGCAATTGCCTTTTCTGAGGCGTCAGAGAAAATACAAAGTTCTTTTTTCACAGCCTTGCTCATTGACTTGTTGCCGTAAGTACGTGGGATCCTCACATTTTGTAAATGTTGCAATGACGACTTCCATTGTTCCCATTTTTGCAAACAATCCGTTCGTAATGGCTCATCCCAATCTGCTCCATCGGACATTGCTTCGCGAAGAATTGCCTTTCCGGCTATTGTAACTGGTGCCAGAAAACCTAAAGGATCAAATATGCTGTTAACGCAAGAAAGGACAAATCGTCTGGTGAAGGGTTTTTCCTCAGGCTCTACATGAAAGGTAAACTCATCGGATTGGAGATCCCAGCGTATTCCTAAGCTGCGTTGTGATGGAAGTCCCTCGGTTCCAAGTTCCAAGTCTTTCAATTCCTTGGCTAGATCGTCAGTGTTGAATGCGTACAGCACCTCTGTTGAATTGGAAGCTATCTTATGTAAGCGGAGATCGCAGAACTCCTTGAGTGCAGCACACGTACGACTCATGAGGTCAATGGCTTCCTCTTCAGAAGGAACGGAGGATAATGCGTCGTCTACATAAAAATTCCGATGAATGAAGTGTTTGACATCCGTACCGTATTTCTGTTCAGCGACATCGGCGGTTTTCCTCAATCCGAAAGTGGCAACAGCCGGCGACGGACTGTTCCCAAACACATGGACTTTCATTTGGTAGTCTACTAAAGGTTGATTCAAGTCATTGTTCTCATGCCAAATGAAGCGTAAGTATCTGCGATGGTCTGGATGTACCAAAAAGCAATAGAACATCTGTTGGACGTCAGCTGTGATTGCTACCGTTTCTTTCCGAAACCGCATAAGAACCCCGATGAGACTGTTGATCAGGTCTGGCCCCGACATCAAAACGTTATTCAAAGATGTTCCTTGAAGCTTTGCCGAAGAGTCAAAAACACCTCTGATTCTGTCTTTTTTCTGGGGGTGGTACACCCCGAACAAAGGTAAGTACCAGCATTCCTCGTCGGGATTAAGTGATGCAGCTGGTTCCGCGTGGCCAAAATCAATCAAGCCTTTCATGAACTCTAGGAAATGTTCTCTTTTGACAGGGTTCCGACGCAAGCTTTCATCGAGGCTTTTGGCTCGATCCATGGCTTGTTTTTTATTGTTTGGCAGGCGTGATCTGTTTTCCTTGAAAGGAAGTGGTGCAATCCATTGACCTGTTTCATGCTTTTTCATCTGGTCTTCCATCAATGACAAGAAGTTTTTATCTTCCACAGACCTTCCCGGTTTGTTGTCCCTTTCAGTACGATGGAAAATGTCAGAAACACAGATCTTACTGTCACACGGCCTTAAGATTGAGTCTGGTCCTGGTGTAGGATTCAATAATGTCTTCAGGACGCTTGCTTTAGATGTTGGTGCATGAAGTCCATTTAAACAAGATTCCCCGACGATTACCCATCCGAGATGGAGTTTCTGAGCGTATGGTTGTTCTGGAGGTCCGACCTTCTGTTCTAATACGTGGTGGGCAATCAGTAGGTCTCTGCCGATTAGAAGCAGGATTTCAGCGTTGACAGCCAGAGGTGGGATACAGTTTGAAATATCCACCAAATGTTGGTAGTTGTTGGCCACATCCGGTGTTGGTATCTCTTCCCTGTTGTTAGGGATTTCGTCGCACTCTATAACGTTTGGTAGTCTCAGTGAGGCAGTGCCATCTATCGACTGTATGATAAAACCAGTAGACCGCCTACCGCTCGTCTCCACCTTGCCACTGCACGTGGATAAAAGATAGTTTTCCGATGATGAATGAGGATCAAAAGTATCGAAGAGCTCTTTCCTACCCAGTGTCCTGTTGCTCTGTTCGTCCAGAATTGCATAGGCTTGTACACTACCTTGGTTACTAGTCTCGTGACGTACAGTTACAAGAACTATCTTCGCACATGATTTACCTTCAAAATACTTTCCGCAAATTTCAGTACATTTTGTGTTTATTTTCTCCTCCCCGCCATGATTCTGAGGCCCCATAGAAGTGCGGTCAAAATGCATCCCTGTCGCATGATCTACACTTTTACAAATGTCACACTTGACCGATTCCTTACAATCTTGTTTCCTATGTTTCCCGTCGCAACACTTGAAACACCTTCCATGTTTCCTGAGGAAATCTCTGCGTTCACTAATGGGTTTCGCTTTGAATGATCTGCAATCATTTGTAGAGTGTCCCGCGTTATGAATCAAACACCTAGGTTTGACTTGTTGATCAGGTCCCGAGACGGCCGTCTTGCGTACAGATATATGAGATCTCTTCCCGCTGCTATGTGAAGCTGGGGTGTTAGTGTCAGTATTTCCAGTAGATATGTAATCAAATCCTGGGTCGTTCAAAGTTGCTGCCATCTCTTGGATAAAGGTACAGAAGTATGAGAAGGGCGGAAACGCCACATTGTGGGTGCGCTTGAACGTCACAGCCCTATCGCGCCATTTGTTCTGGAGGCTGGCGGGCAGTTTCTGGATAACAGGGTTTACACCTAATGATGTGTCGAAGTACCCAAGGAGGGCGCTGTATCTTTCGTCATCTTTCACAGCCATAATTTCATTAAGCGTATCAGAGAGTTCGAAGAATTTGGCTTTATCCTTATAGGTTAACCTTGGTAAGTTATTCAATTTCTGCTTAAGAGCGTGTTCAACTCTTTCAGGGCTACCGTAGAAATTATCTATTCTTTCCCAGGCCTTCGACAGGGCTCGTTCCCGGTTCCCAGCATTTGCCGTTTTAATACTAGCAACTTGAGAGCTTGACTGCGGTCCCAGCCACTTAATCATCAAATCAATCTCCTCTGACGGTTTAGCTCCAATTTCTTTAATAACATCTTTGAAGGTGCCCTTCCAAGATAGGTAAGTCTCAGGTTTGTCAGAAAACTTTAGGAGGCGATCAGTGACTAGTTCTCGCTTTATTAGATACTTGGAGAGCTCCTTTGTAGTGTCCTGATGATCCGAATGGTGTGTGTCTTGAAAAGATGGACTGTGCAAACTAGTCGTGGTTTG
Source organism: Mimachlamys varia (assembly GCA_947623455.1). Taxonomy (NCBI): domain Eukaryota; kingdom Metazoa; phylum Mollusca; class Bivalvia; order Pectinida; family Pectinidae; genus Mimachlamys; species Mimachlamys varia. The sequence goes on from OX392539.1 coordinate 43,174,922, forward strand.
TACAATAGGTGGCCGAGGGGCTTGTACATCGGGTACATTAAACAAATGTGAACAAGCTTTTGTTGGTACAAGGGGAGCTTGTTTACTATGAACATCATGTGGCGCTCGTGGATAATAAACTGTAGGAAGAGCTTGATGAGCATAAATATCTTGAAGAGCTTGTCCAACATGAACATCAGGAGGAGCTTGTGGAGCATAGGCAGCCGGGGGAGCTTCTTGAGCATAGACTCCTTGGAGAGCTTGTCGAGCATGAACATCAATGAGAGCTTGTTGAGCATTGGCAGCCGGGGGAGCTTCTTGAGCATAAACTTGAGGGAAAGCTCGCCTAGTATGAACATCGAGGGAAGCTTGTTGAGCATATGTAGTAAAGGGAGCATAAGCTTGAGGAAGAGCTTGTCGAGCATGAACATCAAGGGAATCTTGTTGAACATAGGCAGCCGGGGGAGCTTCTTGAGCATAAGCTTGAGGGAGAGCTTGTCGAGCATGTACAGCCGGGGGAGCTTCCTGAGTATAAGGTTGAGGGAGAGCTTCCTGAGTATAGGCTTGAGGAAGAGCTTGTTGAGTATGTACAGCCGGGAGAGCTTCCTGAGTATGAACTTGAGGGAGAGCTTGTTGAGTATGTACAGCTAGGAGAGCTTCCTGAGTATGAGCTTGAGGGAGAGCTTGTCGAGTATAGATAGGGTGTTCGGAATGCGGAAAGGTATTAATTTCCGATTGGTTCTGTACATAATTAGCTGTTCTCTGGTAAATGCTTGACTCCGACACATCTGAGCGCTCATCCTCTGAGATATCTTCTAACTCTTCCATTACAGCATTCATTTCAGCACTAGCCACCTTTGTTTCTTGTTCAGCTTTCAATGTCTTCAGTGTTGCTTCAATATCCGCATTTTGGAGTAGGGTCTCCGCCTCTATCTTAGCTTTCTGTTTAAGTAAATCAGCTTCTCTCGCTGCGAATTCCATACCAACCTTTGCCCCTTCGAGCTTAGCTTTCTGACGTGCTAAAATTAGGCTCGCCGATGATTTTTTTGTCGAAGTATTGGACTTTCTTGATGACTGTCTTACTTTTCGGGCACTTCTTGAGTACTCTGATTTTTCACGCATTTCTGGTCCGAGCACAACACTCAGTTTCTGTTTTAACGAGTTAATAATAAGCTCATGTGAAGCAAGTTCACGCTCACTAGTCGCAGAATTTTGTCTATGTAAATAATCTATGTATTCCTTGGAAACAGCCAAATACTGTTTGTAGGTGCCTTTAAGAGAACTTACTTCCTTTCCCTGTCTGTCTGTTCCCGGTGACAGTAATATCGTGAGAAGCTCGTCTATATCTCTGTTCATTTTTGAGAGTTTTGCTGTATATTTCATAACTTCCAATTCAAATAGTTCTCTAGCCTTTTCTGTAGGTTTGTGTGGCCTTTTTTCCTCAGTGGTGTCATTATGTTGATCTCGCTGGTGCAGCGAACCGGTATCGTGGTATCCCTGGTACAGGGTGTCTGAACACGTAGGTGTTGCCATTCTAGTTGTTTCGGTTTTTTCACTGTGTTGACAGCTAACCAAATTATCACAAAAAACCACAATCCATGTTCTACTGAGTTCATAGGTAATCTTTAATGTCGTTGCGATGTGAAGACATCGAGGATCGAGGCATATTGTTGACAATTCGGTGAAAAACTGTAAAATACAAAACAAATTTCGTTGACTAGTATTGTTACTAAAAATAGTTACCGACGTATCAGAAAATTTGATTACACATACTGAGTGAAATACCAATTGACAGCTACTTTGCATGACATAATTTGATAATTGGACTGTTAAACATCGTATTTAAACATGTTTGTAATAGACTTACACCGTGCCTAAGCAAGGGATTGCTAAAATTCAAGAGGTGTTTGGCACACCGTCAGCCATGCCGTTTTGCAGACGGGAAAAACAAAGAGCAAACTAAATGCGGACTAAATTCCGGATACTTAATAAAATAAAAACCGGTTACACAAATTCCGGAATTATCGTTATTCATCAGTAACAGAACAAACTCAAGGCAGTAATAACTTTCAATACATATAATTCTGGTAATTAAATTAGTAGTAGTGTATTTTACAAATAATTTCCATCTCCCTTTCTCAGAATCATTCCAGTTTCCATACAATAATTCTATTAATACATGTAATAGTTATAACTTTGTTGTTTGACAATAAGTTGAAATAAAGAAAACAATATATTCAATAACAAGTTTTTGTTGTAACTTTAAGTTAATAACAACTATTAACAGTGAATAAATTAACCAGACGATACCTAGAATACTAAGATAAAAGCTAATCCAGCTTTATCGATGAGTTATGACAATTATGACTATTTAACAATAATGACTGAATGACAGTAATGACTAAATGACCGTAATGACTAATAAAATGACAATAATGACCGAGATAATTAATAAGGAATGATTCGAGTAATCATTCCCTTCTAATACTAAGAGAACACTAGTCTCAAAGCATTAGCTAAGCTAGCTATCACTATAGCTATTGAATATCTCTATACTTTATAAAAATAGTTCCAAAACTTATGGAAAATAATATCCAATTATTTTCCTCACTATAAATTTCCTTGATTATTTGCCTAAAATGCCTTGAGGACCTATAAGAGCTACGGCGTAATAATACCGGCCGATACCAGCGGTTCAAGCTGACGAAATGAGGTGGCTCGCGGCCTTTTATAGACTGCGCGCCTCCAAACTTTCCTCCAAATGCCTCCAATTTCCATATATAAGGAAATACTAACTTTGGTTTAGAGACTATGCTACTTTATTTAGAGACTATCTCCAACCGCTTCACTCATTCGTGCGCGGCACTACATATGATTTCGTAATATAGTGCACATTGCAAAATACAATATTTTACCCTTCTCATAGGATTTCACACACTGATACAAGTAAATACAATATCTTGTTGCTATAAATATTCGTAAAATGGTCTCCTCAATCATAGATTAACATTATAACTAATATCGCCAATAGCAGACGGCAGCTCATCACAATGCATGGAACGAAAGTTGAGACGAGGGCCGGTCCGACTTGACTCTGCTCAATCGCGTATTGTAGATTAAATACATCGTGAGTACTCAAAATATGATTATGCTTAAACTCAAAAACATCCAGTCTTTCTATTGTTTCATTGAATTACCATGTAAAGTGTTACAGTTACCGATTATCGTACCGTATATTACGAGTGCTGATGCTGGTAGATTTCTATGTCAACAAAGATGGCGGCTGCACCAGAGTGCTCGTTGAACTAGCGTTCAACCTTAATTCATATAAAAAGACTGACACACCTAGAGGTGTTTCGTTCGCTTCACAATAGTAGAAAATAATCATAGTAACTCATAAAAACTATTGCTTTGATTTTCCGTGTGATAGTTCATGAATACTAAGCCATGAAAAGCGTTTGTTTACAACGTTACTGCCGAACATTACGGAGCACAGGGACATGAGAATCCACTATTGGACTGTAATATTTTCACCCCATCTGTCACTTCGTTACAATATGACATTTTTGACAAATTAACTGACCATTGGGATGACTACATTAACAGAAATACTGATTATTTATTAAAACACAATTATCCTAAATCGGTAAAACGACGTGTGTTTTAGAATGTCCGATGTCTGGGGCACGCTATACTCATGTAAGATAAGAGGCCACTGGTCGGCATATCTGTCTATCGGATATTATTTTGCCGAGAACGACTCTCGTAGTTTAAAACCCAGTGTTATTGGAGAAGGCCTCGTCACATATTAACAGCAATATGCATACTGTGTAGTTTATCTCTGTCTTGATCTCTATAAAGTGCACAGACACATTGATTTCATAATGCTACATGTAACAGCTTACCTCAACCTGTGAACACCCAAACTTGGGCTTATAAATACATTCCTAACTCGTTTCAGTAGTCACCGTCACAGTGATCAATACCAACGTTTTCTCAATCAAATAAAAGTTGTGAGCAGATCCATGTTTTACTTCAGTGTTGTGATTTTCTTCAATATATCCCGATTTCTTTATGAAATTATTGGAGTCGATAGAATTAGATAGCGGAAAGTCGAATATTTTCCTTTCTGGACATTTTATTAAATGGAATTAATAAAATGATCTACTGTCAGAAATTTAAGAAAGAAATATATTGTTGAATTATATGTATAAAAAAAAACGTGAAATTGCAATTTAAACATTTTGCATTTTGAGGATTTTAATTGTATCAAAAACCATACATACATGTAGTTAAAAAATAACAAAACACCGTAAGAAGTTAATTATGATATCAAGATATTAATAGTAATACATACTTCAAAATTGGGTTTTGCTCAATTTCAAAGCGTTTGTAGAAAAGATGTAACAGAACTTTTGGATGGCAGTGTATGAAATACATGAAGATGTGGATTTTCTGACCGCGAACTTTCTCTTTCCTTCACAGTTGCATCCATGCTTTGCAAACGTAAGATGTTTACATATCGGAGTAAATCTATTGCTATAGGGCTAAATTCGTAATTATAGGTCCTGATCAAAGTATTGCGATTTTCGTGATAGACTGAATATATTACAGTATTCTAATGTTTTACAAATTGACAAAGAATGCCTCGAGCACCGAAAAAAATCTACGCAGATTTTAAACAAAGCCTGTGTAGAAATCATGTTAATTATATGCATGTATGGACTATGCATAAACACGTCTTGAATAGAACAATTGCTAAATATAAAACGCATTCGTTTTATTTTTTATTGTCGAATAGACCAATGAACTGGTTTCTCGATCGGACGATTTATTTTTCATGTAACTGATTATAAAAATGTGACCGTTTTGTAGCGGTCATAAAGACGCACAGACTCCAAAAGTAGTTAAAACACAACGGTGTATACTGGTGTCGGTGATCTGTGTGTGTATCCATAAGTGCAGGTCGAGTATTGTGACAAATAGATGGTGCGTACGGGTAGCCATACGTCACGCTGTAAGGTTTACGTGGCAAGAATGTCTAGAGTAGACAGTGTTGGATTAATAGATTAAAGTAACCGGGTGTTAACGACAGCCGGATCGTGTGGATCACATAACCAAGGAATTTAGCGTCTCCAGATCTAGAGGTAGGTCAAGTTAAACTTGTTTTTTAGCATTTATACCGTTACAAAAACATACATTTTGTTTTTAGGTTGGTTCTTTATTAACGATATTTACATCATTACAGCGACTTTGTGTTAACTTGATTGAAATTTTAAGAATTTCAAAACAGGAGTTATGAAAATAGTTATAAAAATACCAAACAGTCTGTTCGTATTGATATTCAGATTTCGTCTAAAAAGAATGTGGTTTGAATCATTCTATTTTAAGATCAGCAAAAAATATATATCTAGGGATCATGAAAACATAATAACGTCGCAAATCGTTATGACTAATGAAATGAGTGCAGTCCATGCTCTGATATTTGTACCAAATAAAATGGTGTATGAATAATACGTTTTGATCATGTTAAAACCCATTTTAAAAATATGATTACATACTCACTTCCTGTTGTGCATGTATACATCATGCATGTATAGTCATTTGCCATGTAATAGCAGTGTCCAATAATAACGATATAACCACCACAATAAACATTCAAATGAGTCGTTTTACGCAGGGAACACTTGTGGGGTCACTCATACAAGACGCGTCTGTCTAATCTAGAGTGATCACCAAAGCGGAACTCTCTTCTAAAGGACTCGCACAACTAAATAATTTACTATATATTATTACTAAGCTTTCGAGCTAATAACTTTAACATTTGAAGCTCAAAAATAGTGACAATTGCCTAGATTCACAGATACATACATGACAAAGGCTTCAAAGGGCATTTTATGAGGAGTTTACTGGCATTTTAGCTCGATACAGGCGTCTGCTTCGGACAACCGGAAATACATGTCAAACCAGTGAAATGGGACGGGAACAAACACCCTCTGATTATAAAAGTATTCTAAACACGTCACTTTCGTATCATTAATGCTTATTCTGTTACACGCTTAAGGGTAGCGTCATTCGTTTTTGTCTAGTTTTGTTTTTGTTTTTGTTTTGTTTTTGGTTTTTTTTCTGTCTTTTTTTTTCATGAGGCCTCGATGACTGGTGTAGTTAATTGTTGAAAAGTGAATTAAGAAGCTACATGTATTAACCAACAGTTAACGGGCGATATTCCATTTATCTGTCACCCAAATTGTATTCATATCGACTGTATACTACATCTGGTACCAGTTCAATGCTAAAGTATCATTTTCCCAAGTCCAATGTCTTATCTCTGTTATATGTGGTAGATGTTTATGTTAACATCATGTCTTTTCAAAAGGGAGGATCGCCCTGAAGTTTTAACAAACTTCTGTGTCTGCATTGATCAATGTTGATAAATCTATTTCATCACATCATTAAGTCTGTATTTCGTATCAGAAACTGACAACAACAGTTTTCTCTGTCCCTGACAACAACAGTTTTCTCTGTCCCTGACAACAACAGTTTTCTCTGTCCCTGACACCAAACAGTTTGACAGACAGATATGGTGCCAGGGCTAGAGGAAACCCGGACTTCCACAGTAAGTGACGATGGAATGTATTGTGTCCTACAAGCTTCCTCTTTAAGGTCATTTTTAATGCTTGTCGTTAAACGTTATAACAAGCGTACACATTTCATCTAGCGGCAAAGCTTCACTCTTGAGTGATTCACAATACAAACATTTTTCTCATGTTATAGATTTTAGGTGATATTCCGGTCAACGATTTTATTATGCTAATAAAAAATACCTGGTGGTTTTATTGTTACTAATCGAATTGTCAGGGTGAGGACGTGATATTACTAAGGTGAATGCCGGGTGTCAATGAAGCAAAATTCGCTCACTCTTCTGAAACAACCGGTCTTACTCTCTTGTACTTTGGTTTTGCTCTTGTTTTATTAATTTTCTGAGTTCAAATTATGGTTTTGTTGTCAGTTTGGTATCCTTGTTTTGTTTTATTTTTGTTATGCTACTAACTAAAATAGTCATATTACTCCACGATTTGTTTGGGGTTTTTTTGCAGAATATAAAGCTTATTATAAAAGCTCGTGTCTTTTAAAAAATAATTAAAGAGAATGAAATAAATTCCATATCCAATAACCACGAGCCATGTGACCTGTTTCTACCACAATTTCAGTCGGAAACAACTATGATATGCGCAAACGTATCATCTCGTATTTATTCCCGCCAAGTGGTGACGATGTCAACGATCGATGACGTCGTAAACAATCAGCACGTGACGTTATTCCGGTCAAAGTCAGACAATCAAAATGCATTTAGAGTTTATAAAACCCACCTATTGTGGTAGAAATATATTATAATGATATATTTAATTATTTTAAACTGAAAAATTGTGTTTGTGGGGATTATTTTGTTATGAAAAATGATATGTAGTCTTCACAATTTCTTCTCACAACAACTATTTATTAAAACAATTCCGATTCGTTTCTCGAATCTAATATAAACTGTCAACTTTTGAATATTAAACTAGTTTTCTATTTGAATTTGTATTGTACATGTATATGTATAGTTCTTGAGAATCAAATACAGATGTGTATATTGATTATTTCCGTAGATGGAAAATGATTTGAATCATCAATCAAAGTCATTCAAAGGAGATGTTCATTGCAGACAAACAGACCTGCAACATACATCAAAAAGGGGTAAGCATTGCATGTAACTTTTTTATATAAATTTAAAACTCAATACCCAGTAAACAAAAACCAATGAAGAGCTCCACTGTGATTTTTTTGTAAGTGTGTATAAAGTATGCCTCTATTTGTTTGTAGAAACAAAAGAGATCCAAAGCAATCACAGAATACTGAAAGGTCAACAAAATCATAATCCGAACTTAAACTCGATTAAACTAGGACCAAAATATGAACGAAGGGAATATTGACAAGGTGACCGTTGAAAAAGTACAATAAAATAAAACCAGGTCCCGTCCAAGTAAATATCACGTCCTCAAAGGGAGAGCCGCGTCATCAATCTGCTGACCTTTGTAACATCTAAGGCTTACTACATCATTTTGGCTCGATTGTTGACTACCCGTCATTTTGGGTATTGACAATCTAGATCATACAAAAGTATTGGTATTCCCTGGTTTATGGGGGTTTTTTTCAGTTTAGAAATATTTTAATTTCCTAGCAATGTATATATTTACTACTTAAGCATTAAGGGGAATTCCATTGGCTGGGTCACCCGTCTACAGCATGGTATTTGTGTTATATAAAGTCGACATTTGATCCGGACTATAATAAGGAGGCTAGCACACCAATATAGTACATTTCATTAACTATGTTACTCAATAACAAAAAATAAAGAAATAATAAATTCACTGTTAAACAGAACGGTGGGCAAACAGGTGTTTTTTATTAGATAAAAACATTATCTGATCTAATCTGATCTATAAATCCTGAAATTGTATTCTAATGTATATTTTCATCCGCCAATAAAAAAATATAAAAATATCAGAAAAACAACCTTTATAATTGTTATTCATTGTTGCTGTAATTTTTATCAATTTATAAAGGTGCCCGATTAAAATTGAATATTTTATGTCTATCTTTGAAAGAGGAATCGATATCAATTAAAAGTTTACATGATATTATGGTTTATGACATTTTTACCAGTGAAATATCGAAAAAAAATCATTCTATAAAAGTGATATTTTTCACTAGTGAGAAATATGATGATATCACTTTTCTGATTTGCTGCTTACGCCGTTGTTTGGGAAAATCAGAAGCTGCCATTGTAGATTTTCATATAAAAATGTAAAAAAAAAACCAGAACATCTAACAGTATCTTTAGTAATACTAAACATATTTCACTCGTGTGGCTAATATTTTGATATTTTTCACTCGTGCTGCTCACTCGTGAAAAATATCAAGATATTAGCCCTACTCGTAAAATATATTTGGTATTACTGAAGACACTGTTAGAGATCCTCTATTTCCTTGCTGCCATGCGAAGGTTTATCTTTCCGTCCTCTAAATATCGAGCTTTTCGTGCTCGATGTCGTCTGCTGACAAACAAACTTACAACACAGGGATTCGAGAGATGCAAGTTGATCAGAACTATGAGCAAGTTTCATGGTCGCCATTTTGTCTCATTGAGTAATATTTTGCATCTTTGTGTGATATGAAGATGGACGTTTTTGAGCATGCTTATTAGTGTGATTTCTTGTTTTGATAACAATGATGACTCGGTTCTCATTTTGAGGATTGATGCTTACTTTGATCTGACCAAGATTTAAATGGCTTGTGTCGTCGATGAAGCAAAATACGCTTACTCTTCCGGAACACCTGGTTTAATTCTCTTGTGCTTTTTACGAGAGTCTACATTTAAATATTTCCTTTGTATTTTTTTTTTTTTTGCCTCTAGTTTAATCGATTTTGAGTTCGGATTATGATTTTGTTGACGTTTCGGTATTCTCTATTTTTTTAGTGCAAGCAACAGTAATATGAAAAGTGTTTGACAATAATGACTCGGTTCTCATTTTGAGGACTTTTGGATTTTGTTTAGTTGGATGTGACCAAGATTTACATGACGGGTGTCGTCGATGAAGCAGAAGATGCTTACTCTTCCGGAACACCTGGTCTAAATCGATTTGATTTAGGATTATGGTTTTGTTGACGCTTCGGTATTCTCTAAATATTTTAAATACTAGATAAATGACTCGAAGTAATACAAAAACATCTTCCTTAATCGTCATAGGTAAGAATACCAATGTGTCATTATTGTCATTTTTTTCAACACAAATAGTACAGATGTACATATAATTTTCGCCTCAGATGTTTTATTAATCAGCATGGCATGCTTTATTAATACACAGCAGGTGTGATAATGTTGTTATATGAAAACAAAACACCATCAAGTACATTTTCTAAACGGATGAATTTTCGAGAAACAAGATTGTATACAAATGTGATCGTACAATCAACACACATCGCCTAGAAATAGATGTACACTTTCTTATTGCAGTCGTGACTTGATATTCTATTGGTTGAAATTGAAAGCAACTTGGTATTTATAGTTATTTAATGGTATAGGACCCTTTGTTGCTCACCACGTTTAAAACGAGGATCAGGTTCCCCATTTGCATAGATATTGCCTAGTGGTGTCATTACTTTCTATAAATAAACATGTTTGTGGTTGATGTTAAAATGTTTAAAAGGAGCAGGTGGGTATGGCTGGTACATAGTGTTAGATACGGTCTCTTAAAATATACACATTTTCGTAGTACACGATTTTAAATTATACAGAACTAGTTTAATTTTACTTCTAAATGCATAAATTAAAGGGGTTTTACGCGCCCTACCCTTTTGCTTCTACATTAGTTTAGAAATTTTGGATTCCTACCTTTTGGCCCCTAGCATCACTGAAGAGTCCTAGGAGGACGAAACAGCTGTATGATGCAGTTTAATTCATTTTTTTGGCATACTGTATCTATTACTAAATTTAAGAGGTGCAGCATATATGTGTGTGTTACGTCATCTCTGACATTCAGCTTCTGTGGCTCAGTTGGTGTATACTTGTTTATGACCCAATTGTCAGTGCATTGGCAATAAGGCATTGATTGCATTAAATATGTATAGTATACAGCAGGCCAGTGTTAGACACAACATCTGTTATGGAGATGTGAACAGTTGTTTTGATAAAGAATTCGTCCATAGCATCAATACCCATGCAATATAATCCATACAGAGTCGAGGAGGGATGAATCGTCTTTGTCCCACTACCCGTTGAAATAAGGCACCTCATACACACCTACTTCGGGGCCCAGTCGTTCAAAAGGTGGTTAGCTTAATCACTGTTTAACGACATTTTCAGCCTTTAATAGTTCTGTCCATAAACTAGGTGAAAGCCCACATTTTTGCATGTGAACTGACTCTACTTAATATTCGATAGCTGGAAAGTAGTAACTGATTCAATGGTTTCGTTTTCAAGTTACAAGAGAAATACAATTTGCGCTTATCACTGATTAAGCTAGTCACCTTTTGAACAGCTGGGCCCAGATTGGGAGATGTCTTCCTTTGATATAGAGAATAATGAGATAGAGGCTATTCAATGGTTTTCCGTTGAATATCAAATATATTTCACGTGTATGGTAGATTTTCTTCTATTTTAAAAATCTGCCATACGAGTTATGATATAACTTTGATCAAGCTGATATTTTCTGACACTTCACTGGTGAAAATGTTATAAAACTCAGTAATCTGTTTCAAGATTTTTTTTTTTTTTGACATATTTAATTTATTATTAAAATTTGTAATGGTGCAATCCTTTGTAATTTCTTTCTAATAGGATATAAGATGGTATGATCTGCTGGTGGATTTAATTTTTTTCTCTATGATCAGCTGTAACCTTAAGCTTGATAGTCGCATTTGATGAAAATTTATATCTTAAGCACGGTTGTTGTTATGCACCCCGAGGATTGTTTAATTATTTAATCTTAGATAAAACAGTACTCTTCAGTTTCATTTCGCCAATAAGGGGTTTCTACATACTTGTCCTCTGTTTAAACAGTGTTGAAGATAATTTTGAGTCCTAATAGGAAGACAAAGCTGTATGATGCATTCTAATTCATCTTAAGAATATCTATTATCAACAAGTTAAAGACACCATTCAACTATGAGAGTATCTGTTCCGTCAGTCTAAACGCCTTAGCCCTTTTGTGAAACTATGTGTTTCGGACAGTCAATAGACGGACAATAGCTTTATTGGCATTTATGAACGTCATACACGTACCACACCACCATCTGCTGCCATTCTGTATCTTGTGTCACTTTTTAAAGATCAACTTTCAGAGCACCAAATTGCAATAACAATATGACAGAATTCAGATCATCTTAAAACGTTGTAGCTTGTGTATACATGTATCTAATTTGTTGTTGGCTGTTTTGGCTGCGGGTAGTCCATATTGGTAATCTTTAGGCTTCTATCAGATCTCGTTTTACAATTACGAAGATGTATTCATAATTAACCTCTGAAATGAATACCGGCCTTCAGGTTTTGTCTTGCTTAAATGTTAAGCATGAATGTATTGAGTTGCCACGCAGTAAGCCAGGTAAAATATCAAAGGACCAAAAACAATATAATCTAAACAAATTGTGGACAAGCAGCCTGCAAGCAATAACACAAGGGTACATAGGTAGGTACAAGGACACACTACCTCGTACACGTATCAATATACTCAAAGGTTACATGCCAACGAGTATTTAATGTTAACAATATAGCTATTCACAAGTTTGAAACGTGCAGCAGCATATTCAAAAGATTTAATCATGGTTTCACAACCATTTAATTTAGTCTGGCATATACTATCCACGTGACAATGTATCTTTTTTACATCAGAAAAAGGCACAGCAATCCCTGCACGTTAATACCAGAGAACAGAACGCTGGCCTGTTCCTGGTACCATATTATCTAATACACCATGTACATGTAGCTGATCACCTACATTTCTATAAATATTTCCTCCCTCATTCGACCAACGGTGATATCTGATCACCTACATCTATATAAATATTTCCTCCTTCATTCGAACACCTCGCAATATCTGATCACCTACACATCTACAAATATTTCCTCCCTCAATCGACCAACGGTGATACCTGATCACCTACATCTCTACAAATATTTCCTCCCTCAGTCGACTACCCGTGATATATGAGCACCTACACATCTACAAATATTTCCTTCCTCAATCGACCAACGGTGATACCTGATCACCTACATCTCTACAAATATTTCCTCACTCAATCGACCAACGGTGATACCTGATCACCTAAATCTCTACAAATATTTCCTCCTTCATTCGACTACCTCGCAATATCTGATCACCTACACATCTACAAATGTTTCCTCCCTCAATCGACCAACGGTGATACCTGATCACCTAAATCTCTACAAATATTTCCTCCCTCATTCGAACACCTCGCAATATCTGATCACCTACATCTATACAAATATTTCCTCCCTCATTCGACTACCTCGCAATATCTGATCACCTACATCTATACAAATATTTCCTCCCTCATTCGACTACCTCGCAATATCTGATCACCTACACATCTACAAATATGTCTTCCCTCAGTCGACCAACGGTGATATCTGATTACCTACATCTATAGTAATGTTTCCTCCCTCATTCGACTACCTCGCAAAACCTGAGCACCTACACATCTACAAATATTTCCTCCCTCAGAAGACCAACGGTGATATCTGATCACTTACATCTATATAAATATTTCCTCCCTCATTCGACTACCTCGCAATACCTGAGCACTTACATCTATATAAATATTTCCTCCCTCATTCGACTACCTCGCAAAACCTGAGCACCTACACATCTACAAATATTTCCACCCTCAGAAGACCAACGGTAATATCTGATCACCTACATCTATATAAATATTTCCTCCCTCATTCGACTACCTCGCAAAACCTGAGCACCTACACATCTACAAATATTTCCTCCCTCAGAAGACCAACGGTGATATCTGATCACCTACATCTACAAATATTTCCTCCCTCATTCGACTACCTCGCAATACCTGAGCACCTACATCTCTACAAATATTTCATACCTCATTCGACTACCTCGCAATACCTGAGCACCTACATCTCTACAAATATTTCATACCTCAATCGAACGATGATATCTGATCACATACATCTATATAAATATTTCCTCCCTCATTCGACTACCTCGCAATACCGGAGCTCCTACATCTCTACAAATATTTCATACCTCATTCGACTACCTAGCAATACCTGAGCACCTACACATCTACAAATATTTCCTCCCTCAGTCCGTGGTCGTCGTTTCTTCTGTATACCCGTGTAAGTTGAAGGAAAACAACATAAATAAATATGTTGAATGCTCTACTACATTAGGTATCATTTTTATTTTTCGCGCAGTTGCGTATTCCAAAATATCGTTCAATTTCATCCTCACTATGTTTCAATTTGGGTTTTGTGATTTTTAAAAAGTATCCACAAATCATATCAGTGAAAGGAGATTAATATTATTTTTTTTTTTTTTTTTTTGTGAAAGACTTATTTAGAAAAGGATGCTCAAGTTTCGCCCATTCACTCATGAAATTATATTAATGAACTTCTTCAGCCCTTTCAATTAAAAGAAGTGAAATGTGTCTTCAGAGACGACTGAGTTGTCAAAACAATTTTAAAATTCTTCAACATCTACCTATATGTAGTACTTCAACTTGAGTATGGATTTAATTTGATTTAAAGTAGTAAGAATTACAGTGTGAAGTATCGGTCGTTAGTATAGTTTGATTGAGCAACTAGCTCAACTAGGGATAAAGCATTGTTCATGTTCTTGTTAAGTTATCGAATTCTTGTCATATTCCTGGTACATGCACTAAAAAAATAGAGAATACCGAAACGTCAACAAAACCATAATCCGAACTCAAAATCGATTAACTCGGGGGAAAATTCGAAAAAGGAAAGATCCACATGGATACCCTTGTAAGAGTACAAGAGAATAATACCAGGTGTTCCGGAAGAGTAAGCGTCCTCTGCTTCATCATCGACACCCGCCATGTAAATCACAACAAGTAAGCACACTAATGAGCTTACTCATAAACGTCCATCTCCATATCACACAAATATACAGAATATTTCTCAATGAGATAAAGATGCGACCAAAAAACTGCATACTAACTGCATACAAAGCGTAGTGCTTCGTTTTAAAGTACGCAGATGCATAATAACACAGCTGTTTGTTGCTTAAAAGGACACAATGAATACGAGCAACGATAACATGTCACTCGTTTTATTTGGCACCTCTTTAACCAAAGTCATTCAAATTCACGTTTTCTATTACTGTCATTCATGTATTGTCGTGGGGCACAATTTTCGTTGTTTATTAATGCTTACTGCTTCATTGACATTTGCTCTCGTGGATAGATAAAGTTCAATAAATCTGATAATGCTAAATTTTACAGTTCGTAGACATATGGAATTCGTGGATTAAGAGTGCCCACGAAATGAACAAAAATATATCACACACAAACATGCTGATATTACAGTACGTTGAAAGATATGCGATCACTTACCCGGCAACGTGGATTATCTCCAGGTACTCCATTTGTGCAGCAGTTAAATCCCCGCACGCTAGCATCCAGACTGATAAAAGTTATAAATTTGTTAAATATTTGAAGGAAATATAAAGCTTGTATTTATATCCCCCGTTTCGCCTAAGAATGCATTTGTCCATTTCATAATAGCGGAAACATTTATTTATGTTACGTACAAACTAGAAATACCCTGACACCTGGCACCTGTTCAGGTAACTAGTAATTCCAATTAAAACTTAAGTAACGTATCTCGTTTAAAGCAATACTCGCTTTGAACAGTCTTGTGGTTCATACATTATACGTTATGGTGTCGTACATCAAAATTATTAGCGTGACACTCTAATGAAGATGTTGGAAACAAGGTCTCGTTCTCAGAACAAAACACAATACACCTCAAATAAAAATAGATATATACTATACACGAATGTAAACTGTCAAACTGTTATCATTTTTATCAGAATAGTGTAGATTTATTTAACTTATTCAACACCAGCTGAGTGAGATATAAATCCAAAAAGTTAATTCTATTATTATCATTGTAATCGTGCGCCTTTTCTGTTGGTGTTTTAAATTCTGTATTGCCCAAATTCATGTACATACGAAGGGATACACACTAATGGGTGTATATAGGCACCAGGTCGATACCGAACGCTGTGTTTGATTTTTTTTTTTTTTTTATTAAAGAAGGAAATTGAAGAACATAGATAGAAAACACCGAAGCGTCAACAACCATAATACAAACTCAAAATTGATTAAGCTAAGGGCAAAGTAAAACCATAGAAAGATTTACAAGAGAATAAGACCAAGTGTTTCGGAAGAGTAAACGTCTTCTGCTTCGTCGACAACTCCTACCATGTAGATCAAGGTCTCATTCAATTAAATGTCACGCCCTCAAAATGAGAAACCAAACACCATCCTCAATCACACCATTGATGCATTTAAATTGCCATTTGAAATTTTATATTTTGACTATGTAACACAGAACTATCCAAATTCATATATATAAACTAAGGTATGTATATAAAGATTAATTAGAGAATACCGAAGCCTTAACAAAATCAAAATCCGAACTCAAAATCGATTAAACTGGGGGCAAAATTTTAACAAAAGAAAGATTTACATGGAGACCCTTGTACAAGAACAAGAGAATAAGACCAGGTGTTCTGAAAGAGTAAGCGGAATAGTATAGGTAGTCGGTTGATACTGAATGTTGTATTTGATTTCTTATTAAACAAGGAAAACAGTCTTCTCCTTCAGCTGTCCTGTTTGCTTTATGTGCTATCCCCGTATGATCATCATCTGTTTTTATAGATTGCAATGAATGCTCAGCTTGTAATGCAGTTCCATAATAGAGCCAAACCTCGTTATTTCGAAGTCGTATATCTCGATGACCACGCATAAGTATTTCGTCGGGCCTGACCAAACTTTACACTAAAATTCAAACTCACGTAACTCGAATACTCGGATAACTCGAAGTTTTCCCACGGTCCCGTCGACTTCGAGATAACGGGTTCGACTGTATCAGTAAACTGTCAGGGTCTGTGCATGAAAAGGCAAAATTGAACCATCGTAAACACTTTCATTTTGAAACGCTATCTTTACTATCATTTTGTTTAAAGATCATCACTTTACAAGTTAATCAGAACAAGGTATAGAAACAGAGTGGCGGTATAAGTGCGTGTTTGATAATTTCTTTAGTAACTTTAGTCGAAGGCTTTCGAGTGAATTCCTTCATCCCTGAAAACATATTTCAAGCCTTCCAATTCACAGGTTGGAAAAGCTCATTATGGACTTTGAGGGGCAAATGAGTGAACTACTCAGACCACGCAACGCTATACATTGAGGAAACGAAACGATACCCTTTAAAGCACGCGATAACCTCGTGAAGTCAGGAGGACAAACCACACATTGACAGGATACTGAACAGACCACTCTTTTATATCATTAAACCATTAATTATTTTGAAAATTGTCGTACTTGACAATAGTTTGTTGTGTGTGCTTAATGTGTGGCAAAAGAAAACCAAACAATCATATGCATCAGGAGGCGCAATGTAAACTTTAATGTAGCTTCGAAAATAAGTGATCAACTCCTTGTTTAAAGCATGCTTATAGTGACTATCAGTATCATATGCGTCAATATTGCAAAGTTTAAGATGTTATTTCTGAAACACGAACAACATTTTTTAAGTTGAGGATGTAAAAGGTGAAATCCCAGATTTATTCATGTAATGAATACTATAGAGATGCATGATATTTCTGGACACAAGTTTTATTTTTTCGTTTAAACTTTCGTCTCTTGTGTTATGGGGCTTAATAATGAAGTATTCAGTTTTGTCAGTTTTTGAAAAAGTATAAAGTTATTGAAACAAGTCTTTATACAATTTCGTCCTTGGCTTTCTTCCATAATGTTAATATGTTACTTTTTAATCATATATAGTGTATAAGTTTTGAAGACAAAAGGATATTGTATCGTCTTTCTCATTTCTTTTAGTATTTAGAATATTAGCTTTTCTTGTTAAAAAGATAATTAAACCTTTACGTTTGGACTAAAATGATTGATTTAAGGAAATGCATACATATATATAGATAATATTACATGGCCATTTCCATACCAGGCCTTGTATCAACCCGAGATCCCAATATCGGCCGAAGGCCCAAGGGTCGATATTGGGTCGAGGGTTGATACAAGGCCCGATATGGAAATGGCCATGTCATATTCTATTTATTATATACTTTGAGTTTTATGACGGTTCATGATAATCTGTTTTTGATTATGTCTCTTTTTTGTTCATTGTTTTGTCATCGTCTGGACGTTGATTAAGATAAAAGTTCATACCATTGACATTGGATTCGGAATTATTTACCTGTTTCTCTACACTGGCGTCTTCGTTTATGTCTCTTTTTCTTCTATTTATTCATCAAGCTCTGGTATTCTTGATAAGAAAAAAAAATCAGAGAATACCAAAGCGTCAACAAAACCATAATCCGAACTCAAAATCGATGAAACTAGGGGCAAAATAGGAAAAAAGGAAAGATTTACATGGAACTCGTAAAAGCACAAGAGAATAAAGACCAGGTGTTCCGGAAGAGTAAGCGTCTTCTGCTTCATCGACGACACCCGCCAAGTAAATCTTGGTCCCATCCAAGTAAGCATCAATCCTCAAAATGAGAACCGAGTCATCACTGTCATCACAACAAGTAAACACACTAACAAGCAAACTCAAAAACGTCCATCTTTATATAAGATAGACTCCATAACTTCCATCTCAACTTCAACATCTGTCCTCTTATCCATTTTTGATTGTTGTAACGTCATTAACGTCATTTGACGTCACGGCAATTTCGGAAGCAGTCTGATACAGTGTATTCGGCCCGCTCAGTAAGCGGGCTGATATAGTGTATTCGGCCCGCTTAGCGAAGAATTGCCCATAATGGCCCGGTCAGCTGATATGTACTAAAAACATACGTATTTATCAAGTATACAATTTACCTGTATTTCATTGTAAGTATATAATATATGATATTACGTGACTTTTTATTCCATATGAGATCAGTCTAGCGAGTCTAAAAACTTTTCAATTAATGAGCCTCTAGCGAGCTGAAATGAAAAATTCGTGACGAGCTTTTTCAATTTAGCCAGGGAGTTTGGCTTTCTGAAAGCTGATACTAGGCTACCGTATTAAACAACGTGCCCCCCCCCCCCCCTCCCCCCTTATGTAATGGATTATTGATCAAGTTTACGAGCTAGTTTTATGGTCGCCAGCTTGGTCTTATTGAGAAATAGTTTGTATCCTTGTATGATAATTACATGAAAGTGGATGTTTTTTTTTTAATATGTTCATTAGTGTTCTTACTTGTGATTGAGAATGATGTGTCGATACCCACTTTGAGGACGTGAAATTTACTTGGATTTTACCAAGATTCAAATAGCGGGTGTCGTCGAGAAAGCACTAAATCTTTTGGAAACCTGGTCTTATTCTACTGTGCTTTTTTCAAAAGCCCCCATGTAAATATTTCCTTTGTTCATTCTTTGTCCCTTATTTAACCGATCTTGAGTTTGGTTTTGTTGCCGCTTTCGTATTTTTGTTTATGCAGACTTTGGTCTCAATGTCTGATTGCAGTCCAAGTAACCGTAACTATGTACCACTGTTACTGAAATAGAATTGAAATATCCAAATTACATTTGTGCATCGCTATGTTTATTTTATCTTTAAATACGACTTATTAGCGAAACGTGGATTTGGGGAGGGGTATTACTATATCGATTTTTTAAAGATCTTATCGAAGCTAAATATGATGAGCTGTATTCAAACACCATGACAACAATCCAAGTGACATGGTTAGAATATCTTTTAAATCTATTTATCCAATCAGTATCTCTTCCTTTACGAGTTTGATGGGGAAATACTGAAATAGTCCATATGTTGGATACAACTGATACAGTGGGGATCACGTTGCTATATTAAACAAATATTCTTCTGACAACATGTAAAGCAAGATTTGGAAATGCTAATTTATATAAATGAAACCAAATATCTGTCAAATTGCTTTTAAGACAATATCGAGTCATTTTAAATGAATTTCCTACTGCAAATTTCTTTTTCTTTTTTTCATTAAAATTGTCGATTGGAATCAACTTAATATTTGGAGGTTACTATTGGTATGTGAGTATCTTTTGTTCCCTCGATCAGTCAGCATTAAGCATTTTATTTTCTTGTGCTTCAGATGCATCGCTTCCAAATCTACGATGTGTCATGCTGATGACGATTATGTGTATATCCTGCTTCATCATATATAACTTTCAAGTAAGTATGGTCACAGAGCCGAAATACCAGGATTTGCAGGTGACTTATCAACATAAAACAGTTAATATATCAAACAGTAACACCGGGACCACGTTAACACCTTCCAACTATGCAGATACAAGTGTAATATTTGGACGTGCTGTTTCAATGGATAGGAAACGTTATCTATGTCCAAACTATGAAGGGCGTCTTGGGAATATAATGTTTATATATGCGTCAACCTATGGCATCTCGTTGGATCATAACTTCACGCTTGTGGTGTCTAGCACAAATGGATTATATGATGGATTTGAACATATACCAGTTCAGACATTAAAACGTAAATGTACACGCAATGCACCATTGATACAAGAAAAGTTCCTAAGAAAATATGAAAAGTTTAATTTCCCCATAAATCATACTGAGTATCGAATAAAAGGATATTTACAATCCTGGAAATATTTTAAACGTTCTTTTGCTGATATTAAGCATCAATTTGAATTTAAGCATTCGATACGAACTAAAGTGAGAAAGACTTTACAAGGACTTGTTTTAAGCGTGTTTCCGAATAAAACCGTTACAACTGTAGGAATACATGTACGCCGAGGGGACTTCGTCAGAGAACACCTTGTTGTTCCTGATAAAGAATACTTCGATAGGGCAAAACAGTATTTTCTTAACAAATATCAAAATGTTCTTTTCGTCGTTGCAACGTCGGCAACTGAAGAAGACCGGAAGTGGTGTAAAGATAATATAATGAATGGTAGTGGAAAAGTTGTGTTTTCCGGATTCACTGACAGATTTGATGATATGGCAATTTTGACTATGACAGATCACGTGATTATCTCTGTAGGAACTTTCGGTTGGTGGTCAGGATTTCTTAACAACGGAACTGTGATATACTACGACTGGATTCCTAAGGATCATCGTAGATTTAACAGAAATGATTATGTCTTACCTTCTTGGATCGGGTTAAAACCTAACACGTGATCTCAGTGGTGTTTGCGTGTGTGTATTGTTATAGTAGTTGTTGTTGTAGTTGTTGTTCAAAGCACGATAGATGATTTTTTATCAAAACTCATACTCGTGGTTTTATTTCTTCCACACAATAATTATTCTAGCTTTTGCAAATTTTAATATTTCCAACCTTTATGGTGAGCATTTTTACTAAAGGGCATGTGATCTCATTGTAATCTTAAATTATCAAATATTATATACTAATGTTAATATTTGTGTTGAAAAATACAATTGTATAATGTACATACACATTTTGTTATATTTAGGCCTTCGGATCAAGAAACGATCTAAAGGGTGTTCAACGTCCACGTAAAGGTGTTTGAAACGTCTACGTAATAACGGATCGGAAACTTATCATATATTATACATGAATAGTCCTTCTCTCAAGATGTCATTGTGTCAACTACTCGACATACAGAAACACAACCATCGGGTAATAGTTTGGTTGTCCAATATTCGGCAAAGACAGAAACACAGCCTATAGTAGGCTAAAGTTTCCATACGGTGTCCAGTACTTGGCGATGACAGAACCCAACCCTTATGTAATAGTTTGGTTGTCCAGTACTCGGCGAAGACAGAATCGCAACCCTCGGGTAATAGTTTGGTTGTCCAGTAACCGGCGAAAACAGAATCGGAACCCTTGGTTAATAGTTTGGTTGTTCAGTAACCGGCGAAAACAGAACCACAACCCTCGGGTAATAGTTTGGTTGTCCAGTACTCGTCGAAGACAGAATCGGAAACCTCAGGTAATACTTTAGTTGTTAAGTACTCGTCGAAAAAATAACCGCAACCCTCGGGTAATAGTTTGGTTGTCCATTGACATTGGCAATTTGTAATTTGCTAAATTTGAATTATGGGACTTTGGTTTATTTTTGTTGTACCTTCTTTTAACAGCCAGTGTCATTTATTCAAGACGTGCCAGGTTTTGGAGATGGGGGACAGACGGGGTAACCGGAGAAAAAACACCAACCTACAGTCGGTATCTGGCCACCGCCCCACATGGGTTTCGAACTCGAACTATGAGATACTTGACAACGTTGTGTCCTCGAATGGCTATAAAGTGGAGTGATAAACGTAAGAATCATAACCCCCTTTCTGGCAGTAACTCATGGTAGACATTCGCCTTCATCTACAAAACAAGTGGCAAATTGCATTCCATTGTGTGATAAATTAAGCTCCATTTCACGAATCGCCATTGTTATTAAACGAATCATAATTCGATCTGGAAGGTAACTGAATACTGTTTCGAAGCACAAAAAAAATAATATCGGTATTTTTTCACTAGTGAAAAATATCACTTTTTCTTATTTGACCTATCAGAACGCTGCTTACAAACGACATTTGTAATACTCGTGTGGCTAATATTTTGATATTTTTCTCTCGTGCTGCGCACACGTGAAAAATATCAAAATATTAGCCCCACTCGTGAAATATATTTGGTATTACCGAAGACACACTCTATATATCCTTCCGATTCTGGGGAAAGGGGGGTGAGAGACTGCCTAACTGGCAAGCTAGCTTTTCTCAATCATGCAGTATAAGCAAGGGACCAAATATAGTAAAGCAATAGTTAGTGTGGTCAGTAGTTGGATGGGTGACCGCCTGCACGTTGCAATACCCTCCGTTTATGAAATATTTAATCCACTTCACACACGGATACGGATAATCAAATTTGGACAACATCCAATCATTCCTACAAAAGAAGAAGGATTTAGGTGAATTTGTTAAAAAAAAAAAACTTTTAGACCATGTCCCCTAGACTCACTGGTCATTTGAACCAGGTAAGCAACAATTAGAAATAGATACGAGAGTAATTAAAAAAGATTTTTTTCTGAAATTAATTAATTCTTATCGAACCAGTAAATATATCAAAATGACCATGTCCAGAGGGCTAATATACAGAAGTTAAAAACTTATAGCGTATCAAAAAATCATATAATTAGATATCTGAATGACAAGAACTTAAATGGGAAGCTAATATCAACCAAAATAAGGTGTCATAATATAATATAAAATCAATATTAATTCAAAAGTAATAAATCCATACAATACAAGAGACCTATTTTTACTTTTCTATAAAATAAATAACAAATTAATGTCTATATGTATTGCAAAGTTTTAGATGTCATTTCTGAAACACAAACAACATTTTTAAGTTGAAGATGTATAAAGGTAAAATTCCAGATTTATTCTTGTAATGAATACTATAGAGATGCATGATATTTCTGGACACAAGTTTCATTTTTTGTTTAAGACTTTCGTCTCTTGTGTTATGGGGCTTAATAATGAAGTTTTCAGTTTTGTCAGTTTTTGAAACAGTATAAAGTCATTGAAACAATTGTTTATACAATTTCATATCCTACTTTTAATCAGATATAGTGTATAGGTTTTGGGGTCAAAAGGACATTGTATCGTCTTTCTCATTTCTTTTAGTATTTAAAATATTAACTTTTTTTTTTAAAAAAGATAATTAAACCTATACGTTTTGAATTAAAATGATTGATTTAAGGAAATACATACATATATATGATATTACGTGACTTTTTATTCCATATGAGATTAGTCTAACGAGTCTAAAAACTTTTCAATTAATGAGCCTCTAGCGAGCTGAAATGAAAAATTCGTGACGAACTTTTTCAATTTAGCCAGGGAGTTTGGCTTTCTGATAGCAGATACTAGGCTACCGTATTAAACAACGTGCCCCCCCCCCCCCTTAGGTAATGGATTATTGATCAAGTTTACGAGCTAGTTTTATGGTCGCCAGCTTGGTCTCATTGAGAAATAATTTGTATCCTTGTACGATAATAACACGAAAGTGTATGGGTTTTTTTAATATGTTCATTAGTGTTTTTACTTGTGATTGAGAATGATGGATCGATTCCCACTTTGAGGACGTGACATTTACTTGGATTTGACCAAGATTCAAATAGCGGGTGTCGTCGAGAAAGCACTAAATCTTTTGGAAACTTGGTCTTATCCTACTTTGCTTTTTTCAAAAGCCCCCATGTAAATATTTCCTTTGTTCAGACCTTGTCCTTAATTTAACCGATTTGAGTTTTGTTTATGCAGACTTTAGTCTCAATGTCTTTAAATAAGACTTATCAGCGAAACGTGGATTTGGGGAGGGGTATTACTATATCGATTTTTTAAAGATCTTATCGAAGCTTAATATGATGAGCTGTATTCAAACACAATGATAACAATCCAAGTGACTTGGTGAGAATATCTATTAAATCTATTTATCCAATCAGTATCTCTTCCTTTACGAGTTTGATGGGGAAATACTGAAATAGTCCATATGCTGGATACAACTGATACAGTAGGGATTACGTTGCTGTGTCAATAATAAACTTTAGTTGATTTGTTGAATGCATGTCGATAGTGTTTGACCGACTTGATTTTTAAGTTGGGCGAATTGCGTCATCCATATATTGACCTAGTTTTTAATGCTGTTTTTACCTGGCCATTTCTGAAACCAATTACAGCATTTGTGTTTGTCTGTGCACTAACAGTGATTCTTTAACTAACATATTTGATTAAAACAGTGCTTTTATCTAAAGACATCTAATTAACACTTAGGGAGAAAACGGGCAAAATGGATGGCGGCGTCACCATTTTAAATGCTGAACAAATATTCTTGTCACAACATTTCAATTGGAAATACTAATTTATTAAGACAATATCGAGACATTTTAAATAAATTTCCTACTGCTAATTCTTAAATATTCTCTTTTTTTTTCATTTCAATTTCCGATTGGAATCAACTTAATATTTGGAGGTTACTATTGGTTTACTTGTGTTTTTACGAGAGTCTCCATGTAAATCTTTCTTTTGTTCCTATTTTGCCCCTGGTATATGCGTATCTTTTGTTCCTTTGATCAGTCGGCATTAAGCATTTTATTTTCTTGTGCTTCAGATGCATCGCTTCCAAATCTACGATGTGTCATGCTGATGACGATTATGTGTATATCCTGCTTCATCATATATAACTTTCAAGTAAGTATGGTCACAGAGCCGAAATACCAGGATTTGCAGGTGACTTATCAACATAAAACAGTTAATATATCAAACAGTAACACCGGGACCACGTTAACACCTTCCAACTATGCAGATACAAGTGTAATATTTGGACGTGCTGTTTCAATGGATAGGAAACGTTATCTATGTCCAAACTATGAAGGGCGTCTTGGGAATATAATGTTTATATATGCGTCAACCTATGGCATCTCGTTGGATCATAACTTCACGCTTGTGGTGTCTAGCACAAATGGATTATATGATGGATTTGAACATATACCAGTTCAGACATTAAAACGTAAATGTACACGCAATGCACCATTGATACAAGAAAAGTTCCTAAGAAAATATGAAAAGTTTAATTTCCCCATAAATCATACTGAGTATCGAATAAAAGGATATTTACAATCCTGGAAATATTTTAAACGTTCTTTTGCTGATATTAAGCATCAATTTGAATTTAAGCATTCGATACGAACTAAAGTGAGAAAGACTTTACAAGGACTTGTTTTAAGCGTGTTTCCGAATAAAACCGTTACAACTGTAGGAATACATGTACGCCGAGGGGATTTCGTCAGAGAACACCTTGTTGTTCCTGATAAAGAATACTTCGATAGGGCAAAACAGTATTTTCTTAACAAATATCAAAATGTTCTTTTCGTCGTTGCAACGTCGGCAACTGAAGAAGACCGGAAGTGGTGTAAAGATAATATAATGAATGGTAGTGGAAAAGTTGTGTTTTCCGGATTCACTGACAAATTTGATGATATGGCAATTTTGACTATGACAGATCACGTAATTATCTCTGTAGGAACTTTCGGTTGGTGGTCAGGATTTCTTAACAACGGAACTGTGATATACTACGACTGGATTACTAAGGATCATCGTACAGTGAACAGAAATGATTATGTCTTACCTTCTTGGATCGGGTTAAAACCTAACACATGATCTCAGTGGTGTTTGCGTGTGTCTATTGTTTAAGTTGTTGTTGTTGTTGGTGGTGTTGTTGTTGTTGTTGTTGTTGTTGTGGCTTAATCTGCTGACTACAGAAATCTCTTTTTACATGAACATACCCGATATATTTCGAAATATGATTGATGTTTTTTTATCAAAACTCATACTTGTGGTTTTATTTCTTCCACCTATAACCCTGGTAAATACTAGCTTGTAACAGAGGTCATATTTATTTAAATGCCTCCGCTAGGAGTCGAACTCGGAACATCTGGCTACTAGTCTTACGCTCAACCGATCGAGCTAAAGAGAAGATCTCTTTAGCCGAGCGGTATATTGCAGCTAGTATTTTCCAGGGTTACACACACAGTACTTATTCTCACTTTTGCCATATTTCCAACCTTTATTATGAGCATTTATACTAAAATGCATGTCAATGTTATCTTAAATTATCAAGTATTATATAATATTGTTAATAATTATGCTGCAAAATACAATTGTATAATGTACATACACATTTTGTTATATTTAGGCCCTCGGATCGAGAAACGATCTAAAGGGTGTTTAATGTCCACGTAAAGGTGTTTGAAACGTCTACGTAATAAAGGATCGGAAACTTATCAAATATTACACATAAATAGTTCTTCTCTCAAGATTGTGTCAACTACTCGGCAAAGACAGAAACACAACCCATAGGCTAAGGTTACTATAGGGTGTCCAGTACTCAGCAAAGACAGAAACACAACCATAGGCTTAGGTTACTATAGGGTGTCCAGTACTCAGCAAAGACAGAAACACAACCCATAGGCTAAGGTTACTATAGAGTGTCAAGTAATCGGCGAAACTCACAAAAAAATATATCGGTATATACCCTTCCGATTCTGATATAGTCTATTGTTACGTAAGGTAGGTGAGTTTGCTACACGACAAATTAAGATTAAAATGTTTATTCTAGAATCAAAGGGTCACAGTTCCATGATATGACATATGTTTGTTAAACATATTTCAGAGGAAAGCAGTCTGTAGCCGAATGAGGCCATGGACCTTAAGTATTGATCCATGAATAGTGTTAAACTATCATCAGTTGCATCCTCGCTGTCGACAAGATGCTCCTGTCAGCAACATCGTTATCCAGGGGTTACACTCACCTAAGCTCTCTACACCCCTGGTATACGTCATGCAAAACTTGAAGGCACGTTAAAACTGGCCTATCGCTAGACTGCATGCCTGCCCCTTGAAGTTTACAAAGGCACCGCAACTGACTTCAAATTTTTACCGTTATGTGACCACGATATTTGTTTCATGTACATCAAAGTGTCGAGCCAGTCTTCTTGCCTCATCAGCAAGATGGCGCACACGGACGTTTTGTCCTGACATATTCCATGAGTGTAGAGAGCGTGGATGATCGTAACCCCTGGATATCGATGATATGGTGTAAAGAGCGTGGATGATCGTAACCCCTGGATATCGATCATATGGTGTAGAGAGCGTAGGTTATCATAACCCCTGGATGTCGATTATGGGTTTTTAATCAATTATAGCCAGAACAAGAAATCAGTAATGAGCACAAAGTCCATGCTTGAGCATGAGAACGGTACCATGAATACGGACACCAGACATCGAGGAGAAGATGACCTGTCAGAAGAGTTAAACATCCGTCTGTAGGAAACGCTTTCGTCAAGATGTACCTGCCAGAAGAATGTATCTTATTTGGTACATGCTTAATCCTGGATGTCACAATGAAACTAGAATGTAGTGAAATAAATTAATGAGTATGACCACAAATCAAATACTATTGTTTCATCACTGTATACTGATTAATCCGCAATGAATAAACAAAACCTCCGATATCTGGTTACCTGTATAAATCTCAGGAAAAAATACAAACAAAACATCAAATAGGAGTTTCTTATAAAGAAATGCAAGTGCGGTACCCTCTTTAAAGGCCCAAAAAATCCAGTTGATAACCATGCAAAAATAAGCCTAAAAGTAAACCTCAGCGGTAACTGACAAGAAACTTTTGACAAAAAAGATCCAAAGAATTGAAAATAAATCAGGTGGGGCCCACTTCAACAACAAACCGAAGGTAGAAGATGGTTCGAAATGGACGCGTGTTTACAAATAGAGTGTTTCAACTGCTGCTGCACCGGTAACTGCGAAAGAATTCATCTTGAATATTGCCGATATCAGTTAATCTTAACTAAATCTATAAATGTCACAAGTGATTAGGCTTGATTTTCGCTTCAAATTTTGCCGAAAGTTACGTATATATTCGGCCTTTAAAAAAAGACGGGTTCAAAAGGACATTTCCGAAGGTTGTTTTAAACTGATTCACTTCAACAGATAGAGACCAAATCTCCAAAACATGTCACTTGATGTAGAAAATCAGCTAATCGACGAGTTTTATTGGGTATGAAAATGTTAAAATATGCTGCAACTACCACCCCATGCTATACCATGGACCAGACGCCGAAACTTGTTCTAAGGAACCCCTCCATTTCAGACTTTAGAGTATTACATATCATTTCTTGTTTTTCTTGCACTAAGCGGGGCTCTGTGTGGATTTACCCATATATCGGTTAATACAGGCCGATCTGCCAAGGCATTGGCATCGAAATGTGAAACAGATGGATGTCCAAGAATCTGATCACAGTTCTTCTGCAAAGCTTACACTTCATAGAGAAAAAACATCACCAAGCAGTAACACTGTCACCAACAAATGCTGATGTTCCCAATGTGATTTTGAAGACATGCCGTAATTCTTGATCTCATCTCCAAACATGGACCTTAATTGCCGTCTATTGGATTTGGTTAAAGCGGCTTCAGACAAGAAGACCCTTCGCTAAGACGTTATAATTTATTTTCGATGATCACGTGCCCATCGATATCCTGCTTTCCAGTTAACAAAGGACGCTTCACCGACCTTTGTCTTCTATAGTCTTTAGAGGTGAACGTGAACGTGAACGTTCGCCTCGTATCTCTACACTGATCTTTGTCTTCTCTAGTCTTTAGAGGTGAACGTCAACGTGAACGTTCGCATCGTATCTCTACACTGATCTTTGTCTTCTCTAGTCTTTCGAGGTGAACGTGAACGTAAACCTCGTATCTCTACACTGATCTTTGTCTTCTGTAGTCTTTAGAGGTGAACGTGAACGTGAACATCTCTACACTGATCTTTGTCTTCTCTAGTCTTTAGAGGTGAACGTGAACGTTCGCCTCGTATCTCTACACTGATCTTTGTCTTCTGTAGTCTTTAGAGGTGAACGTGAACGTGAACATCTCTACACTGATCTTTGTTTCCTCTAGTCTTTCGAGGTGAACGTGAACGTGAACGCCTCGCATCTCTACACTGACCTTTGTCTTCTCTAGTCTTTAGAGGTGAACGTGAACGTTCGCCTCGTATCTCTACACTGATCTTTGTCTTCTGTAGTCTTTAGAGGTGAACGTGAACGTGAACATCTCTACACTGATCTTTGTCTTCTCTAGTCTTTAGAGGTGAACGTGAACGTTCGCCTCGTATCTCTACACTGATCTTTGTCTTCTGTAGTCTTTAGAGGTGAATGTGAACGTGAACATCTCTACACTGATCTTTGTTTCCTCTAGTCTTTCGAGGTGAACGTGAACGTGAACGCCTCGCATCTCTACACTGACCTTTGTCTTCTCTAGTCTTTAGAGGTGAACGTGAACGTAAACCTCGTATCTCTACACTGACCTTTGTCTTCTGTAGTCTTTAGAAGTGAACGTGAACGTGAACATCTCTACACTGATCTTTGTCTTCTCTTGTCTTTAGAGGTGAACGTGAACGTTCGCCTCGTATCTCTACACTGATCTTTGTCTTCTGTAGTCTTTAGAGGTGAACGTGAACGCCTCGCATCTCTACACTGATCTTTGTCTTCTCTAGTCTTTAGAGGTGAACGTGAACGTTCGCCTCGTATCTCTACACTGATCTTTGTCTTCTGTAGTCTTTAGAGGTGAATGTGAACGTGAACATCTCTACACTGATCTTTGTTTCCTCTAGTCTTTCGAGGTGAACGTGAACGTGAACGCCTCGCATCTCTACACTGATCTTTGTTTCCTGTAGTCTTTCGAGGTCTGCCAGACCTTGGACGCTCGTCAACATGGCTGGCAGTAGAGATTTCGAATTACGAACGAATCCGTATCCGTAAACGTAGCCGTATACATATCGGATAGGGAGAGGCTTTTAATTTAAGAAATCATAGGTGATTTATTTATTTTATTTTTTAAGATTTTAAAGACTAAATAGTGTAAGCAGTTCTCTCATTAGGCCATCTGTCTTGATGCAATTAACTTAAGTTGTATTGATCCTCGGGTACGTGTATTTCGTATGTTTCGTCATGTAGCCGATTACGTGTGGCAACGAATCCGAATCGGTCTATACATTTTCAATAGTTGTTCAAAATTATACAGAAAACCTATATCTATTATAAATATGAATACGAACATCTATATTACCAAGTTTAGTTTAGTTCAAATGTATTCTATATAAATAGTTTAAAGGGAATTTTACATGCAAGTTATAAAACATTCAACTTACAAAACGTATTTTTTTAAATAAGTTAATACATTATGGAATCAATAATACAATTATCAACATATATATGCTAATTCCTTTCATAACATTAACATTAAAATACATATATGTATAAGATTTACGGACCAGTACCGACGTTAATGTTGAAAGCATTGGATTAGGAATATCTTCAAGTTTAAACATCGCATACTTTCTAAATAATGTATTATGTTTACATTGTAGATATCATATTAATATATTCCCCAGGCAATAAACTCTCTATAACGAAAAATTCGAAGTCACGATGTTATTTCTGCATTAAAGTTTTCGTATTTGGTTCATATGTATGTTCCATCAATCATGTAGCTTCCTTATCTTCCTGATTTATTGCATCAAAAGCCATTCAATATGACATTCAGAGATCACTAAAAGTACCATATCTGGACAAAATTCGGAACAATGTAGCACCGCATTAATCAAATCGATTACATTTAACGGAGTTTCTGGAGAAAAAACACCGACCAACGGCCAGTACCTTGCGACTGCCCCAACAATACGTACCTGGTAGGTCACGCGACAAAGTGGTTGAATGTGAGTTATAGCAGAATGACACCTTACCTTTCTAGTTGATAAGAACATTTACAATCTGGTTAAAAATTATCTCTAAAGAGATTTGCAGTCAAGGTACTATAGCTGTGACGAAGACTAATATGTTTTTCTTACAACCAGTTTCCATAAAAAGGATACCTTTATCTACCTGCGAATGAAGGCTAAGGTATAAATTTTCTCACCAGTCTGAATCAACAGTGTTATACAGGCCTAATGAAAACAGTATATATCTAAGATAAAAACTCTATTTTTTTCAATGAAAATCTAACTTGTGTAAAACAGAAGGGATTCCCGATTTCCATTTTCATTTAAGGATCTTCTCTAGTTCTGGCGACTAACGTTTTTCTTTTATGCATTTTTGGAAAAGGGAGTTCATTGAATAGCAGATAATTCAAAAAGAAATATATGGTAGTGAACTCGTTTTTGTGCTATGCTCGGTCAAAGATACCAAAATGAGCAAAACACGTGAATTATGTGAAAAATGCTGTTTTGGCCAATTGCAGGACAATTTCATTCAATATCTTCTAGATTTGTGATCAGATATATATGAATGCTTGCAGAATTGACAAAAGTAGTATTTTCTTATTAATAACAGAAGAAAAAAGTCTTTAAATTGTTCTTTTAGCTCAAAAAATAAATTTTAGTTACTCCTACCACTTATTTTTGAATGAGAAAATACTCCATTTTCCTCATTTTTTTGCAGTTTTAATTCTTTATAAAAAAATTCTGAAGACTAACTTTTTTAGATATTTGGCAGATCAAAAGGAAATGGGCTTCTCATTATAAAGCGGGCTTGTGGTTTGGTTTTTTTTTTTTTGTGCCATTATCAAATGTGTTATTTTTCACTATTCTTGAGTTAAAAATCAAAATCGCTTCAATTACACCAAATATCTTAAAAACATACCCGAATTGTTAAACAAATATCTTTGTTGCATAATAGTTGCTTTAAAATGAACATAATGAAGTTGTACAGCAAATATTAACTTGCTGCAATGAAAAACGGCGACGCACTGACGATTTTAAATGATCAATCAAACACAAAACTCATTAAATTTTGGCCGTTCGTAAAGTGGAAGAAAAACACAGAAATACTCATTTCAAACGTGGCCGCCATGATTATCATTTTCTAAAAAAAGTTCTACAAATAATACGCATCTAATTTTTGTTGCATTTTTCAGATGCATATTTGATATTGAAATTGATAATTAATTGTTAGATATATCAAGAATACCTCACGTGAGATCAAAACATGATTGGAAGGTGATTGAAACCTCACAAGAGCAGATCCTTAAGCAGACACCTACAGCTTGTATCGTTAATACAGACACCAATGTTTACAAATATACGTATCACTAAAGGAAATGTTCCTTGTTCAGATCCTTGTCGAACACCAGCCTTTATACATGTATATCTTTTATATATTACGTTTCTCTCACAAAAAAAGTTTTATTTCAACCACTTATATACATGTATGTAGCATTGTTAACCCAATTATAAACCTTACGTTTAAAGCTTTATCTATCAAGCTTTTTAAGTAAACCAAGATATCAACCATTATCAAAGGCGTTTGATAAATGTTAAACTGAAAAATTAACTGAGATATAAAAATCAGATAAAATCCTGTCTCAGACGGGCTGACGAACGAGTTTATGCAAGTCGAACGATCGGTGTCTTGGTGTCGGAAGTGCGATCGAGTTATACATGTAGTCAAGCGATGCCTACATTATATATTATTTGACATTTGCGACATTTTCTTATATTGTCCAATCATAAGAGAAAAATTCTTCCATCTTTATAATTTTAAAACAGATTTATTGGACCTCACCTCAAGGATTTCTCCCCGCTTTATACGGATAAGGATACGTATTCGGATTCGGATTCGTGCTTAATGCGAAATCACTAATAAAACGTACAGCCACTGGCCTTCATGTCGTACCGCCTTGAATAATTTCACAACCTCTCAGCATTTATCAATTTTTGACGTGCTATCTTTAAATACAGTATGCACACGTGAACCATTTACAAGCAATACGTGTACAACGAAGTACTGCATTGGGTGGAAGAGCAAACATGTGTTTTGTTAGAGAATACGGTACCCCAGTTTAATCCGGTTTGTCGTTAGGTTGTGTGTAGTGGTTGATAACATATACGCACCAGACTCAAACGGGTACACTGCATGGATTAACGCCAAGGTTAAGTTAATAAAAGGAAAAACCAGCTAGAATTAAAATTTCTTTTTGATGTCATTATTTATTTTAGAAACAGAATATAGTAAACGTTTCAGTGGTGCGTGCACTTTTTTACGGTTTCACAAATATCATTCTATAAGGTATGTTTATTATCTAGAATAAATTTCAATGTAATCATTCCCACCCTACTCATAGCTACACTGTACATAGATACTGTCTTATTTTTGCAACATTTTACACATTTACATTTCCTCGCTCCTTTTCAAAACTATGACCAAGCTTCAAATCTGGAAGGTGCTCTTCCTACCTGGTATCTAATAAGTAACATAAACAGTCCCGGCGATATTGATATCGATCCATGTTCACCTGCTCTATAATAGATGACTCACAAGTCTGACTAAGGTAAGAATGGGGTTCCCCATGGGGACAAGAAATCACCAATTTTGTCGATTATTTATGTTAGTGGGGTTTATTGTAAATGTTTCCGAAATTTTAGTTCGTTCCCGTAATTTCACCTTTTTCTTGGATTATTAATAAAACAGGTGTTGCATAATAAGAAGAAAAAAATAAAGAACATATTGAAAGTCTGCTTCTTATTGAGGAAGAAAACTATGAGTAAGTACATGTGTAGTCTATAACGTCCATCACAGAAATTCAATACCAACAAGTTTGGGGTTTTCTGAGATGTTATGACCCTGCGCTCGCAATCGTTCTTCATAACTTTTTATAAAGGATATTGTTAACTACCAAACACCTAACAATGGTATAATGGAAGGCTTAACTTAAGGTTGGGCGATTCATGAAAGCTGTTTATTTTTTGTTCTTAAGTATGAACTGAAAGAAAGTGTTTTGACCGTTTTGTAACGTAGTCGAGTCGAGGTATTTTCTGCCATTGAATTGCATACCTTCTCCCTTTTTCAGTGTCTGATAGTCGATTTGTTTTGGTTTTTTTTGGGGGGGGGGGGGGGGTTGTGATTAACCGCTTGACGTATCTACTGGTCCGAGTGCGGTTTTATATTCTTTACACCAGCCAATGAATAGACAAATAATTCTACCTCGCGATAGGCGTATCCAGACCAGGAAGTTTTCTATTTGCTTGTCATGAGTTGGTTGTTTACAGTGGTTTTGAGTCAATGCATCGGCCATTTACACTCTTTTGTGGTATCGTATTCAATTCTTTTATTAATCTTAAGCGTTATATAAGCATTACAGCTTATCAATTTTACATAAGTTCGCAATGGCGCGAACTATCTCAAAACAGTTAGTAAATTGACAACAACTAGAGGGATATTTCTCATATTTCATATGTTCCCATGGTCACTACTGTTGTGCCCTTTTGAGAGATTTTTAGACTGATCAGATAAACAAAATGTCTGACAGGCCGCCATCCTGAATTTTGACATTTAAAATTTGTTTTAGCTTTTTTTCTTTTGAGAGGTAGGTACATGTATAAATGGATCTTTCTCAAATTTCATATATATGTTCCTTTTAGTTGTGCTATTTTGTTTTTCGGGCCGATCAGAAAACAAATGGGAATCGAAACCTCGATCTTCAAGTTCCTAGTCCGTCGCTCTACCACACTGCTAAAGGGATATTCCCTCTAGCTCGAAGCTAGAAGGCAACCTAAATCTTATGTACAATTAAAATCATCCACACTCCTCCTCCTCCCTTTTTAAAAGTGTCCACTCCCGAACAACAAAACCCAGATTCTAACTCCTCTGTCACCACAGGGAGGGCCACGGACACCATTTATAACAGGAAAAAGTGTTCTTCCACCGGGGATCAACCCTCGATCACTAGGTTATATATATAAACAATATGCATATATATCCTAATTATAATATTGTTATGGGAGTTTCATCCACCCCTCACATAATCCCCTTCCACTACCCTGTTCAAACCCTATGATATTCCATTATTTGTACATATAATTTGTTAATACATCTGTATACAGAATTGGCGTTGAAACTTAAAACAATACATAAATTGGAATTACTTGAAATTATTAAGCAAATGATCTTGTGATCATATTATTACCGGGTAGATATATAGGTATCTAAACATTAAGCTCCCATAACTTTTCTATATGTTAAAATATGCGGACTTTATCACAATTTTTCAATATGTTGATTACATTAGAATTCAATTCACAAATTTGCATTGCTTAATAGATCCAACGCCAGATGTTACACATATTTCTTAAGATTAATTATTGACAAAATCATTTTTTTATTTAATATTTGCAATTACATTGTATATAATACAACGTCCACATGTATACCACCTAGGGAGAGGACTTATATAGGCTTTAAGACTGTTGTCCAATCCTTTTCACTTTGTAACATCTTGTCAATAAAATTTAGCCCGAAGCCAGAAGACGACCTTAATCCTATGTATACTTAAAACCTGCCACACATTAATCATACTTTTAGGTTGGTATGATATGTCTACATTATAATGCAAATCTTTATTACCTTACGATAACGTACATTTTATTATTGAAACAAACCAGTACATTTGTATATGTCTCTGCCAATGCTCCCGTAATTAATCGTCATCTTGCATTTCCATCTGAATCTCGGGTGTGTTTTTTTGTTTTGTTTCATTTTGTGTCCCAAATACTTATACCGTTCATTTCAGTGCATATATTAAAATAAACACATTCGCTTCTCTTTAAATGGATCAATATTCATTTGCGATAAAAATTGATATTTAAGTTAAATTGTTAAAGCACTCAGGGACGTATATGTCATAAACGTTCCTTGAGCACTGCACTTAATTGTACATGTAGCTTGAAATACAACTCGTCAATATTAACAACTTGTGTGTTATTGGGTTTACTCTAAATACTTACTTAAACCTTATTCTGAAACTTTCTGATATCGAAACTTAGTATCCCTACAGCAAAGTCACTTCAATAGCTGTCGAAATATACATACTATTGTTTGACGTTTTAGCGTTTCAGTACATTCATTACTTTGATTATATTTATTTTCATTATTCATATTTCGCTATGTTATCTATATATAGGTGGTTATTCCCCTGCATGGCCACATGTGCCTGTGAATTGTCCTAGTGACAAGTTTCCCCGATACAGGTAAGTGTGCAGCAGTAACATTAAAATCGGTAAACCACTCCTGTTTATCCTGATTAAGCCTTTTGTCTTTCGGATGAACGAAGAGTTGTTTTGTAGTGTTGTGTGGTCGCATGGGTAAGGTCATGTGATGTTTGCGCAGTACTCTTAAAGTGGCTCGAGACGTGACATATGTGTATACCTCTTTCTATTTGTTCGGCGTTTTTTTCTTGTGACTATCAGCATTACTTTTATTTTCTATTTGCTTTTCCACTCATATGTGATCAGTGCGTATGTCTGTTTGATAAGTCGGTTTTATGCAATGGATTTCATTATCTACTAGAAAGTTATAGTAGTCAATAGCTGAGCATAGAAAATAATACTTTAAAAAATATCATTAAATAAGGCCAAATGCGTTAATATTTAGAGAATATACGAGCTCCAACCATGTAAAAATCATCGAAAGTGAATATCAGTATAACCTTTAATAACGTTTGTCCTCGATAATATGAGAAAACATGACGTAACGTAAATATCAATTATGGACCTTTGATTCAGTCAGAATTGTATTATATTTATACCTCTCCCTTCTTGAACTCTGACTGCGAATATATTAGCGTATACGCAATGAATGAAAAAAGGCTCGGCGGAATGATATTTGTTCAAATATGGCGTCGTTCGCGCTTCACAACAATAACTATTCACTGACGGTCATTGTTTAGTTCCTTCAAGATTTTGAAACAATGGAACATATATGGAATACATTTTGTCTGATTATATAATAATGGTTTCTGGCAAACTTTTTGATTCAAATGATTCACATTCGAAATTCTTTTACGGTAACGCAAACATGGCGGTGCCCTGCAGTTAGGACGTCCGACGTCGGACCGCGTCACAACCCGGTCACTGTGTCAATGCGTGTACATAACGACCGTTATAAAAAAAAGAATTACATTCGAAGAGCTAGAAATAGTATTTAATACCAAATTAACAAATGATGTAATGAAGAAAAATAGTGTTGTTAACTGCGTATTTTCTTAATTTACCAAAATATCGATGAAGATTCAGTGGGACTGCAATATATTATCTTAGCAACCACAGCCATCGTAGTACCACATTTTGACTGCGTGTACGGTAGTATGACCGCAGTTGGCAACGAACATATCCAATATGGAGCGCTAACGCGCACCACAGAAAATGTTCGTTGCCAACTTAGGGCATACTACCGTATACGCAGTCAAAATGAGGAACAATCCTTATATACCAACCTGGTAGAATCAAATATTAACCGATGGCATTAGCCCGAGGTTAATATTTTAGATTCTATCAGGTATTATGCCTAATTTTATGAAACATGATATGTGGTAATTTATTTTATGATGTGATATGATATAAGATATCGCTCTTATATGTATTT
Organism: Mimachlamys varia; assembly: GCA_947623455.1. Classification (NCBI taxonomy): domain Eukaryota; kingdom Metazoa; phylum Mollusca; class Bivalvia; order Pectinida; family Pectinidae; genus Mimachlamys; species Mimachlamys varia. The sequence goes on from OX392539.1 coordinate 43,212,671, forward strand.
TCATTAATTAAGGATCACCTACATGTGTATAACTGGCTAAACAACTGTATAATACTATGTCTGTCCTATACTGTAATGTACGGTAAAAGAGAACAACATTTATTGTTGTATGGTCGACATGTCTTGTTCAGTTACGATATACGTCACGCCATCTGTAAATGCGAATGTGAACCATCCCAAAGCTTCCGACTCGATGAATGGTGTCTTTTGAAGCTGGTTAGTTGGTTGTTTACTGTGGTTTTGATTCAATGCATCGGCAATTTACACTCTTTTGTGGTATCGTATTCAATTCTTTTTTTAATCTAAAGCATCACATAAGCATGACAGCTTATCAATTTTACATAATTTCGCAATGGCGCGAACTATGTAATCTGTAAATTTATCCAACACTCTTTGATTGACAAATGCGACAGTATCGTCAGAATAACGATACACATCTGAGTTTTTGTCTGGTTCGACATTCAATTACATCAGCTTCATATTTTAAAATATGTAGGCCTTTGTTGAGACTCGAAATTAAGTGGCTCTCCACTTCGGGCCGAGAAAAACAACGGCTGCCGTGGACTCGCAACTCAGCCTGCGCACTGCGTCTACTCATCATTGTTCCGCGATGACGCGTCAAAATATTTGATATCTTATGAATTATTCAACAAAACATTAGATGTGGCATTTATAAACTTGTTTTGTTTCTACAAAATGAGGCTGTTCTGAACAATCAATGCACATTATAATGTTGTTTGATTATAGTGCAATGACGGACTATATGTTTTACATTACGTCAATGCGTAGACTTGCACAAGCTCCAGAACGTGGAGAAAACTATCGAAAATGGTTTTCACAAGATAAATTATTGGAGATGCACGTTGATTGAAATATAAGGATTGAATCTTGCTTTGCTCGATTTCATGGGGTGATGAATTGAGTTGGTCTCGCAGTTCGCAGTTCATTCAATTTGTTTCAAAACCAACTCAATTCATCACCCCATGAAAACGAGCAAAGCAAGATTCAATCCTTAAACGAAACTTATGTTAGCTGTTATCCTTCGAAATAGATCCCTTCCTCTCCTTTGTCTCCTGTCTAATATTATAATATTGTCGAAGAGGACATTAAATTGTGTCCGATTCGTTTGCAAAATATTTTCTTTCAAATAAAATTAGTTTAAATCAGGAACAAAGATAGCGGCCATGATCATAACGCCTAGAGTATCGAAGCTCTACTGAGTATACACGTCACGTGTGTAGACGTCACGTGTGTAGACGTCACGTGTGTAAACGTCACGTGTGTAGACGTCACGTGTGTAAACGCCACGTGTGTAAATGTCACGTGTGTAGACGTCACGTATGTAGACGTCACGTGTGTAAACGTCACGTGTGTAGCCGGTCACGTGTGTAAACGTCACGTGTGTTGGGTTCAATGCCATTCATTCCGTGGTCGGAAGACCCTAAAACATCAATTAATAACAATAGATATAAACCTACCCTTCCTTATGTGTTCACATAATAGAATAAGCAAACTTATGTTAACGTTACAGATTTACAACCCTAGTAACATTACGCTTCACTATATAATCATTACTGAATAAAAATAATGACTAACTCAGTCGCAATCATCTATCGCTACATACACATGTGCGTAACACTTTTAATAGAGATTTCGCATTAGCACGAATCCGAATCCGTATAGAGCGGGGAGAAATCCTTGATGCTCTTGTGAGGTTTCAATCACGTTCAACTCTTGTTTTGATCTCACGTGAGATATTCTTGTAATATCTAACAATTTATTATCAATTTCAGTATCAAATATGCATCTGGAAAATGTAGCAATAATTCAGATGCGTATTATTAGTAGAACTATTTTAGAAGAATTTTAAATAAATGACTATTATGGCGGCCATTTTGCAAATGAGTATTTCTGTGTATTTCTTCCACTTTACGAACGGCCAACATTTCATGATTTTTGTGCTTGACTGATCATTCAAAATCGTCAGTGTGTCGCCATTTTATGTTCATTATAAAGCAACTATTTTGCCACAAAAACATTTGTCTTACATTTTGGGTATGTTTTTAAGATATTTGGTGTAATTGAATCGTTTATGACTTTTAACTCAAGAATAGTGAAAACTAACACATTTGATAATGGAACAAAAAAAAAACAAGCCCGCTTTAGAATGAGAAACCCATTTCCTTTTGATCTGCCAAATATCTAAAAACGTTAGTCGTCAGAATTTTTTTATAAACCATTAAAACTGCAAATAATGAGGAAAATGGAGTATTTTCTCATTCAAAAATAAGTGGTAGGGGTAACTTAAATTTATTTTTTGAGCTAAAAGAATAACTTGAAGACTTTTTTCTTCCGTAATTAATAAGAAAATACTATTTTTGTCAATTCTGCAAACATTCATACATATCTGAACACAAATCTGGAAGATATTGAATGAAATGTTCCTACAATTGGCCAAAACAGTTTTCACATAATTCACGTGTTTTACTCATTTTGGTATCTTTGACCGAGTACAGCAAAAAAACGAGTTCACTACCATATATTTCTTTTTGAATTATCTGCTATGCAATGAACTCCCTTTTCCAAAAATGCATAAAAGAAAAACGTTAGTCGTCAGAACTAGAGAAGATCCTTAAATGAAAATGGAAATCAGGAATCTCGGTATATTTCTATTATTGTCATTTCAGCTTCAAACCCTTCTGTTTTACACAAGTTAGATTTTCATTGAAAAAAAAAGAGAGATTTTATCTTAGATATGTACAGTTTTCATTAGGCCTGTGTAACACTGTTGATTCAGACCGGTCAGAAAATATATGCCATTGCCTTCATTCACAAGTAGATAAATGTCTCTTTTTATGGAAACTGGTTGTGAGAAAAACATACTAGTCTTCGTCACAGCTATAGTACCTTGACTGCAGATCTCTTTTGAAATAATTTTGTCAAATTTCCAGATTGTAAATGTTCTTATCCACTAGAAAAGGTAAGGTGTCTGACATTCTGCTACATTCAACCACTTTGTCGCGTGACCTACCAGGTACGTATTTTTGGGGCAGTCGCAAGGTACTGGCCGTTGGTCGGTGTTGACATTCTGCTACATTCAACCACTTTGTCGCGTGACCTACCAGGTACGTATTATTGGGGCAGTCGCAAGGTACTGGCCGTTGGTCGGTGTTGACATTCTGCTACATTCAACCACTTTGTCGCGTGACCTACCAGGTACGTATTTTAGGGGCAGTCGCAAGGTACTGGCCGTTGGTCGGTGTTGACATTCTGCTACATTCAACCACTTTGTCGCGTGACCTACCAGGTACGTATTTTAGGGGCAGTCGCAAGGTACTGGCCGTTGGTCGGTGTTGACATTCTGCTACATTCAACCACTTTGTCGCGTGACCTACCAGGTACGTATTTTAGGGGCAGTCGCAAGGTACTGGCCGTTGGTCGGTGTTTTTTCTCCAGAAACTCCGTTAAATGTAATCGATTTGATTAATGCGGTGCAACACTGTTCCGAATTTTGTCCAGATATGGTACTTTTAGTGATCTCTGAATGTTATATTGAATGGCTTTTGATGCAATAAATCAGGAAGATGAGGAAGCTACATGATTGATGGAACATAAACATGAACCAAATACGAAAACTTTAATGCTGAAATTATATCGGGACTTCGAGTTTTTTTCATTGTAGAGAGTTTATTGTATGGGAAGTTATAAATATGATATATACAATGTAAACGTAATACATAATTTAGAAATTAAGCGATGTTTAAACTTGAAGATATTCCTATACCAATGCGTTTAACATAACGTCGGTACTGGTCCGTAAATCTTATACATATATGTATTTCAATGTTACTATTATGAATGGAATTAGCATATATATGTTGATAATTGCATTATTGATTCCATTATGTATTAACTTAATTGAAAAATACGTTTTGTAAGTTGAAGTTGTAATAACTTGCATGTAAAATTATCTTTAATATATTTATATAGAATACATTTATACTACTAACCTTGGTAATAAAGATGTTCGTATTCATATTGATAATAGATATGGGTTTCCTGTATAAACTTGAACAACTATTGAAAATGTTCAGACCAATTCGGATTCGTGTCCACACGTAATCGGCTACATGACGTAAACATGCGAAATACACGTACCCGAGGATCAATACAAGTAAAGTTATATTGCATCAAGACAGATGGATTTAGGAGAGAATTGCTTACACTATTTAGTCTTTAAAATCTTAAAGAGTTAAAATAAATAAATTACCATATATGGTTTCTTAAACTAAACGTTTCTCCCTATCCGATACGTATACGGATGGGTTTACGGATACGGATTCGTGCTTAATGCGAAATCTATAATAGCAATATAATATTAGGAATGTAGCGTGGAAATATATTTCACACTTATATGTATTAAATTAGAAATATTGTAGTTTAGTTGTGTTTTGTTTAGAGTAATAGCAGTGAGCTAGGTATATATGTATACAGTACATAGGGTGTGTATAGGGTGTGTACATGTATGTGTATACACGGGGCAGCAGGGAGCTAGGTTTCCATTTAAGGATTTGTTTACGTACTGTATTATCGGGAAGCTGTGTATTAGGGCCCAGTTTGATTGACAGATTGCTTAAGGCCAGTATAAATTTAGTAACAGATTCCTATTTATAACTAGTGTAAGTCACTGCTTTAGCCAATCAGAGAGAGTGAGGAGCGAGCTCTAAGTAGGTCGGAGGAGCGAGAGGAGCAGGGTTTAACCAATCAGCGTGAGTGAGGAGCGAGTGAGGAGCCGAATCTAGGTCGGAAGAGCAGATGTTAGCCAATGAAAATGCAGTATGAAAGTGGTATATAAGGGGTGACAGTAACGGAAACTAGAGAGATAAACTTTACTTTGAGAAATACTCCGCGCAACTTGTGATCGGATTTATGGGATGTACTTAGTGTGTTCGTGTGACTATGGAATACATTATGACTGGGAATTATCGCCCGTGGATATTATGTGAGGCAGTGTGCTTTGGATGCTAAGTGTGTACGTGTTTACTTCTAAATGGGATGTATTTGGACTTAGTGTATGCTATGTTGAACTTCATGGATGTGTAAATAAAACGATGTGAACTTTAGTCTGGTGTTACAGTTGTCCCTGCCGTAGTCAGCTTTCCATCTCGAACTTATATTAATAGCGTCTCGTGTATACCCGAGTGGATAACGCTACAAATGGTGGCAGCGGTGGGATGGAATGTTTTATGGCTACGGCAGCTGGACTTTCGCAGGATTAGACTTTTTGTATCTTACATCTGTGATAATTTTCGACAATGGATAATCCGGGCACACCAAGGAGACCATCTCATCGTGGGCTTACTTCACCGCGTGTGCGTCGAAATTTCGATTTCGATGAGAGTGAAGTGGGGAATAGCGATGGGTCATGTAGCCCAGCTTTGGATACACCGGATGTGAGCGATACTCCGCATGTGGGGCAAAGGACTCCGGGAAGTAGTTATGAATGTGCGACTACTTCACGGGCGAGAACCACTAACTCACGCATAACGGGAAATCAATACAAGGGATTTATTTTGAAATGGATTCTTGTGTTGGGGTGTTTGGGAAGTTGTGTTGGTATTCTGTACCACAGATACCCCAACCACGTCATCGTCTGTTTCACTAAGGAGTTTATAGTGTTGGGAACTCTTGTGATACTCCTGTTAATCACATGTTCGCTCATAGTGAAGTTATTACGGAATCCCATGATGATAGACATGGTGCAAAATATGTCTCAGGGATTAGATGACAGTGTTACTGGTGTATTGGAGACGCCCAGTCGTGAATATGGAGAGCTGTTTACCCGGAATGATAACAATTTAAGGAGTTATCAAGTGACGTTGAAGCGGACATTCAGTGGTACCGGTAAAGATATATGGAGTGAATATATCCGGTATTTTGAAAATGTAGCTGACCTGAACGGCTGGACACCTGCCCGGACATTGCGTATATATTTCACTATATTGCGTGGTCAAGCTGAGGTGTATGCTTACGGGTTGAATGATACCGTTAAGCAAGACTGGACTACCTTAAAGGATAAAATGGACGATCGGTTTGGACATAGATCTATGAAAGAGAGCTATGTGGCTGAGGCTAAATTAAGGAAACGGAAAACAGACGAATCTTACAGAGATTTCGCACAGACTATGAGACTTGTACAGACGTGCATACCCTAACAACAATGTCGAGGAGAGCAGTTTAAAAACTTTCCTTAATAATTGTCACGTGTCGGATAGTTTCCGTTTGGCGGTTAAACGCATGCGCCCCAAAACACTACAGGAGGCCGTGACAGTTGTTATGCAGGAGGAATGTATTCTGTTTGGAGAAAAACAGAACCCTAATGACCAGAAACGCTCAGTGTATAATGTGCAAAATACGCCGTCTAATAGTCGGTCCGGTAACGGAAACTCCGGAAAGCGTACTACCAAGCAGTCCAAACCGTTAAGGTGTTTTGAGTGTGGCAGTGAAAAACATTTGAGAAATAAGTGCCCAGATGTTAAAAGAAATTTGAACTCAAACCCAAGAAATGAACTTCCGTTAAACGAGTCCCGGCTGGAGCAGTAGGCCGTGCGCCGGCCGAGCAGGAACAGAGGCCTAATTCAGGAGAGATACAAAATTCAACTGTACCCAGCGAACCTGGAAATTGTACTAATTGCATAAGGCCAGTATAAATTTAGTAACAGATTCCTATTTATAACTAGTTTAAGTCACTGCTTTAGCCAATCAGAGTGAGTGAGGAACGAGCTCTAAGTAGGTCGGAGGAGCGAGAGGAGCAGGGTTTAACCAATCAGCGTGAGAGAGGAGCGAGTGAGGAGCCGAATCTAGGTCGGAGGAGCAGATGTTAGCCAATGAAAATGCAGTATGAAAGTGGTATATAAGGGGTGACAGTAACGGAAACTAGAGAGATAAACTTTACTTTGAGAAATACTCCGCGCAACTTGTGATCGGATTTATGGGATGTACTTAGTGTGTTCGTGTGACTATGGAATACATTATGACTGGGAATTATCGCCCGTGGATATTATGTGAGACAGTTTGCTTTGGATGCTAAGTGTGTACGTGTTTACTTCTAAATGGGATGTATTTGGACTTAGTGTATGATATGTTGAACTTCATGGATGTGTAAATAAAACGATGTGAACTGTAGTCTGCTGTTACAGTTGTCCCTGCCGTAGTCAGCTTCCATCTCGAACTTATATTAATAGCGTCTCGTGTATACCCGAGTGGATAACGCTACAGGAATAAGATTCATCAGTTTGATATGAATGATATATACTGAGTTTGTTTTGTACACAAACAGTTTTCAATTCCTGTTTGTGTACAAAACAAACTCAGTATATATCTAATAGCAAGTTCCTTAAAAAAAACCTACATTTGTGAATACAACAGATATGTAAACAAATAACCAGCGACTGATGTACTTTACAATAACTCTGTTAGGAATATCAATCACATAGACAGGAGTAGAAAATACGACCTACCTCTTCAAAGGGAAGAGGGTCTTAATCCAGGGAGGACAACCTGTACAGCTGATGGGTTTATTTGTGTTACAATGTTTCAAATTAAGGAAGTTAATCTATCTTTATCTTTTATCCCTCCTTGTGTTATTGTTAGGGGCGACATCGATCAGAACTTAACATCTGTGTAATGCAGTGTAATTACGTTAGAATGATTAATATAGATTATAAGTGCTTTCAATTAATTTATATTTGTGATATATTCGTGTTTCTGAATATTGGATCCCTGAGGAGTCGGGTTTTGGTCTGTTGTGTCTCCTATGACGGGGACATGGAAACAGCCCAATCGGGAACCGTCGGCACTTTCCGTAAACGAGAATTTTCTCGTTTACGGAAAGTGCCGACGGTTCCCGATTGGGAAACAGCCGAACTATAACTTTTGTCGCGTTACAGATAAGCTATGTACGAGCTGCTTCCCTTGACACACCCTGCCGTGTCATCGTTTATCGACAGAACTTGCTGGCCAAAGGTGCTACAAGTGAAGTTTACGAACAGATATACTGACGAATTCCATGAGTTATTCATATTAGAATTTCCCTAGAACCATCTGTCCGCTGCAGTAAAATGTTATTGGACATATTGCGTAAGTTTTTTTCTACTACCAATTTAGTTCAAATGAAGTTGATGTTAATATAATCGAACGGTCATAGATCTTGTAAAATGTGTTTACGAATAACGCATTGAGTGAAAATTATCATTATTAATTTGTATGATTTTGTCTCTGTAACAGGTTATTCTGATTAACATGCACTGGCCACATACCAGCCATTTATACAAATTTTATGATTTTGTAATTTCACACTTTAACAGACAGGCAATCATGGTACTTTAATGCATTTTTCACAGTGCATGCAAGCCGAATGGACATAGCCCATGTAGCTTGCACCCTATTCCGGTGAACTGGACTGTACATGGGGAGAAATTGCAAATATGGTCCCCAGCAAATTGTGACATTTTCTCGAAGAAGATCAAATGCACTGTAATGGTTAATCAGGTAATAAAAGGCATGAAACTGGTCCATATTTCATTTCACTGTGATAAAAATACTTTTAAATGCAATTTTTGAAAAATATTACTTTATATTTCTAATGAACACCATATTATCTTTATTTATAGAATTTTGAGAAATGAGTTAATTATTAATTATGGCAATTTCCATATGAAAAAGAAAAAGAAAATACTGAAAATTGAAGTCCAGCCAATGTCCAAAATAAATGTTTTGGGGAAAAAGTATAATAAACTAAACATTTTCTGGAAAAGAACAAATTTTCTTAATGTTTTACATTCATTTTCAATATAAAACTTTTAAATAAAGATATACAGGTCTAAATGAAAATTTCATTAAATTACAATATAACTGAAATTCAAGTGGTTTTGTTTTTGTTTTCCTGCATTTCAGTTCAAGCAGACCCTTGATGAGTGCCCAGAAAAGACATTTCTACCCTAACTTCCAGCCTCCAACAAAAACCTGCTTCATTGGGAAGCTTGGAGCAGCACTAATTTACATTCATGTTTAGAAATTGACAGAAGACAATGTTTTCTTGGCATTTTCAATAAGTAATGATTCAAAAGCATGATGCACATTGTGTTGTAGATCTTTATCTTTACAGTGAATGATGTACAGTATGTAAATACTCCAAAATCATTACAATTTCATACAATTCTTAAATGAAGACTGTTCACGGTTTTAGAATGATAAGAAGTATTTGACTATGAAAGCATGCATTTATAGTATGCCACATAGAATTAAAATATTATTTCAATATTTATGAAATTCTGTTCAAAAGGAAATGAGACAAATTTTGTGAGATCATTTATATAACTGAAAAATAGTGTTCAATAAACTGTTATAATTCCATTTAAAACAGTGTTTGACTTCTTGTGTAAATATATAAAAAAAAAATATATGTTTGCAATTAATTTTAAAAAAAGACACTACAGTGCTAATGTGACACTTTGTTTATCCTGATGAGGAAGATTCAAAACTAACAAGACCCATTACTACTAGCGGTATGAAGTGGGTCTGATGTGCCCCACTTTATTGAGGAAGAGACAAGTTAATGTGCACCTTGCGGCAACGATTATGTACATGTATATTGTGTGATCAGGTTTAAATATTAGTATTAACGTGTACATGCATGTATGATCAGATCATAATATAGGTACTAGCCACAGGGACATGAGAATTTGTTACAGCTAGTTGTTATAAAGCCTTTAAGACCATTGAGGGGCATTTTTATCGAAAATTGATCTAAACCCCCTAAAAGTGTAAAATTGCCCCAATACCTTTATTTAGGTACAACACTATCTGTAACAAATTCTCAGGTCTCTGTAGTACTAGCTAGTCTTGTCAATCTATATGATATGTATTGACAGAGAGGGATTAAGTTAGCCTTGTTGCTTTGAGCTTAAGGGAATTCCTTTTAATTCAACAGAAGAGCTTCTGACAATCAACCTATGGATTTGAGTTCAATCCCTGGAAGAAATACATTTTCCCTTTCCCTTCAAATATGGTCAAGGGTGCAATGGTACCAGCTGGTCTCTGCTTGTTTTGTCCTGTCTATGTCTTCTGTCAAGTGTTGTCAGTTTATATGACTGTCACTCTATGTATCCGTGTCTAGTGTGATGTACATGTGCTTTCGATTTGGGTTGCTACTTTCGTTTTGGGACAGAGTGAAACGAGTTCGAGTTGTAATAATAATATTTATTCAGGTAAAAGACAACAATTAAATACATGAAAGGAGGCAATACTTGGATGGACAATTGAACCTTAATTCAAAATATCACAGAAAGTATTTATAATCACAGATTTTGACGTCTTTCATCCTTTCACCTAGGATAGCACAGGTCAACTGCAGATCTCTGGTACTAAGGTTCGAGTTCCTCCGTCATTTCTATAGACGTGATGTCCTTAAAAATAAAATTAATGTAGATTGATTGGATATTATTAAGAGAATTCAGCAATGATCAAAAGGTGCGCCTGGGTGTAAAGAATCCCTCAACCTGGGTTGACGGACGAGAAAGCGAAAAAGCTAGCTGGCTGTAGAGCTGGGCCCTCCTCGCTCGTTATACTGCGAAAAAAAAAACGATTGCATTCGTATGATGACCACTTAACTGTAACACATCACAGAGAAAACATCATTGTTACTAGTTCTAACCTTCAACGACTTCTATCGTCTGTAATAAAGATAGCAACGTCCTTAGTAAGAGTGGAAACTGATATCGTCAGTGTCATTTACACGTGTGTCATGTGAAACCGGAAGTGTCATTGCTCCGATTTAAGGGACGTAACTCCAAAAATCCAATATGGCGACTTTATGTTGATACGTCTATTGACGAATACATGTTGGCCTTTCGTACTGTCCTAGAAATTCACCCTTCAGCTAGGGCCTACCCATTCCGCCTCTATTGTCATTGAAAACGTAGTACTGTCTTATCACGGCCTTTGTGAAAGAAAATCGAACAGTCAACTGCCATATCGAATAGTTTCGTCCTTCGAGACACATCTGAGTTTTTGTCTGGTTCGACATTCAATTACACCAGTTTCATATTTTAAAATATGTAGGCCTTTGTTGAGACTCGAAATTAAGCGGCTCTCCACTTCGGGCCGAGAAAAACAACGGCTGCCGTGGACTCGCAACTCAACCTGCGCACCGCGTCTACTCATCATTCTTCCGCGATGATTTGATATCTTATGAATTATTCAACAAAACATTAAATGTGGCATTTATAAACTTGTTTCGTGTTTTGTTTCTACAAAATGAGGCTGTTCTGAACAATCAATGCACATTATAATGTTGTTTGATTGTAGTGCAATGACGGACTATATGTTTTACATTACGTCAATGCGTAGACTTGCACAAGCTCCAGAACGTGGAGAAAACTATCGAAAATGGTCTTCACAAGATAAATTATTGAAGATGCACGTTGATTGAAATATAAGGATTGAATCTTGCTTTGCTCGATTTCATGGGGTGATGAATTGAGTTGGTCTCGCAGTTCGCAGTTCATTCAATTTGTTTCAAAACCAACTCAATTCATCACCCCATGAAACGAGCAAAGCAAGATTCAATCCTTAAACGAAACTTATATTAGCTGTTATCCTTCGAAATAGATCCCTACCTCTCCTTTGTCTCCTGTCTAATATTATAATATTGTCAAGGAGGACATTAAATTGTGTCCGATTCGTTTGCAAAATATTTTCTTTCAAATAAAACTAGTTTAAATCAGGAACAAAGATAGCGGCCATGATCATAACGCCTAGAGTATCGAAGCTCTACTGAGTATACACGTCACGTGTGTAAACGTCACGTGTGTAGACGTCACGTGTGTAAACGTCACGTGTGTAGACGTCACGTGTGTAAACGACACGTGTGTAAATGTCACGTGTGTAGACGTCACGTATGTAGACGTCACGTGTGTAAACGTCACGTGTGTAGCCGGTCACGTGTGTAAACGTCACGTGTGTTGGGTTCAATGCCATTTATTCCGTGGTCGGAAGACCCTAAAACATCAATTAATAACAATAGATATAAACCTACCCTTCCTTATGTGTTCACATAATAGAATAAGCAAACTTATGTTAACGTTACAGATTTACACACCTAGTAACATTACGCTTCACTATATAATCATTACTGAATAAAAATAATGACTAACTCAGTCGCAATCATCTATCGCTACATACACATGTGCGTAACACTTTTAATAGAGATTTCGCATTAGCACGAATCCGAATCCGTATAGAGCGGGGAGAAATCCTTGATGCTCTTGTGAGGTTTCAATCACGTTCAAATCTTGTTTTGATCTCACGTGAGATATTCTTGTAATATCTAACAATTTATTATCAATTTCAGTATCAAATATGCATCTGGAATATGTAGCAATAATTCAGATGCGTATTATTAGTAGAACTATTTTAGAAGAATTTTAAAAAAATGACTATTATGGCGGCCATTTTGCAAATGAGTATTTCTGTGTATTTCTTCCACTTTACGAACGGCCAACATTTCATGATTTTTGTGCTTGACTGATCATTCAAAATCGTCAGTGTGTCGCCATTTTATGTTCATTATAAAGCAACTATTTTGCCACAAAAACATTTGTCTTACATTTTGGGTATGTCTTTAAGATATTTGGTGTAATTGAATCGTTTGTGACTTTTAACTCAAGAATAGTGAAAACTAACACATTTGATAATGGAACAAAAAAAAACAAGCCCGCTTTAGAATGAGAAGCCCATTTCCTTTTGATCTGCCAAATATCTAAAAACGTTAGTCGTCAGAATTTTCTTATAAACCATTAAAACTGCAAATAATGAGGAAAATGGAGTATTTTCTCATTCAAAAATAAGTGGTAGGGGTAACTTTAATTTATTTTTGGAGCTAAAAGAATAACTTAAAGACTTTTTTCTTCCGTAATTAATAAGAAAATACTATTTTTGTCAATTCTGCAAACATTCATACATATCTGAACACAAATCTGGAAGATATTGAATGAAATGTTCCTACAATTGGCCAAAACAGCATTTTTCACATAATTCACGTGTTTTACTCATTTTGGTATCTTTGACCGAGTACAGCAAAAAAACGAGTTCACTACCATATATTTCTTTTTGAATTATCTGATATGCAATGAACTCCCTTTTCCAAAAATGCATAAAAGAAAAACGTTAGTCGTCAGAACTAGAGAAGATCCTTAAATGAAAATGGAAATCGGAAATCTCGGGATATTTCTATTATTGTCATTTCAGCTTCAAACCCTTCTGTTTTACACAAGTTAGATTTTCATTGAAAAAAAAAGAGAGATTTTATCTTAGATATGTACAGTTTTCATTAGGCCTGTGTAACACTGTTGATTCAGACCGGTCAGAAAATATATGCCATTGCCTTCATTCACAAGTAGATAAATGTCTCTTTTTATGGAAACTGGTTGTGAGAAAAACATACTAGTCTTCGTCACAGCTATAGTACCTTGACTGCAGATCTCTTTTGAAATAATTTTGTCAAATTTCCAGATTGTAAATGTTCTTATCCACTAGAAAAGGTAAGGTGTCTGACATTCTGCTACATTCAACCACTTTGTCGCGTGACCTACCAGGTACGTATTTTTGGGGCAGTCGCAAGGTACTGGCCGTTGGTCGGTGTTTTTTCTCCAGAAACTCCGTTAAATGTAATCGATTTGATTAATGCGGCGCTACATTGTTCCGAATTTTGTCCAGATATGGTACTTTTAGTGATCTCTGAATGTCATATTGAATGGCTTTTGATGCAATAAATCAGCAAGATGAGGAAGCTACATGATTGATGGAACATAAATATGAACCAAACACGAAAACTTTAATGCTGAAATTATATCGTGACTTCGAGTTTTTTCGTTATAGAGAGTTTATTGCCTGGGAAATATATTAATATGATATCTACAATATAAACGTTATACATACTTTAGAAATTGTTTAAACTTGAAGATATTCCTATTCCAATGCTTTCAACATAACGTCGGTACTGGTCCGTAAATCTTATTATATATATATGTATTTCAATGTTACTGTTATGAATAGAATTAGCATATATATGTTGATAATTGCATTATTGATTCCATTATGTATTAACTTAATTGAAAAAGGCATTTTTAAGTTGAAGTTGTTATAACTTGTATGTAAAATTCCCTTTAAACTATTTATATAGAATACATTTGAACTAAACAAAACTTGGTAATAAAGATGTTCGTATTCATATTGATAATAGATATAGATTTCCTGTATAATCTTGAACAACAATTGAAAATGTATAGACCGATTCGGATTCGTGTCCACACGTCACCGGCTACATTGTACATGTAGTGCAGCAAGCGTGACGAAAACATTCGAAATACACGTATCCGAGGATCAATACAACTGAAGTTACATTGCATCAAGACGGATGGATTTAGGAGAGAATTGCTTACACTATTTAGTCTTTAAAATCTTAAAAAGGTAAAATAAATGAATTACCCTATAGTTTCTAAAACTATACGTTTCTCCCTATCCGATACGTATACGGATGGGTTTACGGATACGGATTCATGCTAAATGCGAAATCTCTAATAGCAATCTAATATTAGGAATAAGATTCATCAGTTTGGTATGAATGATATATACTGAGTTTGTTTTGTACACAAACAGTTTTCAATTCCTGTTTGTGTACAAAACAAATTCAATACCTATCTAATAGCAAGTTACATAAAAACCTTACATCTGTGATTACAACAGATATGTAAACAAATTACCAGCGACTGATGTACTTTACAATAACTCTGTTAGGAATATCAATCACATAGGCAGGACTAGAAAATACGACCTACCTCTTCAAAGGGAAGAGGGTCTTAATCCAAGGGCGACAACCTGTACAGCTGATGTGGATCTTCTGTCACAATGTTACAAATTAAGGAATTTAATATATCTTTATCGTTTATCCCTCCTTGTGTTATTGTGAGGGACGACATCGATCAGAACTTAACATCTGTGTGATGCAGTGTAATTACGTTAGAATGATTAATATAGTCTACAAGTGGTTTCAATTAATTTATATTTTTGATATATTCGTGTTTCTGAATATTGGATCCCTGAGGAGTCAGATTTTGGTCTGTTGTGTCTCCTATGACGGGGACATGGAAAGTGCCGACGGTTCCCGATTGGGAAACAGCCGAACTATAACTTTTGTCGCGTTACAGATAAGCTATGTACGGGTTGCTTCCCTTGACACACCCTGCCGTGTCATCGTTTATCGACAGAACTTGCTGGCCAAAGGTGCTACAAGTGAAGTTTGCGAACAGATATACTGAAAAATTCCATGAGCTATTCATATTAGAATTTCCCTAGAGCCATCTGTCCGCTGAAGTAAAATGTTATTGGACATATTGCGCAAGTTTTTTTTTCTACTACCGATTTAGTTCAAGTGAAGTTGATGTTAATATAATCGAACGGTCATAGATCTTGTAAAATGTGTTTACGAATAACGCATTGAGTGATAAGTGATACAGGCCAATTATACCTCTTTGCATAAAAAAAACGCTATCAAAGAGTTATGATGAGTGCATTCCAATTAACATACTTGTAATTTGTAAAGCAATATACTGTCAAGAGAAAATGTTTTTAATTTTGTAATGTGTTCTATTCGACGTTAATTAAGAAATATTTTCAAAGAGACATTTTAGAAATATTTGACAGTGCATTCAACAAGTTGACAGAGTGCTTCGATTGACGATTCCCATAAAACATGAAGTTGCATTTCAATATTTTAAATCATGTTTCAATTTCCCTGATATTGTGTAACTGATGAGAAAATCATTTTTTTAAGATTTTATTTTCAAATGTAACCAACAACACAAATCGTCTTAAAAAATAGGGAGGGTGAAAAAACATTACTAGGACTCGAGACTTTGTAACAGCTACATTCTGACCTAAATTAAGGTTCCCCAAAAAGTGTAAACAAATATACCCTGAAAACGTTAGTTTAGGTTCAAGAATAGCTTAAATGAATTCTCAGGTCCCTTTGGCAGGGGTCACACAATGCAAGCTAGCCCGAGAGTGTTTGTTCTACAGCGCCATATTCATCAAAGGGCAGGGCCAATATTTATGAATCTGTTAATGTTCAAGCCTGTTTTCTGATTCCGGCTACAATCTATTTTAAAAGTCTTGTTAAGTCAAAGTTTTGGTAAACTTTTGAAGATCCGTAAAGCCGAATTCTGTGTCCACTATTTACAATTGACTTTTCGATCGTCGAACTGTGCACAGAATCCATGCCTTGAGCACGAGAACGGTTTCATGAGTACGGGCCCCGGACCAGAGGAAATTCGGGCAAAAAGGTCTGCTTAATTTGCGCACATCGGTCACCAGAATGACCGACCAGTTGGTAGGCTTTTCAGGGCCCGGTTGTTCAAAAGTTGATTAGCTTAATCAGTGATTAGCGCAAATTTTAATTTCCTTGTAACTTTAAAATGAAACCATAGATTGAGTTATAACTTCGCAGATATCAAATATATGATAGTTTCAATTCACATGCAAAATGTCAAGATATTGCCTTGTACACTGACAGAAATATTAAAGTTTGAAAAATGTCGTTAAATAGTGATTAAGCTAATCACCCTTTGAACAACTGGGCCCAGGTAATTAGAACAAATAAAAATATTAAATCATCGTGTTTTCCTAATCAAACTGGTTCATTGTGTTTATTTTTTCCCCAGTAACCCTCGTTTTTGCCTCACAAATTGAAACTGCAACAGGATAAGTAAAACCCACGGCCAGACCTGGATTCGATCACAACACCTCCGAAATCTAGACGGATACTTCATTGATTTCCATGGTAACCATCAATATAAATCATTTCTTGTGATTTCAATTTTTATCTATTTTCGAAAATAATTCTGAATATTTAAAGACAATATATCTTTAAAGGAAAAGTTGACACTTCAATAGGAGTGATACTTGGTCACTGCGTCCGCTGCAACAGGTAATTATACCCCATCGAAATGTGTATATCGAGTGAATTTCCTATTGACATGATAACTTGTACTCGTTTCAAGTGCATTTCACTTTCTTTAATAATGACAAGAATTTGAGATGTAATTGCGTCAAGACGAACTCCAAAGGAATGACCATATTTGTTTTCTAAATTTCTTGAGAGCTGAAGAATAGTTTTCCTTTACCTTCTCAAATATTTCAAATATCAGATATTTTTCGTTCAATTATATAATCGAGAATTTGTGTGTATATGATTGATGCAAGTTATTAAGTTTCAAATTGGTGTTCTTAAAAAAATCAGTTAAACGAAAAATACTGATGAATACTTTTGAAGTTCATTATCATGGTCCTTTCACCTGAAGGTAGAGTGTGGTACATAATGTTATGATTTACATCTTCAGAAAGTAGCAAGGACATTTTGATTGAATTATTACAATAAGGTAAAGACATGTCACGAAAGGGCATCATGGTGCAGGTCATGTCATCACAGGGCACCTAGGCCATGCCGAAACAATATACCATTCACATTAGCATAGGAGAGTAAGGGAATTTCATTGTCAGTCATTAAGGATAAATTTTATAACACGACAATTTGACATGACAACACCGAACAGGAAGGACATGTTTACACAAGACAACTGGGACATCTTAACATGCGACAGTGTTAAAGCGCGTGCCTACCTGACTGACATTATATGTAGTTTACCATTATTCAGAACCTTGAAATATTATAGCAAATAACGCATTTTTCTTTGTTTTTGTTTGTGAATATCACTCTTACTTGTCGAAATGAATAAAATAGATGCTATATAACAGTGTCTTCAGTAATACGAAACTTGGTTCACGAGTGGGGCTAATATTTTTTTATTTTTCACGAGTGGGGCTAATATTGTGTTATTTTTCACGAGTGCGAAGCACGAGCGAAAAATATCTAAATGTAAGCCACACATATTAGCCACATGAGATGGTGTATACAATACGAATATATTTCGTAATACTGAAGATACTGTTAGATATTCTGTTTATTACATTTTTGTTGCAAAAAACTACCTAGGAACCCAAAACGACACATCAAGTTGACAATACTTGGTGTAGATACCTTGGACACTACCAAGTCTTAGACAACTCGATGTGACAAAATATAGTCTTATCTGTAAATATTTCAATAAAATGTGAAAGTTCGTCACTAAATTATTTTGATCACCATTTTTAAATAAAGACTTATTAGACTTTATACTTTGAATAAGTATGTCACATTACTGCTTTAATGTAATATGTTTTTAAAAGTCTCGTCATTACCTTGGATCACTATACACCCACCTAAACTAAGTTTGTGGTGTGATGGGGTGGGGGGGGGGGGCGAGGGATATGCTGGGATGTTTTGTCACTTCCTATACAGATGGTAGAATATTAAAAAGTACCATCAGTGTGAGTTATACTTCATCACTATCACTGTCAGAGACCTGCATAATATATCGGATCTTAAAAATGAAAGGTAATTGTGATATTAAACGCTGTGTTTTCCCAGAGAAAAGTTCCCTAATGATAGGTAACAGATCTGATAATTCCTGGCAGCAAAAAAGTCGTTCGTGTCGTTAAGCTAACCAGCATTTTACCACGCAAATGGGCAGCTTGAAGCTTTTCCTATGTTAGTTTGTAAGCTGTGATTTGATTGGTCAAATCAGCAAAAAGTGAAAAGTATCACTTTTTATCGAATGAATATTTTTCGATATCTCACTGATAAAAATGTAATAAATTACAATACCGATACATTCATATCAATAACATCATATGGATTATACAATGATTTCATTTCATCTGATACAGGAAAAATGAAACTCATCAGGACTGTCCGTTTCCCTTGCCGTAGTACATCTCTTATATTATACCTAATCTTAGTTCTGAGACTGGCCTCAGCCTCCCTACTCCCGAACACCAGCGAGGTCAAAAGGTCAGGTATATATGGAGGGGGTATCTCGACTAGTTTTATCACGTGTAGATCCTATTTATAAACAGACACACTTTGTCAATTATGGAACATTATCTTTAGATGTTAACTCCAAGACATACAAGGTGCCACGCGTACATATCGAAGTGGCTTAACTACTTAATTAGGTAAAAGTTATCGTGCCGTGATGAAAATCTAAATCTGTGGTGGTTTCGTAATACCATATATACGGTAGGGACCTATACCATGTATTGGTCTAGAAAGGCATGTTTACAGGCCTTACCACTAGGATTCCAGTAAAACTGCTTAAATTGGATTTTAATTATAGCTAATTGGATTAGAGAACGTTTAACTGCTTTTTCCAGCACGTCTTTCAATTTGATACATCATTTAAGTTTTTCTAAGGAAACAAATGGGAAAGTTACTTTTGAAAAGCTGCAATAAAGTGGGAAGGAATAATTTAAATTCTGAAATATTGTGTCATATCGTTAAAAAATAGGGGTCACTAGGCATATCGCTTAGACCATTCAACTAGCCCTGGAATACAAAACAAAAATCTTGATGGTGTAGCACGATTC
Source organism: Mimachlamys varia (assembly GCA_947623455.1). Classification (NCBI taxonomy): domain Eukaryota; kingdom Metazoa; phylum Mollusca; class Bivalvia; order Pectinida; family Pectinidae; genus Mimachlamys; species Mimachlamys varia. The sequence continues at coordinate 43,232,252 of OX392539.1, forward strand.
ACCTCCAGCACACACACGTACATACACACATATGGAGATATTAGCCAGGTGGTAAAGGACAAGTAGTCAGCGCCTGTTAAGGCAGCTCCTGCGAACTCCTCAGAATTGTATATGATAGAACTGTAAGTGTTAATTGTATTGATTGTATGTGAATTGTATATCTATGTACTGTAAAGCGCTTTAGAATGGCATATGTTAGCTAGATAGGGCGCTATATCAAATGTTGTATATTATTATTATTTTTTTTTGTTAGTTTTTGTGTCTAAGCATTTCTAAATATTCCGAATTCTATGCATGTATGACGAAAAAATTTAAATGTCTTCAGTCTACCGATTCAACGAGACAACCAGAAATGCATATTAACCGCAAGGTCTATCGTGAATTGTCTACACGGTAAGCGGTTCGTGCAATCTCTGGTCTGATGTACATTTGTTGTTCTTCTCCTCTCTGCTCCAACCTCGCTGTAACACGGCGAGTCTGCGTTGTGCCGATAACATCTGTTCCCGTGGCTTTAAGATGACTGTTTTATCTATTTCTTGTTTTCCCAGTCAATTGAGAAGAAGATTTAGCCCCAGTGTTACGCCGATTTTTGTTAGGACTCATTCCAATGGTATGATAAGTGAATCTTGCACGCGGCTGTTTTTAGTCTTCACCGAATTCCTAAACACTTTTGTAATAGGTATTGTTTTTAAATCACCCACTCGTTATTAAAGGGGTTTATCATCGGAAATTAAGTTAAGGTTTATATTTATTTTTGGGAGTTCTTAAATTCGAGGTATTTTTGGTGAAGAATTTTGTTCAAGAATTGAAAAAACGGAACGTATTTGTACACAATTAAACCATTGATAAATGCAAATTAATCTTAATATTTCGTTTGCGGGAAAAAAAGGGAAAGAACAAAATTTATACTAAAGAATAAGTAGAACCCATAATAATAAGGTGATATGCATATAAATTTATCGTTTTAGTTTGTACACACGGCAAGTACTAGGTTTGAAGTAATCTTGTTATTACTGTACCATTATTCGTTACTACAAACACCTCTTTGGCTGATGTTCTTAGGAGAGACAGAAAAATCGCATTATAACGCGGAACTAACAAAACTAGCTTCGCGTTATTCCGCGAAGAAACCACTTTATTTTGACAGCAAATATGAACTCAATAGGCTATCGGACATTACTATACAATACATTGCATAGCACCTGATCAATTTCAGTATACGACAGTCTACCTACATGGCATATATTGAAGTTGGATGAACATAGGTGAAATATCAAGAAAATTGTGCTCCACACGAACTTTGGTATAGAAAATGTATAACTGTTATTCTAATTCATATATAAAGTAGATAAACATGATAAAAAATGATATCCAGCAAGTAAAAGGTTGAAATCAAACGTCAATTTGAACCAAAACATAATTTCATTATGTGACACATTCTCTTTTCAAGATATGTAGATGGATGTAAGTTTGGAAACGCGAAATAGCTATGTAAGTAAGATTTTCCCCCTGATAAACACGTGTACCGGTATGATATACAGGGTTACCAATATCTTAGACGAGTAATCTAGGGATAAAATGGAAAATTGTCCGACGGACGATCATCATGAGAGTACCACCAGTCGTTGTTTGACGTCTATAAAGACGTTTTAGAACATCATAATGATTATTTAGGCGCATTCAAATCATATAATGAATTCTTTTGCATCATATACTATATCATTTCTAAGGTATCAAGAGTGGGAAATGATGATGTCTTTAGCAGATGTGACGAACGCATATTGCGTTGGTTGTTCGGAGTTGGAAGAGAACAAACAGGGGACGACCATACAAAGAGACAATATTGGATGATTGATCAGGGTAAGACATGCTTATAACGATCCAAGAAAAGCAGGCCTTATTTCTAACGCAGTAGAACCATTTTGAATCGCTGTATTCTGGTTTAGGCACATACCTATTGTTTGTTTATTGTTTATAGGTCGGTATCAACAGCTAATTTGTAAGTGTTTGTCTGCTCTTTGTTTGTTATGTTTTCAACGGGTAAGGACATCCGATAGGGTTTTATCGTTTTCGAAACAACCTGGTCACATGAAGGAGGGTTCATCTGGAACCAACACCGAACGGAAAAAGTAGACTAGTGAATACGAGAAGACATATCAAAAACGTTGGGAACGAGGCAGCCGACACATTTGGGTGGGTTAGATGAAACCCCCGATTCCGCAAGCTTATGAATACCACCAATGTGATACAAGCTTGGTATAAACCATTTCTTCGTTTTAATTAATTCTCTCCGATATTCGAGAATTCATGTACCCATGTTTTAGTGTTTGTAAGGAAAAAACGAAATGTCCAAAGTGTTCCGATGAAGAAATCAGTCTAATTTGGGCCTCTTCAACGAAACCCGTGGTGATTCTTCAAAACGATTCCACATATGTCGCCTCTATCACAACATTTGTTCTAACACTGTGCAGTGGTATACTTGCATTGTGTTTCAGTAAGTAAACACATACCAGAACTGGACAGACAGTACACTGTATAGTCACGCGCCGAGCACTTTATATGAATAACTACTCATGTTTCGAAAATATGCAATGGTCGGCGACTACCTCCATACCTTTGCACAGCCATGACTTATATATGTGGGCGATAGTACTGATGTCGAACTTCCCTTTTTGCTCGGTCGGCGTGTGTTGTATCTGTCACCGAGTGCATACGTGCATCAAACAGCCTGTCCAAACACTATTAATGTCCGTTTAATGATATGGAAATGCTTCTACCCTTCTAATTTCATACACAAATCCCGACGTGCCAACGGGTTTCATACACTATGGTACAGGCACATGGGTTTCTATGTGTAAGTTTTTATCAGTCTGTCTCGTCTGCCAGACAATGCATGTTCTTATAGCCTTCAATACAGGATCCTCGGTTATACTCGTGTCAAAGGTCATACAGTGTCTATGTTCGATTTACAATGTATCTGTGTGTCGACACGTGATTCACTATGACGTCATTGGATCACATTTTGGTAGAAATTGTTTACTTGTGTCTGACAATGCAAATTACTTAATGCTTTCATTTCTGGTTGCAGGGATAAATGCAGTCTTATTTCCATTAACTTCGAAATATATATTTTTTTAAAGTTGACGAAAAATTCTCTGAAGCCGTTGTCCCTCCTCACCTTCATACAGAATACTAGCCACGAATTTAAACAGAGGTTAGTGCAAAATTGGAATTCGCTGCTGAAACAAAACAAAAGTTGACCAACACTTTCACCGCTGCAGACCAGGATTGACTCATCAAGATCAATGCTTAATCATCCTTGATATCCAGGGGTTACGATCACCTACGCTCTCTACACCCCCATCCTCGATATCCAGAGGTTACGATCACCTACGCTCTCTACACCCCTCTTCCTAGATATCCAGGGGTAACGCTCACCTAAGCTCTCTATACCCCTGGTACATCATCGATATCCAGGGGTTACAACCACCTACGCTCTCTACATCCCTAGTACATCCTCGATATCCAGGGGTTACGATCACCTACGCTCTCTACACCCCTGGAACATCCTCGATATCAAGGGGTTGCGACCACCTACGCTCTCTACACCCCTTGTACATCCTCGATATCAAGGGATTAAGATCACCTACGCTCTCTTTCACCTCTGGTACCATCCTCGATATCCAGGGGTTAAGATCACCTACGCTCTCTACACACCTGTTACATCCTCGATATTATATAAAAATATAATCTTTATTTATTTTACAACAATTATGAAATAAACTATACAACTTATATTAATCACTCTTGTTGGCCCGGATGTTAGCGCGCGAGGGGTCTTATTGTGGGAGGAAACCGGAGTACCCGGAGAAAACCCACGTGGTCGGGCAGGTGACCCCATACATTTTCACACCCGATCGGGGAATCGAACCCCGATCGCCTTGGTGAAAGGCAAGTGCGCTATCCACTGCACCACCCGACCACCCGTGGGTATCCATGTAAATCTCTCCTTTGTTCATATGTTGCCTTTAGTTTAATCGATTTTGAGTTCGGATTATGATTTTGTTAACGCTTCGGTATTCTCTATTTTTTTAAAATCGTATAACAACATTTTCATTCATAATACATTTCCATGGAAAGAAGCAGAGCAGATGCAAATATATAAATATATCTATAAAGTGACCAATGGCGTACGATATTTTCATCCGTGAAGAAAGTACATTACAAAATTATTTTAAACGAATATTTTTTTTAAGAAAACTCGCAGTTTTTTGTTGATTTTATATCATGACTTGTATAGATAGTTCTTCCCTACTTTTCTTTTATATTGAGAAACAGATGATTGCTCTGTAAATTCGACCTCGTTTTATCCACACTGTCTACCTCATCTGCTGTTATATACTTCCTCATCCCAATCATCACTATCATAACCATAATCATAAAAGCTCAAGCTCATACACACACACGATGCAGCTTTCACGATTACAACGATGTTTGTACATACTCATGATGCTGACTTCGATAATGACGAGCATTCCAGACGAATGCTTCAATTCCATGTTGTCCTATAAATAGAGCAACTTTCAATCAGAGCTCGTGCCTTACCGTGCATATAACTTCACCCAGCGTTCTGTAACACAATACATGCTATGGACATTGTCCGCGAGCAGCCTGTTAAATTACCTTTGTGAATACATAGTAGGGAATCCGGTGGAATTGCTATGAATTTGTTTAGTTCAGATACTTTTCCTGTTGTTGTGTAGCATTTGTTTTTGGACATTAGCTTATTTTGTTTATTTTTCATTAAAACTCATATCATTAAAACACATTTCATTATAGTATATTTCATTATAACTCTTTAAAATAATAATAGCATACTTCGTTCATTTTACACTTTATCATAATATCTTTCTTAATAACTCATTAAATTATACTACATGTCGTTATAGCTCATATTTATTCATTTATTTTTATTATCATAAACACGTTTGACCTCATCATTGCAAATTTTATTATACCACATTTTATTGTAATATATTTTATTAGAGCACGCTTCGTAAATTCATTATAACAAACACATTTAATTAGCAGCCTGCCAATTTCGGTTGATTGTTTTACAAGTAAAAGATTTTCAATAGCTAACTGAACAGATAATTCTATCTAAATGATTATTTTAAGAAATAAACGTTTTGCAAAATGATCAATTCATCAACAATTTTTTAAAAGGGTGTTATATTTTACTCTATTCTAACCCCATACGCACGTTATTGTTTGTAGACGTCTGTAAAATAGCGACTGTCATTGCTCAAAAATAAGTATCAGGACTGGTTTAAGGGGTGGGTATTAAATATGATGCATTCTGAGTTTTTGGGGTTTACCGGAAAGGAATATTATCTTTCAATAAGACTTTACTCCTTGTTAAACTTCAATAAACTTACAAACATTTTAGAAAATAGCAGGTATGAAATATACCAATGCCATGGGAATCTTTCATATATAGATCCAATCATAACCATAAGAGCAACATGAAATAAAAAGGTGCCAAGTCGTGTCGACAATACAGGTGTGCTGTTGGAATGCTTGTCGGAGGAATTTGAATTCACTAGACAATTCGTTTGTAAAAAAAACATTTAGAGAATACCAAAGCGTCAACAAAACCATAATCCTAACTCGAAAGTGACTAAACTAGCAACAAAATAGGAAAAAAAAGTAAACTTTTCATGGAGATTCTTGTTCAAGTACAAGAAAATAAGACCAGGTGTTCCGGAAGAGTAAGCATCTTCTGCTTCATCGACGACACCCGCCATTTAAATCTTTTTCAGATCAAGTTCTCAAAGTAAGAACCGAGTCTTCATATCTTTTGAGTAATGACACGGTACATTTTATAGACATTTTTGTAGTACGCGATTTGAAATTATACAGTACTTATTTCTTTTTCTCAATTCATTAATTAAAGGAGTTTTACGTACCCGACCCTATTTCTTCTACATTAGTTTACAAAGTTTTCAGGGAGGACGAAACAGATGTATGATGCAGTTTGATAAACATTTTTCGGCATAATGTATCTATTACTAAATTTAAAAGGTGTTGCATTTTATGTGTGTGTTACGTTATCTTTTTCATAAAGTAAGTACACTAATGAGCATACTCAAAACATATTTCATTTTAATAACACTCAAAGATACAAAATAATTTTTAATAAGACAAAGATGCCGATCATAAAACTTTAGCAAGTTTGTTCGTCAGCAGCATCATGACATATATCACGAAAATCTCGATATTCAGTTCAAGCCCTAGAATAACGAATCGACTGCGACATGTAAACACTATATAACAGGATGGAGAAGCAGGAATGTTATTATCAAGAAAGAGAAAGTTCACGATCGGAAAATCGAAATCGTCACGTTTATCATAAAGCTTAGAAGGAAGCTGCCCGTGTTGGTACTAGTTTAAGTACGCTGATGTAGGAGAGTCTGTTTTGTCCTTTATTTCAAGTTCAGTAGGGCATATACGATCGATTCAATAAGCAAACTTGTTGTTGTTTATAGACAACACATCGTCGATATATCTTAAATGGCACTGTAGTTAAAGTCATTAACTTAATCATTTAAAACCAATCGTCTCCTTATTTTGTTTGTTTGATAATGTCAATCATTTCCTTCCGAAAACTTTGTCAGATTCGGACCAGTACTCATGAAACCACTCTGAAAATATATCATTTCTATTTTTCTGACAAACTCATCAATGGGAATTGATGGTTTCAAGCCATACAACATTTATAGGTTGTTGTCATTACTTACATTTGCAAATAATGAATGAATATGTAATGGGCCTATCAGAATGGGTACAGGTATTTTGTCAGCTGTGACTCAATGAAGTCACACATCACGTGACCTAGAATCACGGTCGAAATATGCATATTCACTAGGCTGATATAAATGGGGCGTTCCCTGGCCGTTCATCTTCGGAACACCGAGGAAGACGGGTTATCGGTCATTACACTTATTGTTGTATCAAATGACAGTGAAAAATGAAATTATGAAAAATCGTTGCAAAACTCCTTTAAGTATAGATCGTGTGCCTTAATCAAGAATAGAGATTTGAGCATACCACGATCGCAATTTAAGCATGAGAATGGTTCTGTGCTAAATAAAGATGGACTTTATTAATAAATATATTAAATTAAACCATTTCTATATAGATTACCGTCCTCACGTAGTCTAATGTATTCTACAAAAGGTAAATATAAGTATAATATAAAGGTAAGGGATACTGAAGCGACAATAAAAACATACTCCAAACTTAACATAATATGGACAAAGGTAAAATTTACATGGAGAAAACCAGGTGCTCCGGAAGAGGAAGCGTCTTCTTCTTCTCTTGGTCACATCCATCTTCATAGCACACAATGATACAAACTATTTCTCAGTGAGATAAAAAAAAAGGGGGGGGCGACCATATTCTCATCAACCTGCATCTCTCGAATTCCTGTGTAATAAGGTTGTTTGTCAGTAGTCGACATCTATCACAAATACATGTTTCTACCACAATACCCCGTGTTATTCCACTCTCAGACCATTGTATAAACATGCTGACAGTTGGATAAATATATGTTATATTCAACTAGTGGAATATGACCTTCCGGACTTTTGATTGGTGGAGAAGTTGAACTTTGACCGGAAATCACGTGGTTTAATGCAACGTGCTGATCGTTGGCGTAGTCATCGATTGTTGACGTCGTCACAATTTGGCGGGAATATGTACGAGATTATGTGTTTTCGCGTAAATATCACTCGCTAAAGCTCGTGTTTTTTTGTAACTTTTAAAAAAAAATTAACTCGAGTGAAATAAATTCCATATCCAACAACCATTCGTTGTGTAACCTCTATATCTCGATAATTCATGGAATTTGATTACATTTTTGTGTTAAATATTGTCATACATTCTTGTATTTTATCCCTTGATATTGTGATAGTTATATCCAATTATATTTAGTTCTTGTAAACTTGTATATTTTGCTGTTTTATTCATGTGTTTTTGCCAATAAAGGTTTCCCGAAAATACCCCTGAAATATTCTGTATAATAAGGAATCAGCTACAAATACGTTTGTAATGCCTGTGGTATTTTATAACAAGCTTAAAACATCCCGGAATGCATTCTAAATAATTAAGAATTCTGATTCATAGAACTCAACATTCTTGCCGTAGTGTTTTCTGGTTCTAAATCCTGCTAAGACTCTGTCTATAAGTCCACAGCGTTTAAAATAAAAACAGAGAGCATAGTCACCACTTGTTAACCTCTGCCATCACTTCCGTATAACCATGTATACAGCTATAGGAATACCATTGAAAATAAAGAAACTTGTAGCTTAATACTTAAAACAGTTCCTAATAAAATGATAACAAAACAGATATCAATAAAAACATATTATCACGAGAAAATTAGGGATACTTAACGAAAGTTTTAAATGTAAGATGGAGGAAGAATTAAGATTTGAGGCAATTGAAATAATATGAGTGTTTCCTATGTAATTTGTTTTCCCTTTCCAAAACGCTCTGCACTGGGCCAACGCTTAACATATTGGTGCATACCATCACTGTAAACCTTGACGGAGAGGAGTGAGAAACAGTTTGTAGAGTTTCGAAAGCCTAACTGGTAAAGTCTCAGGTTTCGGTACACTTCTCGCTATCTCGCCACTACTGTAGGGCCTACTGCGGTTGTCTATAAAAGGTAAGCGGTGCTAAGGTCGCTCAGGAAAGCGAGAACTATCGGGATTTGTATGTGTCTCGTCCACTCGTTCTGTGAATACACGGCTCCGAGGTAAGCGCAGCTAGAGAGTCAAGGATTTCCTCATCGCAGTGGTAAGTACTGCCGCTAGTTTTCTTGCGTTTAGTTCCGGGTTTTCTCTTTAAATTGTTTTGTTTGCTTTCGCTTTAAGTGATTTTGTTTGAGCTTAAGTTTATTTGAATGTTACATTTTAATAGGATTCAAATGAAATAGTGTTATTTGCATCTCTAATATGCAATATGTTTTGGGTTTTTCCCAAAGTTTGATATGATTTTTTCGTTCCAAAATCGTTTTATACATGTACAGTCACTGTTTTACGAATAAGCTTTATGCACAATTTATGTGGTTGGTGAAATTATGCACGACCGGCACATAAAGTAGATTTCATTTCATTTATTTGATGGCTATAGTTGTGGTATGCAGGAAAATGGCTACATATGCCAAAATTGATTATTCAACTTTTTATAACACCATTCCAATGCCCAACGCACAGTCATATTTGTTAAGTCAATTTCATACCCGTTTTGTTGTTAATACATTAAATTATATCATATACCATAATTCTAACTACTTTAGAAATATCAAAATGGATATAAATCATTAAAGAATTGCTACATTTTTATTGTGCCACGGTCATGTATCGTCTACAATAAGAATATACCTTAAGGGAATTGTATCATATATTTATGTATATTTCTGTAACGATTGATGTAAGTTTTCGTGCAAATATGCAACGCTGTGTATTGGCAAGTTGCTGTGGAATGCGGAAGTCACTAAGGGGTGAAGGTTACAGTGTCTATGGATGATCTCTAGGGTACATTGGAGTATGACGGTTAATGAACATTTGGTTGTAATCAGACAAAACCACAGAGACACTACGCTATGTAAATAACGCCAATAAGCGTCTACTCGTAACAGTTTGTTACATGTCGCCAACAACTGATCATGCATCGACTTGGTACCACTTCATTACATTGCCAATTACTTACGTCATACGCCAGACAATGTTCTGGTTACATTATTATGTAATATCATAGTGAAATAGGACTGTATAACAATTAAAACTTATATATCATATTATAATGGTATCATATTATTATGGTAATAAGAAAAAAGTATACCAAATTAAGAAACATAATACGATGTACTATATATAGTACTTGATTATAGAATAGTTTGCAATGTAGATGGTATTTCCAATAGTTTACCTTCTGCAAATGTATTTGTTTGAGGAAAATTAACCCCATAAACCTGTTACATGCAAATTAACAACTTTTAATTTTTCAGGTTTTGCTTTAATTTTGCTTTTCTTTTCGTCCCAACAATGGAACCTGATTACAATGGAAACCTGTTTATGTCAGAGCCATTTAAATTTTCTGGTACTACTGTACCACCATAATACAGGAAGAGTTTACAAAACGCTTCGAAAGGGTAAAAAGTTTAACATGGAATTTATCACGTATGGCATATTAGACCATGTCAACCTTTCTTTGTTGAAACGATCAGTGACAGAGCAGAAACGTTTCATAAAATAATTTGAAGTTGTAAAATGTTCCCATTGTCAACACGTTCCTTGTAAAGGATTTATTTTCAGCTTATTCTGCCGAGCTTCAGCTTACCCACGAGCTTATTGATATTTATACTTACAACTCTATATAGTGCCAACATTTGTTAAGAAATGTTTTAAAAGTTTGAAAAATTAATTGAAGAAGACTGAATAATGTTTTATATTTCAAAATAAGAGCAAGGGAAACTAAAAATGTCATTGGCAATAATCAAGGTTTAAATGTTTTGTAAATATATCGAAGAATACACAACGATGTTTTCATATATCAGAATAAGAGAAAGAGAAAATAAAAATTTCATTGGCAATAAGTGAGGTGCAATTGAATTGAGGGGCGTTATATCGAGGTTGTACTGTATAACTGTATTAAATTTACATGTAAACGTATACTCGTCCAGCCTGGCATGTGGTGATGAGTGTGTGTGTGTGTACCTGCTGCTGCTGCAGTGTGCACTTGGCGATGCCCATCACTTTCAGTTAAGATGGCATCTGTGTTATGTGCTAAATACTCCATACCTGTCAGTTTGTGTTATGTACATATTGTTGCTGCAGCAGCTTTGTATTATACAGAAGTATAGTCAGCTTACTTAGTGGTTTATCTCAATACAAAATACAGCATTGCTGAAATATTTGTTATCTTAACAATTCGTTTTCATAAATTTGAAATTAGTATTATTCACAAGGCTATTTATGATATCAATTATTTCTTATTTATAATATTTTACACTTAGAAGTACTTAAATTATTATTAATCTGCATTTTAAAGTAACGAATATGTACTCATTATCTTACTGCGGAATGTATCTTCTTCCCTAAAAGCGCTTCACACTCAGAAATCTAAAAATAACATTAAGGAATTAAAAGAATGCAGCTGATGCATTGATGAAACTTTGGAAATATTTGCTAGAATACATTTATTAATTAGAACAAGACGAATATGACTTATTAGGATGTGCTGCTGTAAGCGTGATTATTTAATCGGTTTAAATAATTCTGAAAACCATAATCTTAAATACAACTGCTATATAAAAACTTTCTTTGATTATATGGTAGGTGAGTGGAGAACCTAACCTTATGTAAATACTAGATTAACTTAAGGAGAAAAGCGAAAATCAAAACAAAATTTTAATGTAATTTGTAAAGCAGCAAATATCCCTATCGTTGCATTAACATACTAGCTTGAACTTTTTAAATTTTTTATTTTTCAATTAAAGATGAATTTTTTTCAAATACTAATCTTCGGTGGTTTTGAAAACAACAACAAGTCATTAAGATTTAGCTTCGAAGATGCGTACATCCTTCAGCAAAAATAAAACGAAATTGCTTTGGCTAGGATACAGTTATCTAAATCAAACAGTTTCCTTTAAATATATGCACACTTGAGCTCAATGTCAACATCTGTAGGTTGTGACAGGTGCGTTGTGTTGTGGATAATTGGGGAGCAACCTTTCCGTCAGGAATTGTAGTTGATGGTTTAGAGAACACTCCTTTTGATTATTAGTACCAGTCCGAACTTTCTTTTTTCTTTTTTTTGTTTTATTTTTTGTTTGATTTGTTAAGTAGATTTTTTTAACAAGAATAACTCTTTATTGTATCAATATAAATTTAAAATTTGGCATACTGAATATCGATATCATTCACTTTTAATTAAAGTTTCAATGTTTGGATAAATAATTACACATGAAAGAATGTCCGAAAAAAAATCAGAGAATACAAAAGCGTCAACAAAACCATAATCCGAACTAAAATCGATTAGACTAGAGGCAGTATAGGAACAAAGAAAATACTTATAAGGAGACTTTCGTAAAAGCACTAGAGAATAAGAACAGGTGTTCCGGAAGAGTAAGCGTCTTCTGCTTAATCGACGACACCGGTCATGTTAATCTTGGTCATATCCTTGTGAGCATCAATCCTCAAAATGAGAACGGAGTCGTCTCATGAGGAAGACATATTTACATTGAATATCTTATATAACTCAATACAAGAAACATTAACTATGAAAGACGTGCGGTACTATGCTATTTAACGGCTGGCCCTTTTCACTTGAATGACTCATCAATACAAAAATAGAATTTAAAGTGTTTTTACATGATCTTATGTAATAGTATTATGCTTGCACCCAAAGTATCTACACGTAGATATTCAAATTGCAATAAATCATCTTGAGTTTAAGGTGTTTTTGGCATGTGTATCTTCTGATATCGCGCGCTCAGCATCCTTGATGCAGTGTCTGTTGAAAATTGTTTGAAGTTGCTGGGTTAAACTCTCAGACATATGTTAAACATAAAGGCCAATTTATTCTGAAAGCCTTAACGTTAAATCTTCGCGGCTTAACACTCACACTTTCCATAAGGACTCCAGTTTCTGTAGTTTACCTATTGAAGTATTTGATTCATTATTACCTACACACATTATTTTAATTACATTAATTACTATTCACAGACAAAAATTCCATCTAGAAAACTTCTTAATAACTGATAATTATGGCCAGTTTCTGTCAGCGATAGATTTTTGAATGGAAAATCGAAATCATTGATTTCATTTAAAATTTCTACAATTTTATAATGTAGTCAGTAGTTCAGTAGTAGGATTTAAATACCTCAAATGTCGGTGTAAAGGGAAAAGTAATTTGAATTTGGAAAACAAATTATATACGATTTTGAAATATCTAACTTCTAGTATTAAACTATAAGACAATATTATCAGTAACAAATTAACTTAGTAACATATGCAAATTTTAGTATACAACATTTGAAATAGCGCCCTATCTAGCTAGCATAAACCACTCTAAAGCGCTTTACAGTACATATATATATACAATTCTTATACAATCAATACATTTACCAAATACAATTCTATCATATACAATTCTGAGGAGTTCGAAGGAGCTGCCTTTTCAGGCGCTAACTACTTGTCCTATACCACATTGCTAATATCTCCCTATGTGAATATATATGTAAAACGAACGTACAACAAACACGTGACTTGTGATTGCACAAATATAATTTATTCATCAAAACAGCAAACATAAAATGCATAACACAATGCAGCTGTTTCGCCTTCAAGGACTCGGGGAGGTGCATGCAATCCTTTATCAAAACTATCAAAATGTTCTTTATTTAAAATCAATGACAAGTGAAGTATGTATAATACGAACCTTGTCCCTAACCGTAAAAGATAATATGACTGTAATGGTTAAAGGTTATGGCAAACCTCATGACTTAAGTCCACCAGCAGAGTCTACCACCTTATATGCTGAAAGTTGAACGTAAGACACATGTGATTGCACCAACATAATTTAGAAATCGATAAAATCGATAGAAATCCCAAACATAAATTACACGGCACCATCAACATACCTATACATCCAGTCTTGAGTCGTTATACACTAAAGTATTTCATTTACAATATACTTGATCAGTCTGATAGGAACATACTAAGCAATCTCAGTAAGAAGGACCATGTATAAGTACAATATTACTTGTTTCCGAATCATCACAAGCATTTGTCATTACTTAAATATGGTTAAAACTAACCCCAATAAGAAAATACTTGAAAAACCAGTAGAACAACTGTATAGCTCTGAATTCAACATCCTGTATAATCCAGTTACTGTAACACTGTTATGGATAATCCGGTAACTCCAAGAAGTATAACCAGCTGTGTCACCATCCATAACGTACTAGATATCAGTATGTGGTTTGTATGTAACACTTTTACTCGTTGGTTTAAATGGGATCACACAACATTGATTATTCCCGTTAAAGTACTTCATGACGTCACCGAGAAGCCAATATTACGTATCGACAGGTCTGTAGAATGTTGTCGAGCTTCTTAGTGTAAATCATGCACAACATGGCGGGAAAAGTCGCAAGGTATCCCAATGCCGTTTATCTTTATTTTCTTATTTCATTCTTTTTTCTTTACGTAAATTTTGGTAAAATTGTTATTTCTACTGGGTTTTTTTAATGACAAATCAGCAAAAAATAATATAATAAAGCAAAGTCACACTTAAGTCTCCAAGGAAACTCGACCAAAGTCTGTATTTATATAATATTTCCTTCGATCCACCTCTACAAATAATTTTCACTAATAAAAAATTATCAAAATGTGTTTCTCCCTGTTTAACATTTTAATTATGATGAAGTCTCTTAGACACGTTTAAAAACTATGAAATGAAAGAACCCTTTTATTGTCAAGTCGATCCATGCCAGAACATATTTCATTGAAATCTCAAGAATGGAGTTTGAACGGTCTGTATGAGAAGATATATATCTTTTCATTATATATATATGTTAGTATACATGACTCATCCCGCGCGCAATGCAAGCGAAAACACGTATGTATGCCAAGTCCGTATGTAAATATGGCAAAGCCGAAGTGCTGAAGAGGAGAGTTATATATCTACTTCTCGACTCTCTCCCCCTGTCTCTCTACCTCTCTCCCTCTTCTGTCATGTTCCGCGCTATCTATGAGTAGAATATCGTAGTTGCTGCTGCCGTTTGGCTGGAGAAGTTAATTGCTTGTGAGAGTGCATTACCTAGTGGGGAACAAGTAACTTTGTGGGATCCTTGAGATGAAGAGATGATGTGTCTGTGGAGGGGGTGTTATATTAGTCGGCTGTCTGGCGCAGTGTGTGTAATCTAAGTGGTCAGTTCTCCTTGTTCTATCTCTTTAATCTGTTAACCAGATCCGACTCCTTTACGACCACGGTTCAGATGAACATTATGTTTATTTATATTTTTATGTAATCATTATTCCTTTCTTTGTATATGTTACATGTTCCTATTTGCTGACAATGCAACTATTTAGTTCTGACACATACCTTCTTCGCAAAGCACAAACAACAGGTTATGAAGGCTAAATGTTTTTAGTGTCTGCTACTTAGATATACAATAAAGCAGCACAACGACTATCTATGGACAAAACGTCTGCTAGTGGCTATACCTTTTCGCCAACGAAATAGTTGCAGACAAAAGTCTGTAGGACTATTTTTTAAGCCTTTCTTGAAAACGTTGTATGGGCAAAAATCTTCAAAGCTTGCTAATGCTCATAGTTCTTCGCCGCTAAAACAAGTGTTAGCAAAGGTTTGCTGGGCCTGCTATGTCACAAACACCTTTAAGCAAACGATCTGCTGGGCTTCCTTCGTACATATACGTTCGTGTGGTATAATAGACTGGATAAAATATTTCCATGGCCTTATACCACAGTATTTGCGCAAAAAAATGTGGGCAAAATTTCTAAGAAAAGTCATGCACTTACACGTAACTTAACACAGCACTTACAAATTCGAACAAAATTTCTTAGAAAGGTATTGCACTAACACACAACTTGACACAACACTAACAACCGTTGGCATTTTTTAGAACGGCCCTGCACGTACACAGCTTAACAAAGCTCAAAGATCTGTGCGTAAAATCTCCACCGAAACCGATACAAACATCGCAAAACAACATTTACGCAGCAATATTGGTTGAAAATATGCAAGTGTCTGCTATTGGATGTCTTTTTCTTTTTATTTGATGAAATGCGTATTTCGGTGTTCATTTTAGTTAACATCAAACAGATCTCATCTTGGATCTATCAATAAAATCTTTCGATTACAAAAAAAAAAGAATGAAGCAAAACTTTTAAAATATCAAAAAAGCACCGTTATCAGTTCTACACAATGGTTGACCTTACTACAAATACAGGTTACTCATCAAAACCCTTGAAAAATTGTATAACACATATTCGTAAAGATTGTCTTATATCGGAAAAACGAAAGCAAGTAATAAAACAATCGTTGCGTTTTTTTCACATTTTAAGCATCATAGTTTTAATCCATTTATCCCCTACGAATCTTTCCAGCATCTGTATGAGTTTTCGTTTGCAGTGATAAGTGGCTATGTTCAGAACATAAAAAAGACACAGTTTCTAAATTAACTTTCCCTCGCAGTTGCTTACTTGCATACCAAAGATATTTTCGTTCCGTTGTACTCGCTGTATACAAGTTGGCATACTTCCAAATGAAAAGTGATGGTAATATAGCATTTGGTTCTGAATTATTTGAATCATCAAGTGTATTCAAGTGGTTTAGTTCTTTAAGCTGCCAAGGTTCATTATTTTGTAAGAGAAGCGAAAATATTTTTGTTTTTCGCTTTGTTTGTAGTTTTTTCCCCCTGGAATTAAAGTTACAAATTCTTTATGAAGATCAAGCAGGGAATCTGCTATTTTAAAAAAGAATTGTTAAACGCAACATTCTAGTGATTTACGAAGTGTATTGTGATACATTTTATAGGTGAATTATTGTATATAACGCTGTGATATTATTTGTCATGAAAGTAGAGTACTTATAACATACTTTATTTTATTTGTTTTTAAGATAGATAACATTTTTTTAAATCACATCATAATTTCATTTGTTTTGAAGATACATTACATTTTCATTACACACTATTAAGATAATTGTATTTGTTATGGAACATATATAGAGAATACCGAAGCGTTAACCAAACCATTATCCGAACTCTTACGTTTTTTCTATACACTGAAATTAAATTTGCTATGAAGATAAGCTACATTATTTTAAATCACACTTTTATTTTTATTTGTTATGAAGGTAGCCTACATTCTTTACCTAGAAATCAAGATATTCTCTGTTACCCATTTTTACCACACACATTTTTTGGTATCACATGCACAGCTGAACCTTTAACATCTTTGACTCTGCTGCTGTTTCTTCAGTCTAAGTACATGTGATGAGTGATAATTCGCAGTGGAAGCATCATTTACTTACAGATACCAAACACATGTTAGGTGTGCATATATATAGGGTAAACATTTGTAATTTATCCTTTCAGCTGTGGCGGACTGACAACAAGAATAAAAAGCACACAAAATGTATCACTTATATTTCAACAGAAGTCAAGCAATTAGCAAGAAAGAAAAAATTAACTACTGCTAAGTTTATCAATTAAAACAATATAAATTTGGGAACCCTAGTGTATATAAATATTCTAAAAAAAAGTTAAGTATATTGTTAAGTTTACTTTCATTTTTATATAATATCACTTATATGTATGACAAACGGTGTTTGCTCTGGACAAAGTCTCATTTATTTTTATTTTCAAATATATCTGTAGTGGCAGAGGTATGGAGCTACAAAATGTTGTTATTTACGGTAATTTTCTTACGAAAGTCAACAATGTAATCTGATATCCTTAAATGAGAATTTCTTTTACTATTTTTTTGTGTTTGTATTGCCTTAGTTCAATATATTGAGTAAACCTATATCGATATCTATTAGTTTCCTTTACTTTATCGCGAGTAAGCTGTTAATAAAGTACACTTTGTATATATACTGTATAAAACTAGTATCTAATAAAAGCTGGAATTATGTTTCATCATATCAATGTGTCATCTTGACCAAACATAAGCATTTTGGAATACATTTGAAAGATTGTCTAGTGAGAAACGTAGTTAACAAATGATATACGCCCATATATATGTTTGTACATGTAGCAGAAAGGTGGTAATATGCTGGAAGCCATATACATTGTTACGTATTATCTCTACAATTACAAGGAACTGGCACGATATCTAACATTGCTTTACTACAAAAAAATGCTGAGCTGACTTTCCTGTAGATAAAAGCAAACTAAAAGAAAAAATTACAAAGGTGTATCAGGGAACCCATTAGCAAAATTAGCTGTTGTCTACTATTGCGATAGAAGATGCGTTTATACTAGTTTCATGAAAGGTTGCATAACGCTGGAATTTATGTAGTTTCTTTGCAGTGTACCGTAATCTGCGCATCGAGTGGTTCTTCTGATATAAGCATAAAATAGCAAAGTGCTGTTAAACGTTTTTCGTATCTGGCCTTGTAACATTAACATCATGCCTGATCAATATGTTCCGATACAGGGTGATCAGTAATTTACAAGTAGAGAATCTAAGGAATCGAAAGGAAACCTTACAGAGACCTTTAAACATGAATGTCTACCAAGTAAATATCTATTGGTTTTTTCCTCTCTGAATCGGGGCATTTTTGAGATTTATGGCACACTGCACTGTTTTGGAGGCTTTTTAACTTTAACTTAAGATAACAAAAGTTCTGTTGGTCTTAGACTTCAGTAAATTGATCAGTCGATTATCTAATGCAGATCAAAACTACATTTGTGGGTATGGTATATGTAAACTACAAAATTAATGCACATCAACACAATGAAGTATGGATATCCTTCCAATTAGAAAGCAATCCTTTACTAAATATTGTAAAATAAACTCTGGAGTTTGTTTTTTTTTTTTTTTTTTTATGCTGTGTTACGTTGTAACTTACCTTGAGAATTATCATTAAAAAGGGACGAAACATACAAAATTATAATTATAAAAAAAAAAACAAGCAAAAACGCTATCGGTGTAGAACTCTTGACTTTTACATTGAAAAACCTACACCTTAATAAAGTTGGCATATAAAACTTATGAAAGCACAACATCAAAATGAGCGTCCAATTCTCATCGGACCCAAATCATGTGAAACGTTGGACAAAACATAAATAATTTTTAATCAAGAAAATAGTCGATTAAGTTGCTTCAAGTCAACAATCTCTGAATGGCTGATACAGGGTTCCATTTTACTTTAAGACTGATTATTTAATTTAGTCCGTTGTCCATATAATTTACCAGTTAGCAGTTGTTATTAACTATGTATAATTATGTCTACATAGCTATACTGCTGTACACTGTACATAATGTGCTTCAAAGGAAAAGATCTTGGTGAGATATTGCGAAGGATGTATGGCTATGCCAATATCATTTTATGGTCAGTAATTGATGGCTACAGGAATAACCGTACCTAGTGTATATTTTGGAAAATATCCAGAGAATATGTCTTAAATCATTACATTTGTCGGCTTGCAACACCAGGCGCCTTTGTCGAGAGAGCCTTGGGGGTTCTCCGGGGAAGTCGGTAGATTCCATTCCATCCTCACTTATCAGGAAACACATGTTACATTATCACATACAAAAGTTTAATGTTCACACATTTAAAAGTTATGTTTAGTTTATGTACATGTTTTTTATTGATTTATTTCTCATTCATCGTTGTGCCAAAATATTTAGACATAAAACTATTTTTCATTAAATTCCGTCACTAGATGTTTTAGACACAAAGCCATTTTTCATTAAACTCCGTCACTAGAAGGCTGTCTTTTCAGTTTAACAAGGAAAGGGGAAGGTGAATGAAATGTAAATACAAAAAGTAAAGTATAAAAGGTAATGTTGAACAATTGAGTCTAAAACGTTAAGTCGACTAGGTAATGTTTAACATCAAGATATTAAAAATTAAGTCGACCTGGAAATGTTTAACATCAAAGTCTCAACAATTAAGTCTAACAGTTAATGTTTTACATCAAAGTCTTTAAAGTAAACTTTTACAGTTTTTGTTAAACATCAAGGTTTAAAAAGTAAAGTCTACCAGTGAATACTTAACTTCAAACTCTAACAAGTAAAGTCTAACAGGCCATCTTTAACATCAAGATCTAAAAACAAAAAGTCTAACAGGTAATGTTTAACATCAAGATCTAAAAAGTTAAATCTAACAGGTAACGTTTTACAGCAAGATCAAAAAAATAAAGTCTAACAGGTAACGTTTAACATCAAGATCTAAAACGTTAAGTCTAACAGGTAACGTTTAACATCAAGATATAAAAAGTAAAGTCGACTAGGTTATGTTTAACATCAAGATCTTAAAGTCAAGTCTAACAGGTAACGTTTAACATCAAGATCTACTGTTAATGTTTAAGACGTTTGAAAGGAATATCAATGAGAGAACTTTAAACATGAACATCTATCAAGTATTGTCTTATAGAGATAATATGAACGCTGCATGTAGGCTTATCAGAGATAGTCTAAAAGGAATGTCTAACAGGGAATACTAAACATGAAAATTAGTATGTAACATCTAGCAATGAGTTACCGATAGAGAAGCCCAGCAGGAACCTTAACTATTTAAACCCAATATGGAACGTGAAACAAAGAACGTGTTATAGGGTATTTTAAGGAGGGAAAATCTAAAAAGAAATATCTTGCTGACATTTCGAACAGGAAACGAGCGCCAGGGAATATTGAAGCGGGATGTTTATGAGAGACATTAACACCTAATTCCTAATGAATTGCATCTAACAGGACTAGCTTAATAATTAACAATACAGCGTCATATGGGACGTCCAAGCAAACCGTCTTTCAAAACAATGTCTGAACGACAAATATCTATGGTGTATCAAACGTTCGCTTGACAGGAATATCTTACAGCGGACGTGTGAAAGGAAACGTCTTTCGGGGAATGTCTATTAGAAGCGTATTCAATAGGAAACGTATAACAGGAAATGCTTAATCGAAAATATTCCACAGAAAAGCGTCTGATATGAAAGTGATTGATTAATGACGTATGTGTTTACTGTGTACAAAACACCTATTCGATTCGATACGTTTACGTTTTATGTGTAGTTAGACAGAAAACGTGTTTGATTAATGACGTATACGTTTACCGTGTACATAAAGGCCAACACCTATTTGTTTTGTGACGTCATTAGTAAGGCCGTATGGTACATTAATGATGTTTAACAATTGTTTCATTCAAAGCAAAAGCATCTGGAGTAAACAAATCAAGTAAGCTCCGATAGATTGAAAATGACTCAAAGCCATGGCACGCGCCTGCGCACACAGATTGTATGGTTCTTCATCCGCACGAATAAAACCACGCGCACTCTACCAACAACAGACGATATTGTGTATATCCTTATCTGCGCGTACACGTTCCTTATCGTTGACGTATCGCTTGCGCGTGCAGAAACCAGGATACGATTTCTTTGAGCTGCCAGTGTTGGCAGGCCTATCCTTGGATGAGTATCGTTATTCTCCGCAACGTTAGTTTCATCCCATCACACCCCCGATCAGTGATAATAGAACCACGTAAAGGCTCGCAGCTTATAATAAATATACTGCCACAGTTTATCTACATTACAATTTCAGTCCTGTGGAGCGTCTAAGTATACAGCCATAATTTATCTACAACATTCATTTATTAGTCCTGCTGAGACTCTTATACTTGTTGATGTAATATCTTACTTGCTATCATCTAGAGATAGTGTCCTTGAACAAGATACACTTTGTTCTGCTTGTTTAAAGCTACACAGCTGTATAAATGGATTCAACATTCCCGAAAGTAAATATATGAATGACTGGTGTCCGTTCAGGAGGAATATGACATAACACACACATATGCTGCACCTCTTAAATTTAGTATTACAATACAGTATGCCGAAAAAAAATTAATTAAACTGCATCATACAACTGTTTCGTCCTCCTAGGACTCTACAGTGATGCTAGGGGCCAAAAGGTAGGAATCCAAAATTTCTAAACTGATGAAGAAGCAAAAGGGTCGGGTGCGTAAAACCCCTTTAATTATGTGAGAAGTCATAGAATAATATTCACTCACGCCACTAAATTCATGTGAATTTCAATTTGTTTGTCATATTGAGTTTCTTAATGATAAATAATAATAATTAAATAACAATAATAGTCTAATAGCTATAATTTGTCAAGCATGATGAAATATACATTATTTACAACAAAGTCACAACTATTATGAAACATCACAGAAGAATCTCTTCATGATAATGTAGTATATATTAGTATAAATGTTGTATTTGTATCTATATAATAAAGAGCTAATAGTAAACTTTATCCCAGACAGTGTGATTGAAACCATCGATTAGTGATGGAGTTTGCATATCACACAAGTATTACTAAACGATATGGTTTATCAGAGTCAAATATACATACAATGCTAATAAAGCAGCAAAGGGGTGCAAATTAACAATACACACTAATGCAGTGTGTAATAAAACGTGGCAGTGAAGTTGATTTATAAAATATAGTTTATAAAATCATATTGTCAAAATATTTCAAGGTAAATAGTCGATAGCTATGTACCCAGAATATTCCAATAGTTTGGGATCCCCCTACAATATAGTTGGTGTGAGTCTTCGGCTCAACATGTAGGTGTATATGTAATAATTCAGTAAACAAAATGATTGAAGACTTGCTTCTCTATATTTATATCTTCTTCTTTACTTCATTGTTCCTGTGGAGGCGCCAAACGTTGCAATGTACTAAACTGTATTCTTATGGCATTGTTGTAGTCTGCATCCTTATTGTCCTTATTCTTTATCAAGGGCTGCCATGTAAATCTTTCTTTTGTTCATTTCATGTTCAGTTTCAACGATTTTCAAATCAAATTCTCATAAGTATGTTTGTATCATACTTTGGTAATGGTCTGCTGTTGGTTTTTAAGCCACACAGCTTGGTATAGCAATATTTAAAGTAATATTTCTTCTTTAAGATGACGTAACACTCACATATCCTGCACCTTTTAAATTTAGTAATAGATACAGTATGCCAAACAAAAATGAATTAAATTCACCATACAGCTGTTTCGTCCTCCTAGGACTCTTCAGTGATGCAAACGGCCAAAAGGTGGGAATCCAAAATGTCTAAACTAATGCAGAAGCAGAAAGGTCATGTGTGTAAAACCCCTTTAGTTAAAGGTTTTCCTTCAAAACCTGCAAACACAGATTACTCTATATGGGTGACCCCTAAAGATTCGAAAAGTACATTATGAAATGCTGAGTGTTTCCACCTGGTTCGATACACTACGTTCTAAACCGTTTTGTTGATTTAGAACAAACAGTATGAATTTCACTTTTGTATCTTTATTTTATATGAGAACCGTGTACGATTGTCAATCACAACAAGTAAACACACTAATGAGCATACTCAAAAACGTCGATCGTTATATCACTTAAAGATACAGAATATTTCTCAATGAGACAAAGATGGTTACCATAAAACTTGTTCAAAGTTCTGATTAACCTGCATCTCTCGAATTTCTCGACTCAAATATTAAACGTACTGGTATACTCTTGCAGTCGGTAATTAAACTGTTAAAAAAATCAGTTTATCAAACAGGATTAATAATATAAGTTGAAAAAATTGTTTCATAATTGTTGTAAAATAAATAACCTCTGTATTAAATACGTCTTCGGGGGTGAATCAGTTAAATAAAACCAATAAAATACAAACAGAAATCAAAACGAGTTACGTACATGATGGATTTACAGCACATAATATTGGTGAGGAAATTAAAGTAAACACATTGGACAAACCCATCACTTTGTAACACCCTAGTCAGAACCATCCATCACAGAAAAACAGACATCTGTCTGTAAACACCATCTATTTTGGAACTCTTCTGTGTGTCGATAACGTCAGCAGATTCTTGCTTCTGCCTGATGACTCATACAGCAGGGTCTAACACGAGCAAACAAGACCGTGGACAATTGAACGCTGTTTTGTAAACATATTTACATGTCTGGTCTTTTTTTAGATATGCACGTACATTGCTTTTACCGCTCTTAAATAATATCATGAGTCATGCAAATATCTAACTGACACATTTTAAATACACATTTATCTACAGTTCAAGTATAGAATATGTCAAATACAATGTACTTAATATGTTTAAGACATTAGTGTACACGTTGTAAATGTAGAACAGTGCAGTTTTATATCTGTTCTTCATAATTATACATTTTAGACTCAACTGTTATTTAAAAAGCAATTTCTTTTTATCTTTCAATGAACGATTACCTCCTATTGAAAGGGTTAGGTAGTTGCTAATATGCAGGTAATAAAGAATTCAAAAATAAAACTTGGAAAACAAATCTGATAATTTGCCCAATCTTAATGTGAACGGTTTGCTTAAGTAATAAACAGCATCATTGGAAATATTTTTTTTTAAATTATATAATATTATGATTCTTCATTTCAATTTACAAAAGAATGTTTTTGTTAATGCTTTGTTTTGTAAACTAATACCCTACTGCTGGTATAACACTTGTCTAACGTAACAACTTTGACGTATTGAGTAAATTTTGACTTTCTATATTGCCTCACTGACTTCATTTTCCTCGATTCAATTTTCATTGCATTCTACTTGAAATTTTATTTGAATTTGATCTACATGAAATTAAAGCACTGATATTTAATTAATTATCTTGAAAGTTTTGTATTTTAATCAATTATATTGTCATTTAAGCATTTTGAGAACATTGGACAAAAGTTTGAGTGTTTTGCAAACTGATTTATCGCCTCTTTTATCATTATCAAATCATTTGTAACGGGTAAAAGTATTATAATAAAAATGAAATAATCACAAAAATAAACCTATATTGAAAAGATCTACCCGTAATATTTCAAGATTGTTCACATACATTGTATAAAACCTATATCAAAAACATAGTAATATGTTTATTTAAAGATATATTATTGAAATTATCTAAACGTATAATTATAAACATAATAAATGAGATTTCATAAATGCAAAACTATTTGATTGTCATATGAAACCCTAACCATTTACACGAAATTGTAGACTATGTTCTGTTTTTGTAGATAAGCAAGAAGGAATATAACTTAATATATATCAGATTAATATCCATAAAAACCTAAAAAGTATCACGGGCCGCGTTGTTCAAAGGGTGATCACCTTAATAACTATTTAACAACATTTTCAAGCTTTAATAATTCTATCAATATACAAGTTAAAATTCTACAATTTTGCATGAAAACTGACACTATTAGATATCTAATATATGCGAAGTTTCAACTAAATTTATGGTTGATGTTAAAGTTACAGGATAATTAAAATTTGCGCCAATCACTAAATTAGCTAAGTTCTTCCTTGGTTTTATTTTCTCTTAAGTGGATCCCTAGGCGAATCTGATATTAAATATACTATATAAAGTAACAATATACTTATGCCTAGGCACAATTTATCATTGTTTACTGACAATACACTATTTACAGGTGTTTGGAGGTGTGTCAATTTTCGATTTTCTGCATCAGCAATTGATAACACCCTACCTTCAAGATGAGTACGAGAGCAACCAAATCTGGAGCCGCATGGTCCAATGAAAAGAAAATGGAGGAAGTAAGCTGATAATTTATTATTGTGATGTTTTGTTTTTACACAGGATAAGAGCAAGTTTAAACCATCAAGATGTCATGTCGAGCGAAAAAATCCGGTGTAGCGTATGACATTGAGCGGAAGATGGAGGAAGTAAGACAAGATTTGCATTTACCATACGCTTGGAAATCCTGCTGATAAGTGTTCTTCTCTTCAAAAGAAGTTTTTCATGAGAAAAAAAATAGTTGTTTATTATGTAATCTTGGTTTTATCAAAATCATTCTCCTTTTTTTAAAGAAATCGTGAAGTAATAGTTTTATTTATTAAAACCTGGCACTTTCATCAGTGAATCGTAAGAGAGGAAAACAAAAATAGTTATTTATTTGTCTTTCTCTTTACATTGCAAATCCTACCTTTGTATAATTTATCTTTGGATATATAAACAAAAGCTTCTTTTTGAAGAAGAACACTTATCACGTATACATGCATCAGTTATAAAATTATAAACGCTTTTTGATATTCTATTATGTATTTACATTATATCACCATTTAATTATTTGTTGTTGACGTATCATATATTACGTTCACAATATTATCAGGTCTTTGTAAACAAAACAAAAATTTTAACAAAATGAATATTCATTCCGAAACATCAATTTCGTGACAGGATATAAAATTATGAATCATTTTGTTTTTTAAAATAATACCGTGGAGAAAATAACATATCACAAAGCGTTTGTAATTGATATCAACTGATTTTTTTGTAGTGACTGCTCGACTTCGATCTGAGATGACTGCCAATCACTAGCGATGCACGTGTTTGTCATCCCCCAAATCATTCATGCGTAACGTTTTTGTCACGTGTCTCTGTTCACAGTAAACCCTTTCCCTAGTGTTTCATCTTCCAATCACCGCCTCAGCGTCCGCTATCAAGATGTCTTTCAGATCAAATAAGGCGGGTTTTGGTTACGAAGTTCAAAGAAAAATGGAGGCTGTAAGGAATACTACCAAGTACTATAAAGTTGTTTCTAAGACATGCATAAAATCAAATTAGACTATCTTACAGAAGATTAGCATGAATTAGTGTTATTTTAATTTTGTAGTGTTTTCTTAGATGATATATTGTAGATACCATCTCTTAATGTGTTTTTGAAAAGAAAATTTCTAATTCGTTGCAAATATCATATCTTTAAAACAAAGTAAATTTTGATAACTGACTCTTCTACTACAAATTATTATGATTTGGGACAGCAACTGTCATCACATCTATAAAAGTTGGTTTTTTTAAATCAGAGAATACCAAAGAGTCAACAAACCATAATCTGAACCCAAAATCGAACATTTTAACAAAGTTTATAAAAACATTAATTATGTGTAATTCAAATTATAATCCTGGCCTTTAAAAGATATGAATTTTAGAAAAAGGAGATAATCCTCTTATTTTGTTTGAGAGCCTTGTTGATATTTATAGCTGTGTGGCAAATTTCGTCACTTCACTGAAAACGGTCATGGAAATTTCTTAAAATATGCCATAGTGTCCAAGAACAAAATAGCATATTAAACACTCTGGACGCGTCACTGTACACTACTAGATAATAAAATTGAATCATGATGCGAAATAACATATCAATGAGGAGAGATGGTTTTGCAAGGCATAACTTCTTCAAATTGTAGTCAAACTGTAGCTATCGTATTTTCAATTTTAAGACGAGTGGTATGCATGAGAAACACTTTAGACATTAGCATCAGCACATAGTATCATAAAAGTTAAAGTGAAAGTATTTATGAAGATAACATCAAGAGAAACTCTAATTATACATATGTATAGACAGTGTACTACATTGGGATTGTACAGCTAGTCTCAGATCTCAATTCTAGATCTGTCTTTGTTGTTCGTCAGGGTTTAGAAGATGTTATATTCTCTTGTTTTCCTTTTAAAGATGATCATGACGTAACACACACATACGCTGCACCTTTTAAATTAGATACAGTATGCAGAAAAAATTGAATTCAACTGAATTGAACTCGATCCTTCCCTCTTTTATACCATCCAGCTAAATAGCGAAACTGATTACATTCTTTTTCTTTCAATAGCATAGTTTTGTCGAAATTGTTTACATTCTTCGTCTGACCACAAATTCTAACTTTCAACACTCCGTCAGTTAACTCTCCTTTTCACGAGCGATCGCGTCAAGCGACTCTTTATAACCCCAAAACAATTATTTGATTACCGGATAAATGTATTATGTTCTGTTCTGCTTCAGTTTATCATTCAATCATGCAAAAATGATTTTTTTTTCATTGATCTGCTAAAGTCATTTCTATTATTGCCTTTGCATTTTATGAAACAGAATAAACCTGTTATGCATGCGCGTTCATCTGTCACATCACATTTATGATATGCATAATAGCATTTGCTCTCACTCTCCATTTATCACCTTGTCAGAAAAATGTTTTCTGTATATTGTCGTTGCTCAATACTCCAGAATATATCCCCAATGTATGATCCGAAACCATAGTCAACTAAAATTTCAAATGACTATATAATTCTTCGCCTAATAGAAAATAATCACTACTGACTCCTGTTGTTAATTTGGGTTTATTATTGAGCTAATGCCTTTGTGATAGTTATATCCAAAAGTACAGTTGTCTACACAAACACATTGATTTACAGAAAAGTATCGGGAAAATTTCCCTTTACCAATCTTTGCCATGCTTCACGTTTCCGGTTTTTACACCAACTTGTCAACCATTCCAATCAAGTCTGCAAAATCTCCAAAAATTAAGTTTAAAGCAACGAGTTCTGGTGAGCATCCCAAGATAATACAGCATAAATGATTGATCCAACCCCTTTCACATGTTTATTTTGTAATTCACATACTTTTGTTTTAATGATCATTTTGCCCCATTACGAAAAGCTAAAAAGGCAAAACTGAGATAGAGCGAAAAGTCCCCGTACTACCATCAAAAGTTGCTAGAAAGTTGCTACACTTTTGTTATATTGATATTAACAAAACAGTAGTTGACAAGGTTTTCGGTTAATACGTTCCTCAAAGCACTTGTAGATCTCGACCTGAAATAGACAGTTACATCTGTGATCATATATACAACGTAGATATCCTACTATCTTTTGCACACATTTTCTCCTCCTCAACTCCTTTCATGCCATTGTCTTAGTATCTAGTTATATATCATAGTGCAATATAGTTAGTTCAACATGACCATCCTACTTTGTCCATATCATCGTGCCATATAGTTAGTCCATCATAATCATCCCTCTGTGTCTATATCATATTTATAACAGTCTAGTGCTACTAACACATCATTTATCATTATAGAAAATAATCATTATATTTTAATTAGATATGATGGGTATTTGTTACACTGTAAATAATTTATTTTCTCGAATTATAACACATCGGTTAATACAAAGACATTTTGTTTTCTGGTGTATGTCGTCTAACGGACCAGATTTCGGCTGAAGGGGAATAACGTTTGTTTCTAAACATTCTGTTATTAACGTGAGTTCATACATTTTACGAAATGTTTTGTAATACGAAAAAAATTATTATTTACAGTAAGTGATTTTGTTATATAAATACCCAAGGTTCAGATAGTTTTATAATTTTGTTTCAATTATTGCTGTGTTTGAATGTTTTAATCATACATATATATATAATTTCATATTCAAAATTTGACTTTCACCATATATTTGTCGATACATATGATTGCATTTTATTTCAATAATATATGAATCATACATGGAATATTCATTTTGTAATTACTCTGTACATGACAATAACATGAACTCAATTTTATGGTGTTGAATTATTTTCCATTTATCTTTTGAATAATTTATTTTAAATCGAACACCAAACATCAGCACGTTTATTGTCCATATCTGTCTTTGGCATATATAAAACATCATTGTGTGATTGTGCACTGAAAAAGTGGTACTGCACAAAACTAGTATATGTGCATAAATATTAAAACAATATAAGGTAAGCATTGTTTTGAGATATGAAAAGTATCTGTTTACTTTGAATTTTATTTAATAACAATTAACAATGCTGAATATATGTAACAGACAAACTACATTTCCTTTTATACGATGTAAGAGTTATCAATTTAATTGAGCCAAATGTTTGCTTTTCAAAAGAACGTATTTCTATGCATTCAAGGTACTGAAATCAAATTAGGATAATGCAAAGCGTATTTCGGTCTAAATCTTATATCTTATCCAAGACAAATACTTCCTCTGGATATTAATTATTAAGACTTACACTATGGAGCACCAAACATTGCGGAATAGAAACAAGCAACGAAAGTCAATACCTATATATGGTAACGTTTATATATATTCAGATCGTTTCGACATTCCAACTGCCAACACCTTTAGAACAACTGATTTGTCAAATATACCAATTTAAAAAAAACCCGTATCCTATAATTATATGTTGTTATGATGAAATGATATATGGGAATCTCCTATTTTGACTCCTATCTGCTAGAAGCGATATAGCATGCATATGTTATCTTTCATGTACAGAATTACGATAGAGAACATGCGCAAGGAACACCAAAACACATCATCGACTGGATAAACAGCGTCATGAGCGGTGAAGAAGGCTATACTCCATGTGTGAGTATGTTCACATGTCGTGTTAATAACTTTTACAGTGATAACAATTACTTATTTTGTAAGAATGATTTCTTAAGTCACGTATATAGACTGAATTATCTGCCTTGGTACCATTTCTCTCCGTCAGAATACGCTTCATTTTTAATTTTAATTTTTTAACAGTCGGGAAACCGTCAACTTTTTCTGAGAAAATACTCTCGAAGTATTTTCGCATTTACGGAAATTCCCGACGGTTCCCGATTATTTTTAAAAGCGAAGAATGACGGAGAGTAGAAAACCACGGCAGGTAACTCTGTTTATTTACTGATTTTGTTAATCAATTTATAAATCCTTTGCTGATTCTGAAAAAGCTTCAATTTCTTTTAAGTATTTTGATTATTGCTTCCGTTTTAGATATTCTTTTCTCGTGCTTCTGTTTTGGCTCTGTTTGTTTACGTCAGTCCTCAGCCGAGTCTCACATTCAATCAATTTCGTTATTATTATCCAGACAATATCAGAAAAATTAATGGATCACAGCCTGATGTGATGTTACCCAAATAGTTCAAACTCTTCTTTGGTTATGATATTGAGAATATACAGTAACAAAATTCTCTGCCGTTGAATGCAGTTAAAGATACCGTATTATTTCTTTCATTTATTCTTTGCGTAGACCCATATAGTTTATGTGTTTGTCCGCTCATTAAGTTATATTTTCTCACGTCGTAATATAGAAATTGTTTGACATCACTAGATAAATAAGATTTCATATAGCTTTAAATATTTCAACTTTATAATAAATTTATAATAAATGATTACAAATCATGTGGTTCAAAAGAATTAATTCAAGGAGAAAAATACCATGTATATGCATACACTTTTAAATTAAAAACTTACTTACTATTACAATATCATTATATATCTCTTTTAACTAAATCCATATTATAGTCTCGCACATCCAAATCTAAAACTGAAATATTTTCCATTGACCTTTAGAAAATTATAAATATATCATAGAAGAAAATAATGCAAATATGAATATTCAATTTTTTTTTTCCTTTTTAATTTTATGCTTATCTGTATGACAATCTATCCACAGACTCTTTTTTATATCGGAGAATCTTGAGCGCCAGTAATGCTGATATACAGGTATTCATGGTTTGATCAAACCGTCATAAGAGTGCATTTTCGAACACCACCATTATCCAATTATTATATCTCCACGTGACACCCCAAGTTTCTATCCAGACCAATCACCTACCGTAGATGCTTGCAGGACTAAATGTTACGCCATTGATGAGTTAATGAAAAATGTACAAACGCGACATATTTTCATGACTTAATCAATTTCATGATAAAACACGATGCTCATTATTTTGAAGCCTTCAAATTTGCAAAGAAGAATCTTTAAGCGAGTTTCTCTTCCAGAGATTGAACTTAATAATGTAATATAAGCGTGCGACATATTTTTCATTTAACACAATGGCGTACCGTTGCATTCCATTTTCCTTCCAGAAATATCCTCCAAATCCAAGATAGTAGGGAAGATACCTACCTTTTTTCAACCTAACCTGTGAATATGAACTGTTTTCGTTAAGAAAATTCATGTGTGCCTCATTCTCGAAGTATTTCGAACCAAATAAACGTTGGGATTTCGGTAACATTGCGAACAGCATGTAGTGTATACCAAGTTGCTTTCGTGCGGCTTTTAAGTTCGCGGCGGTTAACTTTCGCGCAATATGTCAGATAGGTATTATAACCAGTACACTTATCTTCTACCTGAGTCATCCCCATCACATTTCGCGTTGATAAACTTTCAATTCGCGAAAGTAAATAGCGCACGAAAGAAACTTGGTCTATGAAAGTAAAATCAGTTTTGAATTTTTCTCATGACAAAATACAAAGATCGACAGATGTAAGCAACATCTACAAAGAAAGCACGGTTTCAGCAAGAGTTTTCTACATTATATATGTATGATGAAAATATGTTGCAATATGTAAATTTCGAGATTTGGCCACAGATGGTAATAATTGAAGAAAATGTATTGTTTATTTTTATCGACTTGTGTGCATTTACATACAATATTGGCCCGATACACGTTCATTTTGCCATTCTGGGGCGTTTTGTATGTTTTGATTGGAGTGATCTCTGTGGATACCGTTTCTTTTCAGTGAAATATATTGTCACGGTATTATGCATCTTATACTGCTAACCTACAGTGAAATGCTGGAACAGGAAGCTTAATGTTTGTTTCACCAGGAAAGAAATCAGTTCTTAACCTACATCATATTATCTGTCAAAAACGAAAATATTCGAATATATATTATAAGGTTTTACGATTTCCTTATCGATTATCTGAACGAGAATGTATCCTTAGAAAATGAGGAAAAATCAGAGAACTAAGCATTTTAAAGTTGATAAAAAGCTGTTGGCTCATAAAAATACTATATTTTTAATTTATCAAATTCAGCATTCAAATCTCTTAAATCTCTTAACATTTCATTATACTACACACAATATAGATGCATTTTCAGAAAGCAAAATGCATCAAATCAGCAAATAAATATTTCTTGGTGAAATAAAATACACGTATTCTACACATTAAGTGCAAAATCAACAAGATTAACAATCAGACATGTATCTTCCTCCGTCAGCTTGGTTTACTCTTGATTTTAATCCGTAGTCCCTTTATTATTATTTTTTCTCTTTTATAAACCCGAATATACAAACCACCCACAATTATTAACCGCTTGAGCTGCCCGCCCTTCCTCACCTTACATCCTTTGCTCTTTTCATTTTAGAAAGATGATGACTGGAAGAACCTGTGTACCTTTTTAAGAGACGGTGTAGTACTATGCAAGTAAGTGTTATACCGCCGATCAAACATAGTTTCAGCTCTCTCATACCCATGCATTGTTTTTACTTTTGCACCCCTAACTAAACCTCTTCCATTTCTAAATCATTCATGAAAATATTAATATTTGTAACAATATGATTGTGGGTTGCATGACATAGTCAGTAGTGCACTGGGCCTTACAAGTGAAAGGTCTATTTTCGGTATCCACAGCGGGTATGATGTGGTTGTGGCAATGAGCCCGACATCTTTTCCATGCTTTTTGGTTCCACATGTGTAGAAAGTTCGTAAAAATTTATTTCTGGAATTTGGTGTATTTTACTGTGTATTTACAAACTCCACGTGAAGGTCATACTTGTACTTTTTTACAATGGAAACTGTATAAAAACCAAATGATGAACATGGTCTAACAAATATAAAACTTGAAAGTGTGATTATATAGTATGAATATGAGCTAAATCTATCCAGGAATGCCTTTGACATGCACACCAGCTTTTAATTTCCAATGTGGTCAACGGTTATCTTTGACCTTCAACCTTGCTGCTTGTGTATTTTACTTATTACTTGTTCGTCAAATCATTTTTAAGCTTTAATAACAAAAAATGGATTCCCATTAATATTGTGTGATGTGCAATTACCGTTTCCACGTAAAACTCCATCTAAATATGTCAGTTTAAACTCGACCATATATCCTCTTGAAACGCTGTCATTTTGAATATGTCATCCTAACAGGATAATTGTTCCATATTGATTCCCATTTAAATTGATCAGCAAGCTTTAAGGAATAAGGAATTTGATGCCTAAATCATTACATATATCTTAAAATGATTAATGTATTTCAAACACATACGATAATACATGCAAAAAGGCACCAACTCACGGAGGTGCGATTTTATCAGTTCAAGACCAATTGGTCGCAAGGCTGTCGATTTGGTGGAAATTTACAAACACAAATGATATCATATATATTTGATATAGATATTAAAATTTATTTTTATGTTTGTTTTAGGTTTATCAATAAGTTATTGGAAACAGAAAACAAAACCAAAGTTCAGTTCAGTAAGAAATGCGCAAACAACTTCGCTGCCATGACAAACATCGAGAACTTCAACAAAGGCTGTGAGGCATATGGTCTCGCGAGAGAGTTCTCCTTCCAGAGCGGGGACTTATGGGAACTGCGCAAAGGGCCATTCTACAACGTCATCAACTGCCTACACAGCTTAGGATTCACGGTATGGTTCAGATGAAGCAGAAAACGCTTACTCTTCCGGAACACCTGGTCTTATTCTTTTGTACTTTTACATGGGTCTCCATGTTAATATTTCCGTTGTTCATATGTTGCCCCTAGTTTAATTCGGATTATGGTTTTGTTAACGCTTCGGTATTCTCTGAAACAATCATGGTTTAATTAGGTTTCGGTGTTCAGTGAGGATTCAAAGTATGGTTGAAATGCATGGCTTAATTAGGATTTGATGTTCAATGAGGATTCACGGTGAAGATGAAATTAAATGTCAAGTCAGGATCAGATTTAAAGACAGACAGAAGTCATTGTAAAATATGGATTGATAGTAAAATTTACCACAGTTAAATTTCACAAAAAAAACGACTATCAGAAACTGTTTTTCAGTGTCCAATAGTCGAGTTTTGGTGAAATTTAACCTCTTGACGTATCAAGCTGAAATTTGGCTATAATCTTTTATCGGATTGCTATAAAAGGTTTGAGTGACTATAGACTTTTGTTTTTTATATTTCATTTTAGTAATCTATATTTCACTATATATATTCTGTCATATACATAAGTGACGAAGCAAGCCAATGATTGACTCGGTGTCCTACCCGGGCTCGAACTCACGATATACGGCACCAAATTGCCTAGCCAGAAATACCTGCGGCTTCTACCACTGCGCCAAATCGACATCCCTTAAATGGATGTTTCGACGTTGCAGTGATAGACGTTCCGGTATTCTGACATGATAATAAATAATAATAATAATAATATACAACATTTGATATAGCGCCCTATCTAGCTAACATAAGCCACTTAAAAACGCTTTACAGTACATAGATATACAATTCTCATACAATCAATACAATTAACGCATACAGTCCTATCATATACAATTCTGAGGAGTTCGCAGGAGCCGCCTTCTCAAGCGCTAACTACTAGTCCTATACCACCTGGCTAATATCTCCATATGTGTGTGTATATATGTGTGTGTGCTGGAGATGAATTGTAGCAAATCGTCAAAGTATTATAGATATGTGAATGCGTGGATCGCAATATATATATATGGATACAATTTGTACAAGTATTGCATATATCAAATGCATTTCAACTTTATCCTCATTACGTAAAATGTTGGGGTTTTTTCCTGAATGATGAAGCTTAATTCATTTTTTCGGCACCTGTCTCTATTATTAAAATTAAAAGATGCAGCATGCGCATGTGTTAAGTCATCTTTTATCTCCGACTAAGTTCTGTCTCTGTTTTATTCCAGGCCAATTCTAAAAGCTTTATCCCCGGGTACACTGGAGAAGTAAACAAGTACATGGACAAGGATTAAACGGCAGGATTAGCAACATGACGTCACCGATCACTGCCATATCTTCAGAAAAACTGTATTTACATCTCTTCACGTTTAAATAAAGCAATTTAAAGTACCAGTTCTTATTTAGAAATAAACAAAAGTATCGTGTGACAACAACATCGGAAATCAACGACAAATGAAAATGGCAGCTTGAGGTCACGTCAGTGCATAATGTCCATCTACTGCTATACATGTTTACTTCCGTTATTTTTTTTATTTTCTGTTCACTTGGCTTTTTTGTCTGTGTCGAAGTAGGGCTGAAAGATGTAAACGATTATTGTTGTAAATTACTGTCGGGTAAACACACGTCTCCGATTGGAAAGCATTGTGGAATCTTTTTAGGGACAGACAAGAGAAATGGGTCTAAATCCCGATAACACGGCTATCAGTTCAGAAATGTGACGGACTGCCAGAGGATCAGATTTGGATCACGTGGTCCAGACATTTTCTTTTTAACAAAATACGATTGAGAACTTGGACATTGTCCTAGCAGGGACAAACTTCAACGGACCTAGGTCGATACGACGAGTATTGGGATTATTTCTGATAATTTTGGACAATTATCGGGCTAATTGGATAGCAATCCCGACGCCAAGTAACAGGACCTTCAGGATCTGGAACAGAAATGAGAATGATTTGGGGGATGTTGTTTCGTAACTCTTAATTCCATGATCTGTTCCACCTAAAGGTCATTTAAGAGGAAATCTACATATTACAAAGATCAAATATCAAATCCATCATAATAGATTAGACAATGGAAATCGTCTATATCATTATTTATACAATGAAATTTGCTTATGAAAATAAATATATCATTGTTGTTTGTAATTTTGTTTGTACTTTGTGAAAGCAAGCAGGGATATTACTTTCAAGAAAAGTAAAGTTCAATGCATTATTGAGGAATTGGAGTTCTAGACACCAGACTATTACAATATGTTTAGACACATCTTGATATGTAGCCGATATTACAAATTCCATGAGAGTATTATGCAATCGTATGATAAGAAATTTTACATAGCATATCCACATGCATTTGTACCAAGGAGAATAACCATATATAGGATAGCATAGCGAAATATGAATAATAAAAACAAAATATAAAACAAAATTTTCCAATTTTTCTTTTTATGTTATTAATCATCTAACACATAATGAAAATAATTGCCAAGTTTTAGCTTCATAAGTCAAGCGGTTAAATTTCACAAAAAATCGACTATCAGAAACTGAAAAGATTGTTTGTGAAATTTAACCGCTTGACGTATGAAGCTGAAATTTGCAAATTATTTTCATTATGGTTTTAGTTTATTAATAACATAAAAAGAAAATTGGAAAATTTAGTTTTTATAAATGTTTTTTAACTATTCATATTTCGCTATATTATCTCTCTATATAGATATATGGTTATTCTCCTGGCCACAAGTACATGTGAGCATATTTACCAAATAGGGTTCGACAAACACCACAGTGTACTCACCTCTAATATCAGCCTGCTGGTAAATCGTATTCAAAGACCCTATGAAAATCGAATGTTATATAATGAAATTATTATGTTATTTGAATGTATCTGACTTATGTATTGGCTATTTAAAAACATATCCAGGTTACCGTATTAACAAATAAGATTGATTACTTCATAAAAATAGTTCACCGGGCTTATTAATTGTCAATTGCTTTCGCAATCCTGCTTAATGGTATGAAATGACAAATAATATATAGCGGTCATGCGGAGCTTTATTTCTATCATATTTAGATTGCTGATAGTTTTTTCCGGTCTAAAAGCATAATAAATATTGCCATGAGAAACCGTTAAAATCATATTAATAACCCCAGTAAACTATTTTAAGAGATCAAAGGCGTTGTAACCTTGATTGATTAATTAAATTTGGATGATGTGTAATTCGATAACATTCTGTGGTGTCATGAATGCGCTAGACATATTATAAACATTTAAACTAGAAAGAACGATATGCATATTTAGCTTTTTATAACATTACATATTAAGAAGGGGCCTTTATAAGAAGTTAATTTCTCTCGTGTATCTCGCCATGTTGGATAGAGTTTGCTCATGTAATAAAGCTATGCAATAAAAATCTCTGTCACAATGGCTCAACAATGACGTGACGTCACGAATACGGTAAACTCTGATGCCGGAAAGAGAAAACTACGGCGTGATGAAATTACAACCTTTCAAAAAAATTTAACCATAAACACCAGAAAGGTGAGATAACTTTTTCTACACAAACTTTGTTTGCAAATATAAGGTATGCTTAATCTCGCTGTCTAATTCGTTTAAATAAAAAAAAACTAAAGGAAAAATTTGATATTTTCAAAATGGTAGCCAGTCAAAACGTATTTTCATGGTTTTTGAGCTTATTGTGTTAGTTAATATGAGAGAAAAAGGCTCCTTTCATGAAAGATTCTTAGAGTAGTTTTATGTTCCAATGTACTACGTATATGGTTTTACATCTATAATAGTTTTACTATTGATTCCGTGCAGAAGACTGGTATGCCTCTCCACACGTATTTAGATACACAGGGACCTGAGAATTTGTTACAGCTAGTTTTGGACCTAAAACAGGGTGTTTAGAGTAATTTTACCCATTTGGGGGGGGGGGGGGGGGGTAAGATCAATTTTCGATAAAAATGCCCCATCAATGGTCATAAAAGCTATAACTATTGAGGGGGGCATTTTTATCGAAAATTGATCTTGACACCCCCACCCACCCCCAAAGTGTAAAATTACTCTAAACACCCTATTCTAGGTCCAAAACTAGCTGTGGACAAAGTCTCAGGTCCCTGTGTTTAGATCCGCATGACCTAGGTATGTAAAAGAATTTGAAATCATATGTCGAATCATTCATTTGTCCGTAAAAGAGAATGGCATCTTATTAATCCAGAGAGCTATTTTTATGAAGGCATTATAGTCTTATGGCTTTATAATTCACTTCGCTAACCTAGTTACAAAAATGTGTGTTCATTTTTAATAGCTACAACTGTTCAATATATTTAGAAGTTATATATTGATTTTGATAAAGATCTTTGCATTTGACTAACCGTAGGAGTGGGATTTAGGATTGCTATTATATTCTAAGGGTTTGGTGAACCTGAAATATATTGTACATGTAATACTCACTACAAACCAACAGAGATCAAAACATGCATATACATCAACACATCAAAAACCAGTACATAATAATGTCACGTTCTTCAAGCAAGAATTGGGTCAGTTACAGCGAGACAACGATACACACTTTTGAGCATAATCAAAAGCATTGATTTTGATATCAAAAGAAAATACAGATATTTATCATATTCACAAACCCATGGAGCGAATTTCAGTCCAACATTGTAATAATGACAGTATGGCCTGTAAATATTATCGAAATTAGTACCTCAGTACTCTCATAGAGGGCGTCTGTGGGTAAACGGCATTTATGAATATCTCGAGCTATTTAAAAAGGAAATCTAAGTCTTGCGCCTCAAGCCACAGGGGCTAGACACAGACATATGACACTATGAAATGATTGTCAAATAATTATTTTACCTCTCTCGAATATATCCCCTCCTACTACTATAGTCCCTTTGCCTCAAGCCTTAGCTAAATATA
Source organism: Mimachlamys varia (assembly GCA_947623455.1). Classification (NCBI taxonomy): domain Eukaryota; kingdom Metazoa; phylum Mollusca; class Bivalvia; order Pectinida; family Pectinidae; genus Mimachlamys; species Mimachlamys varia. The sequence goes on from OX392539.1 coordinate 43,271,282, forward strand.
GCATATATAAGGGTACCTTGATAAGCGATAGTCTTCATCAACCTGCATCTCTGGAAACTCTGTAGTAAGTTTTGGCGTTTAAGCGACACGATCGAAAATACTGAATATCTGCGACATTTAATTTCGTCTGTTTTGAATATAGGGACGTTAGACTCACGAGGGAAGCTAAGTTTACATCATCCACGATATCCAGGGGTCACTTTCAACTTCGCTCTTTGCACAGTTGCTTGAGTTTCTGTCAGTAAATAATAAATATAATGTGTGTGAAATGAGCTTCCCATTACATTCTGTAATGAGCCGAGGTTCGATATATATACACTTTTTTTTTAATATACTGACAGAAACTCAGGTAACTGTGCTCTGTTAGCGTAACCCTGGATATCGGGGATGAGTTAGAGATCCCATCCCAGAGGGATCTTTGCGCCCACCACCGATGATTTTTCATTCATTCTTAGAAAGATGGATCTTTTCCCTTCTTATTTTAAGTTTCATTTATGTATTTAATCTTAGTTCTATGATTTTTTTTTGAAAATTAATAATACCAGCATATAGTTGAAAGAAGGTCTCTTGTAAGAGATTTGTTTTTCTTATCAGTTTCAAATTCTAAATCTATTTTTTATCCCTTAAACAATAACTATGTACTTTCATAGTCAACATATAAGATGGCCGTCTCAGGGCGGCCATATTTTCCCCTTGGAGCAGTGCAAAACTTAGACAATGCACAAATAGGGACCAAATCAAATCTGCTTATAATGAAAGTTGAAAAGAATCCATCCAGTACTTTTCAGGAAAGAGCGATCCCAAACTATCACTGTCAAAATCAAATATGGCCGCCTGATGGCTATATAATGTTTATCGGATCTGTCCAAAAATGGACCATGCGTAACTAGACACCAAGGGCTGCATATGAAATTTGAAAATGATCCTTTCAGTACTTCTCAAGAAAATAGCGATAACAAACTATTACTCACAAATAAAAGATGGCCGCATGTCGGCCATAATGTTTATCAGATCTGCCTTACAAGAGGGAAATAAATATGAAAGACGATCCATCAAGTACTTCTCAAGATATAGCAATAACAAACTTCCAATGGCAAAATCCAAGAAGGCCACCTTTCAGCCATTTTGGGTTTTTTTTATCAGTCCTATCATCATGCAAACGGGCAAAACAAAACACCGATGGGAACCAACATATGAAATATGAGGAAGATCAATTCAGTTCTTTTCAAGAAATAGCAATAAAAAGCTTTAATTGTCAAAATCCAAGATGGTCGCCAATTTGTGAAAGATCCATCATGTACTTCTGAAGAAATAGCGATAACAAGAATTGTTTAAGTATGGACGGACCACGGACGCAGTGCAATTTGAATAACTCACCATCTGATGATGGTGGGCTAAAAATCAGAATATCAGATGTCAACTGCTAACGGACAAATTCTTAAAACTGCTATTTCAAGTAAGTAGGTTGGTAAAGAATATGTATAAACTATAATGGCTGCCATATTGACGTCACAAGGAAATATACTTGTTCTTTCTGTGATATGACTGCCACTCTCTTTCATATCATGCCCAAAGGTAAGTCTTGTGGATTTGAGGATGTGACATAACCGGCAGCCTATCAAAATTTGGTGTAAAGCATCCTTGGGTGATGGACAGAGGTATTCAATGTTGTATAAATGTACAGCGGTGGGACTGACCCTCCAGGGACCTGAAGGGGGAAATTAAGTAAATTCATTAAAATATTTTGCCTTCTTAACAAAAGAAAGGATGCTGTACAAATTTGGTGTAAAGCATCCTTAGGTGACAATGATTCAAATTTGTTTAAATTATCGGACAACAACATATCAGCACACTGAGCCTTCTTAGTTCTTCAGAAAAATATTCTAAAAGATTTTTATAATTTGACACCTGTGACCTTGAAAAATGGTACTTTACTTAATTTTATAGAACTTCATACCAGGTACATAATGGCAAAGTATTTTAGTATACTTGACCTTCTGCTTATTCACAAAAATATTTTTAGTTGTTTTTTTTTTGCATAATTATTTGACCCCTGTGAAAAGTAGATCAAAATTATTTGTTTCAGGATCCTTTATAGTTTTTCATGGCAGGTACATACTGGCCAAATATCACTACCTGACGACTTTTAGCTATTGAAAAGATGTCTTTTAAGTTAACATAAAAAGTTGATGTAGGACAGACGTTGCACAATGGATGACAGATACCAAACTACAGCATAAGGTCACTTGGTCATTTAGGCCAGGTTAGTAAACAACAAAGCAAATTAATTTTCGGATTGTTTTATTTTTTTGTATAAATTTTCATCAACAT